>NADL03000466.1:0-1200000 GCA_002205965.3 Kappaphycus alvarezii
GCCCGTCAAAGTAGTTTGCACCTAAGGTAAGTTTATATGCTAGGGAAATTTCCAAGCTTTGGCAAAAATCAATCGCCAAGGTAAATCGGGAACTTTCACATCTGGGAGGATATGCTTAGAGAATTTCGAAACAAGCTGTGTCTGACTCGGGTGCCAAGGAACGTGAGGGCGTACATAGTGGCTCCCCCTTTGGAGGAAGCATCGGAGACAATCACGTAACTTCCTTTGTCTTCCTTGATATCAAAAGAAGGTAACTGTGCCAATGTTAAAAAGCCGAAGTTCGGTACGAGCATCCGTTGTCGGAACGTAAGTCTAGTTGAGTGATTATCTTCCCATCCTGTAGTACTGAAAAAACAGGCTGATTAGCCAATATGAACCGATTCCAAGAACCAAGTACCTTCTGTAGTTCCACCAAACTCGAAATTTTTGATTTCTCAAGGCGTTGTGTTTTAGCGATGAGCTAGGCCATTTTCTCCGGGTCTGGCTCGAGGTGAAAATTACACCGCCACTGAATTTCCAAGATAGTCTTTGCGGAGAGGCTCTGGGCCTCGCATTTGGATGGTTGAGGATCCAAGTGGACGGCTTCAAAGGCTTAAACACTGTTGGTAAACCTTTTCCACTTTCTCTAGATGACGCCCAAGTACGAAAAAATCGTCAATGTACCGTCCATATATTACTTCCTGAATAACTTTCTCATTACCTCCAATTATTTCGAGCTTGGGATCAATACCGGCTCCAAGCAGCAACTCGCCCTGGATCGAGTCACCTACCACCACCGAATGGGACTAATCCATAGGTAAAACCCGATATAGCGACCAGAACCTTTGACCTTCAATGACTATAGGAGGTAATCCAAAGTAGACTCGAAGGTGTTCGGGTAAGCCAACATATGGTAGTGGTTATCAATATCAAGTATTCCTGTGTACAAAACCTTATCTGAGACAGCCTCCAACTGCGTCAACAGTCCGGGTGAGGCATTTCACCGTCAGCAGGGTGATTAGAGTGCAAATTCCCACGTCGAGCGTCTAGAATTAAACGCTGACGTGTTTTGTCTTTAGGCACCGCAAAGAGTCCATTGCTCTCCTTAGGTCTTTCAGTCGTCAATTCCACAATTTTTATATCCAATAACCAATTAAAGATTGTCGGATAAGTTTTTGGTGCAACCATGAGATATATTTTCGTTTCTTTCAGTTCAAGTTCCGTAGGAGTCCATAGAAAACTAATACTGTCTGGTTCTGTATATAGAGGAATCATACGTCCTGGGAGGACGTCAATGAGTTTGACGCATACCGCAACATCTGCCGGAGGCAGAGAGATTTTCTTCATATCAATTTAATTGGCGTCAGAGACGCCAGTCATTCCACCGTTAACTTCCGTCTCGAGAGAGAGCGGCGCACAGAAATTGTTATTCCAGCGCGATAACTCCCGACATCTACCCTCTAGATACAACAACACCTTTCCCTGGACCGCAGTTCCCTTTCACCGCTTAGCCGTAGGTAGCGAGGAATCATTAATCACCGTTAAATAGTAAGGGTCCCTACTGTAAATGAAAGTCTGTGCACAAATAACTCGTCTGGTCTCTACCGCAATTCTCTTATTTCTGGCTTGTCTCTGTCTGTGTCTACTGCTACGAGAAAACTTTTGGCAGTAAATATAATTTATTGGGCAAAGCAAAGGGAAAAGATCTCTGCTATCCGCTGATTCAACCATTGTATAACCTTAAGATCTACTGGCCCTGGCCCCAACGCTCATCCTCATGAGAGCGCTTTGAGGCCTTCTCCATATTCTCGGCAACCTTGGCGGAACGCATGACCCTGCCGATCAAGTCATGGAGCGTCGGCTCGTGACCGGAGGACGATTCCAAAATATGACGGGCATAGTCCAACGTTCTCTGTCTCATCATCATCTCAAGTCCAAGCAACCTTCGGATGGCTATCTCAAAGTCCAGCTCACAACATACCTTTTTCTAGCCGCGATGACCAATGCGGACGTCCATAGCACGAGTCCAATCCAGCGCCTCCATCCGAATCCTCTTGATATCACGCCTATTCGGGCTTGGTACCTGTAAGAGTTGGAATTGTTTCGTGATACTGTGGTCCGCTACTATCCATCTGTATGCAGTTGCCGCACCGATCTTTTCTTCTTCCTCAACATTGATATCCAGCGTACCTCGTGCGACGGTGACCGTAAGATCCGCGTTCTCAGCGCGAATCTTCTGTCGTTCTGCGGCACTCAGCTTCTTCTTGCCCTTCCTTTTCTTTCTGCGAAGTCGCTCAAGAATGGCAGAAAGATCCCCGTCGTCCTCGGACTCGGAGTCCCAAGACGACGGGGAGCTATAATCTTCATCCTCAAGCCCTGCACGTGATTCCAGGAGCTTTCGTATTCCTTCTGGTTTGGAGCCAGGACGCATGGATCCATTTCCATAGGGTGAGAGAGTTCGAATCTCTCAGTTGTCGCCAGGGATAGTCAAGGTTGACCCGGATCTTCCGCGTCCACGCCCAGGGTTTGATCTCTAGGTCCTTTGAATGCCTCGCGGCTTCAAAGAGAAGACAAGTTGATTAAACCAATGTACCTCTGATACATTTGGTTTTCTCTATAGTTTAAATTCGGTGGAATGATTGGAAAATTATGGGTGAATATGATAAGGGGGCTTCGACGTGGCTGTGATCCACAGCTGGAAGCAAATCACGCTGTGACGTCTGCATCTCGGTTGCATTTGCGTCCGCTGTGCTGTAAGCCACTCGAGATATGGCCACTTTGGCAGCTTACCGTTGTTTAAGGACTTGATATGCGATCAGAACCCGTCGAACAGTGCTATGTAACCGACAACTTGGAACCCCTGTCACGACTTTTGGTCCCTCAAGTCGTCGCTTGTTCTCCGGCCTCCCTCTCTCCATTCATCCTTCATAGCCCAATCACAAGCCGTCATTTGTTCTTGATTTAATGTTGCGATTCTGTTAATTATGGATATTTTGATGATTCAAGTCTCACGCAAACGCAGCAACCGGTGGAAGTATTGATTTGGTTCTGGACAGAGGATCAACGCGCATATTGGTCACGGCGTATGACCGCGCTACTCTCCTTACAACTCTTGCGATGCTAACACAACAAATATAAAGAGTTTACTCAAGCGTATGCATGATGGAGTGAATGGAACCGGACAAGGATTTCAGCGTCTGGGGAGACACGCCGATCACCTCACCAAACTTATACCATTCCATTACTCCCGGTCCATTATCCTCGGACCTGGCAACTCACTCGCCTTTTCGCTGGAACATCCTCTCCCCTTCGTGCGGCTCCCCAGGCCGGCCATTGCTGGCAGCGTACGTCCACTCAAGAAAAGTAAGGTTGGCACCAAACGGAAGCTTTCGCACTACACCCCATTGGGATACCATCCCCGGAAGAAGCGCCGCGCGCCCATACCCGCTGTACAGAAGCATCCGGAGATTCTATTGTTCAAGCATTTTTAACCCTGACTTTACCATTTCTGTCTCGAGCAAACTTCCAACAAAAATGTTCAAATCAGTCCAAACTACTGGAGCAAGTCAGCTGCATAAGTTATCCCTGATTTCTGTAATCCAACGTTCTCGGCAGAGCAACTGTTGCGAGATGCCCTTGAGTTTTTCCATTCGCTTTGCGGTTATTCCAAACATCATACGAGTGGTATCGATAGTAAAACCGAGATGCTCGATACATTGCGTTCCGGCCCAATTTCCCTTGTCTTCCTTGCTAAGTAGTCCACAAGCCCTCAAAAGACGTTCTATTTGCCCGCGAGCCTTGTGGAGACGAGAAAAGCGGCGAACTACGACCAGAAAGTCGTCCATTTACGGGTGCATACGCAGACAAAGGCGATTTCTGACGAAGCAGACGAAAGGACTCACTATTCTGATAAAAATGCTGGCGAAAGCTTCCATCCAAAAGGGAGGGCGATATAGCGGAAATATTGGTTGTCCACTTTGAAAATGAACCAGTTGCGAATATCGGGATGTAGTCGAAAATGGTCGTAGTTCTTCGCGATATCGAACGAGAAAAGGTAGTCTGAAGA
Source organism: Kappaphycus alvarezii (assembly GCA_002205965.3). Taxonomy (NCBI): domain Eukaryota; phylum Rhodophyta; class Florideophyceae; order Gigartinales; family Solieriaceae; genus Kappaphycus; species Kappaphycus alvarezii. The sequence continues at coordinate 4,046 of NADL03000466.1, forward strand.
CTTGAGATCCAGAACGAACCCTTTCAGGGTTTCTTTTTTGACAGGTATGTCTCGAAATAACGTAGATTAGAGGGAAAGGTTTAAAATCAACCGCTGTTTTTCCCCTTTAACTGCAACGAATGCGTTTGAGATCGAGTAGCCATCCTTGTGCAGACGGAGAGCTTCGGCCGCTGATATTTCGCCATACGTTCAGCGGTGAAGAGCGTCTTTGATTGTGTCGTCGAAAAATTCCCGGTCGGAGGGATCGATAGGGATTTGAAGGGAGCGTAATTAAGTGTCTGAAAGAGATTATTTCACTGGGCGCTCTTAAACCCCAAAAAGGAGTGCCCGAAGAAGGAATTCGGAGGCCTGGAGGGTTTGGGACGAAAAGGGAGCGGCGCGTTGAGTGTTGTGCCATAGGACTTGAGACATAGCACAAAAAGACGGCGTAGAAGACCACTTTAATTGCGATTAGGTTTGTCTGCCGGGCCAGACTGGTTTTGTTAGGTCTCTTCGGAGGGCGGCTATTCCCGGCGGCTTGTTGCTTGCTACACGGTGATTTGTCTGGAGCTAATTTGAAGGATTAGAACAAGCGACGACTTGAGGGACCAGAAGTTGTGGCTAAGGTTTCCAAGTTATCGGTTACATAGCCCCGTTCGACGGGTTCTGATCGCACATCAAGTCCTTGAGCAACGGTAAGCTGCCAACGTGGTCATATCTGGAGTGGCTTACAGCACAGCAGACGCAGATGCAACCGAGATGCAGACGTGACTGCGTGACTTGCTTCCAGTTGTAGATCACAGCCACGTCGAAGCCTCCTTATCATATTAACATTAAACTCACTACAAGAAGATTTATTTTCTAAGTATTTGAACTCTCTTTCAAGCTTCAATGTTGTGATATTTAACATTTTTGCCTCTAGAAGCACAGTTTCTCTCCTGAGAAAGTTAAATCTTATGGTCATAAATTGGTGCTTTTCCATTCGCTTAAAAACGGGCTGATCAAAAATTTAGTAAGTTTTATTTTGCGCTCCACTGCTAACTAGTTCTTAAAATCAAAATTTTTTGGCCAGCTAATTTTTTCATGTTCACATTAATAACGTATTCTTGTTAAACTCTTGTTTTCTTTCGAAATATCAGTTGCTGTGGAAGCTTGGAAAAGAAGTTAAAACTTAAAATTTTGCCATATTATTCTCTGCATCCATACTGCTTTACTTTTTGCAGTTGATTCAAATGGTTCAGCTACCTCTCTATCAGCTGTTAGTTTTCTTGAGTACACATAGATTCTAGTTACTCATAGTTGACAAAGCCATACATAAAGATAGATCTAATTATTTATCAAATGGTTATTTTCAGATAAAAGGGTGCAACTCGTTCAATTTTTTCGAAAAGTTAATTTCTTTAATAATTGGTATAATATTTACCCTATCCCTGTTTCCCACAAAGATGCAGAGCTAGGCCCCAAAATTGCATATATTGCTTACCACAAAAGTATTTTTGATTCTCTTTTACTGTTGAATTATTTTCACATATACTCAACGCGAAGCATTATTATTTCTTTCATCTTATTTGAATATTTCACAGCCTATAAGAATTTTATGTATAATGATAAAAAAAATTCTCTGATGGATATTTAACCCCGGAAATAATCCAATATATATAATTAACTTGCTTTTGTTGTTGTATTCCGCATGTTCACCTTCCTCTGTAAAGTGATATTTCACAGGCCTTACAGCTGTAGAAGACTTTACTGCTTGTGCTTTACTGTAGAATCAAACAGCCAGTAACCTTGCAACCAGGGCTAATAGGCACTTTAATGTTATTAATCCTTTCCTTAAAGTTCTGAACACTGCGCTTGACCTAATTGGTAGAGTTGAAAACTGAGATATTATATCACTGCTTTACCAATCAAAGGTTTCCTTGACATTCCATGCCACCTGGACCAATTTAGGCCCTACAACTTGTCAGAGTATGTCACTCGCGCCGACTGCAATTCTGGAAGTGCTATTTACGATACCTTCAGAGCTTTTCTAAGGGAAGAACTTTGCATTCGCTACTGTTAGACTGCATTTTCCTTTAGTGTGTATCTATCTCTAGTTCTGTATAAACCCTGGTTTGTAGCAGCCAGCTTAACCCAGCCAGCCTCAACCGAAATTCCAACCACAGCTTAACCTAGATCTGCTCGTGTGCGCTTAACAACCCACATTGGTTTTGTCATTAAAAGTAATTGTACTGTTAACGGAAATTTTTGTAGCAGAATTCCTTTACTATGCCTTGCTTTACATATAATCAAGGTTGTTCCAAGTATATTCCGGAGCTTCGCGTTTTCAAATGATTTACCTAGATCAGATTTCCTAGATTGTATTTTCTAGTAACTATTTGTTCCAAGTCCTATTTTAACAAATCTTTGCATTTACAGTCGGAAAAGGTATATATTTGAATATCCCTTTTTGTAATTTTTCTCATATTCCTTCCCGCTTCACCACCACTTGCAAATTCTTATGTCAAAATATTATTACTCATCTTCAATTTCATTTGAAGAGAGCTGCATGATTTACTAATGGAACATGTAAAATTGAAGAGAAAATTTTAAAATTTTAGCAAGAGCCTACTGGGTGTTTGTTATCGAAAAAAAAATTGCTTTTTCATCACACCGCTTCATGAACATTGCTAGCTTAATCCAGATAATTTGCCACATGACGCATCCTGATTGCTGATTTCGTTCATGGAAAATATAATGTCGCAATATTTCATATTCCTGAATCTTTCCAGTGCCATGTAGTAACCCATAACAAAATCACCAGTCCCTCCGTGTTGACTGAAGTGATGGCTGAAAATGTTCTCGACCAATTAAATCCTAATATACTTATTTCATACCTCCAAAAGAGAAATACAACTTAAATTGATCCGCTAGTTTGGCTAGGAGAAAATGCAAACTCCCGAAGAGATGACCGGGACGCAGACTTCAAGTGAAAATAGAAAAACTAGAAGCATATGAAGAGCTACCAGAGGTAAGTCTTCAGTCAAATGCGAAACTATTAAAAGCGTTAATGCTTCACTAAAGAAGATCCCTGCTGCCAGAAACCTTGGCAATGATTATTTCGCTGATATTAAAACCACTTTCCTGAAATTCACCTCCACTTCTTGCACGTCAATTTCGCAAGGCCGTACCTTCACAAAGCAATGTTATCCGGGATTACAGCCGAACTTATTTTTCAATCATTAAAACACCCAAAGTTTTCCCCATTTCGGAAGTTTTTCGAATTTCAAAAAGAAATTTCCAACTCCAAAACTTAAGTAGAACTGAATTTCAGTAACACTTCGTCCATTGCCGTCAGAAAAGATTCTTCAACCATGTCAAGCGGTGGGAATTTATCATTTATGCCCCCGCCATGCATATTTTTTTATGAAAATAACCAGGAACTATTCGATCTCGGGGTTTATTTGCCAAATTCGTCGGCACATTCAGATGGAAGCTTTCGTAAAAGCATCGTGAAGATAAGTTATGGAGCACCTTTTTACTGTCATTCTACGTTTTAAGACTACATTTTAAGTAAACATCTACGGACCCCGAAAAAAGTAGTATTCCCAACAGTGAATGTAAATATTAGTATGAAAAAGTTGATAATTAATTTACTGTGGTAGATACGTGAGTTGGTACCCAGTAAATTTGTACCGGAGCGTAGATACCGTATATTGGCCATGAAAAAGAGTTTAAAAAACCCTTGCGGTAGTTGTAGAAGGCTGTACTTTTACACTATTTGCAGTGGTACTCTTCGGGGACTGTCTGACAGGGCTGATGTAAGACGAGCTGTAATACATGCGCTGTATAATTCGGCGGGGAATTATCGGATAGTTTACTTTGTCGTCTGACACTTTCAGCGAAAATGATCAAGGCATTGATATATAACCGAGGTCAACAATCTCGAAAAGTTTATTTTGATCGGCTAAATATTGATAACATTTTTTCATTATTCTTTTCCGACTTACGTATCACTGAACGTCCATGTTCAACATGTCAAGCGATTGCGGAGAGGAAGGAGAGGATGAAGTAGACTGGCATTTGGACATCCCGGATGATCCCACAACACCTTTTGCGAGGGCGGAGGCCGCTTGGTCGGACGTCCCGCAGTAGCTTACGGCGCCCGGAGAATCTTTCCTTTATTTGTGACTGGTCTTCTTCGCTCTAGAAAGGGGAAAGGTTTGGGTGTTTTACTCTTGGAGGATATATCCGCTCTAGAAAGTGACGTCCCTTCCCTGCTCCGTGAACCGGAACAAAACCTCAACGGGTTACATGCACAGGTCAAGCACCTCGTGTCTGAACTCCAACGGTTCACCCGCAGTGGAACTGTGTTGTGTGACTACGGGATCGGTCACGTGGTGGCGGCAATCATATGCGATCTGCTACCCCGTGTGAAAGCATCCAAGTTAGCAAAGCGTAGTTTGCACCGCTCCGTGCGGGACCTTTTGTTCGCAATATTTGACGGCTTAAGGTTGGATTCTCTCTCCGCTCCGTCCGTTCGCCAAAAAAACAGGCCCACAGGTTTTCCGTGCGTCTTTCAAAGCAAACAAAATGCAGGGCAATGTTGTACCGTACGTGGTGTATGCCGCGACGGTGGGCTACTTTGTATGCCCCCAAACGTCGGTGTCAGAATATGTTCTCGGAAGCAATGCCGTATACAGTAGACTCGGGTGAATCTCAACCCTCGGAGCTCCGACAGTAGTCTCCCCACGCCCTATATCCCCCTATGGGCTGGCTGTGAAAAGTTGGCATTTACGGTAGATGCTGTGGATACTGACGCTGCCTGCGACAATTGCGTCTGTACAGTACTGTACAGTACATATGTACATATATACTGTAGTATTTTGGGCGCCCATGCGAATCTCAACCTCGTATAAGATGCTAGTCGGGATTCGGTACACACAAGTGTCGAAGGACATGGCCAGGAATTCGTATCCAGTACAGGGGCACGAGGTAGGAACAGCCTCAATGTCAAGAAGTATCCAACGGCGAATCTGCGCTACTACGTTGCTTTGCTGGACTACTTGACAAGCTCACTGCACTCGGCCGATCGTGGAACCGTCCAACAAACAAAAACAAACTATCCTTTGTATTCTGTTTCACAAGAGGGGAATATTTGGGGTGTTTTAATGATTGAAAAATAGAGTAGGCTATGTTCCAACACGCCTCAAGTTTCACAAAAGTGTTCTTAGTTTGTGCTGTATTCCATTGCCCTGCACTGAACGCGCAAATGCACCCGAGCCAACTTAGCCCTACTGAACAATTTAAGAGACCTAGCCGATGACGGGATTCGAACCCGTGATCTTTGGTTGTCTGTAACTGCATCTCAGTACAAGACCAACGCCTTTGCCACTTGGCCACACCGGCTCGGCAGCAATGCATTTCATGATGTAAAATATAATATAGAGCCATGCTGACAGTACACGTGTGCGGCCCGCGATAAGGTCACAACCCTGGAACGCAACATCGCCCGACGCCTCCCCGCTCCCTCAACTGGTCCATCTTCTCCGCCTTACACGCCGAACTTCACGTTTCGACCTCTGGCGTTTGATTCCCTAGGTGCCCCTTCCCCTGGAACTATTGCATTTATCGAGGAGTTGGTTCCGCGGATCGCGTCCAAGTGTCACTCGACAGTTGGCGTTATCCGCCGCCGTATCTACCAGCGACTGAGTTGCACCCTCTGGTCATCCATCGCTGAAGCTATCCTGTCGCGAGCCCCGATGCGCATGGTCGACGAAGCACACCCGGTTAGATCTTAACCGTATAGTTAGGACGTGCGCAGTCCCCAGTAGATACTGAACGCATTAAACTTCCTCCCTCGTGCAGACTCCATCATGCCTCCCCACTCCCCCAACTCCCATGACTTCCCCCCCTTCCTGCGGCCGCCGCGCCCTCTCCGTCTCCCGCGCGGCCGCCCTCTCCGCCCGCATGGACCGGGCAGACGCCTTCCCCCTGGATGCGCGCGCCGTACGCGGTCGTCGCATCCCGTCTTCCACCCCGCCCATCCACCCCCTCCACGCTGCGTCCGTTACCATCGGTGCAGCTCCCCGAAATCGACCCCGCTATCGGCCAAAATATTCTCAATCTCCCGAAGGCGCGCCATATGATTGGCCACCCGGAAGATTTTTCCCAGGCTGACCTTGCCCGCGCCCGCGCCCTCCTCGCCACCGTCACCGACAACCCTTGCCGCCTCGACCCCCGCACGGGCGAACCCGAACCCGTTCGCCCGCCTGCCCCCGACCTCCTCCACGTAGGGTTCGCCCCGTCCCCTACGTCCTCCTTCCCATCGTTCGACACAGCACACCGCCAGCTCTGCTTGGCCGCCGCTCTTGCCAAGACAAACCTGCCCCCCTTCGTCCTAGTCCCGCTCGTAGGGAAATTGTTCTACTTATACTTTCCCGCCCCGGCTCGCCCTGACGTTTTCAACGTCCTCGCTCATCTCCGTCTGACGTATCCGGACCTATACGTCGCGCCGCTTACGCTCACACAGCACTGCTCTACGCTGGACATCTCTGCCGCCCAGGGTGTGGCCACCCGCCTCCAACGTGAAGCGGCTCGCCTGGTGAGCCCCAAACTGCGCTCGTGGGTTGCCCCCCACGTCCGCAACGCCATGGCGATCGCCCTCCGTCACGATGCCCGCCTCATTGCTGAGGCGCGCCGCCCGACCCGCGGGATTCCCGCCCGCACGCCCGCCCAAACACCGGCCCCAAATCCCGTCAAACCCACCGCCCCGGCCCCGACCAAACCCGTCCCGACCTCACCCGGCCCCGCACAAGCCCCCAAACGCCCCAACGGGGGCGCACCATCCTCCCCCCCTGCCGCTCCCCGCCCCGCCCCTCAACACACATCCGACCTCACACTTCGGTCCCCGGGCTCTTCCCCGTCGGCGTCAAAACGCCGATGCCCCGCAACCGAAGACGCCCAGGCGTCGGAGTTTCTTATGGCGCCCAACGCACCACTGGCGCCCACGGCCGTTCTCCCTCCCACCGTCGCCTTCGCAGCAACGATGGGTAAGGAGTCCGCATCGCACGTTCCCATGCAGCCGTTGATGGCTGGCATACAAGGTGCGGAGGAGCCCCACCACCAGCCAAGAGGCCAGTCGGCCTAACTCCGCTCCTCCCCACCATGGACCTGGTCCACCCCATGGAATCGGACCACCCGCCGCATGATACATCGGCGTCATTCCCCTTGCCCACTCCCCTGGAAATCCTCTCAACACCCTACCGCGACACGGATATCTTCCAAGATATCCCTGCTCCCTGCCTCACCCAATTTATCCTCCTGTTTATCAAGCTGGTCAAAGCTGCGGCGAACGCTCGTGGGGAAGACGCCACTCAACGAGCATTCCTTCACCTCCACATGTTGCCCACGGCTGTCCTCCGTCGCTGTCTTCGGGGAGAGCGCGGATGGCGGGACCCCAAGAGCCAACGGATCGCCCTCCGAGAACGCCTCCGTCGCGCGCACACGGGCTCGCAGTGGGGAGCACTCTGGGCCGAAGCTCTCGCAGCTCATCAGGCTCGGCTAGAATGGTGGGAAGGAAACACGCTGTACGCCCCAACAGTCCCCGGCGACATCGGGCGCGCCCGTCGTGCAGAGGCCCTTTGCGCCGATGCGCGATATGGTAAGGCCATGCGCGCCCTCCACAATGGCCCGCTCGCCGATGTCAACGACCCGGCGACGATTCAGCGGCTCCGGGACCTGCACCCGTCCCCGCCGAGCCCTGTCTCGCCGCTCCCGGAAGGACGGCTCCCGCCGCCCCCGTGCATCACCGAGGCTGCTGTGGAACACGCGGTCCGCGGCGTCCCGCGGGACACCACCGCCGGACCCGAACGAACGCCGTCGCGCTGGTTCCACCTCCTCGTTAAGACTCGCGTCAGTCCCGAAGCCGGCGTGACCGGTCTGCGTGTCCTGACACAGCTCGTTTCTCGGCTCGCACGGGGGGAACTCCCGGACGCTGTGCTTCCCCTCGTGGCAGCGGCGACGCTCCTCCCGTTTCAGCCGACTCCCGACAAGGTCCGCCCGATCGCCATCGGGTCTGTGCTTCGCAGGATAGTGACGAAGGCACTGCTCCCGGCCGCAATAGCCGACTCACACTCGGTTATGTCGCCGCATCAGACGGCCAACGGTGTTAAAGCCGGGTTGGACTCTATTGTACACGACACCCGCACGACACTACGCCGCTTCTCCGCCACCCCGAACGTCGCCACGGTCCTCATAGACGCTAACAACGCCTTTAACCGCGTTGATCGGCAGTCTATGCTGGACCACCTACCAATGCTCGCCCCCTCGCTTGCCCGCTTCGCAAACATGATCTACGGCCGAATGCAACCCCATTGCTTGTCCCGAACCGGGATCGCACCGTCATACCAAGTGCCCAGGGCACCCAACAGGGTGACCCGGCCAGCATGTTGTTGTTCTCTAACGATCCAACCCCTCATCCGTCGGGTTGCTGAGATCCCCAACATTGCTCTCTGCCAATGGTACGCCGATGACGGCACTATCGTCGGGAACCTTGGCGCCATCCGTCAGGCGCTCAGGCTCCTTGCCCGAGATGGTCCCACGGTTGGCTTCCATGTCAACCCACGAAAGACACGCATATACTGGCCTCACGTCATGCCGCAGGATCGAGCAGCCCTCTTAGCGGAATTCCCTCTCGCAGAATGCTCGCGGGACGGCTTTCCGCTTCTAGGGGCCCCCATTGGGAACAAAGCGTTCACGGAGAGTTTTCTCCGGTCCAAGATTGCTCAGTGCCGCCGGACCCTGGACCGCCTCCTGCTGGTCCGCGACGCCCGCGCCCGGTTCCACATGCACCGGATCTGTGCCTCTGCATGCCTCCTATCGCATGCATTCAAGCTCTCAGATCCGCGCTTAGCCGAGTCCGCCGCAGAAGAATTTGATGATCTACAACGGTCATCATATGAAAAGCTACACGGCATAGCTCTCACGGACCGAGCCTGGGACCAAGTCTGCCTCCCCATGCACCTCGGAGGTCAGGGCTTCGAAAGCATCGCCTCGTGCCTCCACGGCGCTGCCGCCGCCAGCATCATTGATGCTGCGCCCGCACGGCAGCGAACTTCCGCATACGCCACGCCGCGTGCTTGTGCACTTGCTTCTGGCCGCTACCGCGGCGACCGGTCCTTCCTCCTCCGTCAGGCTGGGCCTTCTCTCCGCCGTTTCGCCCTCTCCATCCCCGGGATAGTCGACCTTTCCACCCTTGACCCTCCAGCTCTAGCTGCTTCACCCACCAACACTCTAACCCTTCTCAAACGGGTGCAGCAAGAGGCGCGGGCAAGAGTACATTGGCACGACGACTCCTGGGCAAATGCCCCAAACCCGACCGCACACAGCGACGCCGACATTCGACATCGCATCCGTGGCTTAGCGTTCCGCTGCAGCCCCGCTGCGGCGTTTCTCTTCGCTCACCCCACGGCAGCTACGAAGGTCCACACCACACACTGGCAGACCATGCTCCGCCGTCACCTCGGACTGCCAGTGTATGATGACTCCATGCCCCTCAACTGCCACCACTGTGACCACCCCTTGGACACCCTCGGGGATCACGCCGCCGACCTCTGCTGCCCTGGTTTCGGCCGTCGTCACCGCCATAACTCGCTCTGTAATGCGATTGCGACACACGTTACCCGCGCCGCGGGTCTGGATACTCGGCACGAGGTTCCGTTTCTCGTCCCGGGCACTGAGCTCCGGCCCGCCGATATCCTTGTACAACCGCCCCCAACCCCGGAAGGCACAACGTTGCGCCCCATTGCCTGTGACATCACTGTCGTCTCACCGTTTAAGGCCGCAGTTCGCACCAAGGCGACCCAGGTCGCCGGAGGCGCTGCTGAACTGGCGGCCCGCGATAAGGTCACAACCCTGGAACGCAACATCGCCCGACGCCTCCCCGCTCCCTCAACTGGCCCATCTTCTGCGCCTTACACGCCGAACTTCACATTTCGACCTCTGGCGTTTGATTCCCTAGGTGCCCCTTCCCCAGGAACTATTGCATTTATCGAGGAGTTAGTTCCACGGATCGCGTCCAAGTGTCACTCGACAGTTGGCGTTATCCGCCGCCGTATCTACCAGCGACTGAGTTGCACCCTCTGGTCATCCATCGCCCAAGCTATACTGTCCCGAGCCCCGATGCGCATGGACGACGAAGTACACCCGGTTAGATCTTAACCGTATAGTTAGGACGTGCGCAGTCCCCAGTAGATACTGAACGCATTAAACTTCTTCAAACGCTGCACGTGGCCGACGTGGACCACCCGGTTAGCACCTAGCTAGCAATATAGTCGGATCCTGCAGCGGACACCCGTTTTACTGATGCCATAAAGTTACTCTCGTAGCCGTTTAAGGCCGCAGTTCGCACCAAGGCGACCCAGGTCGCCGGAGGCGCTGCTGAACTGGCGGCCCGCGATAAGGTCACAACCCTGGAACGCAACATCGCCCGACGCCTCCCCGCTCCCTCAACTGGCCCATCTTCTGCGCCTCACACGCCGAACTTCACATTTCGACCTCTGGCGTTTGATTCCCTAGGTGCCCCTTCCCCAGGAACCATTGCATTTATCGAGGAGTTAGTTCCACGGATCGCGTCCAAGTGTCACTCGACAGTTGGCGTTATCCGCCGCCGTATCTACCAGCGACTGAGTTGCACCCTCTGGTCATCCATCGCTGAAGCTATCCTGTCGCGAGCCCCGATGCGCATGGACGACGAAGTACACCCGGTTAGATCTTAACCGTATAGTTAGGACGTGCGCAGTCCCCAGTAGATACTGAACGCATTAAACTTCTCCCGTGTCTGTACGTGTTGTACGTGTATATACCAGTAGGAACAGATCTTGCAGATGCACTGGCCGAGTGGCTGGCTACAGCGGGTCCCGTAAACAACATCGCCGCGTGGTTTCATTTTCTATCTTGCTACGATAGAATACTCATTCCACTAGCTACAATTTCTCTATTTCTTCCTTGACACCACGCAACAACCGTCCATAAAAGCACGCCACCTACGCCTTACACGCCCTTCCACCACCACCATCAGCAGCAACACCACAGCATCCAACGCCTGTCGCTCCAAAAATGTTCACCACACCAATCCTCGCCCTCGCCCTCCCCACCCTCCTCCTCCTCCTCACCCCCTCCGCCCACTCCGCCTCCTGCTCCTCCTTCTCCTCCCCAATCCAATTCGAGCCTCCCACAGACACCTGCCCCTTCGCCCCAACCCTGAGCAGACGCAGAGCCCGCCGCGCCTGCGCCCCCTTCACAGACTCCTGTCGCGTCCGTCGCATCTTCCCCGCCCCGCGAATCTTCGCCTGTGTCCCCCGTGGCCGCTTCTCCCTCGACCTCTTCGACCCGCACCCCACGCAAACCACCCTCGATAACGGCAACTGCGTCGCCACCTTCTCCAGCGTCTTTTGCAACTCGGTCCGGTATGACTGCTCTTGCGGTGGACGGTCGGTGGCGCAGATTTGTTTCGATGTCCCGCCGACTGTCAACTATCAGTGTTGGCAGGCGTGTCATCTGGATGATTTCAATAGCGCCGTCGGAGTCACCTGTCAGTCTCCTGGCTCCGCTTTGGGCTTTCGGCTGTCGGCCTCGGTGGTCAACTTGCCGTGCTCCATCTTTTGTCGTGGTGTGGATCCTATTTGTGATGTCCTGCCTAGTTAGGGGGTTTGGCGGTTGGACGGGCGGTTCCTGTTGCGGGGATTGCTTCGCGGAGACGGTTCTGGGTGGACCGTCTGGGTGGACCGTCTGGGTGGGAACTGGTGTGAAAATTGACCATATATTTTAATCTCTATCCCGGTGTCCTACAGTGATGCTGAATTGTGGAGCAATATTTTTTATTGAGGCCCACAATTTATATTTATTATGAATCATGTGGGAATAATTTTCTCTATTTTACACTACCACTATTTTATGCTGAATTCAGTGTGAAATAATTTTTATGTCCTGCAGTTGGGTTTTTATATTATACAGGCTATAATTATTGCATTTATGCTACCAACAAATTATTATCTGGATGATTGCTTACCTGGAAAATACTGCAATAATTATTGCTGAGCCTGAATTATGTCTGCCAAAATTATTGAACGGCTCACCTGATTTTTGTAGTAGGTTCACCCTGGTATAGAGTATAATTAGTCTAGGTTGCTAGAAATATTTTTACATCCTCGGGCTATCGAAATATTCCCCTCGATCAGATATTATTAAATTTGGTTTTCTATTCATTATTCATTCTAAGTCCGATTGTGGCATTTATTTATTTATTCAAGTTGGAACTATTTATTATTATTTGGATCTACCTATCCCAATTATTTTGCAACTGGCGTGGGCGTGGGCTTGCGGTGGGGTGCATGCGGGTATGTGTCTGGGCTGGTGTGACTGTGACAATGTGCTGTAATACAATGGATTTCCGCGCGTTGTGACAAAATTTGTGGGCAATGTATCCGCAAACCGTCTCGTCTAGTCTGAAAATGAAACCTCGTGGCAGGTCTACTCTCTCAACGCAGCTTCCACACTTGGCGTCGGCCTAGTAGGCTCTTTGTAAAGCAACATGGGCGCCGGCTCAGTTCTCTCTTGATGTCTCTGTGTTGCATCTTGTACGAGGTAAGCGTAGCCTGACTTTCCAACGGCACTAGCGCTTCACCAACAGTATGCATCGAATCTCAACACGCACATCCGCCTTTTGAAAACGAGTATGATGATATGTACGTACTCCTTCTTGGGCCAAAGGTGCACGATTTTGGATTCGGCCACATTGGCTGGCCACATCAAATTATCTACCGAACAATACACGTGCCATCCCAATCTCCTCCCCGGTACGGACTACAGGCTTGATATTATCCTCGTGCAACCCCCACCGTGACACTGACGCTGGCCCACCAGACCGACCCATCGCATGCGACGTCGCCGTGAGGTCCCTGTTGAAGCAGTCCTCAATCACCAAAGCAACGCAAGTCGCCGGTGGGGTTGCCGCCCTCACTCACCAACGCAAGATCCAGGACCTATAGCAAAAGCCTTCAAGGCGCCTGGTGCCCCCCTCCCTGCCCTCCCGCGACCCAGGTTTCCGATTCCGGCCTCTGGCTTTCGACTCCCTCGGTGTCCCTTTTCCGGAGACCGCATTATTCATTGAAGAGTTTGTACCACGTTTAGCCAGGAAATTCCACACCTCAGACGCTGCGATTCGCACATGCATCTACCTGCGTATCAATTGCACTTTGTGGTCGTGGGTGGCTATGGCCACCATATCGCGCGCCCCATTGCACATGACCGATTTGGTCCATCCGGTTAGTTCTTAACTGAATAGTCGGTCAGTCGATGCAGACTCAAGATTAGTAATGAGTAAAGATCCCCATTTTTCACAGATTGTTGCCTGGAAACCACTTGAGGGTAAACTGTAAACGGTTGCGCGAGGTAGGTTCGCACAAATACACTGCACCCGTATCTCCCTACTACTCTTCCCCATGAACACACTGCGAGTTCTAGTTCCACTTTTACGAGTAAAATACCCCATCGCCGGCCCTTCAGCGGCCCCCGCCTTGCAATACGACCTCCACACTACGCTACCGATCCCTTCTCTTCTACCAACTCTCTACGCAGAATTCAACGCGTCGTCTCCACGACTCGAGTCTCGAATGCGCGATCATAAAAGCACAGTACCTTCCGAATTCGTGCCTTTCCAACCGCACCTTCACGTCTCATTCACTCTGCACTCCTCTATCCACCTCAATCTTCAAGTCTTCTCGTCTTTTGTTTGTCTCATCGATCAAGTTTGGCAAACAATTAAGAAAAGATTCTGGCAAATACATTTGCTAGCATAACTCAAGACAAATGTTAATCCTTGTTATGTCTATACATTGCGCGATGACCACGTGACAACAAGGCACTGTCCCCTTACTGTAGGTTACGCGACGTCAACGTCAGGGCAACGCGGTGCCGACACGACGACAGCTCGATAACATCGCAAATTGCTGCATAGCGCAGTCTCACACCAAAAATAAGACAGCAAAACTATCGGACACTAGGACCTGAGCAAAGCGACTCTACAACCAATGGAAATCCTCAAAGTAGTACAAAAGGAAGATATGAACTGCGTCCTCTTTGAATAAATCTTGAGTCATCTGTTTGCCACAGATACATTGTTTACAGACCCAGAGTGCTGGAATTGCCAATCATTGTAAATCGGATCCACCGAATCCCCTGCGACGACACCTGCCTCGACTATGAAGCAACTGAAGCCCATCAATGAGCTCAGTGGCGATTTCAAAGCCATCTATAGAACGCGTATGCTCGCGCTTCCTACCAACAAGAACACTTGGAACGTCACGCGACCAACTTCGTATCGCCGTGACTCCACGGTAACATCGGAAAGTGAAACGTCCGACTCGCGGAAGGCTCTAACCCGATTCACCCTGGTCATCAAGGCTTATCTCATCTGTTACGTCGAGGTATGTGAAAAAGCTTCGAATATTCGGATAAATTGAATAATCTCTACGCAGAGATAACCATGAAACACAAAACTCGCTTTTAAAAAAACGACTCGCTGTCCACTTACAACCGGACGGGACTGTATGGGAGCACAAAAGGCTTCCTTATCCGCCCTTATAGTTCTCAATGCAGTCGGAGTACATATTTATGACATGCTGTAAACGCGCTTCTCACTTCGCAGCTTGTCCTGAAGGTTTGATGGCCTCTTCATCGCGCTCGAGTTGAAGCTGGATAAAATCACAGTAGAAGACTTACATGCGAGAATAACTCGTCAAGACGCCCGTCAGTAACCTCAAAAGCTTTAGGATACCCGTGCATTGGCCGTGCGTGCTGACCCGACATAGAACCAGAACGTAGTGCAATGCGCGGTGTGCAGTTGTTCTCTTCTAGGTATAGAATCTTATCAGGCAATGGGAAAATCATCAAATACATACCAAGACTCACAGGGTGTTATCTATCCTTCTTTCTTCTCAAGCACCCTGCGATGCAGTAGCAAAGCTCGCTGACAGCGAGGAGAAGTTGTGGTGGTAGAGAGAGGGTGCTTGCTTGGACGGTTGGAAGATGTACTTTTCCTTCGAGTTGTAAGGCCGGCCTGGGATCCGTTAAATGCTATAACTTTGATTAGAAACGAGTTCAAAGAACCCTAGACACCAGGGTTGTAATATTGGACAAAAAAGAGGTAGAACTGTGTCATTAGTGCTGATTATTTCCTTTGGAGATGAAGATTATGTCACCAACGACAACCTTGAAGTTTCTATCTGTATATAGACGCCGGAGTCCGTTGCTCCAAGTGTGAGCAAATTTTATACAAAAATGAAAGGAGTAGCATAAATTTGGATAGAGAGAAGGGAAATAAAAGGAAAATCTGAGCTGATAAACGTGGCTTAAGCCAAAATTGCCGTTGGTATGGTTACAGCAACGGCGAAAGTTGGGAGTCAAGTTCACAGCCGAAACCGGATTGGCTGTTCTTTCTGGGGACCTAGTGTCCGGGTAGATATATAAATAGCTGTCAACCAGGTAGTTTTATCTACTACGTCGGTTAAGTAAAGTCAATGTCAACCAGGTAATGAATATCCGAGTTTGAGATATGTAAAGTTGACACTTAACTTAATCGGTGCATTTCACCTGCGAAATTTTCAGGTCCATGTTGAGAGCTGATTGGTCCGGACTGCTAGCCCAAAGTCCCTCTCGTATGTTCATACTGTACAGTACCAAGAGAAATGATAGGTGACTATCTAAAATTGCCGTTCTTGTACTGTACAGTGTAGTGACAGCTAGTAGCAGTGCGCCGGCATGAACAAAAATTGGATCATAGAAAGATAATTTAAATTAGCCCTGCCTGTGGAATCACAGTATGAGTACCAATTTTATTACACAGAAGGGCAACCTCGTCAGGGAAAATAGAGGTGGAGGGAACTAGAACAATATCAGGTGCTTCTACTGTGGCAAGAGAAGCCATGAGAAGTTTGAATGCAGAAAACACAAAAAGATCATGTCTCGCACGCAGAAAGACAAAAATAGCAAGGATCCCCCACTCGTTAATCACCATGGACCCGAAAAAGACACACAAGATTGGTATGTAGACTCCAGGGCTATCTTCCATAACTGTCGCGATATCTCGCTGCACAATGCCAAACAGACAAAAACTGAGAGAGTGAAATCCGTGCGAGTCGGAGATGGCGGCAAAATCGAGGCCAGATACAGCGAGGACGTACGGCTTGTCCTCTTTACCGACTTCGGTAAAGTCAACGTGTACCTTCGCGATGTGCTGTGTATGCCTCAAGCGGGCGCAAATATGCTTTCCGCTGCACAAGAAGAGAACAATTACTACGTTGTTTCGCTCAAGGACAACGGGCTCCATGTATACCAAGTCGAGACGGAATCTGTGGCCCTGAAAAAAAGCGCAGTGGGAAAGGATACAATGTGCGAGCACGAAAGGGTACGCTGCATATCGCCGACAGCGCCATTGCCGCTACTTAAGCCACTCGCGGCGACAACAATTTCATGTTTTACAAGCGTCTTGGACAACCGGAACGCACTACCCTTGACAAGGGAGTGAAAGTTGACTGCTGAATATGGTTCCATCACCCGACAACCGGAAAGCAACCGAGGATTTCCGTGGATGTGACTACAGAAAGATGAATAACCGGCCCTGCCAACCCAAAGGAACGCAAAAGAGGGCTGTAAATCCCCTGGAACCCGATCACACAGACTTTTGCTGGCAGTTCGAAGTGCGTTCCCTGGGCAATTCCCGCCACATTCTGAAGTTCATTGACGACACAGTACGTGTGAGCTACACTTACTTTCTCCGCCACAAGAGTGAGGTGTCAGAGCAAATGCGTAACTTGGGCACCTTCATCGAGCGTCAAACGAGCAACCATATGAAGCGCTTTAGATCGTACAACAGCAGCGATCGCATTGTACTCGAAAAAGAACGCGCCATAATGCCCAAAATGTAAGCCTAAAACTCCCCGAAGGCCGAGGTTATAACGACAGAGACACATTCGAGCAATTTGACGCCGTCAAGCGCGATCAAATGGAGTACACCGAGTGAAATGTGGCACGATAGGATACCGGACGTCAGTTATCTATGTGCGTTTGGCTGCCGGGCAGAAGTTTTCGTGCTGAGATAGCTCCGCGCTAAGCTCCACGCAACCGCGCAAACGTGCGCCTTCTTTGCTTACACTAGTACCACTCGTAACTACTGTAAAAACATTTTTCCAATTTTCACACCACTTCCCGTTTGAAAACATGAATACTATATACTATTATCTTGTTGACTGAAATGAATCACGAGATAAACTATTACTCATATCCATAGGTATAGACCCATCAAATAGAAGAAACATGAGAGTGTCAGATACAAAAAAGTCGTACTGATTAATTACGCCAGGTATCCAAAGCATTTTCTTGGTTTTGTTTGTTTCAAAACCATATCTTATTAACTGGACATCAGTTCTTATGGATTTGTCTTCAGGTACACGACATGTGGAAAGAGAGCTGAATTAATACTTTGAGTCCACAGCAACATGTAGGGGAATAATAATATTGAGTATCTTACTGTATGCTGCTGCCATAACTTTTCCTTCTACAATAGCTTCACCAGCAGCGAATATTTCACAGGATGCAATTGATTTAACAGCACGACTTAATAAATTTGAATATCAATAATTTGTATGTAATACAGATTTGCAATTGAAAGAACCAATTAAGAGTCCATCAATACATACGAGTTGCGCACTTGTCGAGCCTGCAGATTTTCCTGCATCAGAAAAAACAAAAACTGATAAATTAAAGTTTACAGAATTTTCCGAGCGTAGATATGTACTGGTAGAGCCAAAAGATTTTTAATTTCGTAACATCAAAGATTGAATAGATAAATAACGAACCAATTGATTGTATCTTCTTTGTTGCAAATAAATGACTGTAAAAGCAGATATAGGAGAAGCAACCATGCCCAAGTAGACAATCGAACCATTCAGAGAATTAAAGGAGAATTTTTCAAAAGGATTTATTTTGTCATCTTGTTGTTTCCGGCGATTTCTGGATATAATGTGAGGTTCAAGTCCACTTAGTTTTTCATCAGCTGATACATTAATTTTGTAATCATCGAGTTGTGTTATAATATTAGTGTCACAAAAGCGTGTTAAACAGATATATTCAACGCAATTAACAATTAATACATTTTTCCATTTTCAAGGAGGGCACAACGGCACCAGTAGAATATCTGGCAACAGAGTCCATGATGTGAAAAATATCCAAAATTTCCACAAAGAAGTGATCCATACACACAAATTCATTAAATACGCGAGATAAGGAACTAATACATACAACACAAGGATGAGATGTATTATTTTGTGACATTGCAAAATTTGAATGAGTCAACCATGTTGGATAAATATTTTTTGAATTCATAGTCCCAGATAAAATTTCTTTGTAATAATAATTTCATATCATCATAATTTGAGTGGCCACATACATGTTTGTGGAGCTTCTTAATTATTTCCTTTTTTTCCGCCCAATATAATTCTTTTTGTTGTACTGATATTGTTGGAACATATTGTTGAAAGAAACGAGTTTTCCATACGTCGGAGGTTTGTATAAATATATTTCGGGGAACATTACAATGAAGAGCATTATCCACCAATGTTATTGAATCGGTTGAATTATTTGCGGTATTTTATTCTATGCGGCTACCCGCCATATGAATAATATTTGACATTTTTGTAACATTTCTTCCTACAATCCATTGCGATGATCCACTAATTATCAAATGCCTTATTTTGACCTGATTATTATTATCTGAAATAGCTTGTCGAAATATAGAGCCGATTACGTTTCTTTTTTGGTTTGAATGAGCTCCATTTCCATTATACCAGAAGGGAGTTTCTTTGATAGATTCTGGAAGATCATCTAGTTTTCCATTCCATTTAGGTAGAATAATTTTTGAAAGCGTTCGTAATTCAACAATTCCCATTCCACTATACGGTGCTCCATCATCAAGTAAAGGACCTGGGTAAAATTCGTTTGATGGAGAATCAATCAAATTTTTAGCCATATGACATCTTACAGAACCAGGCACATTTTTGTTTTTAATATTTTCCGGAGATTCCATTTTTGATGATATCCCTTTAAAAACATTTTTAGTACCCTTGCATTTATTTTTTTCATAAACTCAATGTCCAAATAACCACACCGGTCATTAGTTGATTTTGCCTTTAGCGCAGCGAATTCTTCAGGGGGTAGTTTAGGCACGAGGTTTTTCTTGAAAATTTTCTTTTCTCCGTACGAAATATTTAATTGATTGAAGAAACATATTTTTACGAATTCCTATTATCTTGTCTTACGTTTTTCGGTTTATCGCATGCACGAATTATGGATGATATTTCGGAATATTTGATTAATTTTTAATTTTTTCCTTTTTCTATATCAGCTTCTTCATTGTACTCCGGAGATGAAGCAGACAAAATAGATACTAGCCGGTTTGAATCAATTTTCGAGTTAGTCAAGAGTAGAAACGATACCAGTGGTTCAGATGATTTCGAAGTGCTAGTAGATGAATGAAATTGGGCAATTTGAGCATTAAACCGTGATTCAGAATTTTTGAAAGACTCATTATCACCACGAGTAGTGTGCAAAAGATCCAGGAATTTTTGAAATGTATTAGATATTGAAGATAGAGGATCCACCTTATGAATAGCGTTAGCAATCGCCAATGCACCATTTTCAGACTTAGTTTCTGTAACTTTAAATTTATTACAGATATCAAGAGCTCTTTTATATAATTGATATTGTAAAACAAGGCCTTGTACTGCTTTTGGAACCTTGTTGGAATTAGATACTGGTAATAAATCATGGACACATTTTCATTTGTGTACAACAGCAAAATATTTTTCTTGAGGTCCTATACCATCTGTCCAAGGAGACGTTCTAAGATCCCATGAAAATTTCGGCCTTGAAGGAATTCCGGGGCGATCTGGGCCCATAACTGTAAAACTTAACTGATATGCGTGGATCCAAAATAAGTAATTCCAAATAAATGAATAATGAATTACCTGAATAGAACTGGGAATAATGAAAAAAAGAAAACCAATCTTTATTGATCGACGGGGATAGTTCGATGGCCTGAGACTTGCTAAAATTTTCTAACCGCTTAAGACTATTTATACAGCGGATCAGAGTAGAAAGCTACAAAGCTGATTCCACCAGTATAATAGTAATCGCAGACCAAATTCATACTCAATAATAATTGTAGAATAATTATCCAGGTGAGCACTAATCCAAATAATAATAATTTGCTTGCAATATAATCCCAGTAATTATACCTGTAGAATTTAAAAACCAACTAAAAAAATAAAAATTGATTCACATGTAGTACAGTATTAAACATGGGCCAATGAAAAAAGATATAATTGTTTTCGATGATTCGCAATAAATAAAAATTGTTGACCTCTGATAAAAATTGTTCTACAATTTTTCATCACTGTATTCGATATGAAAACAAATTAAATAGTTTTCCATTACTTTTAAAACTATTTTCCAAATTTTGACAAGCACTTTCCCCAAAAAATAAATTCCAATTGGCAACAATTACCCGGATGAAGAGGGGAATTCTCCAATAGAATTTAGTGGGAGAGATGAATAACTGGGAGGCCAGCTATTGGTTGTTAAAAATGGTTCTGGCAGGAACCCTACCGAGCCCATCTCAAAAATGCTGGAGTATGACAAAGAAATTCTTGTGATTAAGAGCATGGAGTAGAGATTCCCAAGGTACGAATTGATAAATTCAAGGTAGAAGCAGCAAAAAAGAAAAGTCGGTACTCTGTCGCCTTTATGGAAGAAATCATCGGGACGGTAACTAGTATTTCGACGCCTGCAGAAAACAGTGTTCAGCGTATTTAAAATTTGGGCGCATGACAGAACTCTCTTCATTTCAGATTGCGAAAATAATGCTAATTGAGTTCATGTCGCAGTATCCATGAGGAAAAAGGAAAAAGGAAAATGGTTTCAAATAAAATTCTCTAAGCGTTTGTCGCGTGCTTATGGCCTTTAAGATATAAAAGAGCATTTCACAGGAATGTAGTAGTTGCCAAGAGAGAGGATATGGAATGCTTTTTTGACGCCAAAATCACATGTTACGGATGTATCACAGACTTTCATATTCATAAAAAGGAACGAAAAGAT
Source organism: Kappaphycus alvarezii (assembly GCA_002205965.3). Lineage (NCBI taxonomy): Eukaryota > Rhodophyta > Florideophyceae > Gigartinales > Solieriaceae > Kappaphycus > Kappaphycus alvarezii. Next base: position 25,214 of record NADL03000466.1, read on the forward strand.
GGGATCAGTAGAAATTCACTTCATTGTGTAGCTGACAGACTGTACCGTTTCTCAGATGGCTGCGATATGGGCCTTGCAACGGGAGCAGACCGCACAGCGAACAGATCCAGGACTCGATGCCGAGACGGAGAGCCAGAATGACCTTCTACGCAGGGAAGGACATGTACGTACCGCGGTTGGAGTGAGGAAGGGGAAAGTTTTGGGAGTTTTTACTATTGAAAGATATATTCTGTGAGTAAGCGGAGAGAAAACAGAGGAGGAGGAGGATTTACGCACGGAGGGGAGTCGTACTCGGTCGGGCGCTGCTGCTTAGAAGAACAACCTGTCAGACTTCGAAAGCATGAGTTAAGTTGTGATCGAAGACTGGAGCATTTCACCGGGGACCGGCGAAGGAAAACTCTCCGAAGGGCAGTATCTGTAAGCGGCGAAGACAGCTGCGGGTGGCGGGAGGATATGAGCGAGATGGCAGACTGAATGTTCTCTTCCAGGTGGTGGTCGTGGGAAAGGGTCGGCAGATCGGAGATAGTTCCAAAAAGAATCAATTACAGATGCTGCGTAAGCAACCTCGGTAATGTTTGAAGTTAGCAGGAGACCTCGTCCGCCCATTGACAAGGGAAGAGAGGCCTGGAGCCAGGCCCGATCTGGGCAGGGCAATTACAACTGGTGGAACGCTTCCCTCTGCTTTTGATCGAAGCTGGTGGCGAGTACCGCAGATTGAGTGGATGGAAGCGTACGTCGCAAGTGCATGACCTTGGAGGCGTTCGCACAGAAGCAGTGTAAGTGGAAAGCCAACTGAGCATCATCCAAGTCTTGAAGGGATTAGAAGATACGGTCAACGGCGGTTTGGCGACCCGCGAAAAATTAGGAAACAAAAGAGTCCCGAGCTAATAGGAGATCCCAGCAAGATGAATCCAGGGGGCGGGAGTTGAAAGGGGCAGGGAAGTGATAAAGGGGGTAGGAAGGGGAGAAGCCGTAAACTTCGGTCTTGGCAAGTTTGAGCTGGAACCCGATTGGACCTCCTTCAAGTTGGATGAAACGAATGGCGGAGGCGGCTTGGAACCGACGAAGAAAAATATTATGGTCATCTGCGTACCAAGCATTCAGGGCAGTTGAGAACTTCTCCTGTGACGATAGCAAGCGACGATGAAGAGCGAGGGCAAAGAGCAAGGGACCGCGGGGATCACCATGCTGAGTGCCCTCTGGACTACGGACATAGTAGGGTCGGAAAGCAAGCTCTGTAGGGGCATCGTTAAAAGATTGTACCCACCGTGCGAGGTCTGGGGGACGCGTTTGTACGGCTTCCAAGATGCGCTTGAGGTAAATGCAATTGAAAGCGTTTTGACCGTCAATCTGGACCAACAGATGGTCGCGGAACTCAAAGCTCTGGGAAAGACGACGCACGGAATGATTTATTGCCTCGGAGTCGTTCCTGACGCATACCGCGACCTGATGGGGCCGAAGATAGGAGCGGAGGGCAGGAGGGAAAAACGTTTGGGTGTTTTACTGTTGGAAGATATTTCCGACCTATCCCATGGTTTTCCAGACAACCGCAATCGACTCAAAAAGGGTATACCTACAGCGTAATGGGGAAGGAACTACGCTTCCTAAAATGCTACCTTCAGGCCAGCCATCAAGCAGGCCGCATTGGACATGACGGCTGCTGCAGCGTGCCTTTGCATCAAAACCCCCCGAACCTTTCCGTACGTCTCCAGTGCCCTCACAGCCACGTTTCTTGCCACGTCATTTAGCACTGCACATGCATCCGGGTGCCAACCTCCAAGAGTGGAGATTGGCACAGGCACGAGCCTGCCTCTGGTGGAGGTCGCGATAAAGGATTGATATCTTCTCTGCTTTGCATTTCGCGCCGCATTCAGAGAGGACATTGGGTTGAAGGCCCTTACTCTTCTGTTGGAGGGAGCGAGGGGATTCACGAAGGTACGTGATGTGCGCAAATTCGCACACGAAAAAATTTAGATGAGGACCATAATTGTATACAGTATTGGAACTGGGAAGATATTTTTACAGTTTTTGAATTTGCAAGATATTTTTAATTTGGGTGAGTGTGGCAAATTCATCGGTTGATTTTTTATTTTAGGACACGCTGTCATAGTGGATGTCAGTACAGTTCTAGGTTGTGGGTGATACTACGAGTGACTCTGAAAGGTCTATATAATGGCCACATCAATTCCCACCCCTGGCCGATGGGTGGCTGGCATGGGTATGGCACCTAGATATTTACCTTGAGGAAATATCTTCTAATGGTCTCTCTGGCTCACACGATTCCCATGAATGCGTTTTATGGTATTTAGTATGTTTGATTGAGACTTTAGGATTAGCCGAAAGGTCTATATAAGCTGAGTAAAGTGCTTCCTCCTTGAGAGGTCAAGCAAGTTGGCAGACAACTTCAGGTCAAGCTCCGAGTAGTAGGAAGTTGAGAGTCAACTTCAGACCCTAGAAAACTTTTTCCTAAGCTGGTCGCAGAGCATCAGTGGTAGACCCTGCCCCTTTTATACTTGCTTGTAGCCCTCTCAACTCTCTCCCATATACACTCCTTTTTATTTGTTCAACTATACCACGGTAGCACTTTTGTCGCTCGCAACACCTCCGTCTTGGGGTAGTTGGTTCTAAGTATCTCTTCTCTCGACGATTTACCCCTATCATTTGGTACTCTTGCGGAGGGGGTTGCACCCGAGGTATTCGAGTTGAGCAGTCTTAGGGAACCATTCGAGGGGATCTCTTTTCTGTAATCATGGATCTCAACGCTGCTCGTATAACGTTCACAGGGGGCAAGAATGAAGACGTTGAGGAGTTTCTCTATACATATGTCAACGTTGTGATGCGTGAGAAGAGCGATGAAGAGAAGGCCGAAAGTATCTTCGCCTATCTTCATGGTGACGCAAAGCACAAATATAAGGCCAAGTTTATCAACGGGTGGTCTCTTAACGGGAATGGGCGTAACTTCGATGAGGTATGTGAGTGGCTTGTGAAAGAATATGCTAAGCAGGTAGAACCAGATGAGATGATTCGTACCGCCATAGAGGCCCGGCTCAACTTCGACGATTTGTTAAGCTCATTGGTATACTTGTGTGATCTCTATGAAAAGGCTGGGTTCAACGCCCAAGCCAAGTACGGAATGCTGCGTAAGGCGGCGATGGGGGATAAGCGGCTCTCCGATTTCCTCCTCATCAAGGGCCCTCACACTTTTAATGAACTGAAGGGTACCATAGTAGAATTTGTCAAAAATTCGGAGACGTTTCAGTCACTGAGTGAGGTACCGAGGGAAACCCGCACATCGGTGTCTATCGTACATCCTGAAAAGAATTATCAAAGGCCAGCGACTAGCGCAGCAGCATTGGAATCAGTCAGGAGCGATGTCAAAAACTTGGAAGAAAGGTTGGAAACCCGATTCGATAATCGACTTGACATGATAACCTCGCAGTTGGAAAGCCTTACTCTTACCATTAAGAAGAACCAGTCTGGGGCCCCCAAGGCCGCAGAAGTCTGTTCCTACTGTCACAAGCCTGGACACTTTGCAAATAGGTGTCCTGATAATCCACATAGAAACACTCGTTGTGGAAAGTGCGGTCGTTACGGGCATCATGAAAGTAACTGCTGGTCTAAAGACAACAGAAGAGCAAATGTATCGGACGCGAGGAGTGAGTCAGGACCAGAGATGAAAATCTTACAAAACAGGAAGGATCAAAGGTTGGCGGATGCCGGTAATGTATCCATCGCTGAAGAAATCAGTCAAGTTAATGTGACAAAAAGGGATGGGGAAGGGAACGTTTTGTCGAAAAAACCTAGGCTAGATTATGGAATGCTGGAGCATATCCCAGCACCTGTACCTCCTCGAACCAAGAGGCTTGATCAAGTTGTTCCAGGGGTGGGAAACACTTCGGCCAAGAAGACGAGAAAGAGTAAGAAATTTAAGAGTATCCCGAAGGACGTACTAGAATATGTGAAGAAGTACAATTTGGTGACTGAGCTTGCATCGGCCCCAACTGGGATAACGTTTGGTCAACTTTTGAGGGGCGACGCAGAGGATGCGAGAAAAGAACTCAAAAAAATTATCAGGTCTAATAAGTCCGCTAAGGGTAAGAAACTGTTTCTTCAATCGGCCTCGACAACACCAAGACGTCTTAAACTAGTACCAGTCAAAGTATTGGGAATGCAAACCCAAGCTCTTTTCGATTCGGGCGCTGTTCCAAACCTTATCTCAGAAACTTTGGTGACAGATTTAGGTCTCGAAATTATTCCAACTACTCGAAGAATAACTGTGGCGGATGGAACCGTCTCAAAATGCATGGGCACTGTTAACAAGGTTTCCGTGTTCTTTGGGGACTCTAAAGTTGATGTAGACTTTCTCGTCATGCCGGAGCTCCCTTTCGATGCAATCATTGGCTGTCCTACCATGGAAAGACTAGGGACCTGCATTGACTTGGGCAACCAAATCGTTTCAGTTAATGTTGACGGCAGAAACGTGAAGATGCCCCTGGATTTCGACAAAAGCACACATCCGGAAGATCTAAGAGAGACGACTGTGAAGATTTCACTTCTAGCTATGACAGCGAAGATTCCGAACCAACTAACACTTTCGGAAGTGAGAAAGGGTACGCTCGGGGACAATGAACATGACATGGGACGATTATGATTCTGGGTTTGAAACTGATGAAGACTGGAATTCTAGGGTAGGTGTGACACCTGAATGTGTTTCTTTTTGCGATAATATCGAATCAAAGGACGGAATTCGGAGCATGAAAGAAGATTACAATTGCAAGGAAAACAGGAATATATCGGATTCCATATCTGAAGATGTGAGCACGCCGGAAAAGGTCCTTCAAAATATTGAGGTTGAGAATCAAGAAGAAAAAGGGCGCCAAATGGCAGAAATCCAAGGAAAAGTGCAGCACCTTCCGCCGCCGCCTCACTGAAAATATCCGACATGTTAGCATCTTCCGAAGTAATTGCATGGAGTGTATCAGATTTAAGACAAGCAAGTGTACCGGTCACTCACTCATTTGAACTTACCGATACTCAACCAATTTACCACAGGCCTAGACGTCAACCGCCAAAATATGACCAATTTATCTCAGAGAATGTTACAAGTATGCTGGAAAATGATATTATTCGGCCAGTTTCATCCCCATGGTCATTTCCAGTTGTGGTAGCACCAAAGAAGGATGGAAAGCTGCGTTTTTGCGTCGATTACCGACAACTGAACCAGAGAATGATACCCGATCGATTTCCGATTCCGAACATGGAGGAGATCCTCGAGGACTTGAAGGACGGGAGATACTTCACCTCAATTGATCTTTACACTGGTTATTGGCAGATTCCATTGATGAAAAATGTAAGGAAAAACAACTTTTACCAGCAAAGCCGGTACATTCAGGTTCGAAGTGATGCCTTTTGGTCTCATGAATGCCCCAGCTACATTCCAAAGAATGATGAACGAGGTTTTGAAAGGACTTCCATTTGCAAGAGTTTATATCGATGATGTAGTGATATTCTCAAAAACCTTGGATCAGCACATATCGCATGTCAAGACTGTGGTGGAGAAAATAGATGCGTACAGCCTGAAAATTAAGTTAAGCAAATGCTTCTTTGCGAAAACGTCTATCCAATTACTCGGTCATATCGTCGATCAAGAGGGAATTAAAGTGGATCCAGAGAAAACGAAAAAAATCAAGTTGGCACCAGGCCCGCTTCAAAGACGGAGGTTCGAAGCTTCTTAGGACTGGCCTCATATTACAGAAGATTTATCAAAGATTTCGCCAAAACTGCAGCACCGTTACATGCCAGCACTACGAAGAACGGAAAATTTTACTGGAACAAGGAAATGCAGACTGCATTTGAGGAGCTTAAAGATAAGCTATGTGTCCCCCCAGTGCTCATGTATCCAGATTTCAAGAGACCATTCGTTGTGGAGACAGATGCCTCAGAACGGTCTTTGGGTGCCATTTTGTCCCAAAAAGACGAAAACGGAAGACTACACCCTGTTCAATTCGCAAGTCGCACTCTGAATGATGCGGAAAAGAGATACTCAGTCTGCGAGAAAGAAGCGCTAGCTGTCGTCTTCGCACTGAAAAAGTTTCGTGTTTACCTTTTATCACTCGAGAAATTTGTCTTGATAACTGATCACCAGGCACTTAAGACAGCATTCCAAAAGAAAGATGTACATCACCGCTTGGCCCGATGGCTCGACATTTTCGCAGAATATCGGTTTGAAATTGTGTATAGGCCCGGACGCAATAATCAGCCTGCCGATTACCTATCCCGCTTGAGGGATCCATTGATTCCAAATGAAAAAGCTTCCGAGACATCGTCGGAGTTGCCGAAGTTCAAGTGCCGATCGATAACGAGTACGAAGCTTATATTCACGGACTTATTAAATTCCTTGATGGACTAGAAATGAGAAAGGTTGATCTCGAACACAGAAATTGGGTACGCAGGAACCAAAAGGCCTTTACATTGTGGAATGGGAAACTCTTCCGACACACAAAAGCCGGTCCTCGACTAGTGGCCCCTTTGAAAGAAAGAATGAAGATCTTGAGGACTTTTCATGATGAGTTAGGGCATTGGGATCTCGAAACAACCAAAAAATTCATTACGGAGAGATTCTGGTGGCCCAGTATCCATAAGGACGTCTATAATTTCGTGAAAAGCTGCGACAACTGTCAAAAATTCACTCCGATACGAAAGTATAAGACAACCTAAGCTTCCCAGTTTCCGCTCTCTTTGAAACCTTCTCAATTGACTTTGCCGGCCCATTCAAGGAAACCTCTTCCGGAAACAAATACCTCCTTATAGGGGTGGAACATCTTACTGGATGGCCAATAGCAGTTGCAGTTGAGGAGGCCAATGCTGAGGTGGTCCTGAGATTCATCGAAAAAGAAATAATTGAACCGTTTGGTCTTCCAAAAAGGATCATCTCGGATAACGCCCTTTGTTTTACTGCAACTTCACTGCTTCGTTTCTTGGAAGAGAAGGGATTCAGCTGAAGACAGTTCTCGCATACGCTCCTATGTCAAACGGTAAAGCGGAGAGGATGGTTGGAACCATCAAACGAGCAATATCGAAAACTATGTCGAGAATGAAATCCAGTGGGAAGATGCCTTACCAAAAGTGTTATACGGCTATCGTCGAAGAAGAGGAAGAAGCGGACGGTCACCATTCGAGCTAATGTACGGAAGGCTCCTAGAATGTTACAGAGAGACATGGAAACAAATATTATCGATGAAGAGAGTAGAGAAGTCGAACTACTGGCCACTGAAGCTGGAGATCACACCGCGCGCTAACACAGACAAGAAATAAGAATGAAGAGCCTCCAGTCCAAACCTTTCCAGTCGGCTCTAAAGTACTTGTAGTACATGGAAAGCAATGCAGCAGGCTGTGAAGTGGCCGGCCTTCCAAACAAAGTACTCGAATCCTTGCGTCGTCACGGAGGAAAGACACCCGCACTATAAGCTATGTTCAAGCTCAGGGAAGAGATCAAGGAGGGCCATCCATGCACGTCGTCTAGTCCCTTACCATCAGAGGCCTGAAGAATTCCTTCTCACACAGGACTATGCGCAACCACGGGCATACTCATCTTTAACTATAGAATGATTCCTATGGGAGGAAAAAGGGCCTGGGAATGGATCATCTCGATTACGCGTGACTACTACGAACTCCACGTAATCATCCATTTCTACATTAATATATGCCTATGTTTTCGTACGTTGAACGGACCATTGCTACCTCAAGAAGATTTCCGACTATTGATCAGAGTTCTATTCTCATTCCAAAACGGAAGGTTCACGGAAGCAGGTCCAGAGTTTGTGGAAGTCATATATCATTACTCTATAGGAGGTATGGAATGGTAGCTATCGGAGACTTGTCGCAAACATATCTGAACATTATCCGTCCAGTTTACGTATTTCTAAGAACAACCAAGATGTGCGACTGAGAGGTTACAGCTTGCCCCCTGATATGGAATATCGACTGGTCCCATATCCTCTATGGGAACCTTACGTTGCTCCGCTCAGAAATACAACCTCAGCCGAAGACCAGGATCCTCCCGAGGCCGTGATGATGATACGAGCTGGACCATCAAGTGATCGGGGCGGATCATCGAAGAGGGCAAGGCGTCGGGAGCAGCGAGGAAGATCGCCAAGAAGATCGCCTCAAACACCGCCTAGTCTCCCAGGGGGAAACTATGCATCCTTAATTATTGGACGGCTACCAATTAGACGTTGGCTTCGCGAAATGACAGAGGACCCACGAGAAGCAGAAGTAATTTCCTTTTTTGCCATTAGTATTTGCATGTGCTTCCAGACCATTCACGGGGCGCACCTTACTCGTGAGGACTCAGTCCTTATGTTGCGAGTTTTTTTCTCCTTCAGATACCCGTTTCTGGACCCGTTGCCAGAAAAGTTTGCATACTACGTTTACTACCTCACATTTGGAAGGTTTGGAGAAGTGAAACGGGAGGAGCTCATTAGAGAACACTATGAAACCATACGCCGAATCTACGAAACTCTTGACCAAGGAGATGAGCCGGTCATCGCACGGTACACACTCTCTCATCATATTGGAAATGAGCTACTACCATATCCTTATAGTGAACCCTATACTCTCCCTGATGAATGGATAGAACTCCCACAAGAACAACAAGAGCAGTGACGAGCCGGGACGTTCGTCTTGAGCGGGAGGGCGTGATGTGCGCAAATTCGCACACGAAAAAATTTAGATGAGGACCATAATTGTATACAGTATTGGAACTGGGAAGATATTTTTACAGTTTTTGAATTTGCAAGATATTTTTAATTTGGGTGAGTGTGGCAAATTCATCGGTTGATTTTTTATTTTAGGACACGCTGTCATAGTGGATGTCAGTACAGTTCTAGGTTGTGGGTGATACTACGAGTGACTCTGAAAGGTCTATATAATGGCCACATCAATTCCCACCCCTGGCCGATGGGTGGCTGGCATGGGTATGGCACCTAGATATTTACCTTGAGGAAATATCTTCTAATGGTCTCTCTGGTTCACACGATTCCCGTGAATGCGTTTTATGGTATTTAGTATGTTTGATTGAGACTTTAGGATTAGCCGAAAGGTCTATATAAGCTGAGTAAAGTGCTTCCTCCTTGAGAGGTCAAGCAAGTTGGCAGACAACTTCAGGTCAAGCTCCGAGTAGTAGGAAGTTGAGAGTCAACTTCAGACCCTAGAAAACTTTTTCCTAAGCTGGTCGCAGAGCATCAGTGGTAGACCCTGCCCCTTTTTACTTGCTTGTAGCCCTCTCAACTCTCTCCCATATACACTCCTTTTTATTTGTTCAACTATACCACGGTAGCACTTTTGTCGCTCGCAACACCTCCGTCTTGGGGTAGTTGGTTCTGAATATCTCTTCTCCCGACGATTTACCCCTATCAGTAACATCAAAAAAGTCGGTCCTCCGCTGCTTCCGATTGCCTGTATGTCTGGTCTCTGCGGTGGAGACCATGGCGTGGCTCTACGACAGGATGACGAGCAGCTCTTGCCAGGTCTTTCGCAAGAAGGTTTACCTGGCGATCATGTCGGTTGATCCTGTGGGCTCCATGCAAGCAGTGCATGAGATGATCGCCATGTACATCGAGTGTGTCCGGGCAATTCCTTCTCGGGCATGGCGTGCCAGGGTGAAAAAGTGGGACTTGACAGTAGTATTGAAGCCACACCGAGAATTCTCGAGGATCAATGCTTGTCTGTAGTCCGGGGCATGGGGGACAATACACCCATTCCTTAGCTCCCGGGAGGGCCATAGACGCGCGAAACGCCTGCCTCCTCGAATCCCCAAGAGGAATTCGTTCTTGCACTGCTTCATGGATTGCGTCCGTCAGCGTCTTTTGCGATGGTGTTTTTGCGAGCAAATTAGACTGAACGGGATAATCCTAGACGGCAGGCAAGAGGTCGACCACCTCCGATGGGCGTCTGCAGCTGCTTCGTATGTTCCCAGCTCCTTAATAGGAGTTGGGAGCAAGGTCTTGCAAAGCTTGCTGGATGATGAGCTTGAAGCCAAGAACGCCGCAGCCGCGATGTTCTTCGCGGAGGTGAGTCCGATCCCAAGAGATGGTTTTTTCTTGTCCTTGGATGTGACCGGCAGCTGGAGTTCTCGGAATACTTCCGAATCCAGTACTCCCCCTGCCAATTTTCGAACACAGTCCTCCATCATCCTGTCGAACTCTTCCGCTCCTTCTCCGGTGCAAGACGGGGGCACTACCCGCAACAAATAGCCTACTTTGCAAACGCCAAAACAGTTACGCAGTAGCTGGAATGCCATTGCCTATTCTCAAGGTCAGCAATGGTCTCGAGGAATGGTCTGAGAGATAAGACATGGTTCGTAAAGGACTGCGTGGTGTATTCCTTAGTACCGTCAGGGGCGTTCAGGACGGAAGTACCCTCGCTGTACTCTTGCTTAATCCCGTCTGGGTAGAGACTCTGTACTGACCCTGGAGGGGCTGTAGGCCACCAGACGGTGCACTTCGGCAGCGACAAGTGCAGTCCTCGGCTTTCAGCATCCACGGAGCGAAGTACTTCGATGGCTTTGAGAGTTGGTCGTGGCGCCCGATAATGTACCCGTCATCGTGGTACCACAGTTGAAGTAACAACTTTGCCAAATCTCTGTTTTTTCCTTCCTCTGAGCTGAAGAGTTCTTGTATTTTGAGGATAATAGGGTGCAGCACCAGGTCGAAGAGGAGGCCTCCAAGGTTGTCTCCCTTTTGGTTCCCGCAGACGCTTCTTATTGTGTGACTACCTATCCACAGGAATGCGGGCTCGTTTGCATAGCAATATGAGACCCAAGGCTGTAACTCTGGGAATAGCTGTCTCACCACGGTGAGAAAAGCGGGTCTGCTGCACATATTAAAAGCGTTCTTGAGATCCACAGTCAATAACCCATATGCTGGGTCACTACCGTACTCCTGAACGACTCGTCGGACTCCGTGCACGACTGTGTCGGTACCCGACTTTGTGGCGATACCCACCTGGAGAGGTTGGAGGTAGTCTGCCGCCTTCTGGGACACTCGCTTCATTAAGCAGCTACCGACCAATCTGCGCAGCGTCTCCCCAACGGCGATTGGCCTAGGCGACATATCTTTCTTCGCCAACGGGGTTAGTGGAGCACCAGCGATCCAAGGAGCGAGAACGGCTGGTGCTTTTCCAGTTGCTAAAACATTAATAAGTCTCGTAAGAGCTGCCAAAAAGCCGGAATTCCCCGATGAGGATGGACATCTTAGCAATTCTACCAGGTGGCAAGGCTTTAGACCTGAGCCTCCGGGAGAGGATCCTGGTTTAAAAGCCCTGATAGCGCCAAGGACTTCGTCTTCAGTGATCGGCCGGAAACTGTAGTTGGTAGAAGATGTTCCGCTGACTAGAGTTGTTTCATCGGGGGCCTGCTGGGGATGTTTATCGATAAGGGCATCGATTACATCACTGGTAGCTGGTAGGACGCCTAGCGAGCGCAAAGCTTGTGCAGCCTTTCCGTACGCACCTTCTTTGGCCAGTTTTGTCGCCCTTTTTACATTGACCTGTTGCTGGTCCGAAGTGGAACGAGCTCGTGCCGTGCGGTGTTTGGGCTGGTCGAGTGCTTGCGCCCATAGTGTTCTGAAGTGCCCCGCGTTCCATAAATCTATTCTTTCCCTCATTTTGTCCGTAATAGAGTGCCACCGGTATTCACTGGAGCAGGAATCTGACGAGTGAATGTTCGTAAGCATAACTGCTGGGAACAGAAATATTTTTGTGAGTGCCTGAGTTGCTCGTGAATCATCAGCGAGACAAGCGTTCACTGCATCGTCCATCGACTTTGCATACGTCTCTGCTAGACAACCGCGGAACTTTGTCGGTATATGCGACATGACAGGGGTGTGGGTTGTGAAGATCTCTTTTAGAGATGGCAGAGACTGTTCACAAAGATCGAGGTTTAGAGACGCGATGTTGGGCCTCTCGTTTGGAGCTGCGGGAGCTGGGTCATCTGAAACAGGTACCGGTGTAATGTAGTCGACCTCCTCCAAAGGTATGTGCTCCAGGACAACCTGATCCATGCCAGCGATTAAAAACTGTTCCTCCGCCAACTTTCCGCGATTAGTTACTGCTTTTCCTCTCTGATCGGGCTGCGAATGACTATAACTCCTAACCAGACAGCCAGCCGACCGTCTTCGTTATTATAGTCCGCAATGACCCTCCAGTGCCAACAAACAGCCTCTGAACCGCGGATTCGTTAAATGTTTTAGAGTGATTTCGCGGGAATCGAAGCCGTTGGGGCCGGGGATGAAGAGGTCGATGTGGAGTGAGGAAAGAACAATCTGCTGCGGGTGAAGGGAGGATAAGAGCGAGATGTGCGACCGAGGGATCTCTTCCAGTTGGCGATCCTGGGATAGAGTCAGCAGGGCGGAGATAAGTCCAAAAGAATCAATTACAGATGCTGCGTAAGCAGCCTCGGTAATGTCTGAAGTTTGCAGGAGACCTAGACTGCCCATTGAGAAGGGGAGAGAGGCCTGGAGCCAGGCTCGATCCGGGCAGGGCAACTGCAATTGGTGGAACGCTTCCCTCTGCTTCTGATCGAAGCTGGCGGCGAGTACCGCAGATTGAGTAGAGGGAAGCGTACGTACCAAGTGCATGAGCTTGGAAGCGTTAGCACAGAAGCGGTGTAAGTGGAAAGCCAATTGAGCATCTTCCAAGTCTCGAAGGAATTGGAAAATGCGGTCAACTGCGGTTTGGCGAGGTAATACCGTACTCACCGCTTACTGTAGCGGTACCCCAAAATTTATTGAAATAAAAAGGTTACTGTAAAGATAAACCACTGCGCTGTACACTGTACTGTAGAACAACCGAAATGACCATGTCCTGAGGGTCGAACTCCTGACCGCCCAGAAAAGTTTAATGCATTCAGTATCTACTGGGGACTGCGCATGTCACAACTATACTGTACGGCTATGATCTAACCGGATGTACTTCGTGATCCATGCGCATCGGGGCTCGGGACAGGACAGCTTGTCCACAGCAGTGATCCGCAGACGTATTTATCAGCGCATTAGTTGCACACTGTCGGATAGCTCGCTGAAGCTATCCTGTCGCGAGCCCCGATGCGCATGGACGACGAAGCACACCCGGTTAGATCTTAACCGTGTAGTTAGGACGTGCGCAGTCCCCAGTAGATACTGAACGCATTAAACTTCTTTCTTCTTCTGTTGCAATGGCGATTCTATAGCGAGCCCCACTGCACGTGCCTGACGTGGAACATCCGGTTAGTTCTTAGCCGTATGGTCAGTCCTGCAGTGTACACGATAGATACTCAATGAAGTAAAGTTTCTTCTTTTGAGCGATGGATGACCAGAGGGTGCAAATCAGTCGCTGGTAGATACGGCGGCTGATAACGCCAAGTGTCGAGTGGCACTTGGACGCGATCCGCGGAACGAACTCCTCGATAATCGCAATGGTACCAGGGGAAGGGGCGCCCAGGGAATCAAAAGCCAGAGGTCGAAATGTGAAGTTCGGCGTGTAAGGCGCAGAAGATGGGCCAGTTGAGGGAGCGGGGAGGCGTCGGGCGAGGTTGCGTTCCAGAGTTGTAACCTTGTTGCGGGCCGCCACTTCAGCAGCGCCACCGGCAACCTGGGTCGCCTTGGTGTGAACTGCGGCCTTGAACGGCGAGACGACAGTGATGTCACACGCAATGAGACGCGATGTTGTGCCTTCCGGTGTTGGGGGGGTTTGTACAAGGATATCGGCGGGCCGGAGCTCAGTGCCCGGGACGACGAGCGGAACCTCGTGCCGAGTATCCAGACCCGCGGCGCGGGTAACGTATGTCGCAAAACGCATAACAGAGCGAGTCATGGCGGTGACGACGGCCGAAACCTGGGCAGCAGAGGTTGGCGGCGTGATCCCCGAGGGTGTCCAAGGGGTTGTCACAGTGGTGGCAGTTGAGGGGCATCGAGTCATCATACACTGGCAGTCCGACGTGACGGCGGCGCATGGTCTGCCAGTGTGTGGTGTGCACCTTCGTTGCTGCCGTGGGGTGGGCGAAGAGAAAGGCTGCAGCGGAGCTGCGGCGGAACGCTAAGCAACGGATGCGATGTCGTACGTCGGCGTTGCTGTGAGCGGTCGGGTTTGGGGTAGTCACCCAGGATTCGTAGTACCAACGAACTCTTGCCCGCGCCTCTTGCTGCACCCGTTTGAGAAGGGTTAGAGTGTTGGTGGGTGAAGCAGCTAGAGTGGGAGGGTCAAGGTTCGAAAGGTCGACTATCCCAGGGATGGACAGGGCGGGAAGGCGGAGCGAAGGCCCAGCTTGACGGAGGAGGAAGGATCGGTCGCCGCGGAAGCGGGCAGAAGCTAGTGCACAAGCACGCGGCGTGGCGTATGCAGAAGTACGCTGCCGTACAGGGGCTGCATCATTGATGCTGGCGGTGGCTTCGACATGGAGGTTCGACATGGAGGAACGAGGCGATACCTTCGAAGCCCTGACCGCCGAGGTGCATGGGGAGGCAGACTTGGTCCCAGCCTCGGTCCGTGAGTGCGATGCCATTTAGCTTTTCATATGATGACTGTTATGGATCATCGAATTCTTCTGCAGCGAACTCAGCTAAGCGCGGATCTGAGAGCTTGAATGCATGCGATAGGAGGCATGCAGAGGTACAGATAAGGTGCATGTGGAAGCGGGCGCGGGCGTCGCGGACCAGCAAGAGGCGGTCCAGAGTGCGGCGGCACTGAGCGATCTTGGATCGTAGAAAACTCTCCGTGAACGCTCTGTTGCCAATGGGGGCCCCCAGAAGCGGAGAGCCGTCCCGCGAGCATTCTGCGAGAGGGAATTCCGCTAAGAGGGCTGCTCGATCCGGAGGCATGACGTGAGGCCAATAGATCCGTGTCTTACTTGGGTTGACATGGAAGCCAACCGTGGGGCCATCTCTGGCGAGGAGCCTGAGCGCCTGACGGGCCACCAAGGGTCCCGACGATCATGCCGTCATCCGCATACCATTGGCAGAGAGCAATGTTGGGGATCTTAGCAACCCGACGGACGAGGAGTTGTACATGGAGGCAACCAGCAGAAAACTAGAACACTGGTTGAGCATCATATGCGCCCAAGTGGAGTCTTGGAGTCGGAAGCAACTTGCCTCGGCTGAACCGATACTTTTTCTGAAGTATACAGTATCATACACGATGGTAGTGCTTGCTTCTGAGATGACTAGATTAGTCTTCTCCTGTCAAAAAGTATAGGTTCATAGTCTCTTTATCTGAAATTTATCAGCATCATACTGAGCCGGGATGGTATCATGACTCGCCTGGAGCGGTGATATCACCTAGAGCGGTGATATCACCGCTCCAAGCGAGTCCAATACACAAGACCACTCAAGACCTGTCCCGAGTATTCAACGTCCATCTCATCTCGACTGACTACACTCAACCTTCACTTCATCTCGCTCGGCGCCCGCGCACGGCGTGGGCGCCGGACCTTCATCCGGCTCTTCCCTAAGGAGACTGCCCGTCACGGCTGCAGAGCTCTCGCTGCTAAGTTTTTGTCGATGGCCACATCGAGTGGATTGCCTCTCCGCGCCCCCAGCGCACGTAGGACGAACTGTGAATAGTGTATAAGGATGGCTGTACTACTCGATCAAGGTTTGCGAAGTCCACCGTACCCTGCCGCGCTCAAATCTACCGCCATTTTTGACGGACTGCGAGGGATTATGGTCCTCACAGCGTTGTGGGCTTGTCGTCAAGCTCGCTCGTCCGGTTTTCTCGCCGTTGTCGTCGTCGTCTCTATCTGTAAGCCTATGTGCTGACAGCGGGAGTTCTTTAGGTATTCTGAATCCTCGGTTCAGGTGTTGGACTTTTGTTTCGGTCCCTTTCTCGCTTGAGTGGGCAATTGGTTCAGCCATTGCCCGGAGTCATCCGTCTAGAAGAACCCGAGGTCCTGTGCAGTGCGGATTTGTCTATAATCAATAAAGCGTCATTCTTCTCTTCTCTTCATCAATGATATAGGTCCTGATAAGTTATCAGGACCTGCACCCAACGGGTCCAAGGCTGGATGGATGGGGGACGGAAGATATGCACCATGGGGGGTGGAAAGTGGGGCGATATACGAGCCCAGGGTATTTGTGACAGCCTTTGAACCACTTTTATCGAATTTGAACCATCCTATCAACCGTAGTAAACCAATCACCCTCCTTCCCCACGATGATTGCAGGATACCGCTAAAGCCTTTGATGCAAAGTGACATCATTTCAATATGACATTGAATTCAACTTGAACTTGCCCATTTCAAATGGGCCTCACTTGTCACATATGTAGGGAGGAAAGACTGATATACTGTATAAATTAAAACTAATGACTTTTACAATACAGAACTTTGACGGTCAACTGCAATTCATGCCGTACAGTATAGTGTGGCTCCCTACACTTGCGACCAAGGAGCAAAAAATGCGCCGGTAAACTGAAATTAACCTACCTTCTTGTGCGCCTGAGGAGAAATATTGCTTTAAACGCCGAACATAACCTCGACGTTTGTAACAAAATTGCATTTTTTCCATGCATGTTGAACATGCTCATGTTCGATAATCCTGACATCAACTGCACCAGGTCCCGCACCTGCCACATTGAGCCATAAGAGGATCTATTTCTGTCCTCCTGCGCTTGTTCCACGTAGCATATGCATTTTCTCCGCCGGAGGAGCCTCAGCCCTTCATGAGTGCATATGCCAATGAAGTTTCATCCAAAATCTGCATAACATCTCATTGCCACTATAAGTAGAAAAACCAAGTTGGCAGCGCTGGATTATGGGCGGAAGGGGAGTTGTGAAAATCGGAAAGATGACCCATCCTACCGCTTCCCCGCTAGGTCGGGGACAGCGGGGAAGCGGTAAGGACTTGGAGAACTTCAAGTGCAAAGGTTTTCTATCTCCGAGAAACATGGTGTTGTTCAACAAAGTATCATGAGTCATGATACTATATTGAACAAAACCATCTGCTAGTAGCTGTAGTGCAATGGGCACTCACACTGTACTGTCATCGGCAGAGCGGGGTTTGATGATCTTTTTTTTTATCTGATTCACTGCTAACCAGCAGGCACTGTACTGTACAGTACACAGTACACTGTACAGTACAGTAAGGGCAATTTTCTTTTGTCGCCCACTATTATTTTTGGTACTGTATACCCACCCGATGGGGCTTAAGTGCTTGTAATATGGACCACTCGGCCCCCAAATTGGATCTGATATTTTCTTAGGTGAAAGTTAACTATTGGACCAAGTGTCGAATTTACTTATCTCCAACTTGGATCTCCCTAACTTCACTCACCCCGCCGTCGTAGATAATCCTAACCTACTTGACTAGTATTTATACCTAACTGGCCACTAGGGCCCCAGAGTAAACAGCCACCCCGGTTTTGGCTCTAAAATTGACTCCCAACTTCCGCCTTTGCAGAAACCTTTCCAACGGCGACTTTGGCTATAGCCACGTTTATCCGCCCGGGTCCCACTTTCTGTTTCCCTCCTCTCTATCCAATATTACAATACCCCTTTTGCTATTTGTTTGTAATATTTACTCACGCTTGGCGCCCCGGACGCCGTCGTCTTTTCAAATAGGAACTTCAAGGTTGTCGTTGGTGATAACATCCTTATCTCCAAAGGAGATATTCAACACTGCTGACCCACTACTACATCTTCGTTGTCCAGTATTACACCCCTGGTGTATAGGATTCTTTGGAATCGATCCTTATCAAGTTTCTAGCATTCCGCGGACCACGGCCCGGCCTAACAACTCGGAGGACAAGTATACCGTCCAGCCGTCCAAGGAATTACCCTCGCTCTTCCAACTCCATTTCTCCTCGCCCTCGGCGAGCTGTGCTACTGCATCGCAGGGTGCTTAAAGAGAATGATGGACAGCCAACACCATGAGGGTCTTCGTGTGTGTGTGTTGGGTTTCTCATTGTCTGACGGAGTTCCGTTCCTAGACAGGAATAACTGCGCATCGCGCACTGCACTACATCGTAGCCGTTTTCCCAGCTTTCTAAAGTTCACCGCCATCATTATTTTGCTTTCACCTTACCTCGTAGTTCTCCTCTCTCCCTTCCCCTCCAGTAGAGGGAAAGGGAGAGAGGAGAACTCGGGACCGCTGCCCCCCTTAGCGAGGGGAAGGGAGAAATGGGAAATTAAAGCAGCAGTTACGACTCACGAAGAGTATCTGCCGTTCTACCACTACACTGTATTTCCAACCCCTTCCCCTCTAACAACAGCACCACACCTATATCTTCATTTGGTGGCTTCTTCGGTCCGTTTGTATAGCTTGCGGGCAGCTGTGGAGGTCCACATTTCAAATACCAAACACTGCTTTGACCTCCTGACGTCCTTAGAGGCATTTTGATGGTATGTTTATACAGCTCATAAACAGTGCTCTCAATATGCCCCCGCCAGTTGAGAGAGAAATCGAAGACTTGCGAAGTGGGCTAGAATGCGGGGAGTTGCCGGTCCTTTTGGCAAGTCGCAAAGACTTGCGAGGAGGTGTTGCGTACTTGGAACAGTGCGTGCTTTCCGTTTCTTCTGCTCTGCCGCCTTGATGCAACAAAAAGGACGGGAAAACAATAAAAATGCGGTATATAGAGAAGAGAAGATCTCTGAAAGAAAAGAGTTGGTAGCAAAGACATTCGGGGGAAGATGTTTCTGTGCTTGGTTTTTGTTTTGCCACCTTTCCACTTGGTTCTCGCGCAAATTCCACTGGAATTTGCCAGGGAAGCTACCGTAGTTCGCCTCAAGGGAGCCAGGCACCCCAAAAAAAAAGACACCGTATCCACCTGAGATGTTTACACCTGCATACTGTCAGGGAGCAAAAAGTTCAGATATTTTTAACACTTTCTGTATATTAATTGTGCTGAAATATTTTTATTGTAGTAATTAATTAATACTTAAAGAATAAATTTTAATTGTTGATGTTTCTTTAAATTGAAATAATGGTGTTAGTTACTGCGAAATCTTGGGCAAAGTAAGTGTTTTCAATAATAATTCCGAATTTCTCCGAGCGCTGTTAAATCCCAGTAATCCTAGGGGATTTTCGAGGATTACTGGGAAACTTCGTAGGAATTTTGTGGTGTAAAAGGACCATCACATAGGAACGTCGGCCCAGGGATTACGATGGGCTAGGATTTTGGAGAATTACTGACATGTATCTAATGCTTTGATAATTACATCGGCAGTCTCGCGGTCTGCTAACAACTCATGAGTTGAAAAAACTTAAGAATACGGCAGTATTCCTAGGGGAGTTTCGAGAATTCTTTGGATATTACCCAGGACTAAGGATTATAACGGTACCGCGGGATAATTATACAGGAATTCCCACCCACGGTTGCGGTATTCAATATCCAGGGTGTTTGGGTAATCCTGGCATGTAACTACAAGTTTAATAATTATTTTGATCATTCTTGCTGGCTGTTCCCAGTAATTCTGGGAGATTTTCCAGTATTCTCGGATATAATATCTAAATGAGGTTTAATGAGAGAATGTGGCATCAAGGTTGGTATCTTGCCCCAGGAATTCGGTCTTTATGCCCCAGAAATCCTGGGTCAGTCTTGGCCGAGACGTATAATATCTTTCCTGGAGATATATGGAAAATCGGAAGTTTCAACAGTAACTAATGATGTGAAATTTCCCGATTTCTGCACTGCTTTCTCTTAAAAATCGGCCCATCATTCTGTAGTATAAAATCCTCACAGTTTTTGTACAGGATTTTTCGAAAGAACCCCTAGGATTCCAGGGGATCCTGGAACGTAAATCGCTTAGAAAAGTCCAATTTTGAGTTTTCATCGGTAGGATTTTCCTGGGCACACTTCCCAAGATTCCTGGAAATATTTTCCCAGGACTCTTGCCCAGGGTGTTCCCAACGAATTAAAATGGAATTTACAGTGCTTACAGCTACCCTCAAGATTTTTTTCCAGGATTTTATGTTGCTTGGCTAGGGATCCCGGAGGCGTCCTGGGTCAAGGATCGCACCTGGGACCCTGAGGGGGTGTTCCTGGGCTTGGAAAATTACAGACCTGCGATCCCAGCCTTCCGATAACCGACGCCACGTAAATTTACCCGGCAGAAGAAACGAGCAAGCTGCGCACCCATGCGGCGTCGATCGAAGATTCCACTGCTCGGCGAAGGCTACCTTTGGTTCTTCCCGCTGACCCTAGTTCCCGTCTAATGCCCCAAAAAGGACCAAAATGGCGGGTTAGACTTCATACAAACCCTTCCGAATATCAGCGAAGGAGAGAAACCGACGACGATAGCCAAGTTGTTCTAGGGAACCCTGGTCTTGACCGTAGTCTTCTTTCCAATAGCTGTCGGCGGAACCGGGCCCGAAGATGAGGTATATCGCGTTGGCCACTTCAGCTGGTATACAACCCCCTCTAAATCTGAGAAACGCACGAGATGGCCCCGGGGAATATGCGGGGAAGACAGGGAAGATGGCACCAGCTGAATAGGGAAAAGACCCAGACATTTTGATTCGGGGCTTTTGCCATTAACGGTCGCCTTGCAAGATAACTCCAGTTCTCGAACTGATATATCTACTAAAGGGCTCATTAATGACGAGAACATTTTCCCTTTTCTCTCTCAAGTTGAGCTTTCGGATTATACCCAGCGTATCCAGGAGGGATCTCTTTGAATGAGAACGTGTAGAGATGGATGGGATTTTCTTGCTTGATTTCTTCATCCAGGTCGTAGCATTTTCCGCAGAACTGTCACGGACACCACTCGGGGCCCTCTACACTACCTTTGAAATTATCCAAGAGAGAAACTCCGGAAATTCCATATAAGCATCCTGATCGGAAAGAGACTCCATCAAGCTTAGTCAAATAGCCAGATATCTGTCGGTATCCGCGTCATAATCCTCTGAGGCCGAATAATTTGCGATATTTTGGCCATAAAAGACAACAAATTCCTGGTATGATACCTCTGCCGACGCAAGATCTCCGCCCTGGTACCTCCCGAACAAATGCGAAACCAGATGTCGTAGATGGACTCGCCCTGCACTCTTGACTTCCGGATCTTAATCTTTTCGGACCTATTCGAAAAAACAACAAACTTCCTTATACTTACTTACGCATGGACCTTATAAACGATGAAATGTTAGGGGGTCCGGTACGGTTGGGACGGAAAAAAACTTCTGGCCATGATGGCCGGATTTTCACAGAAAAGAGACCCAAAATTTTGCGATCTGCCTTCGGCAGCTATCAACTAACGACGTGGCGCCTTTCCTCCCGTTGATTTCTTCGCGTTGTTGTTGGTCTTTGCCATCGCAGTGGTCAACGGAAGAAATTTCCGGGTGATTCCGAACCCTTATGAACCCCCGCTCGTAATTGATGGAAAAAACGAGAGAGAGGGAGCGAGGGAGCCAGACTGGAGTGCAGGAGAGAGCGGAGAGCAGGAGAGAGAGAGAGAAGTGTAGAAAGAGTGGGGGACGAGAAGGAGAGATGAGAGAGGAGAAGGTGGTAAGGAACTTTACTCAGGTAGAAGATGGAGAGAGATCGGGGCTTATATAGACTTCAAGGCGAGTCGACTGATGCTTTCTGTTGATCGAAGGAAGTTTCCAGAAGACATGTAAACGACGGTGATTGTATAGCCCTAAACTTGCTCGAGCTGATCTAAAGTAGATCAGCTCAAGCTTACGGCACTATACAGTGCATAAACATAACGGTCAAGTTCTAGGTTGAACGGTAAAGTACAGTAATAACTGTAAGCCTCTTTGCGAGTTGTCAGCTGTCAGAAAGAGGCAAAGGAGTGAAATTACACTAACAGTAATGACACATACGGATCAGTCTCGAAGGCTTTAGCTGTCCTGAATTAGCTTCCATTCAGAACGAGGAAGGCATCGCGTGCGCGGGATATGGGATGTTTGTATTTGGCGTTAGGGTAGTTCTAGGGTGGAAAAGATGCTTTGTAAGTATTTGTAGCGGATGGTGTGGAGCTCGAACGTGAGGGCAAGGGGGCAGTGAGTTCCTGTATCACCTCTCAAGTCATTATTTGTTATGTGGCTCATGGTGGCCGGTGTCCTGCGGCCACAAGTTATGGTCCCGGAAGCCATGTACAATACTGTATGTGCCTACAAATTTGGGATACGAGAGCCATGTACAGTACTGTGCATGGCTCTGAGCCACAAGTAGCGGGCACCGCACAACAATACAGTCGAAAGCGTCTGAAAAGAGGCAAATAAGGGAGTCTAAGGGCTGATTTTTGTGTTTTACTAGGAATTTAGTACCAATTTGTGAATTTTTCAAAATTTGCGAATCTCTATATAAAGGCTGGTCGACTGGGGTACTAGCCTCGACTGGTCAGATCACACCACCCCAAACACCAACACCCCAAACACCCATATCAAAACACCCGCACCAAATCACCGACACCACAAACAAAACATTGCTCTTCTCTTGTCTGTTGTTCCCAACGCAGTGGTGTCCCTTTTACTTACGGTGTGCATATCGAAGTTCAACGGGGCAATACCCATTATACTGCAGGTGTCAATTGTCTCTTTGGACATTCGGTGCTTAGCTCGAGGTTCAAGGGGGCAATACCCTCAGTGACTGCTATGCTATAAACCTTCCTGGTACAAGAAAAGAATGAATGGAGAGATAAGGAAGCCATTTCGGACCCCGGAGGATCATCAAATGTACCAAAAGCAGCGTCGGAGGGAAGAAAGGGAAGGCCCCGTCAACAACTCCACCGAAAGGACAGCTTTGCCATCATAGCCTATCCGAGGCACCCCCTCATTGACTAGGAGGTCGAAAATGGGTCTGAAGAATCCGAACAGGTCTCTATCCGTGTCGGATATCCTCCGCAGGCTTCTAGACACTGAAGAAAACCCCCTCCTTCTCTACGGCCTTCCTCTCGTCCTTCTTACCTTATAACCGCCCTTGGGTCTTCTTACGTGACTACTTTCTCCTGGACCCAGGCTCGCTTTGACCTTTTTTGTACTAAAGCTTTCAAAGTTGCAATGGATCGGGAGAGAACGGAGAGGAACAAGAAAGGCAAAAAAGCCCAAATTCCACTGTCGCATCTGCGACATCGAGTTTATCAGTTCCGGGCAGAAATCCGTCCAAGAGGCTGGTGGGAAGCACCAGAGGGCAGAACAGAGGTTAAGGGAGAGCCAGGAACCCCCGCGGTGTACCGAGTGCGATATTACTTTCGCCCAGAAGATCGA
The DNA here is from genome assembly GCA_002205965.3 of Kappaphycus alvarezii. Taxonomy (NCBI): domain Eukaryota; phylum Rhodophyta; class Florideophyceae; order Gigartinales; family Solieriaceae; genus Kappaphycus; species Kappaphycus alvarezii. Next base: position 48,388 of record NADL03000466.1, read on the forward strand.
CATGCAGACCCACCCGCGCAGTAATAAGCACAGTAGGAGGTTTTCTTTCTCACTGAGAAGAGACGTAATTAGAGTATTTTATTGATCTAAAAAGAGAAGAATGAAAAACAGAAAAGAATGAAAGAAAATGAAAAGAAAATGAAAAAAGGAAAAAAATTAGAAGCCCTCAAATAGAGGTGCGAAAACCAGAACCCATTCCAGCGCCTAACAAAAACCAGCACTCATAATATTACATGGTGCACCGGGCTTCCATGTCGGGTCGGGGTGGTGTTGGTGGCTCCTTAATGATCACCAAAAAACCTAGCCTTTTCGCTACTTGTATGACGTTATTTTCTCAGTTTTCTACGTTCGTCAGCTACAGTACTGTACTCTTAGAGTTATTTTCTACAGTATTTTAGTTATTTTAAATTATTGTCGGCCTCGTAGCGTGCGGCTCTGTTGAGGGAACTTTACTTCATTGAGTACATATCTATCGTGTAAACTGCAGGACTGACTATACGGCTAAGAACTAACCGGATGTTCCACGTCAGGTACGTGCAGTGGGGCTCGCGATAGAATCGCCATTGCAACCGAAGACCACAGTGTGCAACTTATGCGCTGATGAATACGTCTGCGGATCACTCCTGTGATTGTGTTGAACTTCTCTGCGATGGGCGGATTGAAGTCTTCGAGGAACACAGTAGAGGCGGGGGATGGGGCACCCAAGGTGTCGAAAGCCAGGGCTGAAACTTGAAGTTCGGTTCCTGGAGGGTGCTGTGCGAAGGAAGCGGGATCCGGAATACCAGTTTGCGCTGCAGGTCTTTGACTTGGTCTCGGTGGGCAATGTCGGCGGCGCCGCCGGCCATTTGTGTGGCCCTTGTGCGCACGCCTTGTTTGAACGGAGAGACAACGGTTAGGTCGCAGGCTATGGGGCGGACCTGTTGGCCAGTGGGCAGGGGGGGTTGTATGAGAAAGTCCGCAGGGCGGATATTCGTTCCCGGGACAAGGAGCGGGACTTCGTATTGGCAGTCCAGGCCCGCAGCGCGAGCAACGTGGTATGCGAAAACGTTGCGTAGCGGGTTGTGGCGGTGCGGACGACCGAAGCCGGCAGGGCAGAGATCCGCCGCGTGGTCCCCGAGTGCGTCCATAGTTTGGTTACAGTGCGCGCAGGTGAGCGGGCGAGAGTCGTCATATACGGGGAGGCCGAGGTGCCGGCGGATCATGGTCTGCCAGTGGGCCGAGGACACCACCGTAGCGGTTGTGGGATGAGCGATGAGAAAAGCGGAGGCGGGGCTGTTCCGGAACGCCAGGCCACGAATCCGATGTCGAACTTCTTGAGTGCTGGGCTGAGCCGGGTTGGGGTGTGTCACCCATGAGTCGTCGCGCCAGTGGACCCTTGCCTGTGCCTCCTGCTGCACACCATTTAGGAAGGTTTGGAGGTTGGATGGTTTGGCAGCAAGCAGGCATGGGTCAAATGGGCCAAGGTCGACGGAGTACGGACGCCCGAGGATACATTGCAGGAAGTCACGAATTCGCGGCAAGGCTTGTCGGACCAGGAACGCCCTGTTGCCCCGGTATCGGTGACCGAGGAGGGCGGCGAAACGTTGCGTGATGTACGATGCCGATCTGTCCCGGGCCGGACCCGCGTCGATGATACTTGCGGCAACCGCACCGTGTAGGAACGGGGAGATGAGGGTAAACCCCTGACCTCCCTGACGGATAGGTAGCGTGACTTGGTCCCATGCAGTGTCTGACAGGGCGATCCCGTGTAGCTCCGAGTAAGACGACCGCTGCAAAGCGTCAAAAGCTTGTGCAGCGGGGGCCGAGTGTTGTGGGTCGGTGAGCCGGAACGCGTGGGTGACGAGGCATGGCGACGCGCACAGCCGATGCATGTGGAAATGGGCGCGGGGGTCACGAACGTGGGCCAGCAGTCGGAGGGTGCGGCGGCACTTATCGACCTTGCCCCGCAGGTATGCATCGGTGAAGGCCCGGTTGCCAATTGGCGCTCCCAGCTCGAAGCCGTCGCGCGAGCACTCGGACAGAGGAAATTGGCGGAGGAAGTCCGTGCGGTCCGGCAGGAGCGTGTTCAGCCAGTGAATACGCGTCTTCCTCGCGTTGACATAGAGGCCAACAGCCGGACCCTCAGCCTGCAGGAGGCGGAGAGCACGGCGCAGACCCTGGAGTGTCCCTATGAGGGACCCGTCGTCCGCGTACCATTGATTCAGCACAATGTTGCGGTCCTCGGCGATTTTCCGAATTAGCGGTTGGATCGTGAGGCAAAACAGCAACATACTGGCCGGGTCGCCCTGCTGGGTGCCCTGAGCACTCGTGCACTCGTGATGACCGTGTTCTCGCGATTCGGTATAAGCAGCGGTGGCTAAGTGCCACCGTATATCATATTCACGAAGCGGGCCAGGGAAGGAGCGAGTGCTGGGAGTTGAGACAGCATTGACTGGCGATCAACGCGGTTGAAAGCGTTGTGCGCGTCAATGAGGACCGTGGCAACATGTGGAGCACCAGTGAAACGGCGAAGCAGGGTGCGGGTGTCATGGATGACCGCGTCCATCCCGGCGTTGATACCGTTGGCCGTTTGGAATGGCGCGAGGAAGTCTCGAGAGTCATCGATGGCGCTCGGCAGCAGCGTCTTGGTGAAGATGCGGCGGAGGAACGGGACGGATTTAGTCCGGTTTCGGCCGTAGCGGGAGTAATGGTGCGGCCGCGAGCAGGGGCAGGACCGAGTCCTGCAGTTCCCCACGCGCAATCCGCGTCACCAACTTCACAAGCCACTTTTCCCTGACACCCCGGCGGCCCTGCTGACCGATGTTTTTAAGTAACAAGTGGAACCAGCCTGCCGGCGTGCGGTCCGGTCCCCCGGTCGTATCACGAGAAATACCTCGTACAGCCTGCTCCACGGTGTCTGCCGTGATTGTTGGTGGAGGAGGAAGGCTTTCTTCAGGAATGGGCGTGATCGGGCGCGGAGGCGCCGGGTGAAGATCACACAGCGCTTGGATGGTGTGCGGGTCATTCACATCGGCTAGCGGAGCGTTGTGCAGGGACCGCATGGCCTTACCGTAGCGGGCGTCTGCACAGAGGGCTTCAGCGCGACGGACGCGCCGTGCGTCGCTGGAGCCTGAGCCGTAAGCGGGGCGGTGCTGCTGGATCCACTCAGAGCGTGCTTCATGGGCGCGAAGGGCTTCAAACCACAGCGCGTTCCACTGAGCTCCAGTATGGGCGCGCCGGATTCGGGCACCTAGTGCGGCCCGTTGACCTTTGTTATGCTGCCAGCCATCCTCCCCGCGCAAGCTGCGGCGGAAAACAGCGGTTGGCAGCATGTGGAGGTGCAGGAAGGCACGGTAGGTGGCCTCGTCCCCCCTTGCGTTGGCGGCGGCTTGTACAGCTTGATAAATAGGAGCGTGAACGGCTTGAGACATGGGAATGGGATATCCTGGAAGATGTCCATTTCCCGGTATGGGGTGCGGAGGATGTCTTCGGAGAGGCAGCGGAGGGGGGAGGAGGGGATGGGATGGAGATGTCCATGAGGATGGTTAGGCGGAGGGGCCGTCACCCGACCGCACTCCTTCCATTGCGGACGCGCCGACAGCTGGAGGAGGGGGCAGCGGGGGTCTTGTGCGGGTCCCTGGGCCGGAGGTGGGACATCTTGCATGCCTGCGGACGAAGGCGGCATGGCAGCGGGTGTGGCGGACTCCCGACCCTGTGGCGCCGAGGAGGCAACAGTCGGGGGAAGAACGGCCGGGGGCGTCGAGGTTGCGGTGGGCACCATAAGGAACTCCGCCGCGGGGACCTCTTCGGTTGCCGTACAGCGGCGTTTGGTCGCCGAGCGGGAAGAGCCCGGGGATTGCAGGGTGAGGTCGGGGGATTGTCAAGGGGCGGGCCCGGGGGCGGGAGGGGCGGAGGAGGAGGCCGGAAGCGCGTTGGGGCGCTTGTTGCGGGCGGAGCCGGGAGAGGTGGGGGCGGGGTTGTTCGGGGCGGGGGCGGTGGGGTGAGCGGGGCTCACAACGGTGGGCGGGCGGGATTGGCGGGGGTCTTGGGTGGGACGGGGGTCTTGGGTAGGGCGGATGAGGGGCGGGCTCGGGCGGCACGACGGATGTCGATGAAGTCGCGGGCGTGGTGACGCATGGTCGTTGCGAGGGCCGTGCGGACGTAGGGGAGGACCTAGGAGCGAAGGTTCGTATCAAGCAAGCGGGTGGCCTCGCGGCTGAAACGTGTGGACACGCCCTGGGCAGCGAAGTCGTCCAGTGATGCGGCGGTGGAAGCAATCGACGACTGAATGTTCTGCAGGTCGGGGAAGAAGCAGCGGAGGTGGCCCAAAATAGAGAAGATTGCAGTCCGGGCGGCGTCCAGGAAGAAATGTACGTGTAATTCCCGACGTGGGGGATGAGGACGTGCGGGGGGAGCGGGGTGTCGGCCAGGGTCGCAGCCTCGCAGAAGAATCGTTGTGCGGCTTCGAAGGAGGGGAAAGAATGATCCGGGATCGTGGCAATGCCCAGATGGGCGAGCTGTGGGGCAGGGGGCGGCGTGGGCTCCAAGTCCTCGGTGCACGGGTTGAAGCGGCCGGGGGTGGCAGAGCCGAAGGCGACTGGCTCTCGGGGGCGGGCGAGGGGCTGAGGAGATGCGTTGGCTGGTTGGCCAATCAGCGCTTGAGCGTGCGGGAGGCTCATGACACGTGCGCCAATCGCAGCGTCGACGCGTGGAAGCTCGATTTTGGTGATGGGCACCAGGGTCGGGGCGGTTTGAGAGCGGCGGGGCGGACACGAGGCCACGGCGGCAAAGGATGCGCTCATCCAAGCCGAACGGGGGGGCGCCGAACGGGAGCGCGGGGGCGTCGAAGGGGAAGGGGGCATGAGGGTGGTGAGGTTGATTATTGGAAAAGTATTTGTTTTGGAGAGATTTCGAAGGGTTTGTAGAAAGAAGTACCCCTGGTCCCCACCGTCCTCCCTATCTAACTGACCTCCTCAAGTTTTGTTTTCGCTCTTCTCGGCGCCCGCGCTGAACTTGGCGCGGGCGTCGGATCTATGTCCGCTCGCATGTCCTGGCGACGGAACAACCATGACTCAAGATCTCTCGCTGCACCACTGTTGCTGATGGTTATTTCGAGTGGATTGTCGTCCCGCGACCCCAGCGCACGTGGGACGACCTGGGAAAGACGTGTAAGGACGGCTCTCCCACTCGAACAGGGTTTTCAAAGTTCGCTGTTTCCTATCGCTTTTCAACCTACTGTCTTTGTTACAGTCTCCGAAGGAACGTGGTCTGCGCAGCCCTGTCGGTACGTCCGCAAGTTCGTTCGTCCGGAGTTTTCTTTGTCTTGGTTATCATCGTCTGTAAGTTGTCATGCTTACACTAGAAGAAGTTTAAGTTTAAGAAAGAAAGAAAGAAAGAAGTTTAATGCGTTCAGTATCTACTGGGGACTGCGCACGTCCTAACTATACGGTTAAGATCTAACCGGGTGTGCTTCGTCGTCCAAGCGCATCGGGGCTCGCGACAGGATAGCTTCAGCGATGGATGACCAGAGGGTGCAACTCAGTCGCTGGTAGATACGGCGGCGGATAACGCCAACTGTCGAGTGACACTTGGACGCGATCCGCGGAACTAACTCCTCGATAAATGCAATAGTTCCAGGGGAAGGGGCACCTAGGGAATCAAACGCCAGAGGTCGAAACGTGAAGTTCGGCGTGTAAGGCGCAGAAGATGGACCAGTTGAGGGAGCGGGGAGGCGTCGGGCGATGTTGCGCTCCAGGGTTGTGACCTTATCGCGGGCCGCCAGTTCAGCAGCGCCTCCGGCGACCTGGGTCGCCTTAGTGCGAACTGCTGCCTTAAACGGTGAGACGACAGTGATGTCACAGGCAATGGGGCGCAACGTTGTGCCTTCCGGGGTTGGGGGCGGTTGTACAAGGATATCGGCGGGCCGGAGCTCAGTGCCCGGGACGAGGAACGGAACCTCGTGCCGAGTATCCAGACCCGCGGCGCGGGTAACGTGTGTCGCAATCGCATTACAGAGCGAGTTATGGCGGTGACGACGGCCGAAACCAGGGCAGCAGAGGTCGGCGGCGTGATCCCCGAGGGTGTCCAAGGGGTGGTCACAGTGGTGGCAGTTGAGGGGCATGGAGTCATCATACACTGGCAGTCCGAGGTGACGGCGGAGCATGGTCTGCCAGTGAGTGGTGTGGACCTTCGTAGCTGCCGTGGGGTGAGCGAAGAGAAACGCCGCAGCGGGGCTGCGGCGGAACGCTAAGCCACGGATGCGATGTCGAATGTCGGCGTCGCTGTGTGCGGTCGGGTTTGGGGCATTCGCCCAGGAGTCGTCGTGCCAATGTACTCTTGCCCGCGCCTCTTGCTGCACCCGTTAGTTTTCAAGCTGTCTGGATCCCTTATTTAGATGGTGGAATTTTCGTCTAGTCACCTCTTGTGCTTGTTGGAGTGGGTGATGGTTCAGCCGTCGCCTGGAGATGTTCCTAGTGTTCTAGCTAGTGTAACCACTACCTGTACAGTTCAGGTTTTTGAACACATTAAAAAAGAAACCCTCCAAGAAGTTTACTTCTCCTTAGAGCTCTAGAACGTTCACACCCGCGAGGGCCATATATACAGTGCTGGCCATTGTTGGCGGGGGGAACGGGCACACACGACAGGACCGCTCCCTTCCTAGGGTCACCCACCTTTCAATTTTTCAATTTCCGACCCTATCAAGCCGTTCGGGCTCGAAATTGGACGTCTGTGTGGGGTGGTCTGAGTGGGGTTGGTCGACGCGACATTTTTCGCTCCAGGTCGGTCGCCATGTTGCGGTGCGCAACAGCGGCACCACCGCCCACTTCCCGAGTGGCCTTTGATCGTACTTCATCCTTGAACAGTGAGACGACGGTGACATCGCAGGCGATGTCGCAGGCGTATGCGATGGGGCGATGTCGCATGTGCATGCGATGGGGCGGACCACGGTCCCGTCAGGAACTGCTGCTGGATGGACCATTATGCCAGCGGGTCGCAGCTCAGTGCCTGGCATGAAGAGCGGTACCTCAAGCTGGCAGTCCAGGCCTGCTGCACGGGCGATACGGCCGGCAATGACGTTGCCAGGTGAGTCATCTCGGTGTGTTTGAAACCAACCCCAGATGGGTACTGTCCACTGCATGGTCTCTGAACCTGTCCATCGGGCTTTTTCAATGCTTGCAGTTCCGACAACGCGAGTCGTCGTAAAAGAGCGGCCCGCGGTAGCGTAGTCATAATCCTCCAGTGCACCGCAGACACTTCCGTGTCGGCGGAGGGATGTGCAAACAGGAATGCGGCACCGGTGCCTTTGCGGGATGGGAGGCCGCGTAGACTGTGCCTCATGGAGACGGTGTTGCGGTCCTCGGGATTCGGGGAACGAGTTAAGGCCTTGTCGTCTGAGTGGTCCTTCTCCCGCGCCTTCTGCTGCACACCTTTTTGGTAGGTTTGGACGTGGGTGTGCGCTGCAGCGAGGGGAAGCGGGTTGTAGGAGCCCAGGTCGACGGAGTAGGGATGGCCGGGGATGCGGAGCACAAACTCGTGCATGGGGATGGAGGCTTGACGGGGGAGGAATACTTATTTCGGCGGCATCGGGAGCCGGTGAGGGCAGTGAAGCGAGGTCCGATGAGTGCCACGGTCCTGATACGGGCCGGTGCCGCATCAATGAGACTTGCGGTAACAGCACCGTGAAGGAACGGTTCGAGAATTGTGAAGCCGAGACCACCATGGCTGTAGGGCAGGGTGGCCCGCGACAATGCTTTGTCCGAGAGCGTGACTCCATTACGCTCCGCGAAGAACGACCGTTGTAGGGCGTCAAAGATCCCGGCAGCGGGACGAGCGTCTGCCGGGTCCGCAAGCTTGAGGGCATGGTCTACTAGGCAGGCCGCTGCGCATAGGCGGTGCATGTGGTAGCGCGCCCGGAGGTCGTCGACATTGTGTAGCAACTCGAGGGTGCGACTGCAGCTATCGATCTTGCCTTGCAGAAACGAGTATGTGAACCGGCGATTGCCGATTGGCGCGCCCAATAGTTCGAAACCGTCGGAGGAGCACTGGGCGAGGCAGAACTCACGGAGAAAAGGCTCCTCCGCTGGCCGAGAGAAGGTTGGTAAGTAGATGCGGGTGTTCTCGCTATTTATGTGCAAACAGTATGCGGATCCTTCATCACGGAGTAGGCACAGGGCTGTTCGGTTGTCGGGGATGGCCCCCATGAGTGTACCGTCATGAGCATACCGGTGGTTCATGACGACACTTGTTTCCTTTGCGATCTGGCGGATGAGCGGCTGCATACTGAGGGAGAACAGGAGCACGCTGGCAGGTTCACCCTGGTGGTAACCTTGGGGACTCGCGATGGTCGTGTGACGACGGTTCGGGACGATCAACGGATGGTGCGTACACCCGTAAACCATGTTATTAAATCGGGTGAGGCCTGGGGCCAAGGACGGCAGGCGGTCTGGCATTGTCTGGCGATCAACTAGGTCGAAGGCGTTGTGAGCGTCATTGAGGACCGTAGCAGAATCACAGCGGCGGGAGAAACGACAGAGTAGCGTGCGCGTATCGTAAACGATCGCGTCCATTCCAGCCCTGATTCCAATTACTATTTGGAACGGGCGAGAAAGTCGCTAGTGTCATCGATTGCCGCAGGGAGCAGCGTCTCAGTAACCAGTCGGCGGGGACCGACCTGACAGTGATGGGCCGGATCTTATCGGTTTTTGGCAGAAGCGGAAGCAGAGTTGTAGAAGCCACGAGAGGCAGGACAGAGTATGGAAGGTCGCCTCTGGCGATTCGAGCGACGAGTTGGGTGAGGACCCCCTTGCCCATGACTCCAGCTTCTGGACTGACTGGAGTCTGGACAAGGAGGTTAAACCAACGCGCCGGCATGCGGTCAGGTCCAGCAGATGTATCGCGGGAAATACGGCGTACCGCAAACTCGATGGCATCACTTGTAGCAGCGTGGGGGCTGGGAGGCTGTTAGCTGGAAGCGGTGCGACGGAGCACCGCGGCTGCGGGTGTAGGATGCGGAGCGATAGGATGGTCTACGGGTCGTTCACGTCCGCGAACGTGGCTTTGTGAAGGGACCGCTTGGGCTTGGCGCAGCGGGCATCACTGCACAACACTGCCGCGCGGCGCATCGCTGCAACGCATGACGGCGGCGGGGAGTATATGGAGGTGGAGGAAAGCACGGTACATGGCATCGTCGCCGCGGGCGTTCTCTGCAGCACGGACCAGCTTGATGAAGAGGAGGATAAAAGGCTTGAGGCATGGGAAGGGGTTGTCCTGAAAGATGTCAGCTTCGCGGTGTGGGATTCGAAGTACATCTTCAGGGGTGGGCAGAGCAGAAAAATTGGTGATTGCGTCCCTGATAAAGAGGGCTGGGGAACGTTGGGGTATATAAGGAATTATTGGGGGAGGCCGTGCTCTCCTGTGTTCTTTTAGGTGGGGAACCACCTCAGGGGCCACCCACTCCTCGAAGCACTCCCCTACGGTTAGGTTTACATGCAATTGCATGAAACATATAGGTTGGTCATTTAGACATGGACGCACGGGCATTTGGTCACAGCGAGGCATTATCAATATCAAATGCATCGTCCTCACAACATTTGTTGTGTGCAGGTGATTACCTAAGCAATACTCTAGAGCTAGTGATTCAGAACTGTATATATTTGGGTTGCGCTATCAAAGTCACTGAACTAAAAGTAAAGAGCACGAATTACCTAGCTTGACATCTAAGTTCTACACGATCAAGACTAGCAACTTGGTCTTCGTAAGTTTCGTACCTGGACTTATCGCCGGTTCTCGTTCAAATCCTATCAAAACTCTTACACCTACGTTATCAGCCTCCTCCTCTGAGCCCCCCACCGATTCCTGTTCTTCTATCTCCACCAGGTGACAAGAAACGAGCTCCGCCAGACCTTTCCTGGTTTGACAACTTAGATAGACCTCTACGCTGGTTGGCCCCGAAGGGAATAAAGAAAAGACAGTCATGGGGCTATGGTGATGGGTTTTCGGAAATAGGGCGAGAAGGAAGTTGTCCGCGCATGATGGCTATCAAAGGGGGTGTGAATTGTGGAATTTCTGTCGTTATTGGGACATGGGTAAAATTCAACCGGCGCCCGATGTGATTAAATAGCGCAAGTAGGTTCAGATTATCAGGCTCGCTGAAAAGAGTAGACTGAAATCGGTCTTGTGGTGGTAATAGGTGAAACCGCTTTAAAATGGGGATTTATTGCGAAAATCATGTGTAGAAATATTGATTATGAAAAATATATTTAGGGCCGAAAAAGATCAAATAAACGGAGAAAAATTAAAGAGTTTCTATCAAAGGAGGAGGCAATCGCACTTAAAAGGAGAAAGGAGAAAAGAAAGATTACAAAGAAATGTAAGTTTCGTCGCGTAAAGGAAGAAGAACGTGGAGGGGAGAAACAAAGGAGAAGTGAGTGCAGTGAGAATAGTAAAGGGGGGAAATTTCTGCGCGTAAAGAAAATACCTCCACCTTCTCGCTTAGCAGATCCCTCACAATAAAAGCTCTGTTCACCCCCCAACTCAAGGACCAAAGTACCTATGTTAATTTTCTTCCATACTTTACTTACATTTTAACGCTACATTGTACCTCCTGGCTCAACTTTCTGTACTGATGTTCATGGCTTTAATGACTCCGAGGGTCATATCTTCTTACTGCTGCCATTAAAATTTGAAACAGACTATCCTTGAGGCGACGAGTTTAGCAGCATTTCAGAATCAAAATGAGGTAAAACTATCAAGGGAAACCATTACGAACAATACAGAAATTCAATATAGCAAGATCTTACTCAGGGTGCTTTTCTGAGCCAGATCCGTATTGCAAACGTTTCATTTTACACGAACGCCAAATTTCTTATTTTAATTTTAACGAGTCGTCTAGCGAAGGAAAAAATGATTCTCAACTACGATCTGTCTCAATGCGGTGTAATGTACTACTCCCATCCCCTGTGTCGCTTACACTCGCCCAGGCCCTCCTCCCGTTCAGATCGCAATTTCGCCCACGCGCTCGGTCCCCCTTCTCGCACCTTCTACCGAAGCGCTCGCTCATTCCTTCCCATTTCATCAGTACCCTACTGGGACTGGCCCCAGCTAGTCCGATCGATTACCCCCTCCAGCAGATCATTTCTGCAAATATATCTCAAGCATAGTCCCATCCTAGTGTTTGATTCAGTCCGAATGAAGAGGAGCGATTGTTTCTTCATCAGATGTTGTTTGAGTTTGCTTTTGGAAAGCGCCAAAACAGGAACAGGGCCGCAAGTTTAAAGATATTATCGACAGGGCCGAATTGGATTTCACAGCCCCTTATTGTCCGAATACGCACAGTGGCCTGAGTATTCGATATATAAAAGCTTCGGGTAAGAATGTGCCCCGTTTTCTGGTGGACAAGAAGAAGAAATTTGAAGAGAAGCGCTCTGCTCTTATCCATGATAATCCCCCAGCAAACTACAGATGAATATCTAGAACGAACGCTAGCCAAGGGTGAACTCTGTGATTTTTCGAATGATGAAGTTAGTCCAGGTGATAATGGATGGAGAGCAAGAAAGGATACATTCTAGCAGCCAGTGAGCAGAAAAGGTTGCAGAACCCGCTTCTCAGTCGCATAAGGGACGCAACGATAGGCAAGAGAATTGTAAGAAAGCGTATGCCAAGCGAAAGCGTAAGGCCCAGAAGATGGAGGCCCAAAGGGAGAATCGTATTCGCTTGTCCGAGTATCGAATAGAGAAGCCTTTAACGGCCACCGTAAATTAAGGTCGTAAGGCAAGTCATTTGATAGGCGGATTAGTCCAAATCATAGAGAGGCAAGCAGGCATGAGTTCGGAGGAGGTCGCAGGTATATGAGGGGAAGCTATTAAGCGCATGTCTCAAATTAAGGAGCCTCCACTGCCTGATTTGATTGAAATCAACTCTTCGAGTAGTGAAGATGAAGGTGCAGATAAAGAAGTTGAAAGCGGCAAGGACAGCGAAGGTAATGCCTATCCTACCGATGGAGCTGCCGTCATCAATGTTGAGGAATATCGTCGGATGTTGAAAAGAAATCTAATCCTCATATTACTCGCAGAACAGTTTCAACACCACTCATTTCCTCATCAAAAGTGAGACCACGAAATATCAATACGTTAACACCAGTCCATATCCTTCCCTGAAAAACCGCACCCACCCACCATGTGGCAACATCCTCCTCCTCCGCTTCTCCTCAAGCGTCAGTATTTCTGGAACCACCGACAAAGCTTGCCCCATTCCAGCAACATCCACCACCTCCCCGATTCTGATCCCATTCCCTATTCCCCCAGTACCCCACTCCCCGAACATGAAGTTATCTTGTCCCAACATCCACCCGTTCCTCATACAAAATTCGCCCGCACACCCCATTCCACGCAACTATCAAAACCATCTCAAAATCCCTCCACCTCCCACATCTCCCCATTTAACTTTGGACCGTAATCATATTCCAATTTATACACCTCCCCATTATCCTCGCATTCTCTCACTTCTGCCTTCTAACGATACACAAACGCCACAATCCGCACCCCCTCCGTCCCCACTGCAATACCCCCACATTCCTCCCATTCTCATAAAACTCCACCTCCGCCCTCCCCATCGCCCTCCCCACCACATTCCCCCCTCACCTCCCGGCCGCCCTCCTCCAACCCCCCTTCTCCGTCACAATCCACGCTTCCGGCACGAAATACCGCACTCCTGCCATCACTCCCCGGCAACCGATTTAACTGGCCCCACTCCCATTGCCACAACCCCTTCCTTCCCCTACAACCCCACCACCTCAAACTCCGCATGTGGATACCCATACCGTATGCGGATACGCATACCCTTCCCTCGAAGAGGAACTTCCATTTTGCCCGTTCAACTTTCCTCACACACCACTTTACTCATACACCATTTAGAAAAAATAATATGTATGATTAAGCCGTCCCCTCGCCTTAAGATAATAAGAACAATACTCTTTCGGATGGTTTCATGCGGTTTATCATACTATCGATTGGAATTAGTTGCCGTCCATCTCTTTCCAGCATCCAATTCGTAATTATTGCGGTGTTGTAAATGCATACGGTAAACAGCTCTTCGGAATATGGCCAGTATCCCATAAAAGATCTGTTTTAGTTTTTGATGAAACCAATACTCATTTCTAACCTTTGCCTAACGTCTTTATTCCACTCTTCCCTTAGCTTAAAGTACAACCCAGTTCCCTTTTTGAATGGGACGAAAACCCAGTCCGCCACTACAGCTCCAATAAACCTATTACAAATTGTTTTCTCATTGGAAGAAAAGAAATAAGCCCGTCTCAAAAAAACATCACTACGCTGAAAAATGTTTTTTTCGTGAATATGTCCAGAGTATGAGACTTCCAAACAACGAATCAAACCATATATGTCTACATAAACTAGCACTACGTAGCAGTGCATCTTGTCCTTTCCATAGTACTGATCGTTCTGCATATCTTCATCCGTGGACTTAGAAAATTGGGCTTTCGAGTACTATCAACAAACATGACTGCTTCAGGAAATCCTCTGATTAAGCCGTGCATTGCCTTTCGCTCATCCTCTCGAGGCCATCGTATTGGAGCGTGCTCTAACATGGATCGAAACACAGCTCAGGCTGTGTGGTATATATAGTTCCATATAGATGCTGTACAAACGCCGTACTTTGCAGCCATAGTTACTAAAAAACCCCCTCCACAGATGCCTCCACTCAAGGCTTCGAGAAAAAGAAAGAGCAACCCTTCGAGCCCAGCTTTTTTTCCAGCCTCCTTATGCTTATCCTCTGGTCTAGACTAAGCCGGTTATATGGATCAAGAAGAGTCGAAATCTCTGCCGCGCAAAGCTCGTGAAGGGCATCAAAGTCACTGTCACTCATGCTCACAATAGCCCTAAACCAGGACTCATTCTCCCTTACGTCTCTATATCGCCTTTTTTGCGGTTTGTACGGTAGCTTGCTTTCATTCCAGAATATCTCACACCACATCCAGGCTTGAGCCTATTGTTGTATGATTTGTTTTTTCTGAAGGCCATTCGCCTATAAGACAAGAGCTTTCGGAAGAGCTGAGAGATAACAACTTGCTGCCGCCGGCGAATCTCCAACAAAACTAGCAAAATTGCTATCAAATTATCGAGTCCTTCCATATTCCAGCGAAAATCCCAGCATTAAAGGAGGACGGGGGGCAGGAATTGATGGTGGGTGAGTTTGGGGAAGGAAGGATGGGGGATTGTTTGGCAGGTTTGGCAGTGGGGGAGAAGATTTGGTGGAGGGTGGGGATTGTTGAAGAAGGGGGAGAGGGAGTAACTGTGGATGGGATTGGACAACGGGGAGGGGGGAAGGGGAGTTGATGGCGCGTGGGTTGGAGAAGGGGGAGGGGGGAGAGGGGTTGATCGCGGGTGGAGTTGGAAAAGAGGGAGGGGGAGGGTTCGATTACCGTCTGGGTAACAAGTGGAAAGGGGTGAGGGGTGAAGGCATAATGACTGATTTTTCAAACTCTCAGAAATTACAGGAGAACAGCGGATCTCGGATCTCACTATTTTTAATGAAGAGTATTGCGCGAGTTCTGTGTCGCGCGACTACCAGCGTCGCTGTTTGATTGTACAGGTGTGCTCGTACAGTATACAGTACTGCTATACACTGTACGAGCAGGAAGTGGGCTCGTACGGTGTACAGTAGTAGTATACACTTTACTTGCACTGTACACGAGTAGAACCCCCCGACCTGCCGCTCCTATAAGAGGACGATAGGGCTGCCGGAGTCCGGGGGAAGAGGAGGTAGGTTCCGCTTGGCCGAAACAGAAAAGCAGAGTAAACAGAAAAACAAGCATTACATGGTACCGCATCCAAGGTCGACTACGAACATGAACGATTCCCCGGGACCCCACGTTTCCTTCAACGGTTCCCCATACTCCGACGTCGAGGGCTTCCTTTTCGCGTACGAGAATGTAGTTGTGCGCGGGAAAAGCGACGAGGAGAAGGTGCTCCAGATCCTTTGCCACCTCGAGGGCGCAGGGTTTAAGCGTTACTACGAGGCTTTCGCGAGAGACGGGTCTTTGGTGGAGGAAGCGAAGGAATATTCGACCGTTAAGGCCAAGCTCGTCGAGGACTTTGGGAAGACCCCGAACCCGGAAGAAGAACTACAGAAGGCTATCAACGCTAGGTTGGACCCGAAGGACTTATCGGGCTCCTTGGCGCAGTTGGATGCTCTATACAAGATAATTGGACTCAATGATACCGCTTCGTTCTGCCTGCTTCGGAAAGCAGTGGCAGAAAATCAAGACATGGCGCAGTTCGTGATGTTTAGACCCCCACGGACTACAAGGGGCTCAAGAAGGCAATCACTGACTTCCTAAGTGGACAAAAGACGTTCTATGGAGATGAAAGTCAAGGAGCCTCATCGAGTGGAACGCCGAAGAAGGTCCTCCAAAGGCCAGATGCTCGTAGCTCACAGCATCTGGAAACGAGGTGGATAAGTTGGCCGACCAATTCGCTGAACTATCGTTGCTCGTGAAGAACAATTCGACAGCACGACGCCGCCGGTGAAGACGGATACAGATTTTTTTGCAGCTGTTGCAACCAGAAGGTCCATGGGGCGAGCCGTTGCCCGCATAATCCGCATAGAGATACGCTTTGTACAATTTATGGGAGAAGAGGCCATTCGGAAGCAACATGCTGGTCCAAGAACCTTCTTGGTGATGATAAGCGAGGCGGAGTTGCTAGGGCCCGGTCTGAGTCTGGAGAAGAGTTGAAAATAAAGAAGCCGAAGGACGATGACAAGGTCGCCGATGTTCAGGAATCTTGCAAAAAGGACGTGGTTGCCGCCGCGAAGAGAAGTGCGGACGGGCAGACACTCTCGAAACAGAGGAGGGAAAAGTTGATAGATCGTGATGCCATCTTGAACAAGGCCACTGCTAATCGTCCGCCGATGATGGCTCCCGTCCCAAGGAAGAAGACTAACAGAGGAAATCGCAAATCGAAGAAGAAATCCGGTGGACTTCAGGATCATGTAGGAAAGTATAGCGTGATCGCTGAACTGGCATCCGATGCCACTGGAATGAATTTCGGGCAACTATTGCGCGGGGATGCCGAGGAGGCCAGAAATGTTTTACAAAGATTGTTATCTAAGAGGTTACCGGTTACACAGGCGTCGATGGCTAACTCTTCAGGAGGTCCACGCAGACTCAAGGTAGTAGCCGTGAAGTTGTATGGAACGGAGACTCATGCCCTTTTGGACACGGGTGCAGTTCCTAACCTGATCTCTTGGGACCTCTGCAAAAGGCTTGCACTCACCGGGTTGGAAACTGATCGTCAGGTGACGGTAGCAGACGGAACTGTCGCCGAGGTTCTTAGTTACCTCAAAGAAGTTCCTGTGTCGTGTGAGTCAATATTTGTGCATCTAGAGTTCCTGGTGGACTATCAAGCACGCGCTCAAAAGTTCTATCGTACGTGGTGTGGCAGACTGGGCAGAGGCCCTCCCCAAAGTCTTATATGGTTACCGCAGAAGCGAACGAAGCGACGCCCCTTCTCCTTTCCGACTGATGTATGGAATTAATCCGAGGATGCTGGCCAGTGATTCGGTAGCATTTATCAGTAACGCAGGCCCCCATCATCGGCTTTTCGAAACCTTAGCCGGTTCTAGAACGCGAACCGGCGTGGTGGAAAAGTGTAGCTAACCCCGCAAGACCAAGGGAAAAGTCAGGGAGTTCGAAGTTGGAGATGAAGTGTTGGTAGCGCACGGTGCGGCCTTAAATAAGGGGCGCAAGTGGCCGGCTTTCGACTAGTATTTCTGTGGACCGTGCAGAGTGACTAAGGCGAATCACCCTCGCCACGAGTTAATATCCTCCACCGGTCGCGTTACAAGGAAAGCAATTAATGCGCGCCGGATTGTCCCGTATCAGAAGAGATCAACCTATTTATACCAGGAAAAGCAAGAAAATAGAGGAAAAAAGAGAAGAATAACCAGGAATCAAGTATACTGAAAGGCGATGACAGAGACGTCGGGAGAGGACTTGACGGGCTTGCATGACGTGCAGGCAAAAGGTGAAACGGGAAACGAAATCGTGAAACTCTTAACGGGGAGAAAAATTACGGAGTCTAGCGGCGTGGGCGGAAAGGCGGCGGAAGAACCATACGCCTTCGGGCTCGAGGGCACCATAGATGTCGATGCCGACTGGAATAAGCAGTTTATCGAAGGAGCGGCGAACTTCCCCGTAGTGTGAATGTTTGGACCGTTCGGCGAGGGCTTCCGCGGGGGCCCCGCACAGGGTGCCCTATTGGACTCAGAACTGAACGAGAGAATGGGAGACAGTAACATCCAAGGCTAGATCGGGGTGGTCGAGGCCGTAAGCTCCTGGAATTTAAACGTCAACACGAAGCGCCGAAGGCGAAGGAGTAGAAGTGGAGCTAGAGGCAAGGGGGTGTTTGAGTAGAGCGTTAATGCCAACATCCCTGCAAAAGAGGTGCAGAGCATTGCGGAAGACATTGTGACGGCGGATCTGACTGTCCTCGTATTTGCAAGTAAGAGCGTCCTTACCATCAAGATCGTGAAGCGGCCCCACCTCATCGGAGAGCCCTGAGCAGACGAGACAGGATGTGTTGCTAAGAGAGAGAGGCATTCTGAGACGGAGGGATACAGAAACAACCCATGATTGCGTGGAAAAGTATGTACCACGGTGGGAATGAGGGAGAGTGGAGAACACATTGAGCTTCAAATGGGTTTTGGGCTGTTGAGAGGGTAAGACAGGAGAATAGGTTGGCAAAGAGTGGATAACGTGGGACTTCCGGCCGTATACCGGCTGTTTTTCAGAACTTCGGTCATTCGCCCGTAGAATGGTTGCACTTCGGGCGCATACCGGCTGTTTTTCAGCACCTTGGTCGTTCGTCCGACGGAGGTTGAAAGGTTGAGTGTGTTGAGAAGTTGAGGGCGGACTGATTTGGGTGGTGGAGGATGTGGTCTGGGTGTGAGCTAGGCGTGATGAGCGTTGACGAGGGGGCCCCCATATGGGGAGGGGTGAGCTGGATTCCGTTATTATTTTGTGGCGCCCATGGCCCACAATGAGTGGGGCGCGTGTTGCGCGAGTTCTGTTTCACGCGACTACCAGCGTCGCTGATTGATTGGACAGGTGTGCTTGTACAGTATACAGTACTACGAAAGTTGCAGCGATTCCAAGAGAGGCAATGCCGGGACGATCAAGGCTAGGATATAATTTTGTAACACAAGCCTTCGATTCGTTAGTAACACCCTCTTTAGAAACATCCAAAGTTATAGAGACTTGCGCGGCAGCAGTAGCGTCTCGTAGCGTATGCTCGACGTGAGGAGTGAAGACTCGCCTGTATCAGAAGCTTAGCTACTCAATCTGGTCAACATGTGTAGCATCCGTAATTTGTCGCGCACCACAATACGCAGAGCGTAGTCACCAAATTCCAACTTAATTTTAAGTATTTTGCAACGTTGCACATTTGGAGTGTACACCAATGATAAAAGATGAACATACAGTACTACTGTACACTGTACGAGCGGGAAGTGGGCTCGCACGGAGTACAGTAGTAGTGTATACTTTACTTGCACTGTACACGAGTAGAACCCCCGGACCGGCCACAACTATAAGAGGACGAGAGGGCTGCCGGAGTCCGAGGGAAGAGGAGGTAGGTTCCGCTTGGCCAAAACAGAAAAGCAGAGTAACAGAAATACAAGCATTACAAAGAGCCACAGTATGTTGATCCTAGAGCCGTCGTAAATTGAATTTCTCCAATGTCCTGCACTTGATCCTTGATAATCATGCCGTAAAGTTAACTAATCAAGTTTCGAAGTTTTGAAATGGTAGAATTTTTTGTGCATCATGCCCGAACTATATACTTAAAAAAAGTAAAATGTGAGACATTAGAGAGTACACGCTAGCGAATTTCTGCAGTTCCGTTTCCATTTTTCAGCAATACGTGT
Organism: Kappaphycus alvarezii; assembly: GCA_002205965.3. Classification (NCBI taxonomy): domain Eukaryota; phylum Rhodophyta; class Florideophyceae; order Gigartinales; family Solieriaceae; genus Kappaphycus; species Kappaphycus alvarezii. The sequence continues at coordinate 67,309 of NADL03000466.1, forward strand.
ACCACGTATGCCAGGGGTTGCAGAATTTCTGTAACAGAGTTATATAATAATTCAATACTGAAATATGAGCCGTTAAAGAAACAAATTCTGCAACTATGTAATGGCGCGAAAATCGTAAACACAGTAAATCTGAGGGTACTACTGCCACCATTTACCATTTTGAGCCAGCCTTTATTCCGCATCTTATTTGCAAAAGACAAACCTCACTCATGCCCAGACCCATCAAGCAATCTTCAGCATCAAACATTGATACCTCTTCCCAATCTCCTTCTTTGACCGCTTCCCTTCCGGACCAGCTTGTGTGAAGACGGAGAGAGGGGAAATGGTTTGCAATAGCTTCCACTAAGGGATGGAGGGCAAGAGCAAAGAGTAGCATTCCTAGTGGATCTCCCTGTTGGGTGCCAGTCCTGCTCCACAGGAGAAGTCGACCAAAAAAGAGCCTGGAGGGCTTTCCGTACACGTAGTGGATCCATAGTGCGGCTTGAGGGATGCGAGCAACTGCTTGGTCCAGAATCTTGGCACGCTCAATCGAATGAAAGGCATTCCGGGCGTCTACTTGTATGAGGACATGCTGGGTCTGTGCAGAGCTAAGCTGCTGTATGGTGGCCCGCGTGGCATGAACAATTGCCTCAGTTGCTCCTGGGACACCGACGCCAAGCTCTAGAGGTTGCAAGTAGGAGGCGAAGACTGTGTCATTGCGGATACGTTTCATAATGAGGCGTCCTGCTAGACGGCGAATTGCGAGGCCGATTGCGATTGGCCGGAGGCTTTGGCAAGCTGCATCCTTGGGGAGACCAATGAGGGAGGCGCTGGCGAGGTAGTCCCGCAGCTCGGGTGGGGCGTTTCCGTCGAGGAGGCAGTTACTAAAATCTGTGAACCATTTGAGTGCTGAACGTGAGGGTTCTGCGCCACCTGGGAGGAAGGAAAGGACCTTCAGAATAGCTGGACGAAAACCATCAGGGCCGGGGCTGTTGTGGCGCGGGAGACGCCGGAGCTCACGACGCACTTCCTCTTCGGTGAATTTGTACGCACGGGGAAGAGCACCACGGCTACATGGTGTGACAGAAGCAACAGGGTAAGGATGAAGGGCACGAAGTTTGGCGGCGTCGCCGGGAGTTGGCGGGACAGGTGGGGCATGAGATGTGAGAGCTTGGGCGGCTTTCTTCGGGAACCTTGGAGGACACAGCGCTTGCATCTTTCCGATGGGGTGGGCGGGGGGGGGACCTTGCGGGCAGCTATTGCGCCGAATGCAACCGTTGCCTCATTGAGGAGGCGGGTCCATTATCCAGATCGGGCGAGAGAGATGCGGCGCTTGAGCGAGGCGACAGAGCTCGGCTGGTGGCGGTTCCGAGGCTCCCGCATGCCGTTTTTGCGAAAGACGAGTTTCCCTAGCGCAAGCATTTGGTTGAGACTGTCCATCCTTCGTTGGGAGGATCGAGATTCAACGTATCGCCGGCAGATGTCGGCGACAAGGGAATGGAAAGGTGCTCGGAGGGAGTTTGGGAGGTAAGGGAGGGTAGGGACAGGAGGTGGAAAGACATGAGCGGGAGTAGGGCATCGTTGCGGAAGTTTCTGAGCGTATAACTCCATTAATTAGTGGGGAGAGATCGGCGGTTGCCCGTGCTTAGGAGAGCGGGGGGCGGCGGGACGCAGGCGCTTGTAGGGAGATGCAGCCGGCGTCGAAGGGGGGAGTGGGGCGGAAGAAATGGGGGCAGGGTCAGAATTGATTGGGTCGGGAGGGAGAAGGGGGTCAGGGGAGCGAGCCCCAGGGAAGCGGGAGAGGATGTCCGAGATGGAGGTGCGCAGTACGTCGATGAAGTACTGCTTAGGCCGCCAAGCACAGGAGGGGTGCATGAGGCGGAAAAGCTCTGTGTTGAGGGTCGGGAGGAGAGAGCAGGCGTCGTCGACCGTTTTGCAATCGTCAACGACCGGGGAGGGAGGGGAGACGGTGATAGAGGGTAGAGACGACGGGCATTGTTTGCGGAAGGCATCGTAGGCGGTTGCTGTGTGGCGGAGGGTGTCGCTGGCAGCGCATACGAAAGCAGTGTGGGGTCAGCGGTGGGGACGACGGTAACGGGGCCCGGGAATCCTCCGGCGGTGAGAGCTTCCCGGAGGGCATTGCGAAAGGGACGCTTGTCTCGAGGGGTTTTACTTGAACGAACTGTTTGGGACTGTGGCATTGGTGTTGCGGAAATTTTTGGAGGTGAATACTCGGCGTATGCAAATTTCCGAAAAAGGATGTTACAGAAATACTGTATTTAAGGTTGCATTGCTGGCGATTCATTACATTCCGAAATCATTGCAGAAATTTTGTAGCGTAAACTCTACATTTGGGAAATTACAGTATAGTGATCGAATTGTGACTTACAGAGATTGTAAATTAAGCACAGGTTCGTTCGATCACCAGACTTGTTCTTAACGGGGGAATTTTTGGGTTATTTTAATGCATGGAAGATGTGGTCGGTTATATCCACGCGGCTAATGCGTTATGTGTAATGTTCTTAACGTGCCAACACATTCATATACTGTTTACTGTTACAATATTTTACTATACTCGGCCGCTTTTAAAAGCGGGTAATGGGGGGAACTGGCATGTTTATATTATGAAGGATGACTAGTAGACGGGGGAAAATTGGTTTTACTTGAATGGGTGAATGGGGCTTACAGTCGAATGGGTTGGTATACTTAATTTTCCTGCCAGGAGCAATCACAGACTAGGACTACTGTAAGTAGGGTAACCACTTACCGTACATACCCTCAGAACGGAGGTTCTCTGGAATACACTGTATACACAATTTCAAGTTGTAGCCTAAGTGTCGCTCAAGACTCCTTCCAACAAACAACTGGCGTTATTCTGGACGAGTCTCGCCGCGTGACGAGCGAACAATGTTCGCTGGGCATCAGCAATCGGAACGGCTGCCCGTGCGGCAATGCCATTCGCAACCCGGTTGGCGAAGTCCCGAGCGGAAGGCGGGGTGGTTTACTGCGAGGGGTGCGAAGGTTGGGAGTCCTATGAACGTGAATTCGAGCCGTTTCAGGATCTACATGTACTTATGAAAAGGGGGTAAATAAATAGGTCTCGTTTACATAGAGTGGTGGGAAGGTTGAGAGCCCTTTTGAAAGTGGGGGGAAAATTTGAAAGTACGTGTATTGAATCAGTTGTTCACCGCAAATTCCTTCGCAGTTAAATATGTAATACTTTTCTTTAGAAGGAAAGGCACTTGCCTATCGCCTTCGACTCTATGGGTGCACCTGCCCCTGCTCCACTGCTCGACGAATTCATACCCCACATAGCTCGCCGGTATCGCACTTTCGATGGTACGCTACGTTAGCGCATCTACCATCGCCTCGACAGTGTCATGTGGTCGTCCATCGGTATGTCCATTCTGTCCAGCATCGTACTGTCCGTTGGCAACGTGGCACATCCGGTTATGGATAACTCTTAACTGAATAATCTTTACTTCAATGATTATCGGACCAGTCACTGACTCTGACTCGGAGTACGTATCGCACGGATACAGTTTGAACTGATGATATCATCATTTTCCCAAAACCCCCAATCTCAATTTTTGTGCATAGATTCTTCTTTTAATTAATAAATTTTGTGCATATATTTAGCATAAAAATATCAAACTTAATACTGAGATAAACTTTATTTAAATGAGCATCTGCACATAAAAAATAAAAAATTGATTGAGACCCCGCCAGTTATGGATAGTAGGACAAACGTATGAAATTTCACAACCAAATCTAGATGACTGCACCATTTACAGCCTTTCCCTGTGATATGATGGTAAAAGAGGTATTTTGATATCAAGAAAGCCACGTGTACTATTTTTGCTATACAGTATAGAGATCCGGCAGCGGGCACCCGTAATACTAATGCAGTGAGGACAATTCTCCTCCAACGACACGCGGCGTTGATGGTCACTTCTAACGCAGCCTGCTTGTCAACCGGTCTACCAGCTACTTTCTAGCTGGTACACACGCTCAAGCACTTGCAATGTAGGTCCCGCCAATGGTTTGATTACGAATACAGAGGACTCTCAACCGTTCCATTACTCGCAGTAAACTAAACCAATTTTCCCCCTAATGCAGTGAAGTTCTTCCGAAAAATGGCATCCTTTGGGCCCAGGCTGGGCTCAAAAGGCTGCCCAGCCTCATTTTCAATGCCGTACCATCCGATAATGGATAAATACTGTTTGAGAAAATGATGTTTATTCATTCAATATTTGAAATGTGTACCGACTGACCGACTGTTTAGTTTATAACTATTTAGCTAGGAACTGCAGTAATGAATGTGCTACCTCGGCCACGTGCGGCTGAGTTCCGGGAATGATGGTCGTCATCACCCACGACCACAGGCCGCACCTGATGCGCTAGTAGATTCATGTGCGAATATTATCGTCCCAGGTCTTATATTTCCTAAAAGCGCTGGGTGCAAACTCTGCAATAAACAAGATAGCTTCGGGGAATGGCGCGCCGAGGGAGTCGAAAACCAGAGGCTGGAATCAGGAGCATGGATCGCGGAAAGGCTTGGGGAGGAATCTAAAGCCGTCTCGAGAGCTTTTTCTGAAATTGCTGGATTTTGAGGTGGTGCATAAGCGAGGCAGCCGCTCCGGCGACTTTGTGGTTATTGTAAGGGAGGACTGGGTAAAAGGTGATGTAACAGCGACATCTCAGGCGACAGGGCAGTCCGGGGGTCCGGCTTTAGGGTCACAGAGGGTTGTGCCCCCGGGGGATATAGTCTGGCCTGTAGTCTGTACCTAAGACGAGAATCTCAACTTCAAACTGATAGTCCAGGGCGACGGTGCGGATGATGGGCCATGCAAAAACGTGACTGCGTCCGAACGCAGCCGCAATTTTCTTTTACCTCGTGCACAGCAAATTGCGAAAGCGGTACAACGTCAATTTTGCCTAGTGCAAAAATAATAATATTAGGCATCTGGCATATACCAAAAAATATTATTTTTGGTAGAAAATCAAAATAATATTTACCAAAACATTATTTTTGGTAGATGTCCAAAGGACCCGAAGTTCACGCAATTTGTGTATGTTGAATTGGGCATCTTTCAGAGCAAACATATTCTTTCTTTCTTTCTTTCTTTCTTTCTTTCTTTCTTCCCTCTCTCTCTAGTGTCTAATGGAGGAATACGTAGCTCACAACACAGTTGACTCAGTAATTGTACAGCGTTGGAGCCCATTTTCTTTCTTAAGTTTCTACGTTCAAATTTGCGCGCACCAATGATAGATTGCACAGTAAACGCAAATCTGCATCACCCTATTCAATCCAAGTTTGGGAACAAAATGCTCGCAGTGCCAAGGTGGGGAACTTCTCTCGATTTTGCTTTGACCCTCCACTTCTCTGCGTTTCTAAGAAATGACTTTACTTTCCAAATATTACGCGAACCCATTTTCTGCCCGTGGGGCTACTCAAGGAAAGAGATTGAATTTTTCGGATCTACAAGAGAATACGTTTTACTTCAGTGCCGAGAACGATTCAAAACAGGCCTATGAGAATTGAGAGTAAGATTCATCATTGAGCTGCCGTCCCCTGTAACGTAAAGTTTTTCCTTACGGACCAGGTTTTCAAATGATGTGTATAATCGGTAACATGAGCTGTGTTTGTTTCCCTCATAGGTAAATGAAGTAATCAACACCAATTCATTAAAGGATCCAAGAAGATCAAATGGATGCAACCACATTTGACTATCTCCTCCCGTCCATTGAAATATATTATAACTGTTCAAACTCTTTACTAATCGTCACGGATTATCACGGATTATCGAATGAAAACTGAGCAAAGTTTGCACAAATACTTGAGCAAAGTTTGCACAGATACTGTAACTGTGCAAAGTTTGCATAGACAACTGCGCAAAATTTGCACAGTTGTCTTTCGAGGTATTAATTTGCACTGCAAAAAGTAATACAAGACTTCTTAGTACTATTGTACACCCCTCACGATTTCGACCCGCCTCTGTCCGAGTTGTTTTCTGAGGGTCCCAAATTCCTTCACTTTTTGCAATCTGTTAGCATGTCACCGTATGCCGCTCTTGACGGGGCCACCATCGTAGCCAATTAAACATAATTTCCTAAGATGAATGTTCTCCGTTTTAAAGCAGCAAATACGCTTCCGTTGAGCTTGTTTTGACCCTAAAAAGTCGGCCTTATAGTATGGCTAGGATAGGGTGTGCAATGCAGTGGTTTCACAATGATTGTATCGAAAATGAAGCTGTGTACAGTAGTTTTAAGAGGGAACGTTTTTGGTTTTTTAGGTGTTTACTTGAATGGGTTGGTATACTGTACTTTTCCTGCTAAAAGCAACCGCAGACTGACGGACGTTTTTGGTATACTTAATTTTCCTGCTAAGAGCAATCGCAGACTAGGACTACTGTAAGTAGGGTAACCACTTACTGTACAGTACAAACCCCGAGAACGGAGGTTCTCTGGAATATACACAATTTCAAGTTGCAGCCAAAGTGTTGCTCAAACTCCTTCCAACAAAGAGCTGGCGTTATTCTGGACGAGTCTCGCCGCGTGACGAGCGAACAATGTTCGCTCGCATCAGCAATCGGAACGGCTGCCCGTGCGGCAATGCCAGTCGCAACACGGTTTTTGGTCGTCTGGGTTTTTATTGAATATCTGGGGTCCTTGAATGGGCTGGTATGCTTAATTTTCCTGCAAAGGCAATCGCAGACTAGACTACTGTAAGTAGTGTAACCACTTACTGTACATACCCTCAGAACGGAGGTTCTCTGGAATACACTGTAAACACAATTTCAAGTTGTGGCCTAAGTGTCTCTCAAAACTCCTTCCAACAAACAACTATTTGAATCGGTGAGAGGGTTTATACTGAAACGGATGACTGGTAGATTGGGGGGAACAGGGTGGAACTAGACATAACAGGGAAGAGGCCTAACTTGCGTAGGGACGGAGATACAGTACCATGAGAACAGAGGTTCTCTGAATCGGTTTTACTTGAATGGGGGGAATTTTTGGGTTATTTTAATGCATGGAAGATGTGGTCGGTTATATCCACGCGGCTAATGCGTTATGTGGAATAAGTCGTCGCTGATGGGTAACACTACAGTACAGTACATGACCTTCCTTACAGAGCCGGCTCAATGCATGAATGGGTGAATGGGGCTTACAGTCGAATGGGTTGGTATACTTAATTTTCCTGCCAGGAGCAATCACAGACTGAATCTCTGAATCGGTTGGTATACTGCGAATGGTGTAAATAATGTACCATTGAAATTACAGTAGCACAAAATATATCTCATGTACAGACTGTACATTTACAGTAGGTACCACGATGTAGTGCTACCCCCGTACAACTACCTTCATTTGGCACTATACGGAAGTCAGCACTAAAGAGTTCACCATACATGTTGATACAGTGGTTAAAACCCCAAATTCCCTAATTTTATGAGAAGCGATTCTGGGTAGCACTATACGGCATTTCGCACTAAACTCCTACGCACTATATCGCGACCCCCCTGTACTGGAAAGTTACCGTGATGCCGAAGCGGTTACCGCTCACTCTAGAATTAGAGGATTCCATTTCGACCCGTTCCTTTGAAAGCCTTGATCGAATTCACATCTACATAACCATGATTACCCAGATGATGCGGGCCGATTCTAACCAATAGGCTAGATACTGGCTTTTGGGTAGGCGTTTTCCTCCCAGATCAGTGCATCTATTCTGAGCCCAAAGGTTGAGCCCCAGTCGTCGATGGGAATTCAAAACCTAAACTCTGGCTGGCCTTTAGAATGCCAAGACATTCACATCTAATGGGATATCGATAATAGCATGGTCTCTACGCGAATCGAAAACGGGCTAGTTTCTACATCCGATGCTATCAAACCGAATCGCGGTCGATACAAACGGTGCAGCTAGCGCCATTCCTGCTTAACACAGCGGCTACTAACATACACCATCCCTCCCCCACGTAGAACCTGGACTTGTAACATTGACGTCAAAAAGCCGCTCAAATGCCACAGTTGCCCGGAATAGACGTGTAGCCCTTCAGTATGTAAACCGTAACAAAGCACTCATCCGCATAGCATTGCAATTTCCCTTATTTTGTACAGTGCAGCACTCTGCAGTACCGAATAGTACAGCAGAGTACAGAACTGTACAATACAATAAATACAATATTGTACTGTACTGACTCACTACTTCTCATTACTGTATTGTACAGCACAGTACTATGCCGTACAGTATCCGTTCGGTGGTGCACAGTAAGTGCGGTTTGTAGACTATGACACATGTCTAATAGCGCAGGTAAACTTTCCGGTTTCGAACACCCGTAGGAGAACCCAATTGCCAAGGTTCTTCCGAGAAACAAACCAAATTTTTTCCACAAACTGTCGTCGATCATTTCTCAAGATTACTCAACGTCAACGATCTGGCTATATCAAGACTGCGCGAAGAGGGCTCTCAAGTAGTCGCACTGGTTACTAAAGTTGCACAAGTATCGCGTGGTCTTTCCAAGTCTGTTTTAGTCCTAGCAGTTTCGCGTCACCTTTCAGTGTTGTCAATATCTACCTAACCTATCAGACCGTTCCTTTTGGCTTTTGCATAGTGCTGGGGCAATACGGGGAAGTATTTTGCGCTTTCGGCGCTTCCTCGGCAAGAGCAAATTTATCAGCTGGCATCTCCTGGGGAAGGGCATCACTGCTGCTTCTGCCTCGTCTGGCGAACGCATTTGACGAAGGCGGATTAACTCGTTTTCAATTTTGGACATCAAAGTCTTGTCGTATTGGCATATTGTTGCCTAGGGAGCCCTCTGATTTCCATCGTGGACAGTACCCGCAGTTTCCACATACTTTGCGATTGACAGAATCCCTCTGACGTTGTATCAGGTTCGTTGACGCTGTCGCCGCCCCTTACAGCGTGAATCTCACACGGAATTTATGATGGATCGTTCTTTCAACTTCTTCGATCATCCATCTGTAATCCGACAATCTTCGACGGGAAACAACTCCAGAATTCTCCTTCGCTGTTGCCTCAAACACTATTTCAGCCTCAGCATCAACACTTAGCCTCAAATATCCAAGACCGCCAACATCAACAACAGGAGTCTCATCAACGACCACATCAACCGCATCACCCTAGTCTTCAGCACTCTCTCCATCACCAGTACTCCCACAGCCGACAAGTTCATCATCAAGCCCATCAACATCCAAGTCGCATTTCACAGCAGCTCAGTCAACAGCGCCCTCACAATATACTCCCACCGCATTCGCACCAGCAAACTCTAAGTCAGCAACAGTCCTACCCCCAAGCCCATGACCAAGGTGTACCGAGTCACCAAATCCATCAACACCTACACTTACATCCGGTGGATTCTCACGCTTTCGACCCGGTGGTCGCTGCCGCTGAAGCTGGTGTCTCGCATAATTCATGTTCCCAACAGCTTCAAAGCCATCAACGGTCATGCCAACAGCGTCAGCTGCACACTCATCGATACCAACTCCATCAAATGCAAGTGCAACGTCAGCAACCTCAGCATCACTCGTCACAGCAATCGCCCAGTCAACACCACACACCGTCATCCTCGAACCACCTCTCCTCGATGAATCCACCCCGTAACGCTGCTCAACTAAGCTCACCTGTGTTGCCGACTAGTAGTAACAATGGTAACTTTTCAGCGGCTGTTGCTCTCTCGCAAAACACCACACACTTCGGCCAGGCGCCTTCTCGTGACCCTCATCTGCATCATCATCCCTCTCAGTTTCAGATGCATTCACAGGGCAGCGTATCCATCAGCCACTTGCGCCGCCATCGAATCCAAGCACCTCATTTGTTGCTCCTTTGCAAATGCAGGCAGTTTTGCCTAATCAACAAGGCTCTAATACGGCGTCGTTCGGAAGCTTGGGTAACTACAGAACAGTGTCCTTCCTGGGAACGCCGTGGATGACCCTCCGGCCCTGCCAGTCAGTTTGGATCGCAATCTGGAGATACTCTTGGAGGTATTGGCCAGTGGGAACCCTCACATCAACATGTAGCCCTTGGCTCCCAGGGTATTACAGCTAGCCAGACGCAACCTCAACATCTGCTTCCGCTTCCCGTGGTCGGAGACACCAGGACAAACAATAGCGCCAATGGCACACCACAGAATCAGTCTTTCGGGAGCCAGGCTGCAAACGTACAGAGTAACTACGGCGGCACTTTAAACAACGGAATGAGTGTCCTCGGTTCATCGTTGAACACCAACGCGGTGGTTAGTGGACTGGTCCCGATAACTGGAAACGCGGGCCAGACCGGGCCTGGCTCCGGACGAGACTATCTCAAGCCAACAGTCACATCGCTATCACCAAGTGGTGATCTATCCACTACTGGGAAGCCAGTCAAGAAACCAAAGCCAGGGGTGAGAAAGGCGCTGATGGGGAAAGGAAGTGGGTCGAGATCCGCTCAGCCCTTACGAGGACCTATCACATCGCCTGTCAGCACGGCTACTCTTCCAAACTCGAAGAAGCAAGTGGCAGCAAAAATGGCGTCAAACTCTCATCACCACCAAATCGAATGTCAAAGATCGATCGAGTGACCAACTCTGGTGGACACGACTGCACATTTGTCATGGGTGAGGAGGTGAGCCATTCGGCTGGTGCGACAGCAACCGCCTCACTTGCAGCCAGTACCCCAGCAGCCCCGAGGACTGAAATAGTTCAATCTATGGGAGGTTTGGAGGCAAGTGAGATCGTAACTGTTGATCAGACCCAGGTCCCATCTGCGGGAGCTTCGGATTCATTGGCAGCATGGCCAGTAAAGAAGACAAACGCTGGAAGGAGCAAAAAGAGTCGCAAAAATCCGGACGGCACACCAACTGTTCCTGTCCCTGTTCACCTCAGAAATCCGAAGAAAGGTAGAGCAAGAGTATTCAGAGAATGTCAGCGTTGCAGAAGTGAGAATCACATTCGCAGATCGGAATGCATTACTTGCCACGCATCTCTGCCGGCAGGAAAGAGAAGACGCGATGGTAACCCCTCGTACACTCGTAATGCTTCCCGCGCCCCGGAGACCCCGGACACGCAGGCTGGATCACATGATCCAACTGCGAGAAGCGGGGTGAAAGAAGATGTTTCTGTCCCCTCTGTGGCCGGGAACTGAGTGCTTGTCCTCATTCCGACATGTAAGCATGCTTATGAAAAGGAACAATTCATCCGTTCAAGTCTTGCACAATAAAATCTACTTTGCGTCTTAAAAAAGCCCAGGGCGAGAGGTTGCTACAAGTGTTTACTGCGGTTGGTGAATACGTCCGCGGCTGATGTAAATTGCATCCTTGCTGCACTACAATCCTACAAAACCTTCAAAATTGAAACCAACTGCTAACACAAACTCCCCTTCACGGTTTCCGGATTACATCACTTGAGCATTGGATTTTGGTTAACTATGTTGGCGCTGAAAGGTAGCTCATTACAAATTTGAGCGGTTTGTTGGCCCAGGGAGTCACCCCTCCAATGGTTCACAAGAAGTAGTTCGCTAAAATCGACTGGATCGTTCGTGTAGCTGGCAGAATCGGCCTGCCCACTGTCGATTTCAAGTCACTGAAGGTTGTGGGTTCTCAGTGCGCTGAAGTTTCTTATGTGATGCCGTCTGTAATACGATTGCGCTGGTGCCAGTTGATGCCTACCGTATTTCGTGATGGCTGTGAATTTTTTGTCGACGTGTACTCTGTAAGTCAAATCTCGAACAGTGCAGTTCGTCAGTCAGTGTGCACTTCGGAGACGAGGAAAAATGAAAATTTTCAACTAACAATTAATAAATTTCCATTCCCTATAATCAAGTTACTTCAAAGCATTTGCGGGTTTATTCATTTCCTTTAATTCCTGGAACCGATTTTAGGCCTGCAGACCTCCTCGTGCAACCCCCGGCCCCTGCCATCGGCCCCAAGGAAAGGCCAATTGCCTGTGACGTTACTATTGCTTCGCCGTTCAAACAGGCATCTGTCACGAAAGCAACGCAAGCTGCCGGAGGCGCCGCTACGCAAGCTTACCGCAACAAGGTCCAGGACCTTGAGCGTAAGCTCTCCAGGTGCCTTGTATTACCATATGGCAACCCGTCACGCCAGCTGAATTTCACATTCCAACCGCTTGCTTTCGATTCCCTTGGAGTGGCGTCCCCAGCCACTGCACTGTTTCTGGAAACGTTCACTCCCCGGATTGCGACCAGATATCACACCTCTGATGCCACTGTCCGCTCGCGAATTTATCAGCGCATCAGCTGTGTTCTGTGGTCCTCGGTGGCGATGGCCATCATTTCCCGTGCCCCACTGCACGTGACCGATGTTCACCATCCACTTAGTTCTTAACCAATAGTCGGTCAGTGAGTGTACACTCCAGAAACATTATGAGTAAAAAAAAAAAAAAAAAAATGTATGGGGCTCGATTCTCGGACAGATGTTAATCCGATTTTATTTTGAGTAAGGGTAAGTTTCATAGTTACGAATTGAAAAGGAGCTCATCGCTGAGGATGCAGCTGCCTGAAGTCAGATTACATAATTTTCACTTTTGAGAAGTGCAGCTAGCGCCGAGGAGGGGTGTTGGAGACCGCTTGTGTGCGGCCTAGCACTGTACGGTAATGGCCCAGGAGGGGCAAGGCGGGTCTGCCTGAAGGGACCATAAAATGGTGTGGCTACTGTACAGTGTAGGCTGTACTGTAGGCTACTGCAATTATCGATAACCTTAGTATCCGCGGGATGTGGGACAGCTGTCCATGAAGGTTGCCGCTGCCGTGCTACTGTGCAGTACACTGGCCGGAAGGAGTGTGACCGCTGAGGGTCAATAAATATCAGGCCGCTGAGGGCCGACGGAAGAGCGCGCGAAGGCACGACACCGGTCCGTTTTAGGTTGCCCATGTAAATCGGCTATTCCATGAAGAAATGAAATAGTCATAAAAGAATGACATATGTAAGGAATATTGTATTTTCTCATCATCATACTGTAGAAATCATACGAGGTACATTGATGTGATGAAATCTAAAAAATAGATCATGCTCGGTATAAAGGGGGGCCCAGGACCATCGATTGGGGCACTTTAAAGCTCTTTCAACCATACATAAACAGGCCGCACAAACCGCACTCCCTAAAACCGCCCACCTTTCCGTCGATGCCCAGCCGTGACATACGATCGTGAAACACAGTCGGCTTCACAATCTCAGCCAGCAGTTCCCCCCTCCACGCGGTCAGAATTTGTTCGTGAACAAGAAATTTCCCCGAAGCAAAGACGCTGCGGCGGTAAGTAGCAGAGTGATTTATCGTAATTTCCCAATTTTTCTGTCCTTTTAGTTACTTTGAGTACTCAGCGCTTGGAATCAAAGAAGTTTTGACATGTTAGCGTTTTTTCACCGTTATCAGTGCCTTTGTCGTACAATTTGTTTCAAGTGGAAAGGCTCATCGAACAGAGGTCTACTAGGATTTTTCGCAACGATATCGCGCCAGCACCTTCAAGAGCGGGACGAAATGATTATAATAAGGGATTTGTGTGAAGAACTGCTTCGTTCAATATCTGTTCCAAATATTTGTATTGATCGAGAAGGGAACAAATCAATCTTTTAGGAGGACGTTCGTTCAAATACCCGAAGATTAGTTGAGTTTCTCGTCGTTTTCTATATCTTTCTATTCACTCAAAAGACGTCATCGATTGGGAACAAAAAATGGCGCTTGTTTTTGTTCAAGCATTTATTTGTTGTGGAAATCGACCATCGCTGCGAAAAACGAGGAGGACAAACCAAGTGCAATCCTTTTAAAGCGAAAAAGCTGTCAACAGAATTGTGTCGGCGATTGGACAAGGCTCGCCGGAGATTTGTCGCAAAATTTTCTGGAGGAATTCTCAACCATTAAATATTTGGATTTCATTGCAGATTATGAGGAGGATGTCAAGATTCGACTCGTGGAAATATCTAAAATTGGTTTTACCACTAGCACTGTGTCTATTTTATCTATTTTGGGATTTGTCATGTATTTCGGCGAGATGTTTTTTCCGTAGATATAATCTCTGTTGATCTAAAAAGAATGAAATGCAAGAGTCCGGAAATCGCGGAAATGGTAATCGCTAACTTCGTTCGAGAAATATACTAGAAGTTAGGGGTAAATGAGATTCATAACGTGACTAAAATCTCGATCGCCTCTTCCTCTCTTTTACAGAGATTGAGAACTCCTTGCTACATTTGGCTGTAGGTAGTGTGACCATCAAACAGATGTGGCATGTCGTCTTACAATATCTCAGTTTGATGGAATGCGAGAGGACGTTACATTTGTGGATAGGCTTTTGCATTGCATCCAAACGAGTCGGGAGACAGACGTCTACCACAGTTTGCTAGAATTAGCACGGGACGGAAAAATAATTGCTGATAATCTCGAAAGGGTCTGTTGCCCAAGAGAACTATTTACGGAATTGATAACCACCCTTCAACTTTCGACAGCCGTTGCATGGGATTTTACTCTTTCCTTGTTTAGTCGTGGTGTATTTGGATCTGGAAGTTCAGCGTCTGAGGTACTAAGTAAGTCATTTCTGGAAAAAGAATTAAATGACCGGATGACGAGTCGCATACCAACTCGTTTGAACAGTGGAAAAGGTATCATTGAAATTTAAGGTTACAATGTGAGCCAAATATGCGTATCACTGACAGGATAATAGGTTCTGACGAACTAGTATAAATAACCAAAGATATCGCGGCGGACATGCTCAGACTGGTTTGCGAGTTTGTTGAGCTCGCAGTTCACATATTTTGTGATTTCGGAAGACTCGAAGGCAAAAACAAGCATAGTTTCAAATACTTTGCCTCAAAATGGGGAACTTACGTTTCTCTTTCAATGTTCGGTCGAGATCTCTGTGGCTTTCTAACTCGCTGCTACGAAAAGGATTGCCAAAAAAATACTTTTGAAAATGTTCAACCAAACTAATGGTCTCCGTGTAACATCCATACAGGACAAACTAATTGATAGTGTCCATGAAAGCAGGGATTGTATTGAGAGCTGAGAGAGTAGCGTAGGATGAAAGTAAATAGATTTATCCATGAATTTGAGTTCTCCTCCGTGACCAACTTATTGCGCCAGGGCATAGCGCTAGCTTATAATAGAGGAAGAGAGGTCAAAAGACAGCGTTTTGAAATGTTATAGTCTACATATATGAAACATCTCATTTCAAAGGAGGTTTAGCACGTGAAAAGTACTGCCCTGTTATAATGCTCTCAAAACCGACTGAACTGGCAAAAACTGGTAATTAATAGTTTTAAACTATATTTAGCGCCCTTCTGCATGTGAAATATTTGTTTACATACTGGTGAATCAGTAAAAGAGAAATAAGGTAACCGCGGAGCGTGCTCCAAATTTATATTAGAGAAGGGTCAAGGGCACCAAACGAATACCAGAAAGACTATTTTGCCCGCAGAGAAGTAGATAAAGTTTACAAAGAGCTGAAATCAGACAAGGTAGTAGGAAATAAAATAGCAGTGTATCTTATTACTTTTACGGAATAACTGCAGAAGACCTTGTATAGGAAGAGAAAGTAAATGAACTACGTGGTATATAATAAAAGACGAGAAACCGGAACCCAAAGGGAAATATTTTTATTTACTATTGTGCAGTATGGAATGTATAAATAGGGGGAAGGTGGGGGTTCTTTCCAGTTTGAAAGATGTAAATAGTGTAGTACCCTCTGGATGCGCCAAACAATGCAAAATAATAAGGGAGGGGTGCAGGTTAGCTGCGCTCTGAAAGTGATGCCAAAATCGAAGTTGCGCTCGAAAAGTGCTGCGGAAATCGAAGTTTGCGCTCTGAAAGTTCTGCCAAAACAGTACTTGCCAATGCGCAGTGAGGGCGGGGTAGTGCAGTACAGTTTTGTAGTGTGTAGGGGCAGAATATGCGAAACGAGGTGGTTTGAAAAAAGTGGCGGAAGGCCCGCGAAAAATCATGTAGCATTCGACGTTACACATGGCGCGGCGTGCCTCTGCATAAAGACGGACCGTACCCTCCCAACAGTCTCCATCGCTCGCACAGCGACGCTCCTAGCAATTTCCATGACGAAAGCCTGTTCCTGAGGGGGCTACCTACCAGGGTAGAGATAGGCGCGGGGACAATCCGCGAGCGTACCAATGGGGTTAGTAATTGCTGGTATCTCCTGCACTTCCACAATCAAAGTGATATGTCGCTGAAGGATAATGGCCGTAACGCTGGAGTATTGGTCCAAGGCTTGGCTGACTATTGATCTTGTCACTTCCGCAATCAAGAAGAACCAGTTAGAGTGCTACCCTGTGAGCGTAAAGATTGGAACTGGAACGATCCTGTTACTGCCGGGCGAACCAGCTACAAACTACTTGTATTTTTGTAGCTTCTCAGCAAAATCGACTTTTAAGCTTTTCAGAGAGTGAAAAAGAAGAGAATATAAGTTCTAACTTTGTCACAGTCAGAAACGAAATCAGAAGGACTCCAAATACCGATTTTTCTAGCCATCTTCCCGACGAAAATAAAGAAATTCTTTTACAAAACATTAATACCCTGTAGCAAGCAGCGTCCTACCAATATACTTGGCAATTATAATGATCAAATGTCTTAATCATTTCATCCATGGTAGCGTTCCACCTGGACGGAAAGGTGAATGTGGGCTTTGGATTGAATATTTGTTATTGCAATTCTTAGAGGCGGTATCAAGGAACTTTGAGAAAGGAAAGTAAAAGAATAAGGGATCGTGCGGGTAGAAATCAACAAAATATAAATAGTTCTTATATTGTATAATGTTTCACCCAGAAAAGTACTGTACCAGGTCACTCTCCTATAATAACAATATTACTCTTTTAATTTCTCCCATAATCTGGTGCTGTTTCTTTTATGTGATGATTTGAGCAAATCTCGAATGGGTCACAGATATACAGACACCGAATCAGGCTCATCAAACCAGGAGAATTTCGGAATAAACTTTTTGTTTAATCTCAAACCGACTGAAATGCAGGCTCGCCAAATTTTTCGTCGAGAAATGCACAACCAAATATTGAACGAGTGGTTTGGACAAAATATCAACTTGGCTGCATATGAAAATGACTAATCAGTCGTTGATCGACTGTGTATTTGGAAGGGTGTCGAAGGTAACGTTTGAAAATTTAGTTGAATAAGTGGCAGTAGATGATCAGTAATAAGCTTGTAATACGTATTTTCAGTGATCCGAGTGGCAAAAATGTAGCGTGGAAGGTTATACTACACATTATTTTGTACCTGTAGTCGGTGGCACAAAAAAAGACCATGAATCTATACATTATACGTAGAAATAATTTCTTTCGATGCAAAATTACAGTTTTGATTCAATTTCATTAGTATATAACCTAGGTGTCCAAACAGTAAACGAAAGTCGAAGATAAGGGAACGAAAAGGAGGAACAATTTAGACTTGAAAATTTGATCGTATTTTAAGGAATATAAATTGAAATACTATATGAGAAGCCGGCATTTCTGTTATAAAGCATAAAAAGTGGGGCCAGGTGTTACCTGGGAGGTGTGATAAGATCGGTATAAAATTACGGATAACCAATCTGCGAGAAGTCCTGGAGTCGCCAGAGAACTGGTTGGGGGTCATTCAACAACCACCATGCGCTGCAGATCGCTTCCGCGGCGGTACGAAACAACAAAGACGTTGTACTCAAGGCCGCTGCCACAACGGCATGTCGTTTTATCATAACCTGTTCCATATGGCCAAATTAACCTCGTAGCAACGTGTCATGCGACTCCAGCTAGGAATGCATGGGAGCACGGGTGCCATACGCAGAGGGTGAGGATAAGGATGAGTACTATACTACTTCTGGCAAAAAACGCTGTGATGGAATCGTATCTTCCGTGTTTCGTCGTTTTCGCTGCATTTGGTAAGGTGAGCTGGCTGACCAACCACAATATCTTGTTGGAAAGCGCTGAATAGCTTAAGCCAATTGAATAGAAGAAGTATGCATATTGAGTACGGTTATGAAATTACTCAAGAAAGTAAAGTACTCAGCTTCCTGTATTAGAATAAAAGGTGTTATTTAGCGAATTCAGTGTGAGGGTTTGTCAATGCAATCCATGAATATGAAAAAAAAGATTATGATAGTGATATTTAAGCCATGTACTCCGGGAGAGAGGGAGGAAACCACAAAAAAATTTTGATTTTCGTAATACAAGTAACGACATTACGACCATTGATAAAAACTGTATTCCAAATCATTTCCAACGGAATGTAGTGAAATTCTCATGGATTCGTGACAAAAAGGAGACCCCAAAAACTCGTCAGTAATGAAAGCAGGAGAGACATATCATACTTGACATTGTACTTTTCTAGATCATGAACATTAATTCGTCGTTATTGATAAATTGGATCCGATCAAATGTGCACCATAAATTTACGAGTGTAGTTAAGAAATTTATAGGCCACTGAATTGCCTAGTGTGTAGGAGGGAGAATATATGGATAGAAAATTGATAACGGGTAAAAATCGTGATAATGAGCACTTGTGGTTTGGTTTTAGTCATGATGAGTCTGCGACGAAATAATTGTACTGTTTGGCCTGACTAAGTAGGAACCATACTGATCCTCTGAAAACACTGACTTGCATTGAAGTATAGTACGAAAATAATCGACTTACAAATAAAAGCCGTTCTAAAATGTACTACTACCCATTTGAAGGAATGAAGATTGTTCGAGGGCCATAATTCGACAGTCGCACATTCAAATAAAAGATTTTGACCCATAATCAACCAATTTGTTTTTGTACGTTATGTAGGCGACGTGATATATGTGCATATAAAAAAGAAAACGTTATAATTGGGGCATCGAAAATGTCACGGACATAGTTATCAATAGAGGAATTTCTGGATGTTGGGATGTATAAAAAGTAGGTCCAGTTGTCACATGAGAAGTTTCGTGCCATTCATATAATCCTAAATATGAACGGATTGGCGGAAAGCTTTAGACTCACTAGAGAACTGGCCCGGGCCAACCAGAAGCAGACTGCATTGGAAATCGCAGTCATTGCTTCATAAAGTTGTATCAGGACTTTTACCAAAATTAACAGTCAAACTTGATTGGATCTAGTTCCGTAACAGTTACAAATCTAACCCGGTATCATCGTTAAGGACAATTTGTCATGAGCGCCGCATATTTTTCGAATTAAAAGAGAAATATTGTTAAAAGTTTTTATTAGGTCGATCATATTTGCCCAGTAATGGAATATCGAGCCCTACATATAGAGTGAAATAGATTTAAATTTGAGTACATGAATGCTAATGACCCAATGCAGTGCGTTTATGTCTCCAGTAAATAACCGTAGGTAGATTTATCTTGGGAACAATAACATATCATTTATACCAAAGGAAGATAGTTTCATTCGGTTACAAAGTAAGAGTACTGCAAATATCCATGATAGTATTATGGAATGAGGAAATCTCTGTAATGAATATTTTGTTCATTTTTAAGCTGAAAACATTACATAACTGTCTCGATATCGAAACTGTAACTGTAATATTGCGTATCAGCATATGAGAACATGGGATGATGTTTCATGAGTCAAGGATATGACAGGTACTGAACTCAAAACTTTCCAAACTATATAGAACTCTTTAATGTTTTCAAGATAAATAACGGTTAACAAGGTAAGCATTTTGGAATTGAACATTAGTAAACAGAATTGATCCTCGAAAACACAATACAAAGAATTGAGATTTCGCAACACATGACTTTATCCAGAGAGTTCTAGCAAGAAAGGAATCAGAACGAGAAAACAAGGGATTTCGAAGCACTATAAACCTTATCCCGCATAACTCATTAGCAGCGTGGATATAACCGACCACATCTTCCACGCATTAAAATGACCCAAAAATTCCCCCCTGTAAACCTATGTACGCCTTGATATTTGAACAGAAATTGTTTTCTCAATGTTAAATTGATTCCTCGACCTCATACTGAGATCCATACTCCCTCCTAATCAACACATTAGATACCGAGCTGAAGCTTGAGAGACACTCAATTGTGGTCGTTTTTTTTACCGAAATGACATCCAAGTTGCACGAATTTTGTCACATATCCCCTCGAGTCACTCAATCTGAGGATGATGGTATTGTAATCGACGATATTGAAGAGGATGTAATCGATCTAGTTTTCACGGATGGAGCGGGAGGCCTTTTTAGGAACCCTCAGGAAGGAAATCGTTCTCTTTGTGAAGTTCGTAAGTGGTTACGTGGGAAAAACATAGAGATTGTTAGGGACTCAGCAACTGGGATGTTTCAATTATCAAGGCTTCTGAGGGTAGAAGGTCCATGTGGAGCAAAGTACATCCAGTACCACGATTTTCTCAAGGACTAGGACTTTTTGCTGTCGTTGGATTCGAGTAAAGAAGGCATCTTACACGTCATTAGAGGTATGAAAAATCAGGAACTGGTGAATGAAATTGGTTACAGGTTCAAGAAGAAAGGAAAAAGAGAATGTTAGGTACCATTTCTGAAAAATGATGTAATGGTGAGAAGGAAATACTAATGTGTAGGAATTCGCCATTGCACCAGAGTGTCTCCAGATCTCAAAACATATCATCATAGCAATGTGGGAGAAGTTAAAAAATGGTATGAAAATAAGAAATTCCCCAAAAATTTGTCTTATTCTGCTGACGTTGTAATGGATGGGGCAGTCAATATGTACCGGACGATCCAAAAGTTATCGAGTAATGGCTACTGCAAGTTTATCGGGAAGGTCTCAGATGGAGCCGATCCCCTGCTTGGCGGGCGAAGATGTACTGGGTGACCTGTAATACAGATGAAAAAAAATAACATGCGCTTTATTGGCTGTTCCAGAATATCATGGGAATTTTCCACACCTTTCGAAGGATGCAAAAAATCGGAGAAGCGACATATTTCTTTGCCCCTACGGGATTTCAATGAAGAAGGTATCGACGCCTTAGAAGAAGTGATGAAAAATGGAAAGGTTCCCAGCCTCTCTCAAACCTGTAACTATATTAGTCCGAAAAATCGACGTGGTGCGACCAGATGTGGAAACTGTTTTTCAAGGTTAACAAATTCTGGAGTTTGTCCCTTTGAGTTACTCCTTTTTGAGTGGAATCACACGGAAAAAGAGGTTGGAATTCCCACAAACTGAGAGATACCATGAGGGAAAGCAAGTGGTGTTGAACAGGAGGAAAATATTCTATTTACGGTAGCGTTTGGAGAACATAACCATCCCCTACCACCGATTCTGCCTGTGAAAGCTCAAAAAGACGAGTAGTCGCTGCCGAAGCAATAAAATCACCGGATGCAAAACCTATCGTGGTTAAGTTACGTGCTTAAACAAGTATAATCGGAGAAGAAGTTGAAGAGGCGAGCCAAGCACAAATAGGAAAAGAAGCGGTATACCTGATGGGGCGTCACGCTCGAGAAAATGAGAAGTTGTTACATCGACAAGTTAATTTTCTGTTTCGGATGGTTTCTGATCCCACAGATTCATATTTGAGGTACATCAGAACAATTGAGGATGGTTTTGTTGTCCTGTTCGCTTCCGAATCAATGCTCAGGCATGCAGCTACTTCATCATTTTTTCTGGAGATGCAACCTATAAGTCAATTACTGGTGATAGGAGGGATCCTTTGGACAAGGAATGGTATCTATATAATATCGTTACCAGGCAGAACAATCTTCAATGTGATGCTGTGCGAGCTAAAACTGTGGTTATTGGACGTTTCCTAGTTTAAAGCCTCAATATCGAAGTGTATAGGGCTGGCTGGTCAATGCTCTTTGAAAAAATGCGCCTAGCTTATGCCATATTTTTTGAGTTGGAAGAGCAATCAGACAATTAAGGCTAGATAAATGTAGAATTAAGGTTCCATATGTTCCAGTGGGCTCAGAATTTGATACGACATCTACTGATATCCGCGGCATAACCACTGATTTAGAGTTCGTGTAACTACATGGATTACATTGGCTTTAGAAGACGCAACAGGAGCACCAAAACAACTTCATATTGAATCAATAATGATAGGTTGCGATGTTCATTTCGACCGTGACATTAAAGATAGGGCAACCAAAGTGGGGAGTGTGATGTCTACTCAGTTGCGGCACGCTATGTACAACATGAGACATGCTTCATTCATAGAAGATGCCGATATATGGATAGCAGTTTAAGGGAAATTGAACTGCAATGGGTTTCATAGGTCGAAAAACACGGTATAAAGTGTATAGTTGCGCCCATTTACTCAAGAATGGATCGAAACACTAAATTTCTCTGCTTTCACAACACTAATGGAGTGGAAAGTCAGAACATGGTAGTGAAAAATATTTGTGGTGAAGGATTGATTCCTGGAATTGCTTTGAAAAAGTTGAAAGAATTGGACAACGTTAGGTTGAGTGAATTGGGCTCGGATTCATGGAAAAGTCGTCAGATAAGACCTTCACGTAACTTTGGGGGGAGCACTAAGAAGAAGAAAGCGGCTCCGAAGCGTACTTCCTCCTCTATTCCATCATTTTTCAGATCTACAAAACGTCAGAATATTAGTTGTCGGAGGAGCGACCCTGACATTATAGAAGATGTTTCAAAGAAGCTCGGTGAAGCACTGGTGGAGACTAATGGGGAGAATGGTCGCAGAAAAATAATGGCTGGGCTTTGTTTGGATTTGGAAGATTCTGCACTTTCCGAAAATTTGAAGCTTGAGGCCATTCGCTTGAAAGTGTTTTGCGAATTGTAACGTAAAATCTCAACCATTGTATTTAATATGTTTAATGCGTCCCTGTCTACCCTTTTATGAATTTTCAATTTTCCATGCAGCCTGCTCACCGAGTTATCCGTATCCCTCTTTCTTCAATGAGCACTGCCAATAGCTCAATCAGGAGCATTGCAGCCCAGTTAAGTTTGGATTATAAATCCGTTTAATCACAAAATTCGTTAATTTTAATGACTCCGATTACGTAAAGGGGAAAAGTTTCACCTTTTCTTTATTTCCAAGCTTTCGCCATTCTTTGTACCATTCTTTGGTTATAGTTGGAGGATCGAGAGCAACAATATCTCATCTAACAGTAGCGCAGTACTCCCCTTAGATGTCAGAACCGGGAACTCGTAATGAGGTCATTGGACGCCATTGGAGAGGCCAAAAAGGGCCACCCGGAGGGGAGGCCACGACTGCAGCTATATGAAATAATGCTTACTGTCGGATGCACCCCAGTAAGTCCTATGGGAAATTCACGGTCTCTTACTGTTCTGTATTTAATAAGTCTGTACCCATTACAACAACTTACAGAGGACACAGCTTTTCTTACACTTCAACCAGTAAAATTACATAAATTTCCCGCCGTCTTTTAGAATATTTTGATAATCCTCATTTTTGGCGGGAATTTCCGGTGAAAGAACTAGGTGGAAGCTATTTTATACCATCGCATCTCGATCAACGCATACCCCGTTCTTTTCTCGCAAGGTTGAAAGTTTCGTTAATTACAGCGGCAATTTTACCGTAGTTTTGAATATTTTTTCTTCCCATAAGCATAAATTACAGTAATGTGTGGGTAGAGACCTTCCGGTTTCGATTTGCGGTATAAACAACGCCTCGAAAGAATATTATGTATATCTTGCCATAAGGACTATTTGGGGCATACTGGTGTCTTAAGAGGGGAGCTTGGTTTTATTTAATTCCATGAAAAATGAGGTGAGCTGTTCTCTTAGAGATGTCATGATATGGATAAAGCTTAAAATGTAAAGGATTATCGATATGCTGTGGAAACGCTAGAAAACTGGCTGGAGGCCACCCAAAAAGTACGCCGCATTGGACATCGCTGGCGCCCCGGAATAACTTTTTGTTAATACCATTTTGAGCTTTGCGTATTTCTCAATTGACCTCATAGCCATGTTTTGTGTGACTTTGTGTAGCAACGCGTCAGCGACCAGTGTCTTAAGGTCAAACATAACTAATTGCTGACAGTAACAACATTGGATTAAATAACTTATTTACATGTTGCGTTCCAAATAGAAACTATTTAGTCCTTACAGTCAATATGGTAAGCATTTATCCCTCTCCTAATATACGTCTGTACTGCTTCAGTCTGTTTCTGTTCATGCCTGCAAAATCTAACCTTCACTATTGTTTCCGCTGCAAAATCTGACACCCTTTTTTTTCGGCTGCAAAATCTGACCTTCAATTTTTTTTGCTGTAAACTCTAGCCTTTACTTTGTTTATTTTTCCGCTGCAAAATCTGAACTTCAATTTTGTTGACGCTTTTGAATTAAAACTTATGTTTTCCTGTCGTGAAAGGTAGAATTCATCGTTCTCAATGCAATTCTCGTGCTCCAAACTTCTATCTCACCTCGATACAGCTTTCAAGCGAGGTTTATCCCGTCCCTAGTGTTGCTTTCAATACTGGCTATAATATAATTTATGTACTTATCTACAAAGCCGTAAGTGTTTTTCGATCTCCACATAACCCCGGGTCGCCCTTGTCCTACTTAAGTATATTAAGACATACGCTACGGTATTAATTAATTTGTTTGTAATAGAACGAATTTATGTTCCATGAAAGAAAATAAATTTATCGCAAAAGAGTAATCATAGCTCCATGTTCAACTTTCCTTACTGTAACACTACCAATGATACCTCAGCTGTCCACATATTCCCCGCTCTTAGCTTATTTTTATTGTCCTTATGGTAAATAGGTCACTCTAAGACCATTAGCTTGGTTGAAAATATTAATAAGGACTTGTTGGCAGTCTGCCTCGTAGCAACGAGTAAGAAAGCAGCACAAGTCGCGACATTTCATTGAGAATGAAACGTAAGTCCCCCATTTCGACGCGAAATGCCTAAAGACGGTTTTTTCTCTGCTTTTGAGTCCTTTGAAAGCAAATGATATGCGATTCGCGAGCTCAGCACATTCGCAAAAGAATCTATGCATGTCGGCGGCAATTTGACCCGGAATTTCAACTAAGTCTCCGATCCCCTTTCCTTTATATTTAGAAAACTTGGTTCTTTCATTTTGTGACCTCAGTTTCTCAAAATACTTTGCGTCCTGTTTAAATTCGTTGGTATATGTCTCTTCCATCGTTCGTGCAATTCTTTTTCCCACACAAACTTTCTTAATAGTTTAGTCACCGCTCTTCCCGAGCCATATGTACCACGTCTACTCAGCAGAAGAGTGTAATCAGATGCAACGGCTGTCGAAAACTGTAGTGCCTTTATTGCCTCCAAAAATTTGTCTCGTCGGCAGTATACTCTATCTAGAATATCTTCAATTTCCATTCCGTTACTTAATACTTCAAATATTTTGCGATGGTCACCGTCTTTTCTACGTAACTTGATGCAATCCATACGCACATCTACAAACGTGTTACTGCCTTCGCACTTCATCAAGTAGAGAAATTTTAGAACCACAATCCAAATCTGTTTGATAGTCGCAATAATTATAACCAAGTATAGTAGAAAGCTTTTGATCTCCTTAAAAGAGAGGTAAGGGGAAATTGGACATTCAGTTACGTTGTGAATATCCTTTATCCCTAATTTTGAGCATATGTCGCGGACAAAGTTTTCAATGACCAGTCCGACTACTACCGGATTTTTAGTTTCCGTTTCTCCTATTTCAACAGAAATTACATCACGAAAAGCATTTTCTTGGAAAAGTACATCACAAAGCCAAAAACGAATAAAAACGCACGTTCTTAGTAATAGAATATGTCTTGGTAATTTCTACGAGACGATTCCGAGTATCCCTCGCGTGGTCAATTTTTACATCCAGGTCTTTAAAGGTACCACAATCTTACAGAAAGAACCGGGAAAGATCTTGTACGAGCCTGACCCCCATGGTTGAAACAACTCTGTTAATGGCTTTCTCGCTCTGAAATGGTTGTACATGGATAGTTCTTCTCGTTTTTCTCAAGCGCAGACGACTTCCACAAGAGATCAAGGCCTGAAAAAATTTTAAGGCTAGATTTTTGTTCTCTGCAGAGGATGTTTTTTGAGTAAAAGGAACGACGAAAAAAAATTCAAGAAATTCAACGAATCTTTGAATTATCGCACGCGCACCCTCTCTAAAATTTATCTACTTTCTTGTCGCTCGACGCAAAAAGCAGGCACAGCAATAAGACGAAGCATCCTCGCACAATAACCGTTTTCTTACCATGCCTTCACGCTTCTGCAAGCGCTGGTGGGCCGTTTCTCCACCAGTCTTGCTTCCAGATTTCCAATAGTCGCGACGATATGCGGCCGTAGGTTTTCTAATAGGTGAAGACAAAAGAAAAACAATGATATCTGCAACGTTAGAAGACTAGAAAAAAGGGGTCACCTAATCAGCCTGAGAAGCACAGAATTCCACTTTTGCGCTGCAGGAGCTGGTTTGAAGTTACTTAACTTTCCAAAATTCTCTTCAGCGTCCATTGTCTAGGAAAAATTGAAACGAGGAGAAGCCCCCTCACGAAGGAGCTGACCGGGGAATAATGGCGGTAAACGACCAGGAAGAAGGCCGGTGGCTGGTTCGAATGACTGAGGGGTGGTAGGTCCCTGTGGGTGGATTTAAGAGCGGGAGATGGTCCATTCGAGCTGCTTATAAGCGGTTGAAATGCCGCTAGACATCCCCGTTTGATGATCTCCCTTCAATGCGCACACGTGGTCCCCCTTGATAAAAATGCTATTTAGGCTCTTTTGAAGCATGTTCAAGGACTCTGATTTCATCACTGTACCGTATGTTGATATGGCTCGTACAGTATGACGTGAGAGATCACTGTATTCCTTAGGTCATACATTTTTTCAATGCTGTTGTGGCTCACAGTGGCCGGTGTCCTGTGGCCACAAATTATGGTCCCGAGAGCCATGTACAGTACCGTACATGGCCACAAATTCGGGATACGAGAGCCATGTACAGTACTGTGCATGGCTCTGAGCCACAAATGGCGTGTACTGCGCAACAGTACAGTAGAGGCGCCTCAAAACAGGCGAATAGGGGGGTCTAAGGGCTACTTTTTATGTTTTGCTAGGAATTTAGTAGCAATTTGTGCGTTTTAGTAATTTGCGAATCTCTATATAAAGGCTGGTCGACCGGGGTGTGAGCCTCGACCGAAAAGAACAAGCCAGTACCACATCCAAAACCTCCACTCCAAACCCCCCACCCAAAACCTCCACACTCCAAAACCCCACACCCAAAACATCCACATCCAAAAACCCCGCTCCAAACGTTGCCGTCCGACTCCTTGTTGTCCTTTAGGCAGTGGTGTCCCTTGTCTCCTTGGACTTACGGTGTGCATACCGAAGTTCAAGGGGGCAATACCCATTATACTGCAGGTGTCCCTTGTCTCTTTGGACTTTCGGTGCTTAGCTCGAAGTTCAAGGGGGCAATACCCTCAGTGACTGCTATACTCTAAAAACCTTCCCAGAACTTCGAGGAATGGTTGGAGGGTTAAGGAAGCCACTACGCACCCCGAAGGATCATCAAAGGTATCAGGAACTCCGTCGGAGGGAAGAAAGGGAAGGCCTCGTCAACAGATCTACCGAAGGGGAGAGCTCTGCCATCACAGCTTACCCTAGGCATCCCCTTATTGACGACGAGGCCGAGGAGGGGTCCGAAGAATCCGAACAGGTCTCCATCCGGAACGGGTCTCCTTCCCAAGCCTCTAGCTACTCAAGACAACCCCCTCGCTCTGCACAGCCTTCGTCCCGTCCGTCGCACCGTACAACCGCCCTTGGGTCCTCTTCCGTGGCTAATTCCTCCCGGGCCCAGGCCCGCATTGACCTTGTCTGTACCACAGCTTTTAAAGTCGCAACAGACAGGGAGAGAAGGGAGAGGAATAAGAAAGGCAAAAAGCCTAAGTTTCACTGTCGCATCTGCGACATCGAGTTCGTCAGTTCCGGACAAAAAGCTGTGCACGAGGCTGGTGGGAGGCACCAAAGGGCAGAACAAAGGTTAAGGGAAAGCAAGGATCCTCCGCGGTGTACTGATTGCGACATTACCTTCGCCCAGGAGATCGACCTAGAGACTCATCTGCGCAGTAACAAGCACCGTAGGAGAGCTTCCTTTCTCGGCGAGAAGAGACGTAATTAGATTATTTTATTGAACTAAAAAAACAACAGAAAAAAAAGAAAACAAAAAAAAACAAAAAAAAGAAAACAAACAAAAAAAAGAAAACAAACAAACAAAGTAAAATTAGAAGCCCTCAAATAGAGGTGCGAAAGAAAAACAGAACCCCTTCCAGTGCTTAACAGAAAAATAGCACTATTAAATGCCTCTAACTATTTCTGGTAATTATTCTAAAACTGGCTATATTAAGACATAACTTGACATGTAGCAATGTAAAATTCCATCTCATTTAAACATAGTTATGACGAAAAAAGAGGTGTTTCCCAACTTACAGCGACCTGTCGTGATACCGTACTGATTTATTTAGTACAGTGTAAGATTTGATTTTGCAGTACGATTTACTAACATTTGCAATTAACTAAACATTTCAAAAAAAGGTGCAGAAGACATAAGGATTTCAATTTTATTAAGAAATTGAAATTGGTCGAGAGAAATGCTTCTTTAATGTAATTGCATGATTTCACTTGTGACTGTAACTGGCGGTTACATCAAACTTACAGTATCCTCACTTCTTTAACCTAAACCCCCATAGGGTGGGTGGGTGGGAATATCAGACAGCTGGACATGTACGCACGTTATATTAATATTCAACACCGGTGCACATGTTACTGTACACTGTTACTGCTGTACTGTACCGTATATAAACTTAATGCACTGTTGACATTATTCACTCACTTCAGACAGATAGCCCTCAATAAAGTAAAGGTTTTTCAGTGTACACTCGAAATGACATACTGTATGATTAAAAATGCGAGTGTGTTCCTGAACTGAGTGAACTAGAGCATAGTTGCACCTTTTTTTTAATATTCTCAAGTTAATTGGCACCAAATGGCACCTGTGGGTCCTAAATCGGCAGCTACTGTAGGCCTTACACCTCATCACTACCATAGTCTATTTAATATCCGAGATTGTGCCAAAGGTTACTGCGTCTTTGTTAAAATATTTACAGCAACGTTACAGTACAGTGGTGAAAGTATTTTTTCGCGGAACGATTCGAAAACATACAGATTGACACCGCGCGGGAGAAATCAGTACGAGTTTACACTGTACATTACAGACAAGTGCAGATCTACTCAGGCGCGGTTGAGAACATAAATCATTTACAACCTACCTTTGTAAGCTACGCGGAGTTGCGGATTTATGGAACAGACTTTTGCGGGTATAGTCAGTCGCAGAGAATAAAGTAGGGTAGTTCCTGTCCCTATCTCCACCCTAGGAGGATGGAACCTGAAATCTCATGCGTTGTAAACTGACAATGCACGCAACGTCGCTACGAGGACAATAGAGACCTACTGAAAGGTCAAACAGTTCTTGACACAACGTCATGCCGCCGCGACAACGATATCCAGAGCAGCGCGCTTGTTGGCTCTTTTCAGCTAGTTCTCTAGCGAGTTCACTGCTTCCCGCCAATCCGCTCATCTATAGGATTCAACCCATGCCATTATGTCCCTAAGTAATAAGGGCCTCATTTTCATGCATTAACACACCCGAAAGCCCCACCCCCAAAAAATAATGTCGCTATGTCCTGCTACGATACGGACCACAAGTGAAGACGTAGTTTACACATTACAAAGTAAACTAAACATTTAACGACTTCTAATCTTAAAATGTAATAGAGATCAATGAAAAATGGCAACGAATGGTGTTGAAACATTTTTTTGACCACTTTACTACAAGTTCATGTGTAGATAAAACGTGTTTGATTGTAGCAACTACTTTGAGCCAAAAAAGATCAACAGAAATATGTCATAGAAATGGTTAGTTTATTAATTCGATGAACTGTGCTTAAATGGCCAACAAGCATCGAAATAACGACAGTAATCTCAAATAGATAATTTTTTATTACCATATCTTAAAAATCGTGACGGAAATTGTAACAAGCGTGACATTGCGAGTCATTTTTTGGATAACTTGAAGTAAAATAAACAATTGGCCACTATATCCCCTCGTTATGCTACTTGAGAATTAGACAGGCTTTTTATTGGTCAGATCCGCTAAAAGGCGTTTATATGCAACCATATTATTGCATTAATAAATTCTACGTAATATCTTAATTTTTATTCTTGACTACAGAGACATTCGCCGAGAAGCAGATCTGAAATTGAAACATCCGGGAAGCCCAGATGTAGCTATTCGTAGTAAAAATAGTGTGTCGTCCGAATGCTTTATACATATAAATCTAAAGTCAGTTGTAGGTATTTTTACGCATTCCAGTACCTAAAAAAGAAATTAGATGAGGGATCATTGACTGGGATTATGCTTCGTCCTGATGTTTACAGCCTGTTCTGGATTTTTGAATATCCTGAATCAGCAAAATAACATCAGAAACAGTTTTACAATGACCATTCAATCGTTAAAACCGAACTATTCATTTCCTTTACATTTGAAGTGTTGCTGAAAATTCCGCTGATAAACCTCCAGGAGAATTACATATCTGCATTCATATTCATCCAACTTCTCATGAATAAAATTCTTTCATTATAGGGTTTTATCCACGTTTACTGGAAACAGAGAGCTTCGGTTCGCCTTTCTTCTCTCACTCGGGGCCATGAATTTAAAAATACGGCCGAGAATCTTGAACTTCTGTATGATTTAGATTTTTGTCAGAATCAGAAACTATATATTCTTGACATGCATTCGAAACTCCAGTATTCTTTCCCACACTGTATTTTTCTTCCTTTTTGTTTTAATGAGTAGAAGATTATTTCTCTCCGAAATACTCATATTCAGATTGGTTCGCTCCAAAGAAATTGTCAATGTGCATTAATCCCGTCATACGGTCGGATATCTGAAGAAAGTTTCCGTATTCGTCTAGAAGAGGAAGTAAACTTGAAAATACATATGAAAGATCAGACATAACGATATCGCAACGTTTTTCAAGGAATTGGTTCATCGTTACAAGCCCAAAATTGACGCCTGTTCACTCTGTCCCAGATTCACTCGGTAGAAAAATCTCACCTTCATCTTGTGCCTCTTGCGAGGGGTTTTGGGAGCTTCCTCTCGGTGTCATTGATTAAAAAGAACTACTCTTATTTTAACTCCTTCGACTTCGCTGAATAGGCAACGGATCGTAAAGAAAAAATTTCTCCGTTATAATAACAATGTAAACGTACTGCTCATGGTGTATGTGTATTTTATGGGGCCCCTTTCACAACATTATACTATTATATCCTGTTGGAGTTGAAGAGGGCCTGTTACATGACGTTGGGGACCTTTGAGACTTTCAAATTTTTTTGTTGTACTGCCAAATTCAAAAATTGTTGTTATAGTACCAAAAAACATTAATGTTGCATGAATTATGATATCTTCCAAATTCAAATTTTGTAATTGTATTGACAAAAAAATCATTAATGTTGCATTAGTCAAGAGATATTATTGTACATATACGATTTGTAGTGCTTAACGTTTCATCTTCCCGGTATCAGTGATCGGACGGAACGGGAACGTACATTCCTTCAGTACTTTATTCATAGTTTCTAGATCAATGAATATATGACAGGGGCCGAATTTCGCCAAATAACAGCAGAAAAGAATGTATTGTTAAATATAGAGTTTTCTGCTAATTTAAAGTTGGTTATAATTTATTTCCTGCATGCCAATTAATTGCCGTTTATTTTTTCCATCAAGGCTCAGTAAATATATTTTACAAGTCACAGACGCAGAATATGAAGACTTTTTTCCGACATACATATGTAGTGAGATTCATTTCTGGTACCCGCCACTTCATTTACCTGCGAATTGACTTCTTCGGTTTAGGACACACTAAACCCGACAGGCAATTCGAATTGTTAAATGATTTACATCAAATAAATTGGGTACAGTATAGTCTACACAAGGAAGGACGTTTGTTTACCTCATTTCTTCGATGGATTATTCTGTTATTTCCCAGTCAATAAACAGCGATCGGTCTACGCTTCTGTTGACGAAACGGTAAGGCTCCCTCTCAAGGCCGGGAAAAGGCCACTCATAAGACAAAGCGGATACCTGTGAAAATTGCAGTAAAAATACTGCGTTGGGTGTGACAGCTGCTGTTGGATGCCTTTGCATGAGGATTTATCTCACCCACCCATACTTGTCCATATCTTTCACAGCGACGGGTCTAGCCATATCAGGTATAACGTCTTATACGTAAGTCTACATAACTTATTTAACTAAATTGATCATACCCAATTTAAACTTGTGCCAAAATGTTCCGCTTGGCTGCATTTATGCCTCTTTTATATTTTGAAAATATCCATAGAAGTATTAATGGAGTCGACCATGTCCCTAAATAATTTAAAATATGTACTGCACCTCTTTATAACGAAATACAGTTGGCCGAAACCATATTTCTTCTTGTTGATCATTAGGCATTGTCACCATCTACTCAATATCTAGTCCGGTAATCAAGAAGTAATTTTATGATAAACCTACTCATGTCGGTAGCTTGGTATAACGCATTACTTGATCATGATGGACAGTGATGACTCTGTAGTCGACTACTGTGCAATCCACGGTGTGTAATCTGCACAGGCCTTCAACTCTTCGTGACTACTGCACTGTACAGTACAGTAAGACTTAATATATATTTATTTCAAGTTGCTAGTAGTATACTGCCTGACATGAACACTGTACATCTGTGCAATTCGGAAGTAGCCAATAGCTTCCCGTATGGATGCAACTGTAGTTATTTGTTGAGTAGAACACTTCTTTGACCTCAAATACAACAAGTGTACCAATAGAAACAATGTCTATAATCTTTCATATGGTACGTTTACAGACTGAAGAAATATATTGTAATGTTTAGGCTAGCACCGATCAAAGCAGCTTGCGATGACGGGGTCGATCGCGTGGGGAACTGTACAGTATATTACTTGCATGCAACAATTTTACATGCTATCGAAATCAGATAAGACTAATTCCTTCACTTAGAAAACAATAAAATAGAAAAATTATAAACATGATTCCTGAAAAAGGAGGGATTTTCCCGCTTTTTGCCCGAAAACCTGTTCGTTTCTGACTGTAGTGCATTACATTAAACCAATTTCTAGACATGTATCCCATACGTCCTCCAAAAAATCTCCCCAATCACTCTTTCCTCACTCGGTATAGATCAGTACTTTTTTCCCACTCCCACTATTGTTGCCTAATTTCTATTCCCTGTCCCCAGATATCTTCTTTGCAGATACGCTCTTCAGGTGCTTCAATTTCACCCATCAAACTGAAAAATGAAGCAAGCGCCTTCGGCTACTCAAATTCTCAAAACTTTGTAACCACCTACTTCGAGTACCTTAGAATCGAGGGGTGTGTTGGACACCAGGACATAAACACAAATCAGTGCAGAATTTATGCAGCAATGTACGCCCGTGTAGTCGCAGAAGGGAGAGCAGTTGAGAAGCGCAATTCGAACAATCAGGACACACCGCTGCAAGGTTTCTGAAACGAAGTTCTACAGTGGGTGTAAGTAATGAAGAAAAGAAACAGCCGAGAAGCGGTAGACATTAAGGCTGTTCAATTGGGGAATTTTTTTCGACTGAAATGCATGGAAGTGCGAAGGGTCAACTCGGATCTGGGACTATACATTCTTCTGGATGTGTTGAGGACAATAAATTTGAAGATGGAGCTGTCTGAAATGAATGTTATGAAGGAAGGAGTGCCCCTTCATTTACGGGTCTCTGACCTTCGGGAACTGGCTTGGAGAGACATGAAAGAACGATTCGGATTACAATTTAAGAAAAGTGGGAAGATAAAACGAACAAACAAAGATTCAATGAGCGATTTTGCGTTGGCCGCGGTTCATATGGATGCAGGATTTTGCTTCCAACTTCCGGCGTTGCGGACTACAGCACCAATATTCGAAGCCATGCTCTGCTACCCTTTATTGGACTCCTTTTTTCTTCACTCCGACTACTTGCAGGTTGCGAGCTCCACGCGTAATCTGGAGACTACGGGCGTGAAAATGAAGCTCTACTGGGTAAAGGCCTCAAGGGGGTTTTTTGCAATTTTCCCGTCGATATTCAAGGAAACGACCCGAACCAAAGAATGGATGTCATTCACACTTGAGTCACGCGTCTTCCTGCAAATATTTTCTGTGCATGTTTTGGGGCTCACTGACTATATCAGGATACTACTGCTGGGTAATTCAAGGCTACAGGAACACATATAAGAAGAATCGAAACAAGCGTTGGATGTACCAAGATAAACGCAAAAGCAGATAGTCACCACTAACGAAAAAGATCAAAGGAAATGAAGATCATCAAGAAACAGTTTCAGAAACTCAGGTAGCGAACATCCAAAAAGTTTGCAGTCCATAGATATTCATGCGCGTGTATATGCGGCATATGGAACGCTGGAATATGAGATGACGATGCAGAACATAGAGATCCCAGAAAGGACACTCGAACTCGTTTGCTACGACATGCGCAATTCTTTAAAAAAAGCCGCCCAAGTTATGACCACTGCAGCAAAGGGCATTGGAATGGAAGAACGAAGGAAATGGAGAAGAAACAGTACTCATCTGGCCGTCGTAAGGGCTCCGGATGTCACCGAAAAAATCCGTTACCGGTACCACAAGGAGCTTGGTATAACATTCATTGCGCTACTATACTGCTACTGAAGGATCGACTCGGTAGCTTCGTTCTGACTGAAGTTGAACAGGATATTATCGTCCATTACAATAGAATTCACAAACTAATGGCACAAACACTCAACTTACAGTCCTCGTTACCGCCAATTATGTACAAGGACATAGCAACAACGCCTGTAGTTCGCAGAACATTCCCTGTTTCACACCGATGCAGAACCCTTCGGTCCCGAGAAACCTCAGATGTAGCAAATCAACAACTGGATTCGTCGCATAAATCATCTCGGCTGCCCAAAACGCCAATGAATTTGACAAAAAAATATCTATTCTGGTACAAAATACGAGTGTGAACCAACCTAAGTTGTTTACTCCCTGAATATTCTACAATATGGTAAGGAAGAGGAGGTTCTAATGTGGTGTATTTATTTCAATTTAAATAATGTGAACGTGTTCAGAAACCGTTATTTGGAGAGAAAAGACAAGTGAAATGCTCTCAGGAAAAATAGGGATACATTAGATGGTTTCATGTATGACTTGATGAAAGAAGAAGTTTTAACTTGGATTTACAAGGAATATTATTGCTTGAGAACACTATGAACAAGGTTTCTTCGCGAGATTTTTGCCATGTTTTGCATCCAAGTTAAGTCGGAACCATCATTGGCGCAGATTTCGGCGTATGAGAGTAATCCAGATGCTGACTGAATTGGGCCATTTGGTTATGACAACGGTGGTAGCGTCCCTAGTTAGAGGTGTGACGTTGTTTCTTTGGATTTAGATTCGTAACGCATCAAGCCTAAGTTATAGAAGCGTAAGGGTCCCAATGGATCGCCCTTGAATATTGGACCCGTTGATATGGGTAGTATTATCGATCAGGATGAGTACAGAAAGAACAAGACTTATCTGGTCAAGCCTAGAGTGACATTTCTCGTTTGTTTGCTCACAAAGTACACATAAAAACCCTAGAGTTGAGGAGGAGGCCTTTTTCAAAGTGCACACTCCTCAGGAACGATGTTATTGAATTTCGTAGTAACGTGGGAAACAGGCTCAGTTCAGTTTCTGGAATTTTTAGTGAGTCTCCGAAGATTGTTGATAATGAAGGCGCGAGCTGAACTACACTTGTGTTATGGCATGACTGTGGAGATAAAAAGTTCTTTACCTTGTCTGCAAGAAAATTCAGGGATGGCTTTAATAGGATAAACAAGGTTTGCGATGGTTTTCGACCATAAATTTCAATACTTCGTGCCATTGTTGGCGATATAAAAAAGGTACCACCAGAGATTTGTTATGCATTTGGCAACATCAATGCCCTCGAAGACATTAGAATGGCCAAGTTTTCGAATTCTTTTCTGGCCTACCATCACAAGCGTGTAAATAACTTCCTCGATGGAAAACATGATGTTACTAACTGGGAAGTAGACAGTTACGATGTCTCGTTGTATCTTCTCGAATGTGCTATTGAAAAAGCGAAGGAAGTTATGTATTCTTATGAACCGAGGTTGAACTCGAGTCAACTCAATTTACTCACTTCTTGGCTTCTGCTGTGGTACCGTTGGTCTACTTCGAACGAGCTTTCCGGGGAGATTAATGCAGATCCTCTTACTCATATGGTTACATTACTGCACGTCACAGTTCTGCACCAGATCGCTGTCCATTTGCGCGTCAGGTACAGTGACATTGAAATAGGGGATGAGGTATAAAAACCGAGTCCTGTTTCTGCCGGAAACAAACCACGCTGCAGATAACGCTGTTACGTCCAAAATGGAATACTCTGGTAACCAAGATCCATGTAGCCTACTCCCTTTTCGCTTGGGACAAAATGGAGTTGATCCGTTGGAAAAAAGGGAGAATTGGACGCTCTGATGCCTGAATGGAGAAAGGAAAATGTAGCCAAGAAACGTTCCAGAAGATCTCCGGAGTTACCACCCACAGCTCTGCCTCATGGAGCACGTGCTATTGTTAATAAGCATTTAATCACAGTTACAACAATTAAAGCTGCCTTGGAGTTTGATTAGAATGGATTCATACCATACTGTCACATAGTGATGGACGAGTGTATATAGGCTGGTGAAACAAAGGCTGCTGGGGCCATCTACTATGTTTTGGGGAATGTGAGGGAACCAGATGAAGGAACAAAAATGTTATTTGTTGGAGCTCCTGCTCAAGGAAAGGCGTTTGTCCGGTCTGAATTTTCCAATTGGGGACGCTATGTAAAAGAACGTGGACATTTCCATTTAAGAGCAATGGATACCCCCGATTAAGGCGAGAATAGCTCTGGGCAAGAAATAGGAATTGGTTTTGAGGTGATTTACTTTCTTAGTACGTAAAAGAGGAGTAATTCTGTCATCGGAAGCCTTATCAGTTCAACATTTTACGATTCGAGACTTTTCCAAGGGAGAAGGAAAACATCCCTTTAGGATCAGTACAACAACTCAAGAATGCTGCATTACGGACAAGGGAAATTCGGGCTCGTTACAGTTCTTGATACTGATGAGGTTGGGTGGGAAGGACATCAAGAAGGGTATGTATACTGTAATAAGAGTGAGGTAGACGTTATATTCAAGATAGCTGCTCAATAGACGCGCAGAATTCTGCATGCATCTGTGGCTGTAATAAATATTTATCAAAAGCAGGTCGGTGTAATTTTTGAGTACCTGAAGAAAACAGATACGGCAAGGGAAGTCAAAGTCGCGACTATCGATTCCATCCAAGAAAAGGATTTTGATATTGTCTTTGTGTCAACGGTTCGAAACAGGAACAAAATCGAGGCTCCGGGTGGCCTTATTATATGACCAATTTGTTATTCTTCGATTTAGTTTCTGGAAAATGAGGTAAGAACTTGCGTCGGTTTGTCGAGAACCAGGAAATCATTGGTAATAGTGGGGAGTTCGGATACTTTGAACACCAGTGCGGTGTAGAGAAAGTTACTTCAAGTTGTTAATGAGCTCAAAAGTTAGCAAGCCACGAAAGAAAGAGTCGAAGCACTCAATTTCAAGCTAAATTATCGGGACTATATCTTGAAGAAGTTTGGGGAATAAGCGAGATACGCCCTCATTGGTAACTTGTTAGATCTGTGTAAGTAGTAGTATCTTGGACATAGTTCTTAGCTACTTATGAGTAAATAATGAGATGGGCACAGCGTTCAAATCCTCAATATCTCGACTTTATTCGCAAAATATTTATCGAGACAATATCAGCTGGTTACGACCTGCAAGAACGTATAAATCGTGTGCGACGATGACCGGTTCGGTTCGAATGACTGTTCGGTTGAAGTCATTTTAATTGAAACGGGCACAATATAAGACCACAGTTATGGTGTACATAGAACGAGATTTTGATGAAGAATAATGGAGGACTACAGTAGGTAAAATGATAAAAACAATGGTTGATAGTATAAAAAAGAGTTAGAACTAATATATACAGTGTAAATAAACGTTAGAAGCAATAGAATTTGATACGTACACAATTAATATTTGTACTACATGTAGACTTTGAACATTAAACTAAGTTCTATATTTCGTTTAAAAAGTTTGAAAATTTTTGGATCGATTGACAATGCTTTCTGGCCAATATATTGGGCGAAGTAATGTTAGGTGTTTCCTCAGCCCTCTTTTCCCCCTTTCGATTGGCACATGATACATTGCCAATGGGCTGCACATGAACTAAATTAAAATTTTTGTCTCGTAATATAATGCCGGAAAGGTCAAAGTATCATATTTTATACGGAATAAGGGGATAGGTGACCGTTTGTTAAAAACCAATGAAGGAGTTTCAGTGCCTTTTTGGCCCTTTTCATAGGGCTACTGTCTGTAGCTGTCTGTAGTGTTGCTGGGTTTGCGGTGATTTCTCATAACAGCTGTGCACTGTATGAAAAAGCTTGAGGCACGTGTCCGGAGGGAGTGGATCTCTGTATGACGGCGTGTCAATCGCCTTTACGTAATTAATTTGCTTAGAACTGGAGAGCCCTGAGTTTATATTTTCCAATCTTTCCATAAATATCTTAGTAATCAAAATACCCGGACAGAATTTTCATTACCATTTTCGCTTTCTGTCTGCAGCGTAACAGAGACCCTTGGTAACGTCGCAAGACTCATAATCAAACGAATAAAAACCATAATAAATCCTGATGTGCCGCCCTGCTTGTGTTTCATTCATATATACTTGTAGAGAGTAAGGTTACTGAATCATCCCAAAATATAAGTGAAGCAGTACTACGAAGCAGAGCGATGTATATCCCGGAGATTTTCTGTTGATGAACTATTAAAATGAGAAATTAGGGCTTCCAAAGGTGATGCCTCCTGCACTTATAAATAACCTCTCTGTGAAAAGCAATTTACTCAGCAAATCAATGCAATGTACCGCTTGGAAAAAAATGAATGCCATTTTGCTTCTCTTAAATGAATGCAGTTTAGATCCCAATTCTGGATCTTCAGAGATGTTAACATTCAAAGCTGCTAAATATTTCCCTTAACGTTGCATCCATTCGGTAATTTGATTGTATTAAGAGTTGCTTCACTCTACGGTATGACTCCTCGATGATATTTACTACAGGCATGGCGATTAAAATTGTTTTGGGGTCGAGAAAAGGGCTGTATTTCTTTGTTACGATAAATCATCTATTTATTTCTTATAAAATGGAACTTGAATATGTTTTCCAGGTTGTGAAGAAATGGAAAATACCATGTGTCCTCGAGTCAGGAAATAAGAATTTAGAATGAGGTTTGAAATCAAATATCTCTCTACTGCGGCAACATACTTTCTGTTCTGTATATGTAACATTCATTATTTCGACCATGCTTCGGTAGCCACGCACGACAACGCATGTCTCAGGATACATAAAAAGCTGATATACCGTGCCCACTTGTACCACACGTACTATACACATAGTGTAAGTATTAGAAATGACATTATTAGGTAGCATTGGTAGTAGAAATGAAAGAAATACCAAGGTAACTGGCAAGTCTTGATGTTTCATATGATATTACTGTACTGTAGTGTGTACAGTACAGTAGCTTTAACAGCAGCCCAACATTCCAGACACTGGCCTGTTTTTGGCCTGCACAGTGCAGTAACGTGCAGTACTGTACATACTGCATATGCCTTTCGCATTCCATCACGCTTACACTACAGAACTCCCGGTTAGCCAACCCTGGGTGACACACTTCTGCACTGTGGCGATCATGGCATAATACGCCGTTTCTAAAGCCGGGGAAAAATATTTAACCTTGATGTCCATGCTTCTATTGAAATACGTTGGTGTGGTTGTTGGTGTTATCTCTTTTTTTGTTCACAGAAGCAACAACCAACTCTTAGTATTTTTTCGTAGCAATTTCACCCTTACCTTCTTTTCATTCGACCCTTCGACATCGCGAACCTACATGGCTTGGTGGATATCAAATCTACTTTTATTTCGTGGTACAAAACAGTTTCTTCACCCGAAATGAAGTAAAATGTGGACCTATGGCCTGCTCAGTGATGCACTCTGGCAGGCTATTAGCGACTGAGGACTTCAGTAACATATTGGAAGCACGATGAGTCGTTTTCTACTAGGCTCAAGGCACAAACCTGTAGTATGTAGTCGACACCCATCTTTACGGAGCGGCGAACTCGATACCTAATGCTACATTGAAAAAAGTTTAAACAAGAGAACTGCGTAGTCATGCTCCACATTCTTGTAATAATGATGCTTATTTCTTTCCTTGCATTTAACTGTGCAAAAAAATCAAATAAAGAGGATGTTATGTTGTATTTTCATCAGCAATTCACCCCTTACCTCTTTACCGGGGGACTCACGTCTTCAATTTCTATAATTTCATCTTTTGCGGTAGAACGGCCCCCTCTTTGAGAATTAATTGGATCTAATTTCCGTTCATGCTTCATTTTCGTACCATATACGTTATATAAGGAGTAAGAATCATAACCAGGGCCTCCATCCTGAGATGCTATGCCGAAATAGAGGATTGCAGCAGCAGTTTTCTCCATACAGGTACCAATTTGATTTTCCCTCAGGTCCCTTTGTTTTTCATGCGATTTCTTTTCATCATCGTCAACTGAATCTTAATGTCCATCAGAAAACTCTTCTTCTCTTTCATCTCTGCTTCCATGTATTCAACGTCAGCAAGACGATATTTATGCTCCTTGACCAACCTCCTTTCCAGATTGGAATATTGTTTCCTCAAGATTCATTCAATGCGCAAAAGTGCTTCAGGAAGCCTGGAGATCTCACGAAGCGTTTCACCAACAAGGGATGCTCCGAAGCGTTTCACCAACAAGGGATGCTCTCAATTCCATGATACTCCCTATCATCAGAGAGAATGAAGACTCTGCTCCTACAACACTCCTCCGCGAAGGATATGCTTCGCTTAAATTTGTATTAGAACTGTTGAAGCAGCCAACAGGTCCGTTTCCTTTGTCAGCGGAGCATTGGAACACACCATGAGAAATACGCAAGTCCCATTGACCACACTGTTTCTCTACAACAAGGACAATTGACAACTGAAGCAACGTACTGCCTTTGTACTCTCCTGGAATCCCCCCCTTTCCTCTTTCCAGTATACTAGCGTGTCTCATAATCCAAGGTTGTAGGAAGTACTCCTGCCAAAAACAGCTGTTTCCATCAATCGGAGTGAAGTAACTCATCCGGACATCGCTTCCTTTAAGTTTTTCCAGGAAAATGGCACACAAAACCTTGGAAGCATCTCGAACAGACGAATCTCTTTTAAAATTTCCCGAAAGATTACGCAACACAGTCCCAATACTCTGAATCTCTTTCATGGAGTGTAACAATCTAGTGTTTACTAGAATGTTATGGACGCCTCTTGAGATATGCCAGCAATGCTATTTAGCGTGGCATTTTTATTTTGCGTGTAGAATTTTATTATGCATTGCTGTAATGCATCTAGACGTTTCGGATTAGTGTTCTAGAGTATTTTAGAGCACATTAGACGCGTCCAGTTAGTTTATTTGTAATGTGTGTTTTTACACCCATTGAGGGGGGTACAAAGCACTATATAAGAGGTCGTAGATGCCGAGTAGCGGCAGGAACAACGAACAAACATTTTTCAACATCGATCAAAGTCAACATCTGAGTTTATTTCAACTGTCTTCCTTTGCCCCAACTACTCTTTCGTTTCACTGGTAGCATCGCCCAGTTGGCCGAAGGAGATCAGTTAGTACCACGACTGTGGGCTGGAGTGCCAGTCGTTGGTAAGCACCACCTGTGGGCTGGAGTGCCAGGTGCGTGCAAGTAGTCCAGTTCTGCAGGGAGAACTAGATAGGCTGCTAGGTATCTTCGATATCTTCGCCTACTTTGATTTTGGTTATTCTGCGCCGAGTCGCCTACGTATTCTCAAATAATCCTCTCGACTATTGGCTGTTAGCTAGGTCGACCGACTGGGACAAGGATTCGAGTAACGCGCTCTAGGTTTGATCAGGTAGGAGCAACCTCATTTGGGTAGTGGGGAAAGAACTTAGGTTCTGTGATTGAGAAGTATCTTTTGGTCGGCTCGAGATCTTTTCTTATAGGGTAAGGACACCGAAGGGTCTTTAACAAAAGACTGGTGGGGATATCCCGAACAGATATAGATCACCGTAACTCCCGGGTGTGGGTTACGAAGAGTTTGTATCACTCTCTTGCGGGAAGAGGACCCGTCGCCAAGGGACGGCTCCCTAAAGTATCAAGTGGATAATAAGTCAAGAGAGAAAAATTGAATAGAAGAAGAAAAAAGGTTGTGAAAAATGTCGTTCTTGAAGCCGAATAAGCCAGAGCAGTTCAAGGGCACTCGGGATAGGCTCGTCGTGGAAACCTGGTTGTACCAGCTCGAACAGTACCTTACGCTCGTTCAGATGCAAAATATGGATCTAGCACTGAACGATAGAGCTAGGATTATGTATGCTACAACCTTGTTTACGGGCACAGCTGCAAGTTGGTGGTTCATGAAAGTTGCCTCCAATGCAGTTCCAGATTCTTTTGATGAGTTTAAGAATTTGGTAAGGGCTGAGTTTATACCCGCTGATAGTGTTCGACGTGCAAGAGACAAGCTGAGGAGTTTGCATCAGAAGTACTCTGTTGCAGCTTATCTCTCAGAGTTTAGAAACGTGGCTCTGAGCATCCCTGGTATCTCAATGGATGAAATGCTAGATAAGTTTATCTCCGGACTCAAGCCACAGGTTAGGCTAGAAGTCCTCAAGAATAATGTTACAAACGTGGAAGAAGCTGCCCGAATCGCTCTGAATGTTGACAGTGCTTTACGTGGATCTGGAATGTTCTCTAGGTTTGGTGAACAGTCGAGTTATGTTCCAAGCCAGGCTCCCGTTCCTATGGAGATCGGTAACGTGGAGAAGAGGTACAACAGTGGTCAAAATCGAATCAGGAATCGTCGATTTGACAAAGATAAAGAAAGGTTGTACAGAGAGAACCGCTGCTTTGTATGTCACAAAGTAGGTTGCAGGCCATGGAAACATAATGACCATAAGGAAAGTAAGATTGCATCGAATAATGCTCAAGTTATTGACAGTGGTCTAGAGTCGGAAAACTAAGAGGTCCGCCGAAAGGAAAAAGCGCTCCGGTTGGACCAAGTATGAGTGACTTTAATCGTCTTGTTGCAGAGGTAAAACAACTAAGACAAAGTATACAGAGTCCAGTGTTGAAAGAAGAGATTTGCACTGGTGATAGCTCTGAAGTTGAGAAAAGTCAAAGAGATCATGCGATAGAAGGTTTGAAGACTAGTTTGGAGTCCAATACTATCGTTAATTGTCATGAAGACGACATCCAGGTCAAAGAGGAAGATATTCCAACCGAGGAATTAATCTTACTTGACGGGACGCTAAATAATGTGAAAGCGTCTGTCCTCAAAGACGACGGATGTAATACAAACGTAGTATCTAGGGACTTTGCAGTTCGAAACAAAGAAAAGTTTCGATTTAAGAATGTCAAAGCCACTGTGAATCATTCGAGCAAGAAGTCAAAGGAGAAAACGTCGGAAGTTATCCTGGGAGCTACATTGAAGATTGGTTCCTATCTGTTCACGT
This sequence comes from Kappaphycus alvarezii, assembly GCA_002205965.3. Lineage (NCBI taxonomy): Eukaryota > Rhodophyta > Florideophyceae > Gigartinales > Solieriaceae > Kappaphycus > Kappaphycus alvarezii. Next base: position 110,937 of record NADL03000466.1, read on the forward strand.
CCAATTGGGTCGTTGCAGATTGTAGATATGATGTGCTTCTAGGAATGCCATGGCATGTTGCCAACAATCCAGATATTGATTATCAGCGCCGGGTTGTGAAGGTTAACGATGACGTGCTCCCGATAGTAGAAGATATTCCGATGGAAGTAAGAGTAACAAACATTGGAGTTAAGAAATTCCGGAACATGATTAGGAGAAAGAATCATGGGAGAGATTTCAATGTTTATCAACTGATCAATGCGAATGAGATTAAGTTGAAAAAGCCCTCTGCAATCAATAGTCAGAAAAATGCTAGTCTGGAAAAGCTGTTGTCTAAGTTTAAGGATGTCTTCAAAGGGAAACTACCAGCTGGACTACCACCAAAGAGAAGTGTGGATCACGAAATTGAGGTTGAGAAAGGTTCTAAGCCACCTCATCGTCCATTGTTTCAGTTATCCCCAGCGGAATTGAAAGCTGCAAAAGAATATGTGGAAGATTTGCTGAGAAATAAGAAGATCAGGCCAAGTAAGTCACCGTATGGGTCACCGTTATTCTTCGTCCAAGAGAAAGACAAATTGAGAGGTGTGGTCGATTATAGAGCACTTAATCGAATCACAAAAAGAAATAATGCGCCCTTGCCTAGGTCAGATGAGATGTTTGACAGACTTGGTGACGCAAGAGTCTTCTCAAAGTTGGACTTGAAGACCGGTTTCCATCAGATACGGGTGAAGCCTGAGGACATTGAAAAGACTGCGTTCAATACGAAGTACGGACAGTTTGAGTATCTTGTAATGCCAATGGGTCTATGCAATGCTCCTGCTACTTTTCAGTCACTGATGAACCGTATCTTCTATGACTGTATTGATGTCTTCATGGTTGTGTACATCGATGATCTTCTCATATTCAGCATGGACGAAGAAAGCCATCTCAAGCATCTGGAAATAGTGCTAAGTCGCCTGCAAGAACATGAGCTTTATGTTTCTCCAAAGAAATGTGACTTTCTGAAAACGGAGATTGAGTTCTTGGGCTTCATAGTCGGTAAAGATGGTCTTCGTGTTAACCCAGAGAAAGTTGAGGTTTTGAAGACATGGCCGAAGCCTAAAACGGTGACAGAGATAAGGAGTTTTATTGGCTTACTCCAGTTCTTCCGCAGGTTTATTCCGAAGTTTTCGGAAATAGCGGCTCCGTTGACAGATCTGACGAAGAAAGATATCGGTGTTGGTAAATGGAATGACAAGTGTGATGTTGCATTCCAGAAGTTGAAAGAAGCCATCACCCAAGCCCCTATTCTTGTTGCCCCGGATTGGAACAAGAGTTTTAGAGGACATGTGGATGCCTCACAATTTGCGGTTGGAGGAACTTTAACGCAACTAGATGGAAACGGAAAGGATCGTGTTATTGCATACTATTCCAAAAAGTTGTCTCCTACTGAAAGATATTATTCCGCAAATGATAGGGAGCTTCTCGGTTTGATATCTTTTCTTCAAAGGTTCAGATGTTATTTGGAAGGTTCATCATTTGAGATTATTACTGACAATCAAGTCCTTAAGCATCTATTCACTAAGCCTAAATTGAGTCGAAAAGAGGCAAGGTATATCGAAACGCTTGGTAACTTTGGAATATTTCCAATTACCTTGAAGCAAGGAAAGATTCATGTGCTTGGTGATGCTTTATCAAGAGCTCCTCATGTAATTAGCTCTAAGGATATGGATAACCCTTCCATTAATGAGGTGGAAGTGTTATCTATTGATCTTGACGATATCCTTAGTAGTTATGATGATGATCAGTTCTTTGGACCTATTGTTAGAGCCTTGGATGGAAATTGGCCTTCTGATGAGACTAAGAAAGTACAGCTTGAAAAGATAATTCATATGTTTAGGCGAGAGGGAAAACGACTAATGTATGGTAGGAAGCTTTGTATTCCAAGGAAGAGTGTTTCGGATATATTGCAGTTAGCACACGATTCGAAGATAAGTGGACATTTTGCTTTTGCTAAGACGTTATCGAGACTCTCAAACTATCACTGGAGACATAAGACACGTGATGTTCGAAACTACGTTCAGGGATGTCTTCGATGTCAGCAAGCAAAAGATTCGAATCAGAAGAAAATGACAGTTCCCACATCTCTAGAGATGCCTGAGAGAAGATGGGGATCTTTGGCTACTGACTTCATTGTTCACCTTCCAAGGACTAAGAATGGAAAAGATGCAGTTACGACATGGGTTGATCGTCTTACAAGAAGAGTTCATTTCATTCCTTGTAATGTGAATGAAACAGCAGTGGACGTCGCTAATTCGTTCTTTAGCAACATCTTCAAGCTCCATGGTTTACCCGATAATATTGTTTCCGACAGGGACCCGAAGTTTACTTCGAAGTTCTGGGAAAATGTTATGAAGCTTTGCGGAGTTAAGTTGAAGATGTCCACCAGTCGTCACCCACAGACAGATGGTGCGTCTGAGATTATGAATCGTATGGTTGAGAACTACTTACGATGTTATTGCTCGTATCATCAGAATGATTGGGATGAATTGTTACCTGCTGCTGAGTTTGCATACAACTCTTCTGTGACTGAAGACTTGGGAATGTCGCCGTTCGAAATGGACTTGGGATATAATCCAAAGGCACCTCTTGATATGATTTCAGGAGCAGAGACACCAATTGAAAGCGTTGAAGAATTTAAGGCACGACTGCGAAACTCCTTGGAAGATGCTAAGTTCTCGTACAGAGTTTCTAAAGCTAGGCAATCTGCAGTCTCTTCTCAACGGTATCAAGCTCCTCAATATCAAGTTGGATCGAAAGTATGGTTAAATAAGTCTCTGTTTACGGATTTGTATTCCAGATCGCAGGCAACGCAGAAGCTGACGGCTAGAAGATATGGTCCATTCATGGTGAAGGAGTTAATTGGAAAGAACGCTTTGAGGTTGGATCTACCTAATCATCTCAAGATCCATCCTGTTGTTCATGTAATTCACACAACTCCATATAAGGACCAGCCTGCTGATATTGCGCTGCCTATGCCTGAGCGACCCGATCCAATACCGATGCCTGGAGGAGAAGAACAAGTCGTTGACCGAATATTGAAGCATAGGAAGAGAGGAAGAGGATATCAATTCCTCACTCTAATGAAAGGAGCGCCAACTCATGAAGCTGAGTGGCAGCCGAAAAGAGATTTTGTGGACCGAGACGGTACGGTTACGGAAGTTTGGCACAAGTATATCGTGGAAAATGGCATACTTCCAGAATATCATTGACGAGGACGTCAATAGAGAGGAGGTGGGAATAGTGTAACAATCTAGTGTTTACTAGAATGTTATGGACGCCTCTTGAGATATGCCAGCAATGCTATTTAGCGTGGCATTTTTATTTTGCGTGTAGAATTTTATTATGCATTGCTGTAATGCATCTAGACGTTTCGGATTAGTGTTCTAGAGTATTTTAGAGCACATTAGACGCGTCCAGTTAGTTTATTTGTAATGTGTGTTTTTACACCCATTGAGGGGGTACAAAGCACTATATAAGAGGTCGTAGATGCCGAGTAGCGGCAGGAACAACGAACAAACATTTTTCAACATCGATCAAAGTCAACATCTGAGTTTATTTCAACTGTCTTCCTTTGCCCCAACTACTCTTTCGTTTCATGGAGTCTCCAAGATTGGGATTGGTACTCAGTCTTGTACTGCGTGGAAGGAGGCCAGGGAAAGGAAGCGCCGTTATTCCTTGAGGATCAAGTGAATGGATATTTTGATGTGTGGAGGGTCCTTTGAGTGAGAAACGATCATCCAAAGGGAAACTACTCGAAGATCCATCTTGTTTGGGCAGACTACGGGACAGAAGGAAGATCTAATCGATGACCAAGTGCCATAGCAAGTTGCAGGTGATTTTGAAAAGATCGGAGGGGATGTGGTACGGAAGCGAGTAGAAATCTCTCGACTGAGAATGCGAAAAAAGCGAAGTCTTTCGCGATACCATCCCCGTTCATCTAATTACTCACATCTTTTTTTCGATCTGCAATGGAAGTGGCGTGGATTCTCATATCAACCACTGCACACAAGAAAAATTAATATAAAAAGAGTACCCAGGGAAATTAATTGCTTATATACCTCTGTAAACCGCAGGTCGGATCAGTGAATACATAGGATTACAGTATCCAATGGTATACTTGGCGGATCACTCCTGTGATTGTGTTGAACTTCTCTGCGAATTGGGCGGATTGAAGTCTTCGAGGAACACAGTAGAGGCGGGGGATGGGGCACCCAAGGTGTCGAAAGCCAGGGCTGAAACTTGAAGTTCGGTTCCTGGAGGGTGCTGTGCGAAGGAAGCGGGATCCGGAATACCAGTTTGCGCTGCAGGTCTTTGACTTGGTCTCGGTGGGCAATGTCGGCGGCGCCGCCGGCCATTTGTGTGGCCCTTGTGCGCACGCCTTGTTTGAACGGAGAGACAACGGTTAGGTCGCAGGCTATGGGGCGGACCTGTTGGCCAGTGGGCAGGGGGGGTTGTATGAGAAAGTCCGCAGGGCGGATATTCGTTCCCGGGACAAGGAGCGGGACTTCGTATTGGCAGTCCAGGCCCGCAGCGCGAGCAACGTGGTATGCGAAAACGTTGCGTAGCGGGTTGTGGCGGTGCGGACGACCGAAGCCGGCAGGGCAGAGATCCGCCGCGTGGTCCCGAGTGCGTCCATAGTTTGGTTACAGTGCGCGCAGGTGAGCGGGCGAGAGTCGTCATATACGGGGAGGCCGAGGTGCCGGCGGATCATGGTCTGCCAGTGGGCCGAGGACACCACCGTAGCGGTTGTGGGATGAGCGATGAGAAAAGCGGAGGCGGGGCTGTTCCGGAACGCCAGGCCACGAATCCGATGTCGAACTTCTTGAGTGCTGGGCTGAGCCGGGTTGGGGTGTGTCACCCATGAGTCGTCGAGCCAGTGGACCCTTGCTTGTGCCTCCTGCTGCACACCATTTAGGAAGGTTTGGAGGTTGGATGGTTTGGCAGCAAGCAGGCATGGGTCAAATGGGCCAAGGTCGACGGAGTACGGACGCCCGAGGATACATTGCAGGAAGTCACGAATTCGCGGCAAGGCTTGTCGGACCAGGAACGCCCTGTTGCCCCGGTATCGGTGACCGAGGAGGGCGGCGAAACGTTGCGTGATGTACGATGCCGATCTGTCCCGGGCCGGACCCGCGTCGATGATACTTGCGGCAACCGCACCGTGTAGGAACGGGGAGATGAGGGTAAACCCCTGACCTCCCTGACGGATAGGTAGCGTGACTTGGTCCCATGCAGTGTCTGACAGGGCGATCCCGTGTAGCTCCGAGTAAGACGACCGCTGCAAAGCGTCAAAAGCTTGTGCAGCGGGGCCGAGTGTTGTGGGTCGGTGAGCCGGAACGCGTGGGTGACGAGGCATGGCGACGCGCACAGCCGATGCATGTGGAAATGGGCGCGGGGGTCACGAACGTGGGTCAGCAGTCGGAGGGTGCGGCGGCACTTATCGACCTTGCCCCGCAGGTATGCATCGGTGAAGGCCCGGTTGCCAATTGGCGCTCCCAGCTCGAAGCCGTCGCGCGAGCACTCGGACAGAGGAAATTGGCGGAGGAAGTCCGTGCGGTCCGGCAGGAGCGTGTTCAGCCAGTGAATACGCGTCTTCCTCGCGTTGACATAGAGGCCAACAGCCGGACTCTCAGCCTGCAGGAGGCGGAGAGCACGGCGCAGACCCTGGAGTGTCCCTATGAGGGACCCGTCGTCCGCGTACCATTGATTCAGCACAATGTTGCGGTCCTCGGCGATTTTCCGAATTAGCGGTTGGATCGTGAGGCAAAACAGCAACATACTGGCCGGGTCGCCCTGCTGGGTGTCCTGAGCACTTGTGCACTCGTGATGACCGTGTTCTCGCGATTCGGTATAAGCAGCGGTGGCTAAGTGCCACCGTATATCATATTCACGAAGCGGGCCAGGGAAGGAGCGAGTGCTGGGAGTTGAGACAGCATTGACTGGCGATCAACGCAGTTGAAAGCGTTGTGCGCGTCAATGAGGACCGTGGCAACATGTGGAGCACCAGTGAAACGGCGAAGCAGGGTGCGGGTGTCATGGATGACAGCGTCCATCCCGGCGTTGATACCGTTGGCCGTTTGGAATGGCGCGAGGAAGTCTCGAGAGTCATCGATGGCGCTCGGCAGCAGCGTCTTGGTGAAGATGCGGCGGGGAACGGGACGGATTTTGTCCGGTTTCGGCCGTAGCGGGAGTAATGGTGCGGCCGCGAGCAGGGGCAGGACCGAGTCCTGCAGTTCCCCACGCGCGATCCGCGTCACCAACTTCGTAAGCACACTTTTCCCGTCACCCCGGCGGCCGGGCTGACCGATGTTTTAAGTAGCAAGTGGAACCAGCGTACCGGAGTGCGGTCCGGTCCCGCGGTCATATCACGAGAAATACCTCATACAGCCTGCTTCACGGTGTCTGCCGTGATTGTTGGTGGAGGAGGAAGGCTGTCTTCAGGAAAGGGCGCGAGGGCGCGGGGGCGCGGGGTGAAGATCACGCAGCGCTTGGATGGTGTGCGGGGCATTCATATCGGCTAGCGGGGCGTTGTGCAGGGACCGCATGGCCTTGCCGAAGCGGGCGTCTACACAGAGGGCTTCAGCGCGACGAGCGCGCCGTGCGTCGCTGGAGCGTGAGCCGTAAGCGGGGCGGTGCTGCTGGATCCACTCAGAGCCAGCTTCATGGGCGCGAAGGGCTTCAGATCACAGCGCATTCACACGCTGCGCCGGTACGAACGCGACGGGTTCGGACACCTAGTGTGGCCCGTTTTTTATCATTGGTGTACAGTCCAAATGTGCAACGTTGCAAAGTACCTAAAATTAAGTTGGAATTGGGTGACTAAGCTCTGCGTGTTGCGGTGCGCGACAAATTACGGATGCTGCACATGTTGACCAGATTGAGTAGCTAAGCTTCTGATACAGGCGAGTCTTCACTCCCCTAGTGTCTATCCGACCAAGCACTGTCCTCATATGAGGCACGCTTTGTCCTCATATGAGGACAATTTCCGTTACATTTTGGAAAGGTAAATGTTTTGGAAGCCCGAAATTTTTACTGGAAAGAGGTTTTTTATGGTAAGTTACAGTACAGTAATTTTTACTTTACATGCGCCCTCGTTTCTGAAACCCCCCACGATAATACGAACTATTTTTCCTTCCAAAATGAAGTCGTTTTCACAACTTCTTGCGAAGAGCGGAAGCTGGTGAGGGAAAACTGCTCCAGCCTTAACCGAGGTCAACAATCTTGAAAATTTTGTTTTGATCGGCCATCTACACTCATGAACTAATGCGGAGGGACAAGAAATGCGCTGAGGTAAAAAGAATTTTGTATAGAAAAAGAAGTGCTAAAAGTAGTCCTCATATGAGGACAACGGTCCAATAGACACTAGTCGAGCATCGTTGATCTTTGTTATGAAGACCACAGTGTGGTACTGTAATTTATTCAAGTTGCATGACAATTAGGGTACCTCGATTACTTTACCACAGACATATGCAGGTGCAACATGCAAAGTCTTGAATACCCCACTGTTACAAACTATGTTAGGTTTGAATAGGGTGGCTAAACTCTGCATGTTGTGGGCACAATTAGGGAGTACAAAACGTCGAATGAAGGCTTTTGTTGGTACATAAAGTACAGTACAGTGAACAACCGAACACTGACCTTTACTGTACTCAAATGGTCCTCTGTACTTGAATTTCGGATCCTGGCCAATGCACTCGAGTACAATTTCTTGTAATTTTCATTTCGAATAATACCCGTTCTTGGTAATTACATGACCGTTATTGTGCCGTCATGCCCAACGCAGCCTGACTGCTGGGGGGCCTTGAGCCGGCTTTTAGGGTAATTTCAGAGTTATTACTGGGCAGCCTGTAGGATATTCCGGGCCACAACCGACCATATATTTCAAATATTAAATCACCCTACCTTCCAGAAAGGCTAATTTTTGGACATGGGTCTTTTTTCGGACACACTTGACTAAGTGTTCCTCCTTCTTCAATGGCCGTTAAGACCATCGTATGATGCCCAATGGGTTCCTCTGAGTAGCCATTAGTACAGCGACAATCGTATACTCACAACTGATGGATTGTACAATACCGGTTTGATGCGTGATGGCACCAAAACACACCGAAACAGGAGACAAAACCAGAGTAAACAACGGCCAGGACTGATGGCGGCAATAAAATTCGTTTAATTCTTGTCACTTTCGACAAAATGCCTCCGTCAATGCGACGTCTAGCAAACAACCGAAAAAGAACCAACGACATACTAACTAAACGTAGCGAAGTGCGCCGCATGGCAGTTGAACTGCTTAGGACAACTCAATTGACGCTGCGAAAAATATCAGCTGCTACTGGTGTTCCGAGATCCACGGTTGGAGAATTAAAAGAGTTATGTCGCAGGAATGATCAGGTCAACATTGAGCGTTTGGTGCAATGCAGTCGAGTTGGGAAACGTACTGTACTCACGGAGGAGGAAGAGGGATTGATTATAACACGTATACGTTTTGCAGCATCAAGAGGGTTTGCGATGACTAACGAAGATTTAAAACGCATTATGGCAAGGATTGCAGGCGATCGACGGAAAGGCTGGGCTAGTGGTATTCCTAGCGATGAGGCTGTTCGTGCTTCTCGATCACGGCATCGTGAAATAACTTACAGGAAAGTGGAAAACAAGGAATCTGCAAAACTGCAAAACTGCGAGCAGAGAATAGAGAGTATGTGCAGTCCTTCTTCACGGTTCTTCAGAGCATAGAGGATAAACATCCTGGTATTTTAGGCGACCCTGACCGTGTTTGGGACATGGATGAGACAGCTGTAGATGCTACAGATTCAACTTTCAAGAAGGCATATTGCTCCTCCTCTGGACATCACGGGCCATATAAGTCAACATCATCCGTCAACGGCCCCAATAAGCATATAACAGCAGCTGTTGCTGTTTCAGCATCAGGTAGAAAGACGGCTCTATTTTTCATTGTTGCCGGTCAATGAGTAATGACTGACTGGGTTGAAGCGTTTGTGGACACAAGTAAAGGGAAAGAAGCGAGCAGTTCTATTTGTGACAAGTACTTTATAGATGGATGGTTTCCGGAGGACGCGGTTATCAAGATGACAGAGAATGGATCTATGGAAATTTCAGTGCTTCCAGCGCTTATGACCCATATAAACAACGAGGTTCGTAAGGTCGTTCCAGAAGACATGGTCTACGTTTTGACCCTTGACGGTCACAGTTCGAGAAACGGAACCGAGTGGAATGAGCAATGTCAAAAAATAATTGTGAAGCTGTCGTTAGCCCCGCTAACACCTCCCATTTCTTACAACCATGCGACCAGAATGTTAACCGCGGGTTCAAAAATTCATTGAAACGTTTTCGTGACGAACTGCAGAAGAGGTCAAGTATTGACCTTCGAAAAGTTGGCGTTAATCTTGCCTGTGGTGTGTATGCTTTTCTGAACATCACCATTTCTGACATTCGTACATCGTTTCGCAAGACAGGATTATTTCCCTTCGACCCATCTTTCCCGTCCCGGTTCCGGCCTCTGAAATCCATACCGCAAACATTAGTGGAGAAAGAAACGGAGCGACTTGGTGAGGCAACTGTATCATCTCGTTTACGAACGGTACGTCTTCTACACAGTGACAAAGAAACGTATAATGAGGCTGTGAAAATTTTGAACGCAACCCATGGACCATCGCAAGCAATTCAGAAGCTGACTTTGCTGATAAGAAATGCTGAAACAGTCAACGACATTCTTACAGAAGACAGCACGAAGGTTTCTAATAACAAAGGCCCTGACGCGGGAAACAGGACCCGAACCGGTAAAACTGTCTTAGAAAGCGGAGCGGCGGCGGAATGTGTGACGATGGGTGACATGTTGGCTCGACGTAGACAAAAGGAGGCGGAGGAACTTCAACAACAACAAGAGAAAGAGCAGGCCAAGCTTAAAAAGCAACAAGCTCGGCTTGCCCGAATAGAAGCGGAACGCAAGAGGCAGCAGCAACGGCAAGTAGAGAGAGCTAGAAGATCGACACTGCGAGAGGAGGAGGAGAAACGGAAGCAACAAGCACAGATTAGCCGTAGATTGGAGCGACAGGCACGGAAGCGTCGTACATGCATGGAGGACGCAATGAGAAAGGAACAGAAGTCCGACGAGAGAGAGGCAAAGCGACGAAGAGTAGAGCAGATGAAGAAGGGTCGTGCGAGAAGACGTTGTGAGATTGAGAGCTTGGCCAAGGTCTCTATGGAGGTTTACAAGACATATATGTCTGTTAGCCATGATGGCTACAATAGTGGCTCTCACAAAAGGCGTATGCAGCGTTTTCCGCGAGTTAGGTCGTTCAAAGTAGCGGCGGAGATAGTGAACGACTTCGTTTGTTCCTTGCCAGCACCTTGATTTTCTGTCCGAAATTAAACCCTCTCATGCGTTGGACACCCCCTTGGGCAGACTAGATGCTGTCCAGAATTTTATGAGCTCATTTCAACTCTACAACTATTCCTATGAACCTCTGTGATGTAAAATCTGATGCCCAATCACGTGGTGACGTTTGTTTCAAACGTTGGCCTGGCTTTCCTATTTTTATTTTTATTTCTTCACTATGTGTCCGAAAATTAGCCTTTCTGGAAGGTACATTCCCCCCCCCCGTTATTGTGTATGTATACATTTTGTGTACAGAAAAATCGCCTTTTCGATGTTTTGGATACTTGTCAGTCGTAACATGTCAGTACTTTTGCCTCTCCCTTCCCGCGATATAACTATTGTTTCCCAATGTGCATCATACGTGGCACCTAGGATTATCGGCCGCTTTCAGGTACATGACCCGCAAACGTCGTCTCGTAGCAACTTTCTGTTGGATGCAAGGCATTTTTCGTTGTTTTTCTGCGAATTTACACTATAGAGAAACATAAACACTTTATCAAAGCACATAATAGCTAACAGCAACAGGGATAACTAAATAAGTACGCATTAAAGCAATCAGGGATAACTTATGCAGCTGACTTGCCCCAGTAGCTGAAACTGATTTGAACCTTTGTGTTGGACTTTAGCTCGAGAAAGAACTGGTATGGGCAGGGTTAAAAATGCTTGAACACTTGAATCTCCGGATGCTGCTGTACAGCGGCTATGGGCGCGGGGTGCTTCTTTCGAGGGTGGTACCCCAATAGGGTGTAGTGTGAAAGCTTCCGTTTGGTGTCACCCTTACTTGTCTTGAGTGGACGTACGATGCAAGCAATGTCCGGTCTGGGAAGGCACACGAAGGGGAGAGGATGTTCCAGCGAAAAGGAGGGTCAGTTGCCAGGACCGAGGATAATGGACCGGGAGTAATGGAATGGTGGAGTTGGATGAGGTGATCGGCGTGTCTCCCAAGACGCTGAAATCCTTGTCCGGTTCAATTCGTTCCATCATGCGTACGCTTGGGTAAACTCTTTGGACTTGGTGTGTTCGCGTGGAAAAAGTTGTCAGAAGAGTAGCGCGGTCATACTCCCGTGAACATATGCGCGTTTATCCCTGACCAGAACCAAATCAATTTTTCCACCGGTTGCGGTGTCTGCATGATACTTGAATCACCAAAATATCCATAATAAAACAAAAAAATCATAACATAAATCGAGAACAAATGACGGCTTGTGATTGGGCCATGAAGGATGAATGGAGGGCGGGAGGCGGGACAACAAGCGAAGACTTGAGGGACCAGAAGTTGTGGCTAAGGTTTCTAAGTTTTTGGTTTTATAGACCTGTTCGAGGTGTTCTGGTCGCACATCAGGTCCTTGAGCAACGTAAACTGCCAAAGTGGCCTTAATCTGAGTGGCTTACAGCACAGCGGAGGCAAATGCACCCGAGATGCAGACGTGACAGCGTGACTTGCTTCCAGTTGTGGATCACAGCCACGTCGAAGCCTCCTTATCATATTCACCCATAATTTTCCAATCATTCCACCGAATTTAAACTATAGAGAAAACGAAATGTATCAGAGGTATGTGAGAACGAGAGTGAGGTCACAGCAAGTGACAGAAGGAGAAGTACAAATCATCACATTGCATCACCCTAGCATCCATATAGGACTTGCTGAATGTGCGTCCAGCGAACCAATCCCCCCATATAAAGATACAATATTATTGAACGCCAATCGCTGCAAATTTTGATGCAGCACCCATGCGCAGCGAGTGCGAGTACCAAGAGACTTGAGGCGGAGGTGTAACTTGAGCACGAGTGAGACAAAACCGGAGCCAAAGAGTAATGGTTGCGCTAGTAGAAAGCCGACTCCCAGGACTCTCCCAATAATATTTGCTTCCAGATCGGTTCGAGCGGCATACAATATCATATCGACAGACAAGGTCTATCACGCTAGTATCGAAGCGAGTATTTCGGCGGTAAGCAAGATTATGAGCAATCCAGTTACGATTCTTGCGTAGTGCGATGGCGCTGTTGACTGGATTCGGAGTGACAGTGATGTTGGTCAGCAGTAGAGACATCACAGATTTGCCACATTCAAAGAAAATGTAGCTGACCAGTACAGCGCAGGCGTTGCGTAGAAATTCTACATCAGTGTCCAGAGAGGCGAGTGCGAGAGCGAAAATTCGACGAGCGACGGAGATTGGCAGAGCACACCGCTCCGTAAACGGGTCTGAGAGCAACTTTCGGTCCTTTCCCCTTGTTGAAAGGAAAGCCCCCCAAATTGTATGAGTGTTGTGAGTGTCAGAGACCGCCCAATGCGAGTATGCGTCCTGGTTACAGCAGAGAGATAGATGCGTACTGAGGCCGCACAGATCTTGTTTTACTCGAAGAGCCAATCCAGATACCGAAAGATAGAGCCTTCATCTCCAGAGAGAGGGTCAATTCCATGTTGCGAGCAGAATACCATCTTGCGAGCAGAATACCAGCCATTTCTTCCAAAAATTTCATTTGACCCCCACGTGTCTGGTTCTCTCGCTTCTGGTATGAGACGGGCGATCGTAGTACACCCAGTAGTCGCCCCAGCCCCAGCTACTGTAAGCACCGATTGTTGTAGCGTGACGGCTAGAAATAGAGTCCGGTCTTCTTCTGGTAGATTTTCCAGACGGCCAATTTCCACGGAGGAGCGGGCATTTTCTTCGGGGCCCAAATTGGCGGGAGGTAAAGATCTTATGCGGCGAAAACGTGCGGACGAGATAAACGGAGAAACTTCGTGTACCATTTTTGAGCGGACCAGAAAGGCGTGACCAGCAGTTCTTTCGCTTGTTCGTGGCAGATCTTGTTCACGACGAGTGGAATCAACTTACGAGGAGGGTTCCAAAAATTGAGTTCTGAGAGCCACTCTTGTTGTAGCGCGTTGATCAACAGAGAGACAGGACACGCGAATTCACTGTTGAAATTGTCCCAGACCTTGGTACTGCTGTCAGCGAATCGATTGATAGTAGGAAGGTATGATTCTAGCAGTGGTTGGAGTGCCTCCTGATTGATCCTCCAATCATCGAGAGTTTGCAGTCGTGACTACCGATCGGCGAATCGATTGACTGCTGACGGGAGGGAACGTGCCTCTATGGAGATTGCCAGCTTCTGTATCAAGCAGTGTAACACGCGTAGTTCTTGCATGAGTGGTCGGGACTTGGTTGTCATAGCGTTGAGAATTGCTGCGACTGCGTGGTTGTCCTCCCATACTCTGAGGTGAGTCCCTGATCTGAGCATGTTCGCGAACGACCTGATGTTGTCCGTCACGGCGCGGGGCTCCAAGAATGTTATTGGCTTGACGCGAAGAAGAATTTCCCATAAGCCACGAGATTCCCACATTCCTTGGGTCCCCGGTTGGAAATTGGAGCCCAATGTTCCCTGTTGACCGATGGTCGTTGATTCGTCCGAGTGGAGCGCGAGCGTAGGGGATGGGGTCGACACGGGCCTCTCCGGCGGACTGTGAGCTAGATCGCGCCAGTGTTTGAGGTCCCGAATCGCTGAGTGAAGCAGCTTCACTCGCTTTCCTGAGTTGGATGTGTTCAGCTTGAGCGAATCGTAGATGGATCAGGTGTAGAACTGTGCGAGTGGCATGGCCAGGGAGCATGATATTGCCACTCCTGCGAAGTGGCGTAACAGTTGGACGTCAACCAGTCGGCGGTTCCGACGTGCTTTGCGGAGCAACTGTTGAGAGATACCGCTGAGTTTTTCCATTCGCTTTGCGGTTATTCCAAATATCATACGAGTGGTGTCGATAGTAAAACCGAGATGTTTGTTACACTGCGTTCCGGGCCAATTTCCCTTGTCTTCCTTACGAAGTAGTCCGCAAGCCTTCAAGAGACGGTCGATTTGCCCGCGAGCCTTGCGAAAACGAGAGCGTCAGCGAATTGCGACCAGAAAGTCGTCCATGTATGGGTGCACACGCAGACGAAGGCGATTTAGGGCGACTCGGACGCTCATTAGCTTTGGTTTCATTAGCTTGTAAAAATTTTCTGGCGAAAGCTTCCATCCAAAAGGGAGGGCGATACAACGGAAATATCGGTTGTCCACCTTGAAAATAAAGCAGTTGCGAATATCGGGATGCAGTCGAAAATGGTGGTAGCCCTTTGCGAAATTGAACGAGAAAAAGTAGTCTGAACGCTTGAGATCCAGAGCGAACCCTTCCAGTGTTTCCATTTTGACAGGCATGCCTCGAAATAAGGTAGACTGGCGGGAAGGGTTTACAACCAACCGCTGCTTTTCCCCGGTAACTGCAAGGAACGCGTTTGAGATCGGGTAGCTATCCCTGTGCAAACGGTGAGCTTCGGATGCTGAGATTTCTTCGTACGTTCGGCGGTGAAGAGCGTCTTTGATTGCGTTATAGAAGCATTACCGGTCGGAGGGATCGACAGGATTTGAGAGAGGCGGAATTGAGTTTCTGAGAGATGTTTTCACCGGACGCTCGTAAACACCAAAACGGAGTGCCCGAAGAAGTAATTCGGAGGCTTGAAGGATCTAGGACCAAAAGGGAGCGGCGCATTGAGTGTTGCACCGTAGGACTTGAGACATAGGACAAAACGACAGTGGAGGTGACCGCTTTACTTGCGACTAGGTTTGGCGCCCGGGCCAGACTGGTTCTTTCCAGGTCCCTTTGGAAGGCGACTGTTCCTGGTGGCTTGTTGCTTATTGAACTCCTTCGCGTAAGCTTCCGAACGGAGCTCAGCAAACTTCTCCTTGGTAGATCAGTACAGGTCAGACGCGTAGGGGAAGTCGCCTTCTCTGAGGTACTTCTGGAGAAGAATAGTCTCTGTTTTACCGTATTCCAATGAGTCGGTGAAGAAGTCAACTCGTTCCAATACCCTGGAATAGGAAGCTTCAAGAAAGTAAGGTAGAACAGCGAATAAATCGGTAGCAGCTTGAACGTCCTTAGCAGCCAGGGCCTCGGTAAATCGATGGGCACTGGCGAGGGCTTTTTCACAGTTTCTACATTCGTTCCAGAGGACTTCGGCTTCCAACCCGTCCCTTTGGTCGGCTGTCTTGATGCGTCCAAACAGACCTTCAAGTTCAGGAATGAACCTCTGTGCGGGAGACGGAGCGACGGTAAGAGTTTCCTCGAACCTGATGAGCTTACCCGTGGAGGCGTAAGTTCGCCGAGTAGCGAAGGTTTCACCCACCTGCTCTACACTTAGGTGCGGCAGTGAAAACTGAAGTTGCCCAACATTGAAGGCCTCGGCGGCGGCCGTGGCTTGATCGGTGGGATCCCACGGCTGATCTGCGGCACCGGAGGGCCCAGCGGCGGGAGCAGCCTGGGCGGAAGGACCGGTACCACCCTTGAGCAAATTGAAGACTTCAGAGAGTTGATTCTCGAGGGTTGAAAACTTGTTTTCAAGGGCGTCGATACGGGAACCGGTTGATGCAGCAGAGGAGGATTCGGCATTGGACATGGTAAGGGTGTTGTGTTGTGTGAATGTCGGCCTAGACTGTGATTCGTCTGAAGCTGGTTCGAAGGATGAGATCTAGCGAAGACTTCAGGGACCAGAAGTTGTGGCTAAGGTTTCCAATTTCTCTGTTTTATAGAACTTTTCGACGGGTTCTGATCGCACATCAAGTCCTTGAGCAACGGTAAGCTGACAACGTGGCCTTATCCTAAGTGGCTTACAGCACAGCGGAGGCAAATGCACCCGAGATGCAGACATGACAGCGTGACTTGCTTCCAGTTTTGGATCACAGCCACGACGAAGCCTCCTTCTCATATTCACCCATAATTTTCCAATCATTCCACCAAATCGTTAGGGGTTTAAATCGTAAATTTCAAGGCGCATCAGTTAACAAAGGTTTAGAGCTCAATTATAGGGCCATCGAGTTTTTTAAGATACTGCACTGTGCAGAAATTAGAGACTTCTTATTTTTCATTGACTGGTTGATGATTTATAGTGCATTACAGTACATCCATTTTTCGTTGCAGTAGTAGTTCTGTAGGGGGTCCATCCTTCTTTTTTGTTATCGGGTGTCTACTATCCCTGCTACTCAATCCATTCTAACTTCTTTTAATGTTCAAGTGTTAGTTCCCGCTGCAAATTGCGCTGCCATGCTCCCTCCTTTTCACATGGCACCACCACACAGCCTCAGTACGTGCGACCAAAATGCCCTGATAAACGGGTTCAGTTGGATCAAATCAAATCTTTACAGCACACTTTACCTCCAAAAGGACAGATTGCACGACCTTCGAAGGGCAGGAACGAAAGAAAAAGATTTATCTCCGCAGAATTTGCACCGCGCTTAGTCAGGGCATCGGAGTTGTTGGTAACGTGGTTAAATATCTACTTGCCTAACTAGGCCTCAAGCCTTGTATTTTACCATGTTTCATCCAGGTAAATCATCTATAACGCCTGAATAAGTTTGATTATAGGTCAACATGAATGAAAAAACAAAGGTAACATTGGAAGATACCATACGTAGTGGATTGGAGGGTGGTTCTCCTGCTTCGGCCAATTGTGCAAATGTAACTAACTTAGAAAGCGAGACTGTGTGTTTTTAAAGAAAGTATCACTTGAAAAGATAGAAGAGAAAATTTTGGAGTGCCCTACCAATCCAGAAGAAAAATAGATCTGCGGATAATTTAAATTCCTTAAGAACAATGGGAATATCCCTCCACATAAGGATACGCATCATAGTGTACTCTGCCTTTGAAACGAATGATATACCGTGCCATTGCGATTCTGAGTGTATATTAGGCGCTTTTTACGTTCTTTTAGACACAGAAATCGGAAAACTGAAGGTACCTGAGCTTGATATTCGAGAACAAATGCCTGACGAAACTGCTATTTTGTTGACACCGGAAAAAGAGCATGAATTTGTCATGGGTAATAGTTCCAGTGATATAATTAGTGTATTAGTAAGCACATAAACATTCCAAATCCTTTTTAATTCATTCTGCGAAACAAATTATGTTGAAATAGACTCATGAATTCACCTATGCCAGGATGAAAAGTAAAGGATATTTGTAAAAGATTTAGTCATCGATAATGATTATGTCCCCTTCATGAAGAAGTCCTGACTGTTCATATGGACCAACGGGTTCATCTCAGTATTCAATAAAGTGTTCTGGTTTCACAAAGTTTCTACTTCGAGTTGCAAGATTCACTTATGCTTGGGATATAATTCTTTCAAGCTCTTTATCTTCATTTAATTCTGAAATCGCATTCAGCATATTCAACCTAAATCCATCCAGTTCAGGCTTATTTTTGACCAATGATATCTCAATCTTAAGGCAGATGCGAACTAGAACATACCGGCGGCTAGCTTTTCCTTCCTGAAGGTTTGCAAGAGCTATTTCAAGGGTAGAAGAAACTTCCTGAAGCAGCAAAATAGTATGCTCGTCATTAAAATACTTTTAGGTCTCTAATATTTTCTGTCTTTTCACCTTGGAAGAATACCTTCTTGGAGCGTTGCGCTTTTTATTCCATTAGATGACAAATTTCTGTAGGAACGATCTCTTTGTCTCTCGCTATATTATTGAGATCCAAGCTGTGTAGAACAAACGGTATTAAGTTCTCTTGCTTTCCTGATCTCTTCATGAGGTGACATTCCAGTCCCAGATGTGTAATTGATGAACCTACTCTGACTTTCGACAGCATTTGTATCTCTTAAACAAGCAGATATGTCTGAGGGGTCCTTTGAAGAATAACCAGTTGAAATCAATGGTTTGATTCCTTGGTTCCGCACCCATTCAATTCAGGAAGCGTCAATTTCCCGTTCCTTTTCAAAGACTTCATCTGCTAAGCATGAAGATTCTGCATTTCGAAGACGCTACATTTCTTTCGCAATTTCATACACCTTGATACTTCTTTGCTAGCTCGCGTGTTTACATCACGATAGAAATGGACAACACATTCCAGCACTATAGAATTTATATGCACTTCCTGGGAAGCACCTGTGGCCTCGTGAAGTGCCCGTGCAATGCCTCCTACCTCTACGGCCTCAAAATCTGTCGTTATTGCACGCAGCTCAACGTAGCGCTTATTGAATTCTATTCCCATTGGAATGTAAGGAATTTTGATTCGGCACCGATGGAGTCTTTCTTGTGTGGAGAAGTCTTCTTTCCGTTCTCTTGTGGAGAAATCTCCTTTCCCGAACTGGAAATAATATTGGAGCCGCATTTGCTCGAAAAACATTGACTATCCGGCTTGGTATCCATCAGCAGTTAAGCGAGATATTAAAATACGTGGTACCACGATACACCGAGAACTTCGACCCCCAACACTAGTTTCCCTTACTACAATGTTGTAAACAAACTACTTCCCGTCAAGTGGATGCCACCTATCTCTGTTCACGGCCTTATATGTAGCATCACCGGCTAAAAGAGAAGACACTGCATCAACAATAAGAATTGATTCCAGACCGAGTAAAATAACAAAACCATTCTCGACTGTACGAAAGTCTCGAAGGTATGTATTTGAACGATCTGCCACAATATCAAATATCATGCGGATGCCATCTTTCTGTCCATTAATTTCCTGAGCGTTCTTCTACATGGTATGTAAGGCTCTACTAATGATCTCTACCTTGCTTCCATCGGATCCCTCATCCCGTACAATACAACTCTGTACTCTACGTTTGAGAACTCTAGCTCCCGTATCCAATGATTTCTGACACTTCACTGCGAGATATAGGCGCTTTGCGATAGGAACAGAAGAAATTTGGGGTACTGTATGTGTATGATGTCCTATTGCAACACTAAATAATATTTGGTCTTCCGAAACAGCCTTTTCACAACGTTGCGACTCAAGAAGATCAATGTCCTTCGTAACCACAACGCGCCTGAACTAATCTTCTTTTTCAAAGGTATACATCCAGAAAGAACATTTGTCAACATCTACTATCGAATGCTCGCACACTACACATCTAAACTCTCGAAAACTCACATTATGGATCCTAAGAAGATGCGGGGAAGATAGAAAAGATGCACCCCGCGACATAGGGAGAAGGACATAGAAATGTTGATTCGGGTGCTTTGGGTACCACCGATCGATCTGCAAAATAGCTCCCCTCTCGAACTGAGGTGCCTACCAAAGGTCTCATAAACGACGAGACTATTTCAGCTCTCCTTTCTAAGGTTGTGCTTTGACCGGACTATGGTCAACGTATCCAGGAGGTATCTTGTTGAATGAGAAGTTGTAGAGATCGATGGGATGTTTTTGCTCCGTCTATTCATCAACGCCGTAGTATTTCCCCACTGAAAGTTCACGGAAATCGCGCGAGGCCCTCTAAAACTTGGAGATTATCCAAGAGAGAAACTCCGGAAATTCCATATTGTCGTCGTGATAGCAAATAAACTCCGTCAAGCTTAGTAGAATGGGAAGATCCCCATCGATGCCCTCGTCACGTTTCCTCCGAGGCCGCAAAATGTGCTAAATTCTGTTCACAAAAGACAAAATGATCCCGGTGTGATACCTTCGCAGACGCGGGATCCCATCCTTGGCACCCCCCAAACGAAGTGCAAGATCCGATGTCGTGAAGGGACTCTTCCTGCACTGTCGACTTCTGGATCTTGATTTTGTCGGGCATATTCGAAAATGTAACGACATTTCTTATACTCACCTTCGCATGGGGCTTATTAACGATGAAACTTTCGGTAGTCCGGTACGATTGAGACGGAGAAAGACTTCTGGCCGGAATGACTGGATTTTCCGGGGGAAAAGGTTCGCCCGCCGTTTTGCGAGCTGCTTTCTCCATCGAATTTCGACGAGACGCCCTTTTTCCCGTTGATTTCTTCGCGTTTTTGTTTGTCTTCTCTATCGTAGTGGTCCATGGGGAACTTTTCGGATGGGTCCGAAGCCGTATAAACCCCTGCTCGTACTGACACGGATGGAGCGGTCCAAAAGGCTTTAACTGCCCTGAATTGAAGTCAGTTTAGAGCGGTGATAGCACCACCTGCGGGGCAAGCTAAGATGTTTGAATGTGGCGGTGGACAGTGCTGGGGGCGAATTGACGCATTAGAAGAATTTTGAGAGAAGAATATAGAGATAAAACGTGATGGTAGAGGGAGGGGGCAGTGAGTTCCTGTGTCACCCCCGGGTCAGTGCCAGACGGTGCGCCGGGATTCCATATGAGTCCGGGGAGGTGTTGGTAGCTCCTGAAGGGTCAAGAGAAACCTGCCCTTATTCACTACTTGTATTATACTTTTTGTTCTCAGTTTCTATGTTGCCAGTTACTGTACTATATAGTTATTTTTTATTATTTTGTACAGTATTTTGGTTCGGCCTCGCAAAGTGTGGCCCTGAAACGGTCAGCCACACCCGCGATTACCATATGAACAGTGGTGGCCGTAGGTGGCTGGGGGGACGGGGACAGGCGAGAGGACACGACAGAAACCCCTCCTCATAAGGTCTCCATCTTTGCAAATCTTACATTTGCGACCGTATCATTTTAATGATTGAAAAAGAGGTTAGCCTATGCTCCAAAGCGCATCAAATTATTCGTATAAAGTCAAGAACAGCTGTTCCGATCTGTTTGCGCTGCATCTGGAGTTTGACTTGTATTCCATGTCGCGCGAGATTGATGTCGCGGGACTACATGTACTAGCGTCGCAGTCTGATTGGAACGGTTCTTTCGTACAGTATACAGTACAGTAATGTACTTCCGTATAATTTACATGCAGGAAGCGGGCTAATACAGTGCACAGTGGTAGTGTACACTGTGCGAGAATTGTACAGGCGTAGAAATCCCGAACTGGCACCTATAAGGCTGCGTCACCACAAGAAATTATTTTCGATGCGGAGCTTTCAATTTTTTAAAATTTTTAATTTATTGCCTCAAAGTTCAGGACAAGTGTCCTGAACTGTAGTGCAATGCACCGAACTAAAGCTAGAAATGTACCAAGAAATGGTTACGCTCCGTATTGTGTAAAGCAATGACTACATGGTATTCGACTCCGCTTTCCCTTTATTCCCTCTGCAGGGTAGTAGCTCAATATTTTGGAGAACTCAGGTGGTAGAGGCTTGTAGGAAGCAAAAGAAAAAGGGATCAAGAGGTAAATGTGATACACAGTATGCATCAGACCGGTTAGGCAAGAGCCACGGATACTAGTCATCCGTGCTACAGGACATTTGGGATACAAGTCCTCCCAAAGGACAAAAGGCACAAAAAAGTGTAAAAACCTGAAATAAAAAACGGGCTACAAAGCCGAGCTGGCGAGTAGGGGCCGAATGAGTTAGAAGTTACTATAGCTGCAGTTGCGGTGCCCTAGAAAGAAGGCGACGCAAGTTGCGGGAGTAATGAGTGGAGCCAAAAACAAAAACTGGCGAAGTCGTTGGTACCTTCAGTACCTGTTTACTATAAGTGGCACTTAGGCCAAGAAAAAAGAATAAGTTAAAGTTAGCTAATTAGTCGAGCTAACGCTCCCTAGTTAGGGCACGTATTACTCTATTAACTGGTTAGCCATGAATAAATATCAGGGTCAGTTAGTGGACCAGTGCCATGCCCAACAGGGGCGACTACTGGAAAGTCACTTTAATAGTGTTAACATGCTGAACGGCTCGCATCCTGTAAGGGGGCTCGAAAATATAGTACTACAATTATGCTAATAACCGTAAATTCAAACTAAAGTACTATTGCACTACATCTCCCCCTTCAGAACACGAACGCTCGGGAATATAATGTAAGTTAAACGACAGATAGCGTCCATTGCGTGGCGTGCTTGCCACCTCAAAATATTCCACCCGTCGCGGGCGTTTTCATTGTTTTCCAAATAAATTTACGGACGTGCCTGGGCAAGACACTTTTCACACTTTGTGGCAAGTTGCTTACATATGTCAAAACCGTGGACGGTCATCGGAATTTTAATTCAAAAGTAATCAATCTATTTCAACTAAGGATCTAAATCATGCTATCAAGACCTCTAGGCAAACTCGTACTTCATCTGTCTATGGTTTGGGCAATAAAAAGTCACCTATTAAAGGTGTTGACATTTCCCTGGCGTCAACGGCTGTCTCAACTACTAAGGAGTCATCCTTCTCCACCGTTTTGGCACATCAGTTGCCTTCCTCTGATCGCGAAATTTCGCGCCAAAAAGAAAAGATACCCGAAAAGGGGTAATTCGAAATTTCCGGTGGCCCACGACCTCACTGTAATTCGTCCAGTGGGAACGAATAGTCGTACAAAATACGATTTAATATAGGCAATTAACCTCGAACGTCACCGCTCTATTTCATGCTTTCATTCTCTTTGTCACCGACCTCATCCTGTAAAAGGATCTTTTCACAATCCACACCGGGTTTGCACTAACGAAGGCTCTCCTAAAGAGAACTCAAAAAAATTGGCTTCAGAAGCCCGCGATGTCGAAGAGACGAATGACGTTCGCGACAGTTGGCCATATTACTCTGCAGAGGACATCGCCCAGAGTAGCATACGTTACTATTTGGATGCATATGTACATGAGCCCTATTTCTGGCAAAGAGAGGTCATGAATCATACGTGCATTCAACAGTAATACACTGATCACAGTGGGTTCTTACCTAATAAAATCCCCTTGGACGCGATTACAACTCGAGGTTTGCTCGATCATAGTGCTGTGCCTGTTGAGGCACGAAAAATATCTCTTACAGATCTGATCATGAGTGCGCGTCGCCGCTTCATTCATTCGGAGTTTGAACGTATTTTTCTTTTACCTGGAGAAATTCTGATTCCTCACGCGTTAGGCGCTGGTACTTTGTCGTATCGTACGAACGGAGAGCGCTTTTGGGGTGAAAATATCTTAGGTCTTGCCACCCAGACCATACGCCCGATCGAAGTAATCGATCAAATTTGGCGCGGTATTCGCGGCGTGCGTCAAGATGCCATGTTTTGGCAAACAGCGATCATTCTGATCCACTTTCACTTTTAGAACGCAATTATAAACCGCTCTTCAGTAGAAAAAGTGCGCTCGAGACGCCGTTTTCGTAACGAAGCGAGATGTCTGATCCCGTATCAGCAAAAGGAGGCCAACACGGCCAAGTATATCGGTCCGCAACATCTTGATTTGTCGATGCAACGCGAATTATGCTTCGTGGTCTCTTGTTAAGGGTTTTTAGGGCTTTTTGGTCAGATTTGGGCCTGGCTTGAACTATTTTTGATCTTATTTTAGTGATTCAGATCACGTAATTTGGTGTCAGTTCATGACTGAATGTGGTGTTAGACATGGAGCGTTTCTCCTCTGAGATGTTCATGACACGTGGTGACTTTGGTTCTTACCAAATAGAGTCATCTTCTGGATGCAAGAGTTGGACATGTGTATTCCTTTTGGAGGAAAGGCCAATTATGAAGAGCTAAAATGGCTCTTAGGAAAGAATGAAGAGATCGACAGAGAAGATCCAAACAAATTGCCTCTTCAATGGAGCTGGCGCTCGAAAGGCGGTCAACGCCACAGCTTATCGCCAGGCCGCGTGCATCCGGAGGCTGGTGACTTTTTTTTCTACAATCATTGGAAGGGCGTTCGTGTAACGGCCTTGAAGGCCAGACAGGGACTTAGTGCTCCCCCTGAAGATGCTGCTACTGTGGCCGTTCCTTATTCTGTTTAGATCCCACAAAATGAGCCGACTACAGATGCAATTGTCCTTGAGGGCGACATTCCTCCAACTTCTACAGCAGTGGTTCGTCCGCAAAATATCACTACGGGAGATTACGGTGACTGTTTGGAAGTCGACGAGACGGAAGACGGAGGCGGCAAGAAAGGAATGATAAGGACGGAGACGGCCTGATGAAGCGTTAGGCGTCAGGCGGTGGGCGTGCTTGGTCCGAAGAGGACTCTGCTCGCTCCTTATTGAAGGACCTGATATTGACGGGTGAGGAACTTGAAGTACCCTTGACAGAGCTGAAAATGCTCTTGAAGGCGCTCTTCAGAGCCTCTCTTAGTACCGCACTTCGGGCATCTCGAAGCCGCAGTCGCGCTCAAACAGTAAGTAAGTAGTTTGTTTGTTCCCATCATGGGAACTGATGTTTCGTCCTTGCATCTCATAGGCACTTCTCGTGTTGACCCATAGCTCTCGTTGCCTCTCAGAGGCATTGAGCTAACTTCAAAAGTTTTGTTATTGTGTCGGACTTGAATAAATCTTTTGCATTCTCTGGGCAATGCAGTTGTCTTATTGTCGCTTTGGTTGCGTAGAGATAGTTGGTGTAGGTCAGGTGCGTCTTAATTTTTAGCTTTCTTCCAAGTTCGCCCTCTTGGGTTTCCATACCGTCAATATTTCTCGTTCAGAAATTAACTGTCTGTTGTTCCTCCATGGAACCTTACTTGCGGGACCATCATCCCTTTCTCGTGAAGACCTATGCTTTTTTGTTAAAAGTGTGCTTGCAAAGCGTTTTGTCCTTCAACAATCATGTCGGGAAGTTTCCATCGTCTCCTTATGAGACTTAAGGGTTCATCATGTGATCGACGGAATGTATCATTGTTTAATCACGTAATATTTTCCGTAATTGCATACTGTAGTGAGTTGTCAGAACTCCTATTTATACAACTCATCGTGAGTACAATATTTCTGCATTCTTCATGAGGACTTGTTGGAGATCTTCTGCTCACTTTCGACGTCCCTCATGGATACTTCATAATTGCGCGGTGAACCGCGAAGGGTAATGGTTAATCTAAGCCAGCCAGGCGTTACGAATGAATATAATGTTGGGCGCGTGCGTATCGGAACGGATTCTTTTGTCGCCGTCATCTACCGACTTTTAATTTACTGTACTACCTCCCTTTGTCCGAATTTGCTTGAAGTTCTGGTCCTTCCCCGCCCTCCCTGACCCTTGCTTATCCCTACCGCGGTCCTCTCTAAATTCATTTCCATTTTATTCTAGATACTTTTATGCTGTATCACCCCTCTGAATCGATCCCGAATCAAGTTCTTTTTCCGTTTTCGCTTACCTCCTCCTCCAAATTCATTTTTTGTGAGAAAAAGGGCGGAAATGTACTACTACAAATTCCCTTGCAGATTTATTTTATCTATTCCAAATCTATAGAATGCGCCCTCGGGAGCCTATTTAAACCCCTATATTCCAAGATTCAAACGTCCTTGATCATTTTACTCACCACCCCTATCCCCCTACTCATTCAAAACACCCTCAATTGCCTACCACTCCCCAAAAAAGACCAAAATGGACAACCTATGCCCCTCCAAAGTCATTTCCAAAAATCGCCACCCCCGCCCCCTAAACTACATTCCCCTACTCCGTTTCGGACCTACTGACCGTGATGACTACCTACGCTGACAAACCGAAAAGAAGGTGCTCGAATTCGTGCATTGCTTGTTCGTCGAGGATGAGGCGGAGGAGTTAGGTGAGGGGCAGGAGTGGGAAGTCTAGGAGGGAGCTGAAGAGACCTTCGAGGAGTGGACAGCCCCGGAATTGGTCTACGAGGTCGACGAGGGGGATGATGAAGAGGAGGAAGACGGGGTTGACGAGGAGGATGATAAAGCAGAGGAGGAGGAGGTTGACGAGGAGGATGATAAAGAGGAGGACGATGAGGATGATGAAAAGGAGGACGAGGAGGAGGACTAGGAGGATGAGGGGGAGGGAGACGTGGGAAGTATTAGATTGGTGGGGTCGGGGCTGAACGGTATGAACCAAGTGTTCCCGACGCTGGGACTGGATTGGGGCATATTCAGTGGTTTAGATATTTCCCAGGAGGAAATAGAGAGTTATGAGCCGTTCGCAGATATTTGTGGGGACTGCTTGGGCAGCAAGGATATTTTGGAGGAATTGTTCAGGTCTGATCTAGAGAATGGGAAATAAGAAGACCAGATCGATTGTTCGTTTCTTAAGTATGTTTAATTTAGAGTACATCATCCACAAAAAGAGTTTTTATGCATTTCCTGGTATCTTTTGTAGTTTTGGTCGGACTTTGGTGGTGGCCAAAAGTCTATGTAAGCTGAGTAAACTGCCTCCTCATGGAGAGGTCAAGCAAGTTGGCAGATACCTTCAAGCCAAATGCCGAGTAGTAGGAAGTTGACAGTCAACTTCCGACCCCAGAAGCATTGTTCTTACGCTGATAGCAGAGCACCAGTTGTAGAACGTGCCGCTTTTATACTTGCTTGTAGCCCTCTCAACTGTATTCCTTATCCACTCCTTTTTTTTCTCTCAACTATAACACGGTAGCACTTTTGTCGCTTGCAACACCTCCTCCTTGGGGTAATTGGTTCTGAGTATCTCTTCTCCCGACGATTTACCCCTATCAAATACCGTCGTAAAAAGATTAACCCACACTCTGGAGCTTTGACAGTTAGTCGTGGAAATCCATTGTGCAATACTGTTGTTGGTTATGACTCTCCAATAGAGTCTATAACGTGTGTCGCTCTCGACGCCGGGGCATCATCTTCGTTTGATAATCGATTGATGACAGTTGTCGTTGTTATACTAACTTATTATTCGAGCTATTACAGCTTCTTACTTCCAGATTGAATTAACAAGATTCGAGAATAAAACTACTGTATCTTCCGTCGGGGTACACCCTGTTGTATGACTTAGGTTCATACAAATACTGCGTTCCAACTACGCTCGATGATGGGCTACATCTTCGTCCTTAAATGAATAAGTTGTATCCAGGGACTAACAATAAGTTCGCTTGCAACTTAACTTCACTCGTTGGGAGTGGTTGTGGGATCTTATCACATCACTTGCACGTATACCACGAGTTGGTAATTCGTTTGTGCTGTGAAAGCCCAGATGAATTTTATCATTACATGACATCGATGGCTCCGAGAGGAGATAAACATCCTCCAAGAAAAGGTCAGTGTCATCCCTTCTGGGTACGTCACACAATTCCGACAAGTTTTATCCGTTCCTAAACTCATTACGAATAGCGACTTGCGTTGAAAAAAATCTTCGACTGTTAAAAGGAACCATTGAGGTTACAGTATTGAGCATCATCGCTCGCTTGAAATCTCACGTTGGGGAGTCAGGGCAAAGCTATCATGGTTATCAAACAATCAAAGTACTTGGGAAGTCTGTTCATGACCTCTCACAGGTTCACTTCACTTCTAATGTTCATCGAAAACTTCATTTTTGATCACAAAATGGGTTTGGGCCACTTTCTAGTTATAAGAAGACGGATCGACTTAATCAAGTCAGTTTAGGTCCCTACGTGGGGGAGATGATGCTGAAGTATCTGGTAAAGCTTCAATTAATAAAGTTGACTTTGCTGGCAATAGGAGCTTTTCCCCTGACCCCACCCTGTGTTTGTTACAGACTCTTGTAGACTCAATTTGAATTGTAAAACAGTTACTGTGCGGGCTCCCTCATGGAGTCTCAGGGCAAAGTGCTCGTGCACTACTAAGTACTTCAATTTTTGAAATTCATTATTGGCGCCACTTTGTAAAATGGCTTTGTGCATTGCTGTAACAGCATAACCACTTTACAGTAGTGATCTACACTCCTCCACCTTCTGAAGGATACAGTACCCTCCTGGGTCGAGGTTACCCATCCAACATGGGTTAGATTGACATGAACGTAAGCGTTCGCATTCTTCTGCCTTCTACTACTGGGGTATCTATCAACTCTCTTCCAGAGTGACTACAAAAAATATCTTGAGGTCTTCAAAAGCTAATGGATATAAAAGCCATAGCTATCCTCACCTCTGAGGCAACTTCTGCTTCATCAAGCAAGAACAAATGAAGACTTCAACAGTCTACTACTTCGATTATCCCTCATGGATAATCTTCATCATGCTGGTAGTAAAACGTTGGGCCTTGCTAAAGCACTTTAGTATTCCCTCAAGGAACCAAATTCCGGTTCCTCGCGCGTTGAATTTAACCTCATGGATAAACTGCTTGGCGTTATAAGAGCAACTAAATTTAGCAAAAACAAACTCCATTTTCCTCCCACTTTTCAAGAGGGAAATGTGCAGTTAATTTACAACTTGAATTTTGCTGCGATATCTTTGACTTCATCAATTTTTGTCGGAAGCGGCAACTTTTTGCGTCGGTAGTATGAGACTGCCTTCGACCTGAGTAAACCTCTAATAGGTAGTCATGTTGTTTCGTCCGCAAGGTAACCATACCATCGGACTTTGAATGACAACTCGCAGTCATCGGATTCGCCATGATCAATGATTTGAACAATCTAGTATTCTTTCTTGTCCTTTTGGACGTAGTCTGGTTGGACCTTCGAAATTTCTTTGGATTTACTTCTAGTCAATCGACGTGGTGACCTAGTAGTCAATTGGCGTTTGGACTTCTTAGTCCTTTGTTGTGGTGGAAGCTCATCCTCCCCTGGGTCAACATCAACGTTATCACCTCTTGATATCTCCTTTGACTGCTCATCAGTCTCCCTTGGCTCCTCTTCTGAGTCTTTTGACTCATCTGAGTCTTGGTTCTGACCCTGTGGGTCCTTTGCAGATAGTTTTGGCTCTAGTAACCTGTGTATGGCGTCGGTAATAACTTCCTTGCCGACAGCTCCTTGGAGAAAGCTTCTTGTCGATATGGGGCCCAACAAGACCTCGCGACACTTAACCCCACTTTGGATACCTGCTGGTACCGTACGGCTCTGCAGAGCCGCCGGTTGCGTCGTCACTACAGTGACTGATGAGTTCTCGGCGTCCACACGCGGTTAGTTTGCTCTGTCCATGGGAATGGGAGAGAGTTCCACTCTGTCTCTTGAGATTGGTTTGACAAAATCTCCTTCAGAGATAAGTATGGATTCATGAGAGACTTCTTTAACCCTATACGGTCCTGTGGCGACCGGTGCTAGCTTATGCTTCTGACATTGAGCTCCAAAGTACTCCTGTCTTAGGAGTACACACGTAGGATCCCACTTTGATATCATACTTAGGCTTTCAAATTAACTTCTCGCATCGAAGTTACGTTCATAACGTGCTTGTCGCTTCTGTATATAATTCTTAGCAGTCACCATAAGGTGTTTCAACCATGATTGCCAATTCAGGTGGTACTGCCTTGCTGTCCCAAAATCTTCCAAAGACGGTTGGGCTTGTAAGTCTAAGCTCTTTGGAGCTCTTAATAACAATGGCTCAAAAGGATCAATGTTGGTAGTCCTGTGAACTTGTGTCTTGTATGCATATGTTAGTGCATTTGTGAATAATTTCCAATTCATTGGGTGGTAGCAACGTAATGCCTCAACGCAGTAATAATAGTTCTATTGAATCTTTCCGCTTGGTCATTGACTTGCGCGTGGTACGTTGCCTTGAATGTCTGATTGATTCCAAGCATCCTGGATATGTTCTGGAACAACTAAGAAGTGAACTGGGATCCGCTGTCGGAAAACAACTCGGCCGGTGGCTCGTAGACAAACACCCAATGGTAAATAACGGCAAAGGTTATTGTAACCGCAGTTATCCCCTTCAGAGGTACAGGTCGAGCTAGCTTCGAATGCAGATCAGTGATTACCAAGAGGTAAAGATGACCCAGTTTGGTCCTAATCATTTCACCGAGAATATCGATGGCAACGAACTCCAATGGAGCATTCGGCGGAAAGATCATCAGCTCCTTACGGTATTTCCGTAGTGTAACCCTATTGTGGGCACAACTGGTGCAATGCATAAAAAAGGCATAACAATCCGTGGCCATGAAGGGCCAATAGTAATCCTTAGACAGAGACTTGTACATGCGCCTCCCTCCTGGGTGGATTTAAGTCATGGCATGACGCTCTATATGTAATACTCTGTTTTCTATATGTAATACTCTGTTTTGAAAAGACTTTTGGATGACAATATGTATCCCATTTGAAGATTTTCTACAGAAGTAACCTTCATAAGCTTTGGCATCCATAAAGAACAAGTTATTCCCTTCGTCATCAATCTTCGCTCTTATAGATTTACAGAACGGATCAGAATCCTGCTCAAGCGTTAATCCTTCATAAGTTATAGTTACGAATTCATCTAGTTCTTTTTATTGGAATGAGGGTCTCTCTTTTAGAGAAAGCATATTGTCGATGAAATCGTCGCAGAATTCGGTGTCCTCTTCGGGACCCTACTCTGTACTGTCTTCTTCACAAATAGGACATGATGTAGCCTCTTAAACAAAGAAGCATGTAATCTCATCATTGACTTTAACAGTCGTTGCACCGGCAGTCTCAAGACGTGATAGTTCATCCCCTTGGGTGCTAGCATGACCTTTTTTGTATTTTACTTCAAAGTCATACTCACTTCGCCGAAAATCCCACCTGTTCAACCTTTTTGAAGGGTCATTGGCATTATTTAACTATCTTAGTGATGCATGATATGAGCTAATAATGAGGCATTTCAAATCAGGTACTGAATACCTTGTATCAGCATCATGCAGAGTTCTTGAAAAGAACCCGAAAGGTTTACGTTCACGATTATGGTGAGTCTGAGAGATTACAGTACCAAGCTCTAATTTAGACGCATCTGTATCAAAAAATACGGTAATCATGGCTTAGACAATGCCAATATGGGTGGCGAAAGAATCGCATCTTTCAGCCTTTGGAAGTCTTGTTCCTCTTTTGGACCCAAAGATCTCATATGTTTCTCCTTCATGAAGAAGTTTGTTCAAAGGATGCCCTATTAGCGTAAAATCCTTGATAAACGGTCTGCAGACGTTACACAAACCCGAAAAGCTTCGTAGCTAAGTCTGCGTCCTTAAGCATCTTTTCCTCTCTCAGAGACGTTAGACGGACTTCATCTATCTCGAGACCCCCTAGAATAATAATATGCCCAAGGTATTTAATCTTATCGGTGTAAAACTCACACTTCCTCAATTTGAGAGCTATACCTGCCCTCTGAAGGGTCTCCAAATATAGCGTCGACATGGCGTATGTGATCCTCACAATTTTGAGAAAAGATGATCACATCATCTAGGTATACGAAACATGAGGTACCCTTAAAGGGTGAAAATATAATGTCCAGTGCACGTTGAATCGTGACTCTGGCGTTGGTTGACCCAAAAGGCGTCCGTCTAAAACGATACAGTCCGCTGTGGCATGAGAATGCCGTCTTATCCCTATAATCTTCCGCGACTGAGATCTTCCAATATCCCCAATTAGAATCTTGCAACTGCATTCAGTTTTCTAAATTCGATACAAAATGGCATGGAGCCATCTGTTTTTTGGAACCAACAAAACGTGTGAAATCCACTCTGACTGCGTGTGTTCTATAATACCCGCCTCGAGCATCTTTTGTACTTCCCTTTCTTCTATCTCTCTGGCCTTATGGCCTGCACGATATGGTGCTTGAGCAATAGGTCTAGCCTTTGGGACTAACTTGATACGATGAGTCATACTTTCAATCTTCTCAGGGAATCCATCGAACATGGAGGAATACTTCCTAAGTAACTCAATTAATCGCTCTCTTAGAGCTTCTGTAATGTGATTAAAGTCAAGTTAATCGATACTCATCAGTGTCACACCGTCCGTGACAGCCTTTTTTGCTTCTCTTTCTTTGAGATCTTTCAGATCCTTTTCATCTTCCTTCACAGAAGTAATATCATCATATACCATTGGGATACCTTCCATTGCCCTTACGCTCCTAAAATAATAATTAACCGTAGGAGTCTTTCGGTAGCTCTTCGGTAATACCGAGTATTTATCCTGTTCTAAAAGTACTTGTGGCTGTTGAAGTCGGGTGTGTCAACGTGGTAGCAAAAACCTGATGTTTGAAAATATTTTTGGGATTCTTGCCGAAGTTGGCAATCAAAAACTTAAATAGGCGGTACTTCTCGACTTTCACGACTCCGGTGGATATCGCTAGCCATGGATGGTCATACGACTTTGGAAATGGTTGAACAACCAATAGACTGTACCTATCAGAGGTAGCTTGAATGACTATTAGGGATTCTCTTGGAATCTTGAGCGATTGAGTGCATCGCACCTTGCTCGATACTCGCTTTTGCGACCCTGGCTTGTATTTATTGCGAACAGGGAAGCTATAATCAGCCTTATTCAAAGGATTTAGTGTTATCGTGACGGAAGACCCTTCTCCTAGTTCTAATTTCCTAAGTATGGGCCTTATGGATTCGAAAATCTGTCGCAGTAGTCTGTAACAAGTATGGCTGATGCGGTGAGTCTATCACAGCCTATGGAGCTTACTACAGTTATTACCAGCTATCCTAACAGGCAAATTAATCTTTACTATCATAGAGTGTAGTTTTTAATTCACACCACAGCTATCCGGCAACGAACCTGCGCGAATTTGATATTCCACCTCGTTAGGGATCTCACTCCTTCTTATGATGTTGGGTCCTGCGCCAGTGTTCAACAATGCAATAGCTCTCCTCATAGGTACTAACGTAATTCCAATGCCCATATGGTCCTTGTAGTGTCTCTTCGCTGGAACTTTTATCATATCCAAGTACATCGGATTATTGTATTAGACCCAAGGTCTGGTGAGTATCATTTGGTTAGTAACTCTTTCTAAAATCTTAATAATCTTGACAGATTACTTAACTATCTTTTCTTGTGTAAGGCCATCTTTCGTGTCCTCTTGGACATTCAATACCATTTACTGGTCAAAGGATCGGGATAGAGACACCCCAGAGCGAGGCGCAACCGTATCTCTTCCCACTATAGCAACTATCTCCTCTCGTTTTTCGATTTGGTCGTCATGACCGTGGGAGTACGCTGTCTTGAGCTCTGTTGAGGAGTTTACTTCTTCTGGGTAAAATTGACTTGTGTATTTTGATATACGTACGAAACGGATTGGCGAACCGATGTGCCGGTTGACTGCCTTGCCAAGAATTGGCGAACTCCCTCAAAGCTCTGCTAGGGACATTAAGTTTATCCATTGGAGATAAAGCTTCGTAGTTCTTAAGAACTGTGACCCTATTCTTCATAGGATATAAACAATCCATAGATACATTTCCATGCTTATAAAGTTCATAATAGATGATTCTATGTCGCTTCTGTACCTGTTGAGTTGCATGTTGGGGTGGTCTATTGACCCCACCAGGACGATTGTACCTGGTCTTTTCGTCCTGATAAAGCACGTGCGGAGCCTGTTGGATCCTAGAGGAACATTCTAAGGCTAGTGCCTGTTCGATCGAAATTGATTGTTCGTTTGTCTCTTGAGAGACAGTTGGTTCTTCCGAATAGGTAGGGTGTTCGAATAATACCTCTCGCACGAGATGAATTCCTTCATGCGGTTCGGTTGATCATAAAGATCGACAGAATGGGACTCTCTTGAGCCTTCCGGTAATTGAATAGAGTTTGCAGAACCTCGTGCACTCCAGCTCGGGTGAATTGTCTTAGCTGGGGTCGAAGATGCCCGTCTTGTACCTGATGGCTTAGCCATCTTAGTATCAAAAGCAACCCTGCGGGTTTGAGACCGAGCTCTTGCTCTCACTGCCTCGCCCCCGCTTGGGCATATTCAACAAGTTCCAAAAAGGAAATATTTCTATGGAAATCTCAATAACGCGCGACTAATGAATAAGCGTCTTGGCCAGATCATCTACAAATATTGAAATTATCTATTGTGAAGAGTTTACATTAGCGAAACAGTTTGAACCGTCCATAATACGCATTTAACACGTTTTCTCATCTTCACTAGGAACCTTTCTAGTGTTACGCAGTTGCATAACTGCATTATGAATGGCATAATTTGTAGCAAAACTTCTGAGAAGCTATTTGATAACCTCTGGTCAGGCCTAAATACCTCACTGTTCAGGGTTAGTCGTTTCTGAAACCGACCGAAACATTCTTCGAGCTATTATTTCAAGGAAATTGGGCAATAACCTAAAGGCTTGCGCTTTATACATACCTTGAAGGCTGAAATCAAGCACTAACTTCAACAAGAAATCTACAATAGTAACAGGGTCGTCCCCTGTGAATAAATCCCCCTGTGAAGTTTGGTACTGATACGCGTTTCGCAATCTCTTGTCTTTCCTGATTAGCGGAGCGTAAAAATTTGGTATCTATTATTCAAGAGATAAGTCCTGTAGGACACAATTCGTTCGAACAAATTTTTCATTGGTCTGAGCTCACGGAGCTCTTTCCATGATGGACCACAATGGTCTCTTTTCGTCAACCTAGAGGTTGCTTTTCTGTACGTAGTCTTCTTAGACCCACTTTTCTTTGATTATTTGGATCTTGCTTTCATAGAGTTCCTGCCTCTCTCATCAACAGATAGTTCCGAAGACTAAATCTGCGTACTGGACGAATAATATCTATCATCATCATCATCCTCGACATCTAGGGAACCTTCCGAGTCCGAAGACGAAGTTAAATTGGGATCCGACGAATTATCTTGCTTTCTCTCTCTTAATATATGCTTTCTTGTTCTTGCGAGAACTTTTGTGAGATTTTTGTAAGTTATATCTTTCTTTTTCCCCTTACGAGACTTTTTCTGGACGGATCCATCAGGATCTCCGTCAGGACTGGGATTAAAAACTACCTCTAAAAGTGTCATCGGATCAACTGCAGCCTCGTAATTTGCGCCCTCAATCTTGTATACCCTCCTGGCTACACGAGCAAATATGTCATCGTTATGACTAATAACTTTTGAAATGCCCTCAAGGGCTTGTTTTAAATCCGTTCATATGACAGAGACGTCAGTCTTTAGATAATCAACAACTATCTGAGACTAGTATGAGCCTTCTTCAAGCAACGAGATACGAATCTCTAAGTGATTAACGTTCTGTTGGGTCTCTTCCTTAACCTTGGGTAAAGGATAAGGAATCCTTTACCCAAGGTTATCATGCATCCTGTAAAAGCTTCACGTCAACAGTGATTGTTTCTTTCAATTACTAGTGCAACACATTGCACATTTCTTGGTATCTTTCGATGACAGAAAGTTTTGTAACGGAAGTTTCAACAGCGTCTCTTGTTCTCCGAGCTGAAATGGCTCTCGGTACGATCATTCCTTGAGCCGAGGTACTGGATCCTGAACGTGTGACTCGTTGAGTCGACATTGTCGAAGATTTTTAAATTGGAATGGATCATTTGTTCGATTGTTTGAAGAGCACCTAGAGCCGCTCGCGAAATTTTGTCCAGGTATTATTCCGAAGTCGAGGAAGAGACCCAGAACACGGTTCCCTGTCGACTTACGAAAAATATATCTCAAATTAATACCTCATATTTATCCCGAACAAAACAGACCGATTCGCGAATAAAAGACGGAGAGGAGGATGTCTTGGATGTCAAAAAGCCCTTTAAGAGTAAATTCAGCTCTGGAATAGTTGTCTTACTCAGTACAGATAAATGGTTCCGGAAAAACCGAAGAGAGTATTTCTATATCCTTTTCCGTATTTACCGAGTCCTGTTCCCACTTTCTTTACCGTATTTCGTCCAGAGCAACCCTTACCTTTCTCGCGACTTCGCAGGCAGCTGCATATATCCCTTTTTTTCAAACGCCATATTTGTATCATCTGAAGTCTTTCAAGGGAACAAATATTTGAATAAAGATTTTGAATTGGACCATGAAATGGACCATGGGTTTAAGAACAGTTCGGTTACCGTGCGCGCTTTATTTTTTTCGCCGATATCTAAAATGATTTGAGCGAAGATTACCTAGACCTTATGTTTCTCCGCTATGTCCGGCCGAAAGGAATCTCGAGCGACAGGTTTAAGATCAGTCTTCTTAAAATTCTCAGTCAGGCAACGGGCTTGTAATGAGTACGCAGGTTACCAGTTCTTTGGCAAATGAAACCTATGTCACTGCCGTCATCAGAGGTCTTGAGGCTCAGAACAAATTTTTTTAGATCACCGTGAAGAAAAAATCTTCATAATGAAGTGAATCGAGAAGTACACCATGAGACTACCAGATAGTTCCATGAGACTCAGCTGTGGCGAAGAAAACTTGAAGCGAATTCCTGAAAATCGATGACTTGCTGCAGGTAACTCCAGATAATTACCGAAGCATTCCAGGACAAAGACCGACCATCTATTTTACTCCTAACAGTCGTAAGAAGAATCAGAAAATTAATCGCAGCTCGAGGGCTCCTATGGCAAAAAAAATTCCATTAAGATATCTAAAGCAGGTTTTTTTCGTCTCTATTTGTTTTTTCCTGGATTTTTATTTGCATTTGGCTCAGATTTTAACTTAGAAAGGTGCTTAAATGCGATTAATAAGAAAATATTTTATGATTTGGACTTTGGCAGGATCCCAGCGAAATATATCCAGCACGTTTCGAATATATCAGTGATTTCATGGCTTAGCATCGCCCGAAAGGAAACTAGAGTACTCTTCATCCGTCATATGTCACAGATTCTGACGTATTTTTAAACATTTGAATACACATCGGCACACCAGTAACTTTCAGTGACAAACGTTTGTCTTTTCTTTGCTTCAGTGTCCATTTTCATCATAGGACACATTTAAAATTGATTCTTAGCCCTCAGTGGCCGTAACATGGCGGAGACGATTCTTAATGTCCCTCGACAGCTTTTCTTCCCAGAGCTTGAAGCACTTTAATTCATTATTCATCGAGCTTTTCTTATT
Organism: Kappaphycus alvarezii; assembly: GCA_002205965.3. Lineage (NCBI taxonomy): Eukaryota > Rhodophyta > Florideophyceae > Gigartinales > Solieriaceae > Kappaphycus > Kappaphycus alvarezii. The sequence goes on from NADL03000466.1 coordinate 147,698, forward strand.
GTATTCCTTCTCAAAATTTTCCTATTCCTAATTGTAGCCAGCGACGTCAAGTAGGTAGGACTCCATTGCGAACTACTCATGGGGCCCGTGGAACCAAAGATGACGACCAAATTTACCTCATCGACGTCCAAAGCGCCCTCGTGCGATGCAAAAATCACTCAGTAAAAGTATTATGTAGAACGATTTCATGTGCTAGACAAAAATTCCACCTCTAGTTCTTATTCAGCTAAAAAGTATAAACAGCGCTCAATTCTCTCCCGTAAATTCTTCTTTTCGAATAAATAGCGAGGAGCTTGATGTGTGGTCACCAGCTGTACCTGTCTTGTCCACAAAAATATACGTGGAATTAGTCAGCGCAAAAATCTCCTCGAGAGATTCTCTGGCATGTGCTGAATAGTTCTTCGCTGCAAAATTCATTATGAGACTCGCTAAGTGCATAGTATGGATATTTAAATCTTCCCTATTTCGCGCGAGCACTTCCCTGAGGACGAATTTCGAGGCGTTGGATCCTAAGATGAACGAGGAGTTAAGTTTTTCGAAGTCAACGACAGATGTTGTTTTCATTCATCCTTTTGGAGCCTCGAACGCCTCCGAAATCTCCTTAGTCAACCCATACTACTTGTTATTTTCCGAGGTTATAGCATGTAAAGCCGCGAGTATCTCAGCTGATCTCTTGATGAAAAGGTAGTAGTAGCTAACGAGTCCAAGTAACCTTCGCAGCTCGTTCATGTTCTGCGAAATCGGAGAATATTTGATGGCCTTAATCTTTTCTTCGCCCACGTCAACTATGCCCTTTTGACTCGGCGACCGGGACAATTAAACAATTTTTGGCGCATTCACATTTAGTGGCTTCTATTTTCAAGCTGGCCTTCGCTATAGTTTCGAAATGCCGCGCAGATGGGTAGATTGCTTTTCTGCCGACATCGAGAGATCTTCCAAGTAGAAATGGATTAAGGGGATTTCCCGAAAAAAGTATTACAACACGGGTTGAAATGTTAGCTGTTCATTAATAATAGCGCAGGGCATGACCTCTTATTTCAAAGTCTCATAATGAAAGATAAATTTTATTTTTTCTTTTCACTAATAGCTCATTAACGCTTCCTAGTATCCTGCAAACAAGGAATGCTAGTAAGAAACGAGCTTAGCTTCAAGTCGCTAAATATATCTCCCACCTTTGAAAGAGGGGAGCGGTCGGATTGTTTTGCAATTTATTGTAAGAAGTCGACAAAAAGATAGGTATTGCGCCATTTACTGTAGCAATAGCCACAGAAAAAAAACATTTGGAAGAAGCAGGGTCAAGATTCCAGCATATAAGGTTTTTACATTCTCAACGGACCCTCGTGTTGTAGATCGGCGCCAAGAGCACAGAGGAAATGAAAAGGAAGGTAGATAATCAGTTATTTACGCGAGTATTCCAGTATCTTGGATAAGGTCGCTGATTCGCGCCTTTTATTGTTCTTTGACATGTGATAGAGCATCCTGTACCACAAGGATCTTCCTAAAGAGCTTTTTAGACGACAGGGCCATCTCATTCAGTTGCATCTTTTCTATCTCGAGCTTTCTTGTCTTCGTGACCTATCTAAATTCTCCTTCTGAAGCGCCAAACGTTTTGGGTTTCGCGTTAGAGTCAAATGTAAAGTCCTTGCCGGGAATTCCAGTTTCATTACCATAATCCGTCATCTTCTTGACATATGTAGTGTCTGAATCGAGCAGAAGCAATTTTCTGGAACAAATGTGAAGGCCCACGCGCTGAGCTCCAAAATACATGTTTGGACGTACTATTGGAATCGTTGGAAGACCGGTAATAATATATGAACGAGAATTATCGACAAATAAGAAGTATAATTTGACAGCTTAGTCTGCAAATATCTTCATAAACCTTAGTAGCGAACTAGCACATGGAAGCAATTTATTCAGCTCTTATAGACTTTTTTGTATACAAAAATCTCAGCTAAACTACTGAAATCTCCAGAAAACTCAGAAAAAGACTTCACGTGGATGCAACTAGTTTGACGAAAAATACTTGACAGAAACTAAACAAATACACGTATACTCCTACAATTTTCTCCATTTTTACAAAACCCTAGCACTTCTAAAGAAACAGCAAAGTGTAGAGAGAAACATTAAATTAAATAATTCCTGCGCGTAAATATAAAATCTCCAAATATTCCACTGCCGAATTTCAACAGGCAAATGCTGTGAAATGTTTTGCATCTGTGACTCGAATCTCAATTACTCATGTGATCATGACATCGATCTAATGGGAAGAATATTAGGATACCTGATCTTATTTTCATGAAAACGGTTACGACGTTTTCTGATAGGGCCGTTTACAGGAATTTGAGGCAGTTTAATATTTATAGGGATTTCCATGTCTCTGATTTGTCGGCAACAACGGTCTCGTAAGCCAAAATCATATCGACTGAGTGCCAATGATGGCCCAGGAACGGTACTTTTTAGCGCGTGTACAGACATGTTTAGGTACCGGGGCATGACAGCGACAAAAAAAACAAATATTGCAGTACTGTAGAGGCAACGTTTCAATAATATATCAGGATTTACACTGTTTTCCTACACTTTGAAAAATCCCGTTCTCTAATTAAACGTCGCAGTCGGGAGGCGTCCGGGCCTTGACTCCTTCCCCCGAAAAAAATAATTATAGAAAAAAAGGCAACCTACAGATCAGTGGGGTCCCTTCCCTCTCTGAACTTACTGTATTGATATCGAATGTCAGTGGGAGACTACCCAATAAACTGAAGTGCCCTTAATTCTTGAGAATAACTATTTCTACATCGTAGTTATAATCAGAAATGACTATATTGAATGTTTTCTATTCTTTCAAATACTCAGATACTGATGCTAGAAAGGCTTCGGGTGAGAGAATCAGGGAAGAAATTTCGAACGCAGAATTATCACAGCCAGTATCAAGCATTCCACCGGAGGGAGAAAGAACAAAAGACGCATGGTTGATTAAAGAAGGGGGAGGCTATTCTTACCGATGTCTAAAGTAGTGATAACCCAGTGGCACCCTCTTTTCGGGCGACTAGATACCCCAGGCATCTGCTCATTAAGGACGAGGCCTAATAAGATTCCTCTATCTACCGCGTAGATTGTACGCAAGTGTCACAGTTTCCAGTTGTCTCTGCATCTTCGCACCATTCATAACCCTCCTCAGACCGATCTTTGCAGGAAATCTCGACATTTAAAACTCTTTCAGGGGACAATTATGGTCACAAGGATTCCATCTAAGCACCAAATGAGATTAAAAGAGCTTGTACTGTAAAATAATGTGCGACCACAGAGTGTAAGCAAAAGAAGAGGAGTGAAAAGGTGAAAAAACTTGCTTACATTTAAAAAGTTTGCGAGATAGACTTCGTAGGTCTCCAGAGAGCGGAACGGCACGATGCTTGTGGGAGGCATAAAGTGTTTTTACTAGAGGAGAAGACCGAAGGAGTGCAGCGGCGTCGACTTCACGCAGAGAGTCTATTTGGAGGCCAATCTGAGAAGTGAATAATACCGTAGGAAGCTCATATGCGTAGAACGGCAATGCAAAAATTTAGTCACTGTGCTTTTAGTCAAGAAAACTAAACAAAAAGAAAAAAGGGGACACCCATTCGAAAAAGGTGAAAACGAACAAAAACATAAACACAGAAACCAATTTAACATTCCAGCACTGTGTAAAATTCGGTACAAAGGAGTTTATTTATACTATTAATACGGCAAAAATGGCTCCAACTGGAAAGGTAACCACTAACTACCCGAGTATGAGAGTCGTTGCTAATGACCTAATTGCTACGGTATAAATTAACGGACCATGTCGAAGAGTGGACGTGAAATATGAGTGACCTCCAGTAACCAATTTTAAAGGAGCAGGCTCTTCCACCTCGTTCACAGGGTAGGTGACTAGTTGAAGATTTTAACTAGTTGAAGATTTTGGATTGAAGGTGACTTCCAACTTTCCTTCCATCTCATGCAGGAAGCAACTTACTGAACTTATGTAGGATTTTTCTCCAATAAAAGCCTCTATAAAACTACTAGCAGCATCAGAAAAGTTACTTAAAGACTTCATAAGGATGCCAGAAGTTTGAGAAAAGATGCTTGAAAGAAACTAAATAAATCTACTCCTCAAATCTTCATCCTCTAGATCAGAACCGAGAACTTCCCTCAAAACATAAAAAGTACCCGTTAAGTCCCACACATACCCGTGGCTGGACCAAGATTGTCTTTCTCTTCCTACAGCACATACAGCTCACCTGACGTCCTTCCAACCGAGTCCATGACCGGTACCCTCTGGTTCAACCAATTAATTCCTTCCTCAACCTTATGACCCCTTTCGCCATCCCCTTCTTCATCAGTGGACTCTCCATCTTCCTCGTCTTTCTCCCCGGAATCATCCCCAGCCTCCTCTTCGTCTAGACTCGCCCTGGACCTCCTCTTCTTCCATCCTGTAGATCAGTTCCGGGACCACACATCGAAGCACTCCCCTGCCTTACCATCCTCCTCTTCCCGGTCCCCCCACTGCATCCTGCGCTTCGATCTCCACCGGCTGACGAGCAACTAGACCCTTCAGGCGTTTCCTGGTTTGATTACAGAGGTAATCCTTTACGCCTGTTGGGCCCGAAGGGACTAAAGAGGAGACGTTGAGGTGACGGGGATGACCGAATTTGTAAATGGATCGAGAAGGGGGTATTCCATGCATTATGACTACCAATTGCCAATGCCATTGGGTGCAAATTGTCATGTTTTTGATATTGCATAGTTCCGGATAAATTCAAGACATCAATCGAGAGGTTTAAGTATCATCAAAATGTTCAGATTGGGCGGCTCACTGAATCAAATAAGTAGGTTTAAATTGGTCTTGTAGTGGGAATAAGTGAAAAAGCCTTCAAAAGGACTATTTATGGCGAAAATCACGTGTATAAATCTTGACTATGGCCAAGATATTAAGGGTCAAAGAAGATCGTATAAACGGATAAAAATAAAAGAGTTACTTTCGATGGAGGAAGCAGGCGCATTTAAAAAGAGAAACGTGAAAAAGAAAACAGTATAAATAAATTTAAATTTCTTCACGTAAAACAGAATAAAAGTGGAGGGAGAAACAAAGGGAAAGGAAGTGAAGATATAAACGTAGCTGGAGGGGATTTCTGTGCATAAAGGGATTATCTTCAGTTTCTCTTTTAACATATATCATCCTGGAATGTTAAGCGTTAAATGAAAGTGTGGCTTAGGTCTTCAAAGGGGTATATACAGAGTTGCTTTTCGTTATTGAAGTGTGTCAAAACATACCGTATCATTGAAATATTTGACTGTATAGGAACAGTACTGCCATCCAATGTTACTGGAATAAAGGCCATTTTATTAGAAGTGCTACAGTACAGTATCCGGTATAGTTATTGCATCCTCTTTGTTGGCCTTTTTGATCAAAATTTTTGAGACATTTCCAATTTTGTTGTGAATGTTTCTCATTTTAAAATTATAAACTTTGCAAGTTTTGTGTCTTAATTTACTGTTTCTCTCAAATCATAGGAAAAAACAAAGCGAGTTCCATTGAGAGATTTTGGAAGCTTCCATAAAAACTCTCCAAGATGTCAAAGATGAGTGATTGTATGCATTTTTCTATTTCTACGCTGGCTTGGGTTGAAGACTACTGCAGCCAGGCTTTTATTTTTGTTACTTTTATCTATTTTATGGTTATTTTTTGAATTTCTGTCTCCACTATTCGTGGCCTGACGTGAAGCTACCACAAACTCGCGGTCGCCGTATACATCCCTACCGGGCAGGCAGGGGTCGGAAAGGAGGACAGACAGCGAGGGCGAACTTACCAAATCTTGCTTTTTATTTTTTTCTTCTCTGCCACTCCCTATTTCGGTGAGTAAAATGGTACTACTGTGCAGAAATGGAGCCCTTGGACCCCGCCATATCGTATTCGACGGGTTGATTGACGTTCAGAAGTTCTTTTTCTTCTTTGAGAACCTCATTATTTCCTCTAGGGCCGATAAAGATAAAGTGCTAGCTCTCCGCATTCACCCAGATGGAGATTCATTTGACTTCTTTTCCGAAACGTTCGCGTCAAATGGAGAGCTCTTCGATGAGCCGAAGTCAGAGCAAAATTTTTCGAGCACTTCGTGAGGAAAGAAGACCCTCAAGACATCATTCGCCAAGCTTTGGAAGCTGGTCTTCATATCATCAATGACTAGATTCTCTACAGTAAATTAAGCGCCTATACGAGAAGGCAGGAATCGACAGCTTCACAAGGTCTGGATTACTTGGCACTGCGGCTTGTCGTCATAATGGCCTACAGCAGTTCTTAGCATTCTGCGGCCCTAAAGACTACGCCAGTATCTTTAAGGCCTTGAGAGACAACCATGCATACTAACTAGCCTTCGCTGGACCCTCGAGTTCGATCGCCAACGTTCCAATAGCGAGGCTATTGGTTCGTCCGGATTCCCTTACGAAGAACATGAATAATAGGGTATACGCGTTGGATGAATATCTCTCCAGGCTGAAGTTAATCGTAAAGAATAAGAAATGAGTCATCGAACAAGTACCTTCCCCCATACTTGAGAGGAATAGCAGGATTTGAAAATGCTCATATTGCAATAATTTGGATCATGCATTTTCGACATTTCGAAAGAATTCGCATTGAAACACCTGTTGCTCTCATTGCTCTAGGATGGGCCACTCAGAAGCTACCTACTTATTTGCGCTATTAGACAAATCGGAAGACAAGGGGACGCATTTTGGGCACAAGAAAGAAGGTAGAGATGATGGTAAAGGGACTGAAAGGGAGTCACTGAACGATGAGGGCGTTAAAGTTATGAAAAGGAATGTGGACGGTGAGGCGCTGCCGAAGCAGCCTCTACAAGAGGTTCATGGAGTAATTCCGATATTTAGTCTCCTAGATAGCCCACAAGAGGCCCGTGCTTTACATAGGAGGCCGGTTCTGCCTCTGAGAGACTCTGCGAGAATAAGCGAAAAAGTAAGAATAGGAAGACCAACCGCCGAAAGAAGAAAGCAGGCAAGATCTAGTAATTCGTTGGAAAATACCACGTAGTCTTGGAGCTAGCGACCGCTCACTGTGCTCTCTAATTTGGGCAGCTTCCTCGTGGGGACGTCAACGCGGCGGCTAAAGCTATGTTTTGCCTTCTTCGAAAAGGGAAAGACGGTCCATAAGGTAGCAGCTGTCTGCAACGCTTCCACTTGGTTGCTCCTATTTTTGTAGGTGAAATTTTATGAAACATAATTATGGGCGTTATTGGATTCGTGGGCTTTGCCCGACGTCATTTTGGCAGACGTTTCCAGGCTTCAATACATTTCTCCGAAATATAGGACCAAGAAGATCAAAGTTGCGAATGGGAAGCGCAATCCTTGTATAGGTTCGCTAGTTAAGGTACCCACTACTTTTGTGAGTCAAGCTATCAATTTAGACTTTTTTTGTTTCAAAAAAATCACCATTCAATCTCACCATCGGGAGTCCGAAACTTTCCGTTATGCGCGCAAGTATGTTCATCAGCGTCAAAATTGTGCGCCTCTACGTTAGATCCGAGTAAATAGTACTACCCTTCGAGCCGGACACAATGGATGCCGAGAAAAGGCTGGCTGAGAAGGAATAGATGATAACTCCGAGCGAAGGTTTCACGTCTGATTCGAACGCCGGCCCCGAATCGTCGGAATACTCGGAAGATAAACAATCCCCGGCCGTTCCAGAAATCCCACGTGAAGAAAAATTGGAAGATCCGACCAGCGGAGGTAGCTCTGCCGCTGGTAAGGTTCAAGAGGGTGAAGTCCGAGGTGCGCTGAGGGCAAGTTTGGCACATTTGCAGGCGAAAACGCAGATGGAAATCAGTAACTCCCTGCAAGACACAGGAATAATCGCATGGGAAATCAATTAAACCTGCCCGGCACCGATTACGGTAGAACGCATGTTCGAAATGAAGGACTCCGCTCCAGTTTATCATAGCACTCGACTTCTGACACCCAGCCACAACAAAACTTTCCGTCAGGAGATCCATTAAATGCTAGAAGCAGGTATCATCACCCCCGTTTCTTCCGTTTGGACGTTTTCCGTCGCCATTGCGACGAGGAAAGATGTGAAGCCTCGATTTATGTGGACTACTGCACCTTGAATCCTAAGATGAAGGGCGACTGTTGATCCTGCCAAAGGTAGAATAAATTAACTCGAAAGATTAGAGGTTTGCCCAGAGTTTACCAAACGTGACTTATTCGCCGGGTACTGGCAAGTCCATATAAGCGAGGAGTGCAAGTAAATCACAACATTTTTTGTCTTTACAGAACATTTAAGTTTGAGATCATGCCTCTCGGTCTGATGAGTGCACCGTCGATTTTTCAACGTATTATGGACTACATTCTGCGGAACTTTCCTTTTGCGCGCCTTTACCTTTGTGAAGTAGTAGTGTTCTCGCATTCGATGGAGGAGCACGTCTATCACTAAAACATTTTATACTAAAGGATACAGAAGGCCTGATTGAAGCTCAAGATTACTAAATGCGAGTTGGCGAAGCCGATGGCTAGCTTGCTTGGACATCTAGTAGACAAAGATGGAGTTCACGTCGATGAAGACAAAATTAAGGCGATCAAGGAGGCTCCAGAATGAAATTGTACGACCGAGCTGCGAGGCTTCCTTGGCCTGGCAGGCTAATACCGCCGGGTCATTAAGGAGTTGGCAGAAGTCTTCACCGCCCTCCGTTCTGCAGCTTCTGGAAGCAAGGAATTCGTCTGGATGAGAGAAATGATGAAATGGTTTCAGAACCCAAATGAAAAGCTTTCATTCCCACCGTTCCAACATTTCCAGACTTCGAAGGGCAGTTTATCGTTGGAACAGACCCCTCAAGCGTAGCTGTTGGAGCGGTCCTAGCCCAAGAGAAGGAGAATAGGAAGATACATTCATTAAAATTAGCAAGTAAGACTATGAATTCGGCGGAAAGGAACTATTCTGAATGCAAAAGAGAGACCTTAGTGGTTATTTTTGCACTCAAAATGTCTCGGGTACATTTTTATTTAAAACACCATTCAAACTGGTGACCGAACAACAAGAAATCCCTTATTCTTTCAAGAAGATTGATGTTTACGGAAAGCTAGCGCGCTGGTTGGATTTTCTATCCGAATACGAATTCGAGATGGAATACTGTCCTGGGACTGGGAACAGTGCTGCCGAATACCTTTTGCGGGTGGTAACGGACGATTATTCATCCGCATCAGATGTTGAGGAAAATGTTTTGGTGGCAACTACAGGTTCCTTTGGCACTGTTGCCAATCAGACCATATTGGAGTCTCATTTAGTCGACGTAGTCTTCAGATTTCGGAGCAGAACCATGTGAAGCGTCGCTCTATTAAACATACCGCGCATTATTTCATGCTCGGTGAAGCTAAGTTGCTCAGGCGCACTAAGAACGGTCTTCATACGATACCGAACATCAAAGAAAGTCCGGCTATATTGAAGACTTTTCGTGACTATTTCTGTCATTGGAACACGGAAACAACGAAAAGTTTCGTTGTTACTCAATTTTGGTGGCCCTTAGTCTATCTAAACATTGAGTGATACGTTAAGGGCTGTAAAGTATGCCAAAAAGCTGGCCTTTTGATTCCGTACCGCAGAACGCTAAAGATTCCGTTCAAGAACATCTTCTAAACATACTAGATTAACTTCGCAGGGAAATTCCCGAGGTTTAATATGAAAAATAAATTACCTCTTATTGCTGTAGAGCATCTGATAATATGGTAGATCACAGCTGCTATCTTGTCAGATGCTTCTGCGGAGTTTGTGATCGAGTTCGTGGAAAGAGAGATCATCCCTGTATTTAGGCCCTCAATGGCTACCATTTATGACAATTATGGTTGTTTCGTAGCCACCGCCCTCCTCTATTACATGAAGTAGAACTGAGTAAGGTGGAACAAAGTGCTTGCTAACGTCCTTACGTCGAAAGGCCGCGCTGAAAAAGTGGTTCGCACTATCCAGACCAGAATTAAAACGCTTTTCATCAAACAGGAGGCTGATTGTGAGTATTTTCTCCCATGCACCTTATATAGATACCGCTTCCGCCCTCTACAGAAGGGCACTTCGCCGCTAGAGCTCATGTTCGGGGTCGCGCCGTGGATGATTATGTCTGTCAAGGTCTCATTGGTACCGACAGTTTCGGAAGAACAGCACCGACTATAAATTCTAGCAGGACTGGCCGTACGAGCGACCATGCTCGATGTGCAGTTGCAACGTGGTGGTGACGAAGATGGACCGGGGACCACGACGAGTTTTAATGTTGGTGACTAGGTCTTAGTGGCACACGGACGGGCCTTAACTTCTACGGACAAATGGCCCACATTTCGCTACCTTTCTTCCTACCGTACGGAGTTTGGATGGCAGCTCACTCAAGATACTGGCTCACCGCTTACGGTGGCCGGTGCTCCAGGGAGATACTCATGCTCCCCGCCTGTCATTCCTAAAAATTAATTTCTAAAGCCTTCCTTTAAACAGCATCTCCTAGTTTTTATATGTCAAGCTACGAATTTTCGGTATATAGCTGTTTTCTACATCATTTGAGTACAATCTGAATCTTCTGATTGCTTTGTATACTCTATGGCGCTCATTCTGCAATAAAGGAGGCCATGCAGGAGAACATTGGGAGTACCCATGAGAAGAAGGCGGTCAACGTCCAGAAAGGCCTGCACTGGAACGGTTGTGATCAGGGGAAGGTGCCACCAAGATCTTTGAACGGCAATTATAACGCTTTTTTGCCGGAATGTGACGATTTGTAGGGAATAGTCGACTTTCGAAGAGGAATGCTTTGGCCACTCAGTGGAACTATACGGGGCACATCGTCCATTTTCAAATAATCTGCCGGATCTTCTTCACCTCAACATAGCTTGAGGGACGCCTGGGAGAATGGCATGGCGAAATTATCGGCGCAATCATAGATAATTATTGGCTCCTCTCTCGTATCGATGCAGATAGCGTGCTGTGACCCAAGTCGCCATATAACTGCCGCGACATAAATTTCACGGTCAGAAAAACTAGGCAAGCTATGTACCCAATTTGCATAAAAAGATTACGCCACCTCACGACTAAGGCTGCTCTTGGTGCATTCGGACGAGCCCCTGGCTGGCTTAATGTGGCAGAGGACCACAAGATACGAGTATACTTCATATAGGCTCTTTCGAACGTCGGCGAAGGTAAGAGACCTTGGAAAGCAGCAAAGCTGCTCCATGCTATCCTGGTTGCAAATGTAATCCATGTTCCAATAATTATCCGCCGGGTCTGGGCCAAAGATAGGGGAGACAGCGTTCGAGACTGCGGCCTGCAGATAGCGCCCCTCGAAGTCTCGGAATCTCACGACTTGATCATTGAAAAGATGGAGTGAATAAAGGGGAGAAGGTATCCTCGACATGAGGAATAGCACGCATAAATGCCAATTCGGATTCTTTTGACACCAAAAGTCAATCTTCAAGATAACACCCACTCTTGAGATCAGAATCCGACCAGAAATCTCATTGTTGATTCTATCATTCGACCTCTTCTCGTAAGTTGCGTTTCGAAGAATTTTGGTGGACGTAACCTGGACGTAAACCGTTGAAGGAGAAGGTGTAGAGACTAACAGGATACTCTTCCTCGGTATCTTCGTTGACTACGAAGTACCGGCTTTCAGAACTATCCCTGACTCCGTCCGGAGCACTAAAAACTACAGCCGATATTATCCATTCAGGGAATTCCAGGATATTTATGTGGTCAAAGGCGTCAGCCAGCGACTCTTTTAAGCTCAGCCGCACTGCAAGATCCCTTTAGATGTCTTCTTCACACTAATTTGCAGCTATGAAGTTCTCTATATTGGTATCGAACATAGTTTACAGTTCGTGATAGAAAAAAGTCTCCTCTTTGGTGCAACGGATGACAAAAAACAAAAACAACAACCAACAGCGGCCAACCTGATCTGCTAAAAATGAGGGTGTCCAACTCCATCCTCTGGTAGCAGCTCGAACAGAGGGCGGGCGGTAGCCGCGGCGGTGGTGAAGACTTGTACGACCAGGTCGATAATGGATGCCACTCGGCGTGTGGTGTAACTCTCATCTGTCCAGCAGAGACCTACCTTCGTAGAATAGATTACGCCGACTTCTTGAGGGACTTACAGTGGTCCCGTCGATACCTTGAAACACGGTTGAAACCTTACCGAACCACAAGAACCCCAGCAGGATCGCCGACACAACACTACCTCGGTTCGTTGCTCGCTTCAATCACATCCCCGCTGGTAATCCTGCGCACGCACCCCGGCACGTAACGTCACCGGCAGCGGTCGTAACCTTCCTCGATGGAACCAGCGCTAGTTGATAACGGAAGAGACGAAACAGAAAGGGATGAAGGGGTACCAAGGATTCCGCGCTCCTCAATAGGCGATTATAGAAGGGAATAATGGATCGATAGAGTGGAAACCATAACGGGTCGGGTGATCATTTAGGTTCAAAGTGTGACTCTACACTCGAAGGGGAGTAGGGTGGGGTATTGGACCTTATATTTACATAGTCTTCCCTTGTTCGCCGCTAGCTCAGGTGAGCGTATTGCAAGCATCCAATATGGGTACAGATCTGATATATCATAAGCTACCCTAAAGAGGTATAGCGCCCTCCATAGACCGTGCACGCATACCATGCGCTGTAGGACCCCCTCTGTAGGGGATCACCTTACACTGGCTCCACTAATGGCGGGGCTTGGAGGTGGGTCGCCATTTGTGCACTATATTTTCAAGCCGTTTCTCACTCCTTGGAGCCGCGAATCGAAAGTCAGAATGAAAATTATTTGACAATTTGCCTCTTAACTCTTCATTTCTGTATCTTGATTGTGTCTGATTGTCTAAAATACAAGGTGAAATTGCGTTTGCTGACATGCGCACGGAGTCTATCGCAGTAGAAATATCAGTCCAGTACGCCTCGGACGGCGAGCTGGTTGTTCTCGGATGACTGAGTTGTCGTGCGGCAAATATTCGCTGCGCGTCTTACAAACTGCCTTTTGCCAAAGAATTTTTCGCGGTAGCTTCCTCCCTGTAGATTCTTTCGCAGCTTGGTTGGTCTTCGCCATCTTAGTGGCCCACATAGGTATTTTTGGATGGGTCTGATATCATCAAACCACCCTTTCTTAGTAACACGAATGGAGCAGTCCCTGAGGGCTTTAGCTGCCCTGAATAAATGTGTGTTCGGAGAGGAGACGGCGCTGTGCAGAAGGAGGCGTTCGCTGGAATTGTATGGGGTGCCTTTTAGGGAGGTGAGTTTCGATGTTTGCACGGGGTGACGGAAAAGATAGGCAATTAAGCTCGAAGATCGCCCCAGCCAGACGTTCCTTGGGGCGCAAGACTTCCATCTATGGATAAGGTGGTATTGAGGGCTTTTGGACGCTTCCAGTAAACTCTAAAAGATGAGTGATTGTATGAAGGGTTTTATTTCAACGCTGGCCTGGGTTGATGACCACTGTAGTCAGGCTTTAATTGTAGTTACTTTTATATATTTTATGGTTATTGGTAATTTTTTTCGTCGCTATTTGTGACCCAACCTGACGCTACCACACACTCGCGATCGCCATGTAATCCATCACCGGGTAGGCAGGGGCTGTAAATGTCGCGTGATACACTACAACACTCGCACGAGACCCGTGTTTTACAATCAAAAGGTGGTTGCGGTTTCGTGTAAGGGATTTAACAGAGAGACGGTAACTTTAGGAAGGAAAAGGACGGGGCCGAGCTGAACGAACGGCGTGTAGAGCTAGACTTTTCGTAGTCGAGAACTGAAAACCTCTGTGCCTCCCGGTAGAGAGACAGGCAGTGAGGCCGGCGCTACAGTATACTAATACGCGGCAACGGATCCGGCGATGCCACGACGGCGGCGACGGGTCTCACTGCGATGAACTAGTTACAGTCCACTGTAATGACATGAGCGGAGGGCGACAGCGGATGCGAACCTACCCACTCCTTTTTTAAAATTTTTTTCCTTCTCTGTGCTTCCTATTTCGGACAGCAACATGCTCTATAGTTTTTTTGCATACAGTACAGTACCGTAGCTATTGATTTAAAATTACAGTGCCTTCGACGGGCAACGGACATAGTATATTACAATAACTGAATCACCCTCCAAGCCACCTTTTGAACAGGCATAAAAATAAACACGGGTAAAGTACAGTACAGTACTGTTTCGGTTACTTCCAAAAGTTAGCCAGCAGCGTTTGGCCAAGTTGGGTTTGCACAATCTAAAGTCCTTCCGTGGTCTAGGGCCCGGAAATACAGGCGTTTATCTAGACCTCCTGGTTGGTCCTAAGGGAATATATCCGCCACCCTCACAGTAGCTATCCAAAAACATAAATATTTGAAAATGAAATACAAAACATACAGTACAAACATTTGGACTAACGAAACTACCGCTAAATGCACCCACCCTAACACGTGCCTCGCGATCACCTTTCGACCTTGTGCGACGAGCCAGGTGAGTTTGACTGCAGCGGAGTTTAATGCGTATGTAGCAATGGCGGCGATTTGAGCGGCTACTTCGGCCGCCAAGGGTCGTTACGGTCCAGGGGCCCCCGATGGCAACTTGTTCCGTGTAGACATGACGTCGTCTCTGAAGTGCTTGACCCAGCGACTGCGGCGAGGACTGCAGCGAGAACTGCGAATAGGACTGCGACGGTGATTGCGACTGGGACTGCGACTGGGACTGCGACTAGGACTACGACTAGGACTGTGGTGGCGGCTCTAACAGCTATTGCGTCTCCAGCCGATTGTCCAGTGCACTGGTCAGCTCTTGAACGCAGCACTGGCCGCCAGGCTGCCGCGATTGCGGGTTCCAATTATTTCATGCTGCATGTAGCTTGCTTGACCATAGGCAACTTGTCTTTCACAGCTATGCTCTCTGATATTTCTACATTCGGATGTGCGCCCCCTAGGCACCGTCCCTTCGACTATGCCCATTCTGAACAGACTGCTTCTTGGACTTTGCGTTTCTGAGCTCTTTTATTTATGTGATTCGCCGCTCTCCTTTGCAACTTAGGCGTTCCGAGCTCGTGCATTACTTTTCAAGGCCTTTTCGAGGGGTACCCTTCGCGTCGGTCTTTCGAGTTGTTAAAGCGCAACGCGATCTCGCCGGCCGATAGTTTTAACAAAGCGCATTTATTGATTTGTCCGTAGCACCTACTTATTCCTCCCGCATTCTCTTTTTTTCCAGGTAAAATCGCTGCTGCTAACTTCATTAAAGTCTGCGCCTTTCTACCTTCCTTTTCATTCTCTTGTTTCACCAGTAGCGTCGCTGCTGCTACTTTCTATTAAAGCACACCGCGGTCTGCTCTTCTCTATCTCACCGCCTCGTTTCACCTCTCCCCCCCTCGCCTTACCTATGCTTTGCTAGTTTGCAGTGCCTCGACCCGACTTGCTTCCCTTTGCGGACTTGGGAAGGCCGAACGTGTTGAGAGGAGATTCAATATCCTTCCGGGCATGGGAGGCCGTAGTGGAGTATCAGTTGGAGGATTTAGTATCTGTAAAAATGGTTTGTGCGGTGTGGGACATACTTTGATTCCATTCTTGTTTCTGCGGGGCATGAGAGACAACAGCAGGAGAATACGGAAGATTGATGGACGGTGGGCGATTGTCCATCTTGGAATTGGCATCCTGTTCACGTGCTTGCTTCTGAGATGCGTCTTGGTTGGGTTCCAACATGTTTGTTGTTTCTGGGACGCTCAAATTCCCTGGGTTACGTCAAACGTACGCAATTTGGGAGACAGCCGACATTGTACATCAGAATCCTTTGCTTCCTTCTTCATTCCCCGTGTCCTCACGAGCGGGCTGCGCAACGGTACCTTTTTCGTCTTCATATCCTTATGAATCCGTTCCGTATGAAAAAAGCTCTCGCGCTGATCATTCCCGCGGTCCTCCGCGACAAACATCTTCTCTATAACTGCTGAACCGGTGGACGCTTTTGTCCCACGTTGTTAAAAGTAGAGGTCCAGGCCGATAGCGTTCTCTCCAACATCGCTCTATTGAGGAGGAATCCTCGTCCTTTCACCCTTCATCTCCTCCTTAATCGTCGCTTAAACCCCGGGTTTTCACCGTCTGATGAGGTGTGATTCGTTTCTGCGAAAGAATTTCAGGACAGCCGTTGCATCGGCATTTTCACCCGAGCGCCATTCAGAAAAGTTACCGCCTGCTGTACCGAGGGCCCGCGAATAGTTGGTCCGTGCTCAGTGCATAACAAAGTAAGATACTTTCCCAGTGTATAGAGGGCGAAGCACAGGAAGGTACTGTACGAGTAAACACAGTAATGCTGGTACAGCAAGTAAACTACTGTAGGGTACAACATTAAGCGCGTAGCACTATACGACTGGGGCTACTGCAAGCTCTTCGTTCGGTATCTTTCACATTAAAGTGCCCATTGGGCGCGGACCACTATACTTTTGGAGCCACTGCCAAGGTCTTCGTTCGTTATCTTGCACCTTACAGTGCCGAGCTGCCTACAGTGCCTCTTTTACGAGATTTGACCTGGCTTGATGCTATCAGATCGGATGGGCTGAAGGCGACGAGCATTTGAAGCGGCATGTCAAACGACTTGTTGTGGACGCGAGCGTGGCGACTTGATCCAAAGCGGTACTCGCTGTCTTGCTGGTTCGGCTGGTCCTTCGGGGCGGATATCGGTGATGTCAAGCGGGTGACTATTGTTGACGGGGTGTCGTGGCGCACTGCCTATGGTTACCTCGATTTGGCCGCGCAACTACCTGCAAGAGGCTGCCTTGGCGTTAAAAAGACGAACATGGCTTTCCGTTGGTATTCTCCTTGGGATGTCTCGTAGGGATCACATACACCCTTCTCGTGCGTGCAGATATGTGGAAGGCAGCTGAAATCACGCCTTACCCAGCGAGTCACTCAGGGGCCGGATTTCCGACACCTAGGGGCCCTTGTAGTTATGCGAAGGTAACTTGCATTGTCTTTATTCACTCAAGACTAAGGCTAGAGACGAAATAGCGACCTACACTCAGGGTTCGTAGGGGCCCGGAATCCGACTCCGCTCTACAGAAGTCAAGCTCTGCCGTTTCAATTTGTGATTCCATGATGTCCCTTCCTCCCGCTGCCTTGTCCTGGTTCCCGCAGCGGTCGTATACTTTTACCACCGCCTCAGGCAAATCGATCTCAGAGGTCCAATGAACTGATGATCTACCTCTTGATTTCACCTTGAATTTCCCTATCCCTTCTTCGATTTCTTCGTCAGGTCTCATTTCCGCGTCGGACATCTTATCGACCATTCTCAATGTGTCTGGAAGAGTCCCGTCCATCGGGTCACGACTTTCGAGTACCTTATTGCTGATCTTTCGCAAGCGATTTTCATGTACAGGTGCCTCCTTCTGTCCTATTTCAGACTCTAAGAGGTACTCCGTTTTCCCAAGGTGTTCTTTGATGGCATATGGTCCGATCCAAGGCTTGATAATCTTATTGTACTCCGATTTATTGAACTCTACTGACCATAATAGAAAGCAATCCTATGTATTGAAGTTTTCGGGTCAACTCGCTTGTCATATTCCTTTTCGGCTCGGCCTCTGGCTCTCCTTCCCTTCTCTAGGAATTTTTCGTGTAAGAGATTTAGTCTTTGAGCCAGATTTTCTGGTTTCTTTCGGAAACAGGCCGTGTCTACTTGTCCTAAGGCTTGGAATGCTTCTATTCAGAACCTGGATTTGAAGGGAGTCATATATG
Source organism: Kappaphycus alvarezii (assembly GCA_002205965.3). Lineage (NCBI taxonomy): Eukaryota > Rhodophyta > Florideophyceae > Gigartinales > Solieriaceae > Kappaphycus > Kappaphycus alvarezii. The sequence continues at coordinate 165,412 of NADL03000466.1, forward strand.
TCGCTGCACAAACTCCTGTGTTGTATCGAAAACACGCTAAGGACACGTGATCATCCCAGTCGCTCTGACTCGGGGAGACGAAACTGGCGATGTCTTTCACCAATGGTCGGTTCCAACGTTCCACTGTCCCTTTGGCTTGCGGATATAAGCTACATACGTCCAATTCCTAACTGTTCGGTTAGATTGGTCATCACTTCACACGTTAAGTTTGAGTTTCCATCGGACAAGAGATGCTCCATTGGTCAAAACATTGAGATCCAATCTTCAGTCAACACCTGCGGATGGTTTCGGCCTTTTCATCCCGTATGTTTCGTGCCCTGACGAAACGTGTGAATATGTACACCATTGCCAACGGTTTAAGTTTTCTCTTCTTGGAGCGAACTGTGATTGTTTGGACATCAAATGCTACCGTCTGGAACTTTCTTTCTGGATGAACGACCTCTAGGTGCGCTTACTTCCCTGGTTGTCCGTCTTATGATACCGTACATGATAAGCAGCTCTTGATCTGGGTCCAGGTGTCTTGGGCCACGGCCTTCAATAAAAGCTTGGCAGCAACCTGGCTAATGTCTTCTTCAAGCTGTAGTGCCCGGTGAGGGTTGACTCATGTACCCAGCTAAGTGCGGTGGTCACCAAGGACCTTGGCACTACTACTGGCAGCCCATCCCTTCCAAATTAACTCACTAAGCCAACATTATCGACTAGAAAATCTTTCCAGTCTTTAGTGAATTGATGGGAGTTTGAAAACGTGTATCAACACGTTTCCAATCCCTCCTCTGTTCGAGACCCATATCTGCATCGCTCGGCTTTTCTGAAGGGATTGGCGCTAAGGGGCTTCTCTCATCTCCATCGGCATCAGCACTGCGATCCCCCCTTTTAGAGAACATCTGCCACACTTTCTTGCACTGCTATGTCTTCCGCTATTTCCAAGCTGGTTCTTGACATTTCGCATCGTTGACAGAGCGGCTTTTGGGTGGTACCTCTACTCAAGGTGTCTGTAACTATCAGCTCTGGTCAGTTGCGGTTCTCGACAGTGTATTCGCAGTCCTGTACTTACAGGACCCATCTTGCTAACGTTTGTCGAGGGTCTTTGAGAATGGACAACCATTTGAGTGAAAAGTGGTAAGTGAAGATAACAGACTTCTCCCCGTGCACTAAATGGCTCCGCTTGAGAAGCACGTGCTCTACTGCTAAGTTTGGGCGGGAGTCCTGCTTTGAACCCATTTACAAACATATTGTTGATTATAGGTATCTGGAGCAAGCAGGCTCCAGTCCTGATGCGCTCCGAATACATGCTGAGAGATTCTCGTCTCTCTGACCATTAGATTGTGAAGAACGTTACTTGTAGGTAGGCAAGCTGGTCTTCGTTGAACAAGATTTACTCCAATTTCTCCGAAAGAATGTCCATAGGTGGTTCCAAGTACGTGTTGGCTACATCCTCGTATATACCTTTGACCTCTTGATAAAATGAAAAAGGTAGCAGCTTCTTTTAGTCTTATGCTCGTACGTGAAATTCGCTTAGGACACGTATTCAAATACGCTTTGCATCCAGGGAAGAACCATCTCCATTGTTTCTGCATTTGCTGGACTCCGGTCCAGTCTAATAGAGCTTGCCTGCAACATGAATAGGAATTCATTTTTCGGTAACCTCCTGTTTCTCTGTTACCGAAATTTGGGCTCTCTTGCTCTTCTCGATTACAGTTATTTGGGTCGGAACTCCGGTGGAGTTCATATTTGCGTTCATAGGCTTCAAAAGGGCAGTGCTAACCACTAAAACCTTCTTCATACCCTCCATTATATCATCAAGAGCAGTATTAATGGTCTGAGTGGATATAGCATCTTCCTAAGGAGTCTGACGTTTCTCTAGCGTTGGTTCTTCCAGAACAGCTTGGGTTTCCAAGTCAGAATTGTCCAAAATTGAAGCTTTTTCGTTTACGCGGGCCGGGTTACCGTTGGTCCGATGGCATGGCATATTTAATCTGTTTTAACTTGTGTTTAATATACGTATTTTACTTGATCCCTTTCGATGGCTTCTCTTTCCAACAGTTTTTTCTTCAAGCAAAAATCGACTTCTTTAAGATGCTAAACCGTCGTCTCAATGGGCTGGCATCAGATAACGAGTGACATTGTATTCTTATCGAGTGCGTCAACACTTTTCGCAAAACTGGATAAAATAGTAATACTTTACTGCATTAGTATCGGGGTCCAGTGCAGGAACCGACTATGTTGCTAGCTAAGTGCTAACGGGGTGGTCCACGTCGGGCACGTGCACAGGTCTGCGGGACACGATAGCGTTCGTCAGAGACGACCAGATCGTGTAACTAATGCGCCAGTAAACTCTCATTTTAATGACTCCAACAGATGTACAGTACATCGATTTTATGTTGCGGCTACTTCCAAAAGTTCGCCAAAAACGTTTGACCAAGTTGTGTTCGCACATTCTCATGTCCTTCTGTGGTCCAGGGCCCGGAAGTACAGGCGTTTATATAGACCTTCTAGGCGGCCCTCTGGTGCCCTTTCTCCGGATATCGCATTATTTATCGAAGAGTTTGTGCCACGTGTAGCCACGAAATGCCACACTTCGGACGCTACGATTCGCACACGCATCTACCAGCGTATCAGTTGCACTTTGTGGTCGTCGGTGGCTATGGCCATCATATCGCGGGCCCCACTGCACGTGACCGATGTGGTCCATCCAGTTAGCTCGAAACTGAATAGTCTGTCAGTCGGTGTACACTCAAGATAAGTAAAAAGAGTAAAAGATTTCTTCTAGGGGTATAGTACATGTCAACCCACGTAAGACACGGATACATTGGCCTCACGTCATGCTTCCGGACCGAGCAGCCCTGCTCGCGGGACGCTTTCCGCTTCTAGGGGCCCCCATTGGCAACAAAACGTTCACGGATAGTTTTCTGCGGTCTAAGATCGTTCAGTTCCGCCGCACCCTGGACCGCCTTCTGCTGGTCCGCGACGCCCGCGCCCGGTTCCACATGCACCGGATCTGTGCCTTTGCATGCCTCCTATCCCATGCATTCAAGCTCTCAGATCCGCGCTTAGCTGAGTCCGCAGCAGAAGAATTTGATGATCCACAGCGGTCATCGTATGAAAAGCTACACAGCATCTCACTCACGGACCGAGCCTGGGACCAAGTCTGCCTCCCCATGCACCTTGGTGACCAAGGCTTCGAAAGCATCGCCTCGTTCCTCCATGGCGCAGCCGCCGCTAGCATCATTGATGCTGCGCCCGCACGACAGCGGACTTCCGCATACGCCACGCCGCGTGCTTGTGCACTACCTTCTGGTCGATTCCGCGGCCTCCGTTAGGCTGGGCCTTCTCTCCGCGGTTTCGCCCTGTCCATCCCCGGGATAGTCGAACTTTCGACCCTTGACCCTCCAACTCTAGCTGCTTCACCCACCAACAATCTAACCCTTCTCAAATGGGTGCAGCAAGAGGCGCGGGTAAGAGTACATTGGCACGACGAATCCTGGGCGAATGCCCCCAAACTCGACTGCCCATAGCGACGCTGACATTCGACATCGCATCCGTGGCTTAGCGTTCCGCCGCAGCTCGCTGCGGCGTTTCTTTTCGCTCACCCCACGGCAGCTACGAAGGTGCACACCACACACTGGCAGACCATGCTCCGCCGTCACCTCGGACTGCCAGTATATGATGAATCCATGCCCTTCAACTGCCACCACTTTGACCGCCCCTTGGACAACCTCGGGGATCACGCCGCCTACCTTTGCTGCCCTGGTTTCAGCTTTCGTCACCGCCATAACTCGCTCTGTTATGCGTTTGCGACACAAGTTATCCGCGACGCGGGTCTGGATACTCGGCACGAGGTTCCGCTCCTCGTCCAGGGCACTGAGGGGCGTTTTATAACTTTTTGAAATCTTGAAATCTTGAAAAAGTGAGACGGGATATCATAACTTTTTCAATGTTTCAATCTGCGAATCCTTTTTATAAGTCCAAGAGAAAATTGAAAGGGAAAAATGGTGAAGCACGGCTTTTGCGAGGTCCACCAATCCTGGTGATGGGGTAGTATTCTCGTCTGAAGAATTGCAAGACTATTCCCAGGCCAATAAAACATCGACAATGACGTCACGATCGGCGTCTGGTACTGGTACCAGTCTCCTTTTCAATATCCACCCCTGCGCCAAACGAAATTCCCCCCGCTCCATACTGAATCGCCGACTAACCAAACGAGTACGAAGAACAACGCAAAAATGGTTGATCGTTTTGGGAACTGCAGCCGTTGTATCAACTGCCGCTGGAGTAGTCACGAATCTATCGGACAAGAGAAAGAACCGAGCAGTCCGTGAACATGAACAGTTTAACTTGGATAAACATTTTTTATCCATCGGTGACGACCACTTCCAGCGCTTGTACCGATTAACGAGGCAGCAGTTCAATAAAATGTGTCACCTCACATCCCAATACTTTCTCGTCGAGTGAAACGAAACACAGACAAGGCTGCGACTGTTCCAGTTGAGGTGATGTTGTGTGTAACATCACGCATACTTGCTGGAGCAAGCTATTTGGATGTCGTTGGCCGTACTGCATTTGATCTACAACTACATATCAAGTACTTACCCAGACACTTCATGCTCTTAACCAGTGTTTAGATCCAATTATCTTCCCGCAATCTGAGTCGGAGTGCCGTGAAGAGGCGAATCGTTTTCGTCGGAATCGAAGAAGTCCTCTTTATGGAATTTTCGCCGCATTGGATGGTACTGCTATTGCTATCCAACAGCTGAGGTTGTTGGATACACCCGATCCTCGCAAATATTATAACAGGAAAGGGCTTTTTGCTATTTGTGTTCAAGCTGCAGTTGCAGCCAACTACAAATTTCTATTTGTTTCAGCAAGACATGCAGGATCCACTCATGACTCTACGGCATTTCAATCGACTAAACTGGTTGAATTACTTTTATCTAATACCCTGCCACAGTAGAGTGCAATCGCGGCGGACGATGCTTACAAAAATGGCTCTCACATTCTCACACCATACAGGGGGAGGCAATTAACATTGTCGCAGGATTCTTTTAATTACTACTTGTCTTCGTTACGCATTACCGTCGAGCAGGCGTTCGGCATTTTGGTCACCAGATTTGGAATTTTCTGGTCTCCACTGCGGTTTGATTTAGCAAAGGATACTCTCATTATTCTAGTCGCTTCCAAAATACACAACTTTATAATTGATAACTCAGTTGGGGGGCTGCATTCAATATTACCAATGGCTGAAGAGAACAGAGTCCAGGGGGAGCCAGTCGTTCATTTGCAAAGTTCATTGCACACAGATCAGGAATACGACAGGAATCGTAACCGCAGCAGAGAGCACTCGCCTATTCGTGACAAGATCGCAGAACGGCTTAATCAATTAGGATTTATTCGTCCTCCACCTTCGTCGCGACATCCTGCCAATACGCAATCATAGATTTTCTCAGGACGCCGCTTTCCTAATGCTTTCATATAGACTACATAAAATTTCGTTGTATGTTTTTCTTTCGGCATCCTCGTCAGCGAGCAGAAAAATTTCCTTCGTTTGCTCAATTGCAGCAAGGAGGGACTGCAAGGACTTTCCCCTCGCGTCAACAGCCTCAAACCGGGCTTTATCGCGTTCTGCCTCCTCTGTTTGTTTCGCTGTTTCTGTGTTCATGGGTTTTAGAGAAGAAGACAGCGCATCCATGCCAACTATGCTGATTTCCTGTCGACTTTGCTTCTGTCGCTTACTCGGCGGCGTATAGTTTTGATTTGTGTTGACTCCGTGTCCTACCCCTCTTCTTTTTGAGCATCACTCTGCATTGCTCGAGTCGCCAACGGCGCGAGTAGAGAGAACCGTTTGAGGAAGAAATGCGCATACAGTATGTAAGATTTCCCCCCTCTGTAGTTAACAAAAGATTCGCTATCCCCGTTCCCGCTTGCTTCATATCTGCACATGCATGTCCCATAAAAACTCTTAAACTCAGCGAATTTCCGTTTCAGTACCCCTCCTTCCCTGTGATGCAAACAGTGTTTAGGGTCTATCCCTGCAATATCAAAAGCGGATACCCCTCCGCTCAAACAATGTATCGGTTACGGTGTGAATTCTTCATCATTGAAAAGGGGCGCAATGTGCTCTGCCCAAGGATCGACAAATGTCGTGTCTACCTCTTCCCTTGTTCTTGGCTCCATAAGCTGTGTCCTCGCCACTGTCATGCGGGGATCAGCTAGAACATGCAGAATGCGGCAGTATTCGGAGGCCTCAAAATCCGATTCAAGCCCACAAACTGACACATCCCCATTCACGAACGGCGGCTGTCCGACTTTAACAATGCCATCCTCAAATACTGGGCAGTCTCCCTTTAACCACTGTATTGCTTCATTGCCGTTAGTGAGTTTGACCACTTTCACTATAGTGGGTTTAATACATTCTATAAGTGCGGGTGCATCTCCCTGTTCTCCGCACTTTTGTAATCCACAACAGAAAGGGCCTCGTCCAAACAGAACCTCCTTTGTGTTCCTTCCTCCTTTTATTTAAGAGCGCTGAGTATATCCTTACACAGTGTGTTGCTTGGCAGGGCTTTTTTAACCGTGGCCTTGGCAGATTCGAAATCTGATGGCTCAACCCTCCTTGGGTCAAGCATTTCGTTATCAGGCATTACTTTTGAACCACTTTCGTGTTGCGATTGAAGAACAGGAGCACTCGGTTCAATGGATTGTAACCGCGGTCCCCCGAATGCAAACGCTTGATAAGAAGCTCCTTGTGGGTGCTTTGGTTGAGCCACATCATCAATAGTACCGACGCGATCACTGTCAAACTCATTCCCGTCAGTAGATTGCATATTGCGTACAGTTCACTGCCCACACAATGATGCAAAGTAGATTGCAGTTTGAATTCTTATTTCACGAATGGAGACTTTTGTGGGACCGCGGGGATAGGGACCCGTTGAGGGGTGAGGTGCGTGTGGCCGAGAGAAGCAAGCCTGGTTGGGGGTAGAGTGACGCGTGTGTGGCGATCGGGGGTCAGGGAGGGTTGTTGTTGGGTGAGGTGCATGTGGCCGCGAAGAAGAGGCCTGGTTAGGCGTGGAGTGGCGTGTTTGATAGAATAGGGAAAGCAAAAGGGGGTGGCGAGGTAGTTTGGATTAAGGATACGGGGATGCGAAGAGACAGGTTAGCTTCGATGAAGGTTGAGTGAGGATACGGAGGCGGAGCCGTTACCTTGGGAGATGTTGAATCTGTTGAGAACGAAAGAGACCGGTATTAGGATCTGCCGCAGAATGGAGGGAGACGCGTATCTGTGGTGAAGGAAAGACGGGTTGGTGGGATGCTGGTTTAGTGTGGACTCCTGGGAGATGGAACGACAGCTGTCGCAAGAAGCGTGGAAAGCGTTATGATGTCGGCACTCGTCGTGTCGTTTCTCGTTTCAAAGTGTTACCGGGAAATCTGGGAATTCCCGGTCACGGATTGAAACGCTGAAACAAACGTGGCCAGCTGGTCGGTGGTGATTGGTTCTTCATTTTTCAACTTTTCAATGTTTCACGTTTCAAAAAGTCATAAAACGCCCATAAGCTCCGGCCTGCCGATATCGTGGTATAATCCCCCCCAACCCCGGAAGGCACATCGTTGCGCCCCATAGCGTGTGACATCACTGTCGTCTCACCGGCCAAGGCCGCAGTCCGCACCAAAGCGACCCAGGTTGCCGGTGGCGCTGCTGATCGGGCGGCCCGCCATTAGGTTACAACTGTGGAACGCAACCTTGCCCGATGCCTCCCCGCTCCCTCAACTGGCCCATCTTCTGCGCTTTACACGCCGAACTTCACGTTTCGACCTCTGGCGTTTGATTCCCTGGGTGCCCCTTCCCCTGGTACAATTGCGTTTATCGAGGAGTTAGTCCGCGGATCGCGTCCTAGTGTTACTCGACACTTGGCGTTATCCGCCGCCGTATCTACCAGCGACTGCGCTGCACCCTCTGGTCATCCATTGCTCAAGCTATCCTGTCCCGAGCCCCGATGCGCATTGACCACGAGGTACATCCGGTTAGATCCTAGCCGTATATGTGGGACGTGCGCAGTCCCCACTAGATACTGAATGCATTAAACTTCTTAGCATATATTCGCTATGCAAGGGGGGAAAATGGTGACTTTTTATATCTGCTACCTTAGGAGTAGCGGTCCAGAAGATAAATATTTGAACATGAAATACAAAACTAACGAGACTACAGTAGTAAATGCACCCACCCTAACAGTACTGTAAAGTACAGTACCACCTGGCAGTCTACTGTACTGTACTGTACAGTACTGTGCGGTATGACCTTTACGATCTTGGGCAATACAGATGAGGGCTATGGCACAGTATGCGCATAACTCGAAAGAGTTCTGTATTCAAGCCCTGGGACTACATCCCTACTCTCCTGTACACCCCATAGAAATCAACAAATGGCCTCTCTTTACAGAAGTCTTGTGAGAGCCAGTGACTAGCCCCCACGTGCTTCAAATTATGACCCTAAACTCTCTCTGTGCTGGGCCGTGGAGCAATGTACAGTTGGATGGCAAATCTCCTTTGTAAGCATTGTACCAACCCCCTGGTCACCAACATACAAACGATGTTGAAGCAAATTGCGCTTCTAGGCCGGTTGAGGAAAACTCGCGGAGGGCGGTCATCTTCCTCCTAGCCTGCACCGCCATATCGTGCGCGGTGCCTTAGTCTTGCGATCGACACATGCCTAGGCCTGCGTTTGCAGGGGCAGCAGTCGTAACGGGTTCACACCGTGGCACTTGGATTTCATCTGCGGAATCGGCAGTGAAAACGTTAAGGCTTCAAGGTTCGCGTTTCCCGAAAGTGGGTTTCCCATTATCTTTCACCACGCAATGCAGGATGTCGTCCGATTCTTCCCAACACATCTCCCAATCTACCGGCATAGTTATCCCCTCCTGGGATATGCTTGCTCATATGACTCCCCATGAGGATTTCGTAAATGGGCCTAACTGTTCTACCCCACGAGTGAACTTCAATCAGTTCGCCTCTTTGGCAGAAAAGATACCGAGCTTCGTCTTGTGCTCTACCGTGATCACGCGAGTTGGTGCCCGTACTGTCACAAAGTTCAGATGCTTATCGAAGCAAAGCGTATTCCTTACGTCATCAAAAAGGTTAACATGAGTTGCTACGGAAGGAAACCTGACGAGTTTCTCAAGCTTGTCCCATCGGGTCTGTTACCGGTCATCCAGTTGGACGGTGTAACAGTTACCGAATCAATGGATATCATGTTTCTTCTGGAAGAAACATTTCAGACCCCTCACCGGAAGATGATTCCGACGGAGGACAGCGACAAGATGCAGGCCTTCCACCGGTACATGAGGCTCGAGCGGGTATTCACCGGTGCCTGGTTGGGAAGCCTCAGAGGGCCACGCGCCCTTACTGCGAAAGGGCTGGAGGCCATGCATCAAACCCTAGACATTTTGGAGAGCTGTCTGGGAGAGTATTCCGGCCCGTTTTTCTACCCGGGAGACGAGCCATCGTTCATTGATCTTAACTTCGGTAAGTAGCTGGCCGTTTTATTTGTTTGAGATATTTGCGCAACTGGTTGAGCTGCTTAAAGTCCCATGTTGAGTCGAACTTGCATCCAACCCGGTGCGTGTATGACTCCGCCCTTCCCGCAAAAGTTACGATTGCTGGTCAGGAAAGAATCAGCACGCTTGTAACGCCCTCCTAACAATGTTAATCGCCATCTTGTTTACTTTCCGATTTCATGTTTATCCCGCTCGTTACGGTTGCCGATGGAAACGATTATCGTCCAGCTACTATCTTTGAACGCTCCAGGTCAGCCTTGAAGTTCTGGCGCAATCTGGAAATCACTGACGGAAGGCGAAACTTGCGACGTTGGTTTGAAGCCTGGGAAATATGGGATCCTGCTATCTATCTGCGCAGCGATGACTGGACGCATGTTGGAGCGCTCCCGCCTCAAATTGGGCCTGTGAAGTTTTTGAGCGCTAGATCTGGCATATCAATTGGTATCGAAACTGAGCGTGCACGACATGTGCTTAGCAGTAGCCCAGAGGATAACACGGCACGGAGCCAAGCTGGTACCGCAATTTGCCGCAACCACCCTTGGTTGTACAAGACGCAATCAACGGAGTTCAAGTCCCCGAGCACGACCGGCCTTTCATCGACACTGCCTTCCGCATCATGGCCCACGTTTTGCTTGATCCCGGTGTGATTCCAATCTCCGAAGTCCGTTTGAAGAAGGAGATTCCAATCAGCTCGTGGTCAATAGTTGCAAACGCTATCAGGTTTGAAAGGGCACGTTGCTGTGCCCCTCGAGACATGTCCATCCTGGCAATGAGGCAGTTTTGCGGTGCAGCTAATTGGGTAATACGCGCCCTTGGCCAAGACCTTTGAGTACTAGATTGTTAGTTAACGTTGCTCTCCCATGCTGAGTTAGCTTGTCATGCCACACGAGCGACGACTGCGGAAAGTTTATTGTCACAATGCGCTTGCCCTCGATTTGTGGTGACTTGCAAATGATAGTAAGCCTAAAGGTGTGGGTCAAGGTCGGGGAAACAAATGTTACCAACTCGGAGGGTCAACAGGTGCAGTGATCCTTTCCGTCCGGGTCAATTGTTGAGGTCAAACTCCAACGCTCGTTCCACACTGTTAATAGGTAGGCTTGTGCTCGCGTTGTCCCCTAATATTTCTCGAGGTGTGTTATGCGTCGCTCCGAGTCAGCGATCGAGGGGCCACGCCCAATCTCAGAATAGTGTCTGAAGAAGACTTTCTACTCGAGGTCCGGCGTACTCCGCACGCACTGACGCTGCCCAAGTGTCAGCAAGTAAGAGCTCTCCCCACTTCGTCATGGCGCACACCTGAAGTAACGTAATCGTCCCTTTTCCTTTCTGCAGGCATAGTTTACGCTGGACAGCGGGAATTCTTCAAGGTGGCCGCAACGTGATTCATCCCAATGGGTCAAACCACGGTAAGGGCAGCCTCATTGGTTTCACCATCATAAGTAGAGACTCTCCAGGTTGAGCTACAATAACGGCAGATTCGCTGGGAAAGTTATCGCCACACCTCGATTCGGAAAGCAGTTGAACTGCTGTCAGCTTTCAGTTGAATTGGAAAGCATTTGAATAGTTGCGTGGTCTGGTGAGTTGGGTTTCTGCCGGCCTCTTCCTACAGCAATACAAGTTGGGTAAAAATTATACATTTTCAAAGTTACAAAACGCCATATCAACATCAGGGTAGTTGATGGGTTCCAGTATTATTGCACGGGGATCATACTATGTATTACTGTAGGTGGGGTCTAGCTCGAGATTACGGAGGCGAGGTCTAATTTGCGTAGCTATTGATCCGGTACCGTAGAACCAAGTGGAGGAACATTTTGTGGTGTCTGTGGAGTGGTGTATTGTGCACCACAAAAGTCACGAGTTAGGAGATACTGTACGCCTTGATTGGTAGGGCGTACAGTATCTTTCGGGGGAGCTCCCGGTACCTCCAAGGGAGGTGCGGCCAGGTGAAAGATACGGTGCAGTACAGTATTGTAAGTACTATGCTGTGCTCAGGAAGAAAAAGGAAAAGGGGGAAGGTCACGCTTGACTTCAGGACAAAAAAAAGTACAGGACAGTTACAAGTAATTTCATGGTACCGCATGTAAGGTTCGACAACATGACGGATTCCAACCCCGCTCTCCTCTCTTTTGACAGATCCCCATCTTCCTATATTACCCGTTTCCTTTTTGCGTTTGAAAATGTGGTCATGCGCGGAAAAACGGACAGCGAGAATGCCCTCCAGATTCTTTGCCATTTGGAAGGGGTTGCTTTTTGACTTTTACTACGAGTCGTTTGCAGAGGAAGGTTCCCTTAAAGAAGAGTACGATGTCGTGAGGAAGAATCTCCTCGCCGAGTTCGCGAAGAAGACGAAGCCGGATGAGGAGGTTCACGAAGCCGTTGCCGCAGGTCTAGACGGTAGAGACATAGGGGGTCTTTTGCGCGAATGGATGCCCTCTACAAGAGGGTAGGCTTCTACGTAACGGCTTTTTGGGGTTACTTCGGAGTTTGTCACGTACCGAGCACCGTCGGACTACAACGAACTTAGGAAGGCAATTGAAGACTTTCAGGTGGGAAAGAATCAGGTGGGAAAGAAGGAATTGTTCGCCAACAAGGAGGCGGCTCGAGCGCCTTTGATCGCTCCGAGGAGGATTCTGCAGAGGCCTGACGCGCACGCTATCAAGCCACACCAGCTGGAGGGTAAGGTTGAACAGCTAGCGGGGCAGTTTGCAGAGTTTTCTCTCTTCGTGAAGAAGCAGTTTGAGAAGGGAGGACCTGCCGCTATAGTCGATGACGACTTTAGTTACATTTTCTGTGGGCAAAGGGGCCACCGTGCCACGTAGTGCCAGGAGAACCCTTACAGGCACACTAAGTGCTCTTTCTGTGGGAGAAGAGGCCACTCCGAGGCAATTTGTTGGTCCAAGGCACAGCAAGAGGGAGATGGTCGTGTAGGAATTGCCGGAGCAAGTTCGGAGTCGAAAGAAGAACATATACTGAGGGAAAGGAATGACGACGAGTCCTTAGTAGTCGTGCAGGAGGCTCGCAAGGGCAATGTGATGGCCGCTGCAAAGAGGAACGCCGACGGCCAAGCCCTTCTGAAGCAACGTAGGGACAATGTTATGTACATCGATGGGCTAATGAATAATGCCCCTCTCGTTCGGCCGCCTATGGTCGTAGCGGAGCCAAGGAAGAAGAAAAATAAGGCAAAGAAGACCAAGAAGGCATCGCCAGTCCTCCAGGACCACGTAGGGAAGTATAATGTGGTCGCTGAACTGGCCTCGGCCTCGTCGGGAATGAACTTCGGGCAGCTTCTCCGTGGAGACGCTGATGAAGCGAGGAGGCAGTTGAAGCATATGGTGTCCAAGACTGTCACGGTGACTCATGTGTCCATGAAAAGTCACCGCGAAGTCTCTTGTCTATTGAAGGTCGTGGCCGTGAAGTCTTATGGAACGGAGACGCACGCTCTGTTGGACACGGGTGCAGTTCCAAACCTGACGTCTTGGGAATTTTGCGAGAGGCTGGCACTTACTCCGATGGCTACGGATCGTCAGGTCACCGTCGCCGATGGAACGGTGGCTGAAGTTATGGGATGCGTACAGAAGGTTCCAGTCTCCTTTAAAACCCTGGTGGTTCCTCTGGCTTTTTTGGTGGTACGGAACGCGCCATCTCACACTATTATTGGCAGTCCGGCATTGGAATACATGCAGGCAAACCAAGATTACGGGCCGCAGCAGGTCATTCTGGCAGTCGGGAGGAAGAAGGCTCTTTTACCGCTACTAGGTGAGCCCCCAGTAATTGTCGGATGCGTACTGACAGTGAGGATTTCACATACCCTGGAGAGTCGGATGGAGAGAAGTTTCCTGCTTCGTCCTCCTCAGGGTCAGGCTGCAGCGATGGTGGGTCCGACACCGGGCATGAATTGGCGCTGGCGATCTTGAAAAAGGAGCCGTATGAGCCCGATTAAGAGGACCTGAAGTTGGAGGAAGGGTCCACCGTGAAAGATGAGGAAGCGGATCACGCCTTATTTCTTATCTCGAAGGTGAAACATCTCGAGGAGAACCAGAAGAAGTTGGTGAGTGCACTCAAGGAGACGGACGTGAATGCTTGGGACATTCATGATTTGGAACCAGCCCAAGTGCCGGTGCGGCACCCTTTCGAGCTGGTTGCCGAGACGCAGATACACTCGAAGCCTCTTCGGATGCCTCCGAAGCATAAGCCATAGTTAAGAAAGAGGTGGGAAAGCTACTGGAAGCTGGAGTTATTACGCCGTCGGGTTCCGCCTGGTCCTTTCTGGTGGTTATTGCAACGAAGAAGGACGGGAAACCCGGGTTCTGCGTTGACTACCGCCAGCTGAACATTGTCATGAAACCGTACCTTTGGCCGTTACCGAGGATCGGGGAGCTTTTCGTTGAGTTGATGGGCGCGAAGGTCTTCACGACACTGGATCTCTATACAGGTTAGTGGCAGGTGAGGATGGCCGATGTCTGTGAGGAGAAGAGCACGTTCGTGTCTCGATACGGAACATAAAAGTTCGAGGTGAGGCCGTTCGGACTGATGAATGCATCCGCAACATTTCAACGCATGATGGATGAGGTTCTGGGTGATTCACCGTTAGCTATGGTGTATGCGGATGATATGGTGATCTTTTCCCAGACGATAGAGGAGCATCTGGACCATTGTAGGAAAGTGTCCGAGAGGATCCAAGAGGCTAGATTGAAGCTTAATGCGACGAAGTGCAGCTTCGCGCAGTCAGAGGTAAAGCTTCTCGGTCATGTCGTAATCCAGGCGGGTGTGAAGGACGACAAGGACAAGACCAAGGCAATAGTAGAAGCCCCCGCTCCAACGAATGTGACAGAGTTAAGAAGCTTCCTTGGGTAGGCAGGGTACTATCGGCGCTTTATTAGGAACTTCCCCTATAGTTCCGCAGTGCTGCATGCAGAAACTTCGTTGAAGAAGGCTTTTGAGTACCTAAAAGAGAAGCTGACATCGCCTCCGGTGCTTTCGTTTCCGGACTTCGGCTCACCTTTCATAGTGGAGAAGGATGCGTCTCCGGTTGCTCTCGAGGTATTCCTCTCGCAGAAGGAGGACGGGAAGGTGCACCCGATACAATACGCCTCTCGGACCATGAACGAACAAGAAAGCCGCTACTCCACGAGCGAGCGAGAGGCATTCGCAGTGGTCGTCGCGCTGAAGAAGTTCCGAGTGTATCTGATTTCTGATAAGCCATTCATCGTGTATACGGACCATCAAGCTCTCCAGACTGCTTTTAAGAGGAATTATATCCACAGGCGGTTGGCGAGGTGGATGGATTTGATGGCCGGGTACGATTTTGAGGTTAAATAACGGCCTGGTTCGGCGAATGGTACGGCTGAATATCTGCCGAACACCACTGTTAGAGCTTTAAAAGGTACAAAAGGTGAGGAAGGGAACATCACGGAGGGGTTGGTGGCCACTGTACTCTGGGCTGACCCCAAACTGTCAGGGCTAGAACCACATTTGCCGGATGTTGCGAGATTCTTATCCGGCGAAAGGGTGCAATAGACTGATTCGAAGAAGATGCTTTCGATCAGAAGGGGTGCAAAGAAGTTCATGCTATGGAGCGATACGTTGTTCCGACGGGATAAGGACGGACTATGCGTCGTCCCACCTCTCGGCTAACGGAGATACTGACCATCTTTCACGACGATATATTCAATTAGGATGTCGCGTCTACAATGAAGTTCATAAGGGATCAGTTCTGGTGGCCGAGGGGTATACCGCGATATCACGGATTATATAGCGGCCTGCGACGGTTTCCAACATGCCCGCAGACCCCCGACGTACCATACCAGCCTCAGGACTCCCGTGATCGGGCTGTTCGAGACGTTCTCGATTGAGTTCGCGGGGCCGTTTAAGCCCTCTAGGGCAAGGCAAAAGCTCGCGCTAATCGCGGTGGAACACATCACCGGATAGAGAATCGCTTGGGCCACTAAGGACGCTACGTCGAGCACCGTCCTCCGGTCTGTGGAACAGGAAATCATTCTGCCATTTGGACCGCCGAGAAGGATAGTCTCGGACAATGCAACAGCCTTTTTGGCGACTTCCGTCCAAGAGTTCATGGAAAAGCATGGAATTGATTGGAAGGCCGTCCTTCCGTACGCCCCGATGGCAAATGGGCTGATCGAGCGGATGGTGGGGAAGCTGAAACACGCTATCAAAAGGTCTGTTGTGCAAAATTGTGGTGACTGGGCGGAAGCCGTGCCTAAATTCTTGTATGGCTATCGCCGACGTGCTCGTCGGGGTATAGCTCCCCCTTTCCAATTGATGTATGGGATAAACCCAAGGATGATGGCCAGTGATGCAGTGGCACTCCTCAACGAGGCCGATACGAGGCACCGCCTTATTGGGACGTTAGGGGAGTCTGGATTGAGAGCGGCTGTAGTGGAAAGGTCACGCATCACGCGTGAATCCAAGGGAAAGGAAAGATTCTTCGAGGTTGGTGAAGAAGTACTGGTTGGGCATGGATCGGCCCTGACTAGAAACCACAAGTGGCCCGCTTTCGATTCGTACTACTATGGTCCTTGCGTGATCATCAAAGCCAATCATCCGAGATACGAGCTGAGGTATTCGACCGGGAGGGTCACACGCAGGGCGATCCACGCCCGACGGCTGCTTGGTTATAAGAGGGCGTAGAAAGCCCTAACTCGGAAATAGAATGGGGAGGAGCTAGTCAAGAAGGAGTCTAGGAGGAGAGAAGTAGACAATGATCGCGCAGCGACAATGTCAGGGCAAAGGAAGCAGGCAAGGCACAAGAAACAACCAAGCATTTATTCAGGAAGACGAATTTGAGATTCTAAAAAGATGGAATTCACTAGAATGAAAGAGCGGCCACAGATTACTAGCCAAGGATTACGGCGAAGTGAAGAGAATGGGAACTCGCGATGGAGGATCGACAGGAACGCAAAGCATTCAGCAACAAAGTGCTTGAGGCCGAATAGTCGGATGGGCAAATTACTGCACTGCGCTGGGGAACAAATCAGCCGTGGTTTCTCCTTTATTCTCCTTCTTACGCCTCCTCCTCGATTTCACCTTCCCGTATCGAGGGCGTTTTGACGCAATTCCGCTGAGGACGGCGACGCATCTTACATCGCGCACTGTGTATAAATCTGAGTTTTCTCCTACACATTCGGTCAAGGATTCGGCCGAAAGGAGGGGCGCATAGGCTTCTGCGGGGTGGAATATGCGACACGATGTCGCATTAATAGCCATGCAATGATTCACACCGTTGGAGCAGGATAGTGTGACGAGATGTACTCCCTCATCCAGGCTTAAAACTTCGGGGAGCGAAGGTTTCAGAAGGAAGACGTTCTGAAGCACTAAGTAAGAAAGTAGGACACCCAATGCTGCGCTTGTGGAGTTTCGCCGAGTTCTACCAATTCGTTCCCTAGAGAAGCCCTAATACATCCGTCGGCCTTATCCGTAAAGGGGACCTTTTGGAGGGGAGAAGATCGATAACGTGTTGCGTCCAAACGAGACTCGCGGGGCGGGTGAAGGAGAGATCGAGCTTCCGACCTGGGAACTTCTGACACCATTCATGTATGCTAAAGATGGCTAGAAGACGATCCGGTCGCCCAAGGATGACTCGGGTACCGGAAAAAGCGGCATCTTCTTCTCCAGAAAATCCTTCAAACGCCATGGTATAGAGGAGAACCGGGTGCTCCATTCCAGTCTCAGCATCAGTGGCCAGTTAAATTCTGGTGCGAGCGAACCAATATATGTCCCTGATGCACCATGCTGAGTCAGGGACTGAGGTGTACGAGTGCAAGTCCTCCAGGGATTCGGTAAGGCCAAGACAGTTGGCCTCATCTCGAGTAAGTTCCCGGCCGTTCGCATGTCGCACGAAGACGGTCAAGTGAATCCCGAATAGGGCCTTGTGCTCATCCTCAGTCATGGCGGCTGGGTTTGGGGCCCCTTCGGTGTAAACAGAAAAGTGGAGAGTAGTTCGGCTTCAGTAGATGATTTTCACAATGTCCCGACGACCACGAAGCCGCGAGACCTCAGGGCGAGAAAATGCCCCCGCATTGGTACGGAAAACACGGGCGGCCTTGGTCGCGATGGCAGCGCGAGGAGCTCGCCCCGCGGTGCTGAGCGAAGCTTTTTGTCTGTTGCGTGCCATTGAGGTTCACAGGAGAGCAGGAAGTAGAATGAGATGTCGATTGGTTATTTGCACAATACCCAAGATCCAACTCCGCTTCCAGGAGACGGAGGCGCCGCAGAGACTGTCTTAGGCACTCCAACGAGCACACTGGTAGTTCCGCTACACCTAAGCGCGCTCAGTTGTTGATTCCGCGACGATCAAGGCAGCTCCAACGGGTCCGCGGAAGGGAGGTGGCGGGGCAGGAGTTGGAAGCTGGCGTGAATTGTGGTTGCAGAGCGATGAGGGCTGGGGATGAGAGCAGGGGGAGCTTGGGCCGAGAACGGGGAAGGTGTTTTGCTTCGAGGGGAGTCCGGGGGTGTTGGTGTCCTCAAATGTGCACCCGGGGTGCACTTTGGGTGCAGGGGCGTGTGGAGTGGCATATTGTACGGTACAGTACTGTACTGTACAATGCACCACAAAAGTCACGAGCTAGGAGATACTGTAGGCCTTGATTGTTAGGGCGTACAGTATCTCCCGGGGGAGCTCCCGGCACCTCCAAGGGAGGAGCTCCCGGTACCTCCAAGGGAGGAGCTCCCAGGTGAAAGATACGGTGCAGTACAGTATAAGTACTATGCTGTGCTTAGGAAGAAAAAGAAAAAGGGAGAAGGTTACGCTTGGCCTCAGGAAAAAAAATTAGTAAAACATACTTACAAGCAATTTAAGTGTCTTACTGTTGGAAGATATATTCGATCTGGAACCAAATTGCTGTTGAATAAATATTCGGCCAAGACTCCCTCCAACAGACAGCTGGCGTTATATTCTACTATTATCGCCGCGTGACGAGCGAACAGTGTTTGCCGCGCCTCTGCAATCAGAACAGTTGAAGATGTGGCAATGCAAGTCACAACCCGGTTGAAAAAGTCCCGCCCTGGTGCCAGCGCCACAATACGGAGAGTGGAGGGGAAGTAAAGCGATGATGAGAGTGGGAATTTTTACTCAATCTTCCTGATGAAAGAAATCGCACGGGCGATCATGGAGCTCAACGGGGTTTTTATTGATGAGCTGGAGTATATATAGGTTGGTCTATAGAAAAGGGACTTGTCCACCACTACTGCAGAACCACCGACTACATCACCAGCAGGGTGATGTATAGACGCTGTACAGACAAACCCGTGGCTAACCCCGTGCTTGTAATAACCTCACCCGCGCTCCCAGTTGGCGCCGGCCCATAGACGCCTTCCCATGGACGTCTCCGGGTTTAATATAATAGGGGCTGCTGAACACTGATTGGTGACGTGCGAAAGGGTTTCGGTAGACACAGAGGGTTCACCGCAGACTTACTAGTACGGTACCGTCCATTTAATTAACCACCAAATTATGCAGGTGCAACATGCCAAAGAGGGGTAATTTTGGGGTTATTTAATGCATGGAAGATGTGGTCGGTTGTATCCAAGCCGCCAATGGGTTACGCGGGATAATTACTCACTGATGGGTAACACTAAATGACATTCCTTACAGAGCCGGCTCAATGCCAGCGAGCAGGCATGCCTTGTTAGACATGCCGGCCGCTGCAGCGTGCCTTTGGGTAAGCACTACTCTAAACTTCCCGCAGGGGGAAAAATTGAGAAGTCTTAATGATTTAAAAATAGTTTGGACTAAGCTCCAAAGCGCATCAAATAATTACTACAAAGTGGTCGGCATCGGGAACCAGGAAGTGGAATTAATCCGGGTCAAAGCCGATAGAAGGCTGGCTCGAGGCCAGCCCACAGGCAGGCCGCGTTGGGCGTGGCAGCGGCCGCAGTGTGCTTTTGCATGAATATTGATAGGGGTAATCCGTCCGGGAGAAGAGATACTAAGAAACAATTACCCAAGAAAGAGGTGTTGCAAGCGACAAAAGTGCTACCGTGGTATAGTTCCGCGAGCCAAAAGAGGTGGCTAAGGACAAAAGTTGGGAGGGCTACAAGCAAGTATAGAAGGGACAAGGTCTACCACTGATGCTCTGTGACCAGCGTAAGTAAAACGGTTCTTGGGTCTGAAGTTTACTCGCAGCTTCCTACTACTCGTGTCTTGGCTTGAAGTTGTCTACCAACTTGCTTGACCTCCACAAGGGGAAGCAGTTTACTTAGCGTACATAAACTTTTTGGCTAACCCTCAAGTCTCAAACAAACATATTAAGTTCCACAAAATGCATCAAATGGAATCGTGTGAACGAAAAAGACTAACAGCCGATACTATCAGGATAAATATATAGATTCCTTCCTTGCAATCTTAGTCCTCGAGATCAAAGCCAAACAGTTCCTCCAAAATATCCATTCCTCACAATTCTTCATTTTCTCATGAGAAATATCTAAACCACTAAGGATACCCCCATCCGGCTCCAGGGTCGGGAACACCTCGTCCATACTGTCCAGCCCCGTCCCACCATTCTAACATTTTCCACGTCTCCCTCCCCCTCATCCTCTTCGTCCTCCTCTTCATCCTCCTCTTCATCCTACTCTCCATCCTTGTCAGAAGAGTCAGAACTAACGATTACTCCCTCAGTCTCCCTTCCGTTCTCCACAGCTACTTCCCACGGTTGTACACTAGTGGCTCCCAGAGGTCCATCCTGTCCTCCTCTTCTTCTGATCCCTCCACCTCACCTTCAGCCTCCTCTTCTTCTAACTCTTCTTCTGCTTCCTATTCATCAACTCCTCCTCTGTTTCTTCTGCCTCCCCGAAGCAGTGCCGGCGGAACAACTTCTGAACGCATTCCCGGTCCATTTTTCTACAATAATCGTCATAGTCGGTTGACCCATTGGCCATCAAGGCTAGAACGTTGAGGGGGCGGCGGCCTCCGGATGACTCGGTGATGGTGAGGGATGGATGGAGGTTAATCATGTTGAGGGCAACAAAGGGGGTGAGCCGATCGGGTAGTTGATGGCGGGGCTTTTGCTCAACGACGTCGATTTAGAACTTTAAATAGGTCGTGCGGTAGAGGCCCTCTCGTGGCTCCACGACGGGATGGCCAGGTCCCCAGCCAAAAGTATCACCTGCCGGTCGTGAGGGATGCTCCTGTGGGGCCGCGCGGGCAATGGAGGAGGTGTTCACCATAGGCGTCCAACGTTTGAAGGCAATTTGGTCTTGGGCATGGTGTGCCAGGAGCAAACAACGGGACTTGGCAGTGATATCGGATCCACTGGGAAAATTGCCGGGCCCCGATGTGAGTTTGTAGTCCGGGACATGGCGCGCAGTGTACTCACTCTTTGGAGCCCGGAAGCCACATGGATGCGCGGAACGCTTGCCTCCTACAGTCTCCGGTGGAAATTGCCTGTTGTACTGCCTCATGAGAAGCATTCGTCAGTGTATTCTGTGGTGGTGCTTTTTGGGAGCAGAACACGTTGAACGGAATGATCTTGGACGGTAGGCAAGACAGGGACCATTTCCGACGGGCATCCACGGCGGCGGCGAATGTTTCCAGAGACTTGATTGGAGATGGCAGGAAGTTTCTGGTCAGCTTTTCCCTTGCCGAACTTGACGCGAGGAAGGCTGCAGGGTCGACAGTTTTCGCGGAAGTGAGCCCTATTCCCAGGGAAGGCTCATTGGGGTTCGTGGGCTTGACAAGAAACCGGAGCTCCCAGAAGACTTCGGAGCCCATAACAAACCCTGTGATGGATCGTATGTAGCGCTCCATTCTGTAATCGAACTCCATCGCGCCTTCGGTGGTGCACGACAGGTGCAGTAATCGCAGGAGGTAGCCCATTTTGCATACCCGAAGCATGATCGCAGTAGTTGAAACGCTACATGTTTGTCTTCCAAGTCTTCCCATAGGTCTCCATCGCTCTAACGGCCACCTTTCGGGCGAAATTGGTTAGCACCGCGTACGCGTCTCGGTTCCAGCCTCCAAAAGTGGATATTGGGATAGGCAAAAGCCTTCCTCTAGTATCCGTCTCGAGCAGTAGTTGATACCTTCTACGTTTGGCCAGGAATGTTGCATTGAGGGAAGTGAATGGCTTGAAAGTGAGCACTCTCCTATTGGAAGGTAGATGAGGATTGACGAACGTGACGTCAAAAAGTCCGTTCCTCCGTTGCTACCCATTGTCTGGATATCCGCCCTCGTGCGGTGAAGCCCCTGTCGCTGCTCGATGGATGAAGGGCTACCTTCTGCAGGTCTTGGCCGAGGAGGACTACTTGGTGGTCGTTTTGTAGGGTTCGGTGCCCATCATGCCCAGAATTTCAGTTGTGGCCCATAAAGGGCCACGCTTGCTGCGATTAGTGCAGTTCAAGTTTTTTGCACAGAAGTATGGGCGTTTTGCACTCTGGAGCCGTACTGTACGTAATTTCTGTGGATCTATCTCGACGCCTCCACCTGTCGCCGAACTACAATTCGAAGAAAATTACCATCGCAAAAGGAGATAGCACCCCTGTGTCGGCTCGTTGCTCAAGTTTCCCACCACATTTAGGGACCAAGCGGTCAAGCTGGACTATATGGTTTTACAGTAGTTTCAATTTCGTGTAATAATTATTTCCCCAGCTCTCTCGGCTATGCGGGCAAATTTGGACTTCGGACTTAAAATTTTTGCTGCATTTTAGGCACGATTCTAGAACCGCTGAGATACAGTTGATGAGTGGAGAGGAGATCGGAGCCACCAGCGAAGACTTAAGTCACCTCCGACTCTGATGTTGGCCCCGAATTCGCCGATACTTAAGAAAAAATAACTGGTCCTGGCGACCCGAGAAATCATTTAAAAGAGCCCCGAAAACTCGGATGAATAACTAGCCAATAAGTTTGCTACTGAAGTCGAAAAAGGAGCCAATAAAACGAAAAGGAGGAGATGAAGGGGACCCTTCAATCCCGTCTTTCTCATATTCCAGAACGAGCACAAGAAAGCATAAATAGCTCACTTTGTGACCAAGATAGTTGCTTGTACGACCGGGAAGCGCCGCCCCTCATCGATACCCACGAAACATGGATTCGAGCTGAAGGAAGATACCATTATCTACCACAGAGCTTATGTAATGTCTCCGCGTAACAACGAAATAGCTCTTAAGGAGATCAAAAACATGCTTGATGCAGTAATTACCACTCTAGCCTCTTCAACTTGGTCATTTCCTGTCTTGATTTTGACAAAAAGGGACGACAGGCCCGCTTTAGTGTGGAATAACATGCTTTAAACTGACGAATGAAGGCTGACCGTTGGCCGTTGCCCAATATTCAGGAAATATTGGATGGCTTGAAGGGAGGCTCGTTTTAATAACCCTGGACCTCTCCGCAGGGTATTGACAGATCCGCATTAGCTAATAATGCAAAGAGAAAAATAACTTCGAATGCAGCTTTGGGAAATTCCAGTTCTAGGTGATTCCTTTTGGCCTTATGAACGCGCCGTCCACATTCTATAGAATTATGGATTACATCTTGAAATATCTGCTGTTTTCTCGAGTATATCTGTAAGACGTCTATGTGTTCTCCAACGTGATCGAGGAGCATGCGCGACACCTTCTTATCGTCTGCGAAGCTGTTAAAAAGGCCGTACTCAAGTTAAAATCATTAAATGTGCCTTTTTGAAGTTTAGTATCAAGCTTTTCGACCATTTATTCGAAAAAGAAGGATTAAATGCCGACTTAAAGAAGATTAGTGCCACGAAAGAGGCATTAGTACCAAGAAACACGACTGACTCCCGGAGATTCCTCGGCTTAGCCGGTTACTATCGCCGCTTTATCAATTACTTCGCGGATATTTCTGCCGCTCTTCACGCCGCAACTTCCGTAAATAAAAGTTCACTTGGACAAAAGAGATGAAGGAGTCGTTAAAGGTGCTAAAAAAGGAACTCACATCCCCACCGTTGCTGGATTTTCCCGACTTCTACGCGCCTTTTATAGTGGAAACGGATGCTTCGAGTGTCGGTGTGGGAGTAGTAGTTGCTCAAAGAAAGAAGACGGAAAGATACCCCCCGCTCATTATCCAAGTCTTAATATGAACTCCGCCGAGCGGGAACATTCTGCATGTGAAAGGGGAGCTTTCGAGTCATCTACGCAATTATTATTAATTACTAGTGTATTTACTTTCAACGGAGCGCTTCATACTCGTTAACCACCGTCAGGCGGCTCCACGACGCTTCAAATGTCGACGTCGGAGACCTTGTTGCCGATTTGGATTCTATCTGTTCCTCCGAAAGTTCCGTTATAGAGCTGTATTTGGTTGATTTCGTCGCTAAATCGGAGGGAAAAATATTCAAGAACAAAATATGTCCAAGCGACACTCGATGAAACAAGCCGCAAAATATTTCATGGTAAAATCTACTAAGGCGTACAAAGAACGGCGTCCGCGAGATTCCGGAAATCAAGGACAGGCTCGGGATTCTGAAGACATTACATGACGAAGTTGTGCACTATGTTCGGGAGATAACATAAAGATTCGGTGTCGACCGAAATTGGTGGCTTCAATTCCATTAGGACGTTTAATACTGCGTGAAAAGCTGCAAGTGATTTCAAAAGGCCAACACTTTGCTGACCCCTTCCTAAGGTCTAAGGTTGGAGAAAAGTTCCTTCTTATCGATGTAAGGCATCTGATGGGCTGGTAGATTGCCGACGCAATGAAGAACGAATTCGCATACGTCGTGACCGTATTTGAGGAAATGGAGATCATTTCCATTTTTAGTCCCCCGAAGACCGTTGTATCTGAAAATGCTGAATGTTTTACCGCTGCTACTCTCGTCGAATTTATGAAGAAGAACGTAACCTTGTGGATTTCAGTCCTGGCCTCTGTCCTGATGTCAAACGGCCGAGCCGAAAGGATGGTGCGCACTCTCAAGACGGCATTGAAGAAGATGGTACACGGAAAGGGTGCACCTCGGAACAGTGCCTTCGCTAAGTCATTTATGGATACCACCGCCGACGATTCAGAATAACAAGTGCCTCGTCGTCCAAACCCATGTTCGGAGTGGTATCACACATAGATCCTTCCGATCCTGCTTCATTGATACAAAATACTTCAGAAGAGCATCTTCAGTTGTATGTATTGCCTGCCTTGGCGTTTTTCGCGACAAGAACAGATACGAAGCTGCAGTGGATTGAAAAGTTGGTAAGATGGGGCATTATCGAGAGTTTAGCGTTGGCGGTTGGGTCCTATTGGCGCATGTAGAAGCCCTTATGTCATTTAAGTAGCCTTCTCATACGGCCCGGTTTCTTCGGGACGGTCTGGATATGCAGAGCAATGTATCGGAGTTATTGGCTAACTTCTTATGGTAGTAGGTATTCACGCCGAGCCATACATGCGAGACGCTGGTCCTGAAAACCTTGCGTCCTATGTTCCTTGAAACATAGCTCATGATGTTTCCCGTCGACCACCCTTCATTGCAATATGCGTTATGGATTATTATTTGATGGTATGAGTACATTTAGAAATCCTCCTCTCTTTTTCATCCTAATGGCTCACGTAGGGATTTACAGATGGGTCCGAAGCTGTGCGAACCTCTTCTTGTACCAACGCAGATGGGCAAATCCCGAGTGCTTTTGCTACCATGAATCTACGAGTGTTTCTAGCGGAGACAGCACCGCGCAAAATTAGAAGGAGCTCGCAGTACGATGTGGAAGCGTGTTGACCAAAAGCTGTTGAGCGTTAGAGAGCTGGCACAAACATACTGGATGGTTGGAAACGAGCATGAGAGAGGTTACAATGCGGGTGACGGGTCGAGATATTCGGGGAGCTTACTAATATATTGTAGCTGTGCTCCCGTATGAGGGCGGGGTGTTGCTGGTGGTTCCTGAATGGTCGCGTAAATCCCCATATTCAGCTACTTGTATGAAGTTTTTTTTGCGGTTTCGGAGTTAGTCATCCACTGTACCCTAGATTATTATTCTGCTATTTTCGACAGAATTTTTGGAATTTCTAATTATGGTGGCCCTCGCGACGTGTGGCAGTGAAACTTTCTGCCGCACCCGCGAGTTCCATATAAACATTACTGGTCGTTAGCGACGGGGGCACGGGGATGTACGACACCACTGAACCGCCTCCTCCCTTCTTAGGGTCATTTTTCCTTTCCAGTTCCACGTATTTCGACCCTCTCGATAGGGGTAAATCGTCAGGGGAAGAGATATTAAGAACAAATTACCCCAAGAAGGAGGTGTTGCAAGCGACAAAAGCGCTACCTTGGTATAGTTGAACGAACAAAAAGGAGTGGATAAGGAAGACAGTTTAGAGGGCTGCAAGCAAGTATGGAAGGGGCAGGGTCTACCACTAATGCTCTATGACCAGCGTAGGAAAATTGCTTCTTGGGTCTGAAGTTGAATCTCAACTCCCTAATACTCAGGACTTGGCTTGAAGTTGTCTGCCAACTTGCTTGACCTCCACAAGAGGAAGCAGTTTACTCAGCTTATATAGACTTTTTGGGTATCCCTAAAGTCTCAAAGAAACATACTAAGAACCATAAAATGCTTCAATTGGAATTTTGTGAACGAGAAAGACTAACAGCAGATACTATCAGGGTAAATATCTAGATTCCTTCCTTAATATCTTAGGCCTCTATATCAGAGCCGAAAAGTTCCCCCAAAATATCTATTCCACCCAGGCAGTCCCCACAAATATCCACGAACGGCTTAGAATTCTCCATTGCCTCCTTCGAAATATCTAGACCACTGAAGATGCCCCCATCCGGTTCCAGAGTCGGGACAACCTGGTCCATATTTTCCGGCCCCTTCCACACTATTCCGGCACTTCCCATGTCCCCCCTCCTCATCCTCCTCATCCTCCTCTTCACCCCTCTCTTCATCTTCGTCAGAAGAGTCAGGGATCACAATTACTCCCTCACTCTCCCCTTCGTATCCTTGGGAGCCCCTCCACCGTTGTACACTAGTGGCTCCCACGGGTCCTCCCAGTCCTCCTCTTCATCCTCCTCTTCCTACTCCTCCTCCTCTGCCTCTTTTGCCTGCTCGAATCAGTTACGGCGGACCCACTCCCGAACGCGTTCCCGGTCCAATCTTCTACAGTAATCATCGTAGTCGGTTGGACCAGTTGACCTCAGGGCCAGAGCTTTGAGTGGACGACGGCCTCGGGATGACTTGATAATGGCGAGGGAAGGGCGGATGTTGGTCATGTTAAGGACCAAAAAGGGGTGAGCCGATGGGGTAGTTGAGGGCGGGGGGTTGCCTCAACGACGTCGGTTTCGAACTTTAAGTACTGCGACGTCTTCGAAAATTATGACGACCTTGGACCCGTAATGGCATCTGTTAATGACACAGTGTCTTAATATCAAAAATCAACCAATGAATTTGCCACACTCATCCAAATTAAAAATATCTTGTAAATTCAGAAACTGTAAAAATATCTTGCAAATTCCGACAATGTATCCAAATTTGGTAAATTTGGTCGTCTTCTAGATTTTTTTTCATGTACAATTTTTGCGCACATCACCTATCATACAGTAAGGCATTGAAATCTGAAGTGCAGGACTAGGGGAGAGATTTGTATGGTTTTGTGTTTGCGTAGAAAACAGAGTATCTTGCAACCTAACAATACAACCACGGCTTGAAAAACAGGATCTTTCGTCTGCCGTTATGTACATTACAGAAGTATGCGACGGTGAAAAGCTGTCGGTGAAAAGCTACACTGCGGACGGGCGAACTTGATGAAAACCATGCAGCGTCGTTTTATGGCGACGTTCGAAAAGCAACGCCATCTTCGCGCGCCATTCACGGTTCGTCAGAATTGCTCCAGTGGCAAGATGTGGCGGTACTGTCGGCAAGGACATCGACGGGATCGGTGCAACGAGTGTGCAACAGTTGCGGCATGTCGACCTACAGGGGAAACGTGCTAAACGGGAGAAAGTGGCCGCGCACGGATCCAACGACATGTCACATGGGGCGGGCGCCGAAAGCGGTGAAATTTTGATGGAACATCGCAGTGGCTGAGTTGAGGTCAGAGAGAAGCGGTGCGATTAATACGAAAAGAGAAAATGTTTAGTGGAGTAAATACAAAATGGGGTTATTAACGTGGTTAAATGGGGGGTTTACTTACAGTTATTGCTTTTCCTGATAAAATCAAAACCACAGAAGGGGAAATATTTGGGTTAAATAGGGTGGTTTACCTGATTTGGTCAGTATAGGTTAAATGGTGCCTTTGGATTAGTTCACTGCGAGTGGAACATAGGGTAAAATTCCCGCTAACTTGTGCTATGAAAGATATGACAGTCATTTTTGCATTAATTCGAGTTTCGGGTCCGCGTCGGCTGCCACTGTCACGTCTGCTTCAATTCGAGTTACAACTCCACGGCTAGATTCGAGTCGAAATAATTGCAATATGGTCTATCCTGACATAGTTTGTAACTAATAGTTGCACCCTGGTGGCTATCGATTGTATATTACTTCAGGCCTGTTCTCGTTACAGTCAAACGCAAACTAAAGCGGAAGCTACGATAAGCTATGAACAAAACGGAAATACTATTCATCTAACATTCCTTCTAAAGGTAAAGCTATTTGCTATTCATTTGTAACCCGAACAGCTTCAGAATTATCCTACGACATTTATTCGGTGACCATTTCTTCGTCTATCTTATAAATGTGCAGTGTGGAGTTGAGGCCTAATTTTGGTAGCCACTGTCATACCCTGAGAAAAGAGATTCTCGGGAATATATACACTTTGAAGTTGTGTCCCTAAATTTCGCTCAAAAAACCTTTCAATAAACAATTTTCGTTATTCTGAATGGGTCGCATCTCGTGACGAGCGAACAATGTTTGCCGCGCATCAACAGTCGGAACGGCTGCTCTTGTGGCAATTATAATCGCAACCCGCTTGGAGAAGTATCGAGCAGTCGGGTGCCAGGCACCCGACGTGGAGAGTGGAAGGGCAATGAGGCGATTCCCAGGACCCTTTTAACGTATCAAGTCGGCGAAGCGAGTGTCCTTGTTGGAGCAAAGGATGATGAATCGCCGTAAGGCGTGTGGGTGGTAGGAGGAAGACCACGCACTAAATGCGGCTTCGGCCTCTTCGTATGTGGTCTTCAACTCGATTATAGGCCGGATTAGGAATCGGTTACAGAGCTTGTCAGTCTGAGCACTGGATGCAAGAAAGGCGAGTGGTGATATGTTTGTCGCTGATATGAGACCGAGACCCAGTGAGTGGTGCTTTTCCGCGATTGGTTTGAGGGGTACCTCTAACTTCTTAAAAATTCTCTTTTGTAGGACACCACATGCAGGCGTGGGAATAGCTTATTCCATTAAGCTGTCTAATTACTTCACTCCTTTCGCCGTTCATAGGGGCGGGGTGACTCGGAGAAGGTAGCCGTGCATGTAGACGCCGAAGCAGTTTCTGAGGATTTGAAAGGAGGCTTGGACGTCCCAAATATCTAGAAAGGCGTACACGAACGGCCCTAGGAGTGAACTTGGTCGGTTAAGTGTTTCTCCATGAAGCTGGAGGAACTAACCGCAGCGTTCAAAATCATGGAACCTTTGCTGTATTCCTGATTGATTTCTGATTGGTATGCAGCTCTGATAGAGTCCTGTTGAGCTGTGAGCTGCCAGATCTTGCATTTAGGGAAACAGAGGTTCAATTAAATTCTTATGGCGTCTGGAGAAGGCAATATGTGAATGGTTGTCACTAGTGCTTTGTGCTATGCGACGATATACCCATCATCGTGGTACTCGATAGGGAGAGAATGGCACCAACGGAAAAGGGAACCACTAATTACCAGAGGTGAGAGTAGTGACGAGCGACTAAAGTGCTACGGTAGACGTTAACGGACGATGGAGAGGAGTGGAAGTGAAATATGGGCGATTTTTCTAATTTCTAATTCTAAAGGGGCAAGATCTACCATCACATTTAGATCCTAGGTAACTAATTGAAGATTTTGGTTTGAAGTTGACTCCCAACTGGCCTTCCGTCTTACGGAGGAAGAAATTTACTCAACCTCTTCTTCCTACCTGGACTCGTCATCGGCTTCCTCTTCCTCCATCACGTAGATCAGTTCGGGACCAAGAACTAATCGAAGCACTCCCATGCGTTACCATCCTCCTCTTCCCAGTCCCCGCACCGCATCCTGCGCTCCGATCTCCACCGCCTGACGAGCAACGAGATCCTTCAGGCGTTTCCTGGTTTGGCGACAGAGGTGATCCTCTACGTCGGTTGGGCCCGAAGGGAATATGGGGGAGAAGGTGAGGGGACGAGTATGATGGAATTTATAAATTGGTTGAGAATGGAGTAGACCGTGTATGATAGCAGCCAATGGGGGTGTAAATTGTCATTTTTTGTTATTGTAGGTTCCTAGATAAATTTAAAACAGCACCGGACTTTTTAAAATATCTTCAGAAGGTTCAGAATGGCTGGCCCGATGAATAAAATAAATAATTATAAATTGGCGTTGTAAAGGAATAACTGAAAACCGCCTTTAAAAGGATGATTTATCGCGAAAATCACGTTTATGAATCTCGACTTATCGACTATGGAAAAGATAATCAGGGTCGAAGAAGATCTAATAAAAGGATAAAACTAAAACAGTTACTTTGAAAGGAGGAAGAAGTCGCATATAAAAGAGAAACATGAAAAGACAAGAAAATAAAGAAATTTATATTTCATCACGTAAAACAAAAGAGAAAGCGGAGCGAGAAACAAAGGAAAAGAAAGTGAAGATATAAACATAGCGGGAGGGAATTTCTGCTCTTCAAAAGATTAATTTCAGTTACTCGCTTGCAAATTTTGATAATTAATAAATAATTAATAAATAAAAAATAAAAAGTAATAAAAATTACATGAAATGGGAGTTGAAACAGTACTGGATAGAAAAAAGTTGATAATAAATGATCGATAGGGGTAGCTTGATGGCGCGGCGGTTTTGGAAAAACAGCTCTAAAAGCTATACTATGTATATCGTAGTGTAGAGTAGTGTAAAACTGCTATTAAAATCATCCCAGAAATGTAAATGTTTCTGTTGGCCAAAAAAGGCTCATCAATAAGTATAGAATAGTTATTTAGGTGAGCGTAATCCCAGGTAGTAATTGGCTGCTAATTTAATTCCAATAGTTATGCCCGTAGAATTTAAGAAGCAACTCTCAGACATAAAAACTAATTTGCATGCAATTCAATAAAAAAATAAGGCCAGTTAAAAACAGAAAACGCGCATTCAACCTTATCTACATAGCAATACGGAAGAAAGGAAGAACAAATTCGGAGAATCTCACCCTGGGCCTAGATCCTGACTCCAAGGTATCAAGTTTGTTGCTTTCTGTTACCTTCCGGACTAAAATACCTGCCTGCAGAGGTGATCAGGCGTTAATAAGTATGGTTAGAGCTACCTGTAAAGGAAAACTTCTCCGATCATATCGTCACCATAGCCACTAAAACTTACAATGAAACTCTCAGTAAAGTACCGAAACTTAGGTTGCTGTTGACTACATTCAGAGGCGCCGTAAGCTGAAGGATTACCTGCAAAGGTCGTGCGTGCTCTTTCATGAGTTAAAGACCAAGTCAGCTGACCAAGAAGCGTCAATTAATTACTTTGATTTGTGGACTATCAAGAATGCGATCGATAAGGAAAAATTGTCCTTTTTGGGAACTAAGGTCGCATCACAGACAAAATACCACTTAGACGACGGAAATATTACTTTGGGATAAATTTAGGAAGAACACGAAGAATAGTTACCATACGAAAACACAAGTTATCCAGAATTCCAAACAAAAATTGGACTCCTAGATATTCAAAAAGGTTGCAAAATTTTACAGGGACGTTACGTAATTTTTATCTATCACAGGTAAACTAATTAAATATGAATATGAAAGAAGCGATAAAGACAAGAAATCCAAGATGTTGAGATCCACATCTGCTTCATTTGCCCCTATTGTAATAATCTATGGCCTGGAACAATTAAACATCGAAAAGGTAGTGAAAGCTATTCAAGCAGAAATTTCTCAACGGTCCGAACCTCACATTACACAATCACACAAGAACCTAACGTGAAATATTACAGCATCGGATTGGCAGACGGTAGAACCAGAGGACGGTGAAGAGTAAATTTCCACCTTGATCGTAGTCGCGGTGGTAGTTCAACCTATCCTCAGTATCAAGGTATCGAATTCTGGAAACCAAAGTTCAGCACCAATTTGCCATCCATCTTTATCCAGAAAACGTCAGACTTGGGAACCAAGTAGTGGATGTGATGTCTTTAAAAATTTAAGTGTCGTGGATAGAGGCGATCAAGGTGACTGATTTTCTAAAAACGGAGACGCTGAAAAGACCGAACCACAGGTTTTCGCGTTTGAGCTCGACAAGACCGCAGTACAGACAATGATTCAACTTTCTCCAATAAAATATACGCCATCGCTTGTGTTTACTCTGATTAAATTCATTATTTCTTCCATTCTCGTAAATACTCTTGAATCACGGCAGGAAATGTCAAAGCAGTCTCAGGGTTATCAAAGCTCTCCGAGAGAGGAAAGATTCTTATACCAGTTAACGGTGGAATACTAGGTCGACCTTCCAAGCTCCACACTTCTCTACCAATAATCTCTCTGACGGCTTTTTCAGCTCAGATTTCATCGTTGCATTTTCGAATGTTATGAATCAGTACAACTGTTCATTCTTTTTCCACAAGAGAATTTAGAAAATTATTTGGCAAGAACCAACGACCAAAGTAGTTTGAAAGATAAATTTGTAAGGACAGAACGAAATATCAGCGCTGAAAAATACGAGAACATCCTAAATGTTGGTCTTTTAATGGCATGGGCGGACTGGCCACATTGGAGCCGATCGTTGCAAGAAAAAAAATCCGAACTCGCCCCTTCTGTACCGAAGTTCAACAGGAAACTGTTGAAAGATATTCAATTAAACACCTGTCTGGAAGAGGTAAAGGCCAATCAGCGGTTTAATTAAGCATATTCATATCTAGTCACCCTTTACATCTTTTGAACCTAGACATTACTGGATCTGTATCGCCTATTATCGCTTGTATACAGTTTACTATGAACATTATTGACGATTAAACCGCCAAGTATGATGTATTTAGCTAACAGGAAAAGTCAGAGGCATCAAAAACTGGATGAGTATCGAAATAGATCAGGCACGGAGTCTAATGTTCTGCTTCAATTACATGACATTACATTGGTTGGTGACTTGGTGCTGTCACTGAAAACCAAATGTTCCAGAAACAATGCGCTGTTTTGGGGAGTTGCGCTGGAGATCCACGTATGCGTGCATTTGTGAACTAGACTTGAAACGGGCTACTGGTTGGCTACCTCAGTAGCTCATATGAATTATAGTACAGAAAAGTGTGTTGGCTCGTACGGATAGAGCAGGCATATCTACGTGTAGACCTAATACAGTGTGCGGCGCTTGAACGAGGGACAGATATACCCTATTGACATATTGCACAGGTTGTACAGTACAGGCACCATGGTGAATAGTACAAGGATTGTAAAGAGGTTTACAAGTATACGTTTTTTTGCATAAATTTGCATGAGCTGGCACATTAACATTCTTGTTATGTGTATAAATAGGTTATGCTGGAATGATGAGTTTGTATGATAAATTTTTGTAATGAGCTGTAGTGCGTTGTTGGTTAAGTTATCCTTGGAGATGTTACTGACTGTGGTTGTGAGCTTGACTTACTATATAAGTCGCAGTTTGTTGAGCCTCCAAGTAAAATCCCAGCCAGAGCTGGTAAACTTCCTTTGACAATAAACTTTTTTCACTTCAACCTTCCGTTCTGGGCTATAATCTATACCATATTAGAGTCTATCGATGTAAAGAGAACAGAAGAGGAGATGTGCAACATTTTTCGCATCTTACTGGAATTTTTTTCGACTATTCTCAGTCCTATGTGCCTACATTTAGTATGTTAGCCGAGCCTCTAATCCAAAAACACTGAAATCGCGACCGGGTACTTTTAATAGCAAGCAGCCTAACAAAAATATCCGTGGGTAGAATATATGAAAGTAATCATAGAGATCTTGGAAACTGAGCGCCATTAGAAAGAATAAGCGGCCATTTTTCATTCCTTTCTTTGATCAAAACTCTCGGATCGACCTTTTACATATACTCTAGTTTGGGCAGCAAGCTAGAGGTATGTTTACTGTTCGAAAACAAAATTCAAAGTAACATACTCTCCAGGACTGTCTTTGGCCATTCTTGGGCGTGTGGAGCGAAGTTTCATTCTTCCGAGTATTTATCCCTTCCGCTCCTTAGATCGTAGTAACTCACTCTAAGTATTTTCACGCCATTACTGTACATAACTGGCGGGTATATCATTGTTATTAGACGTAATTTAAAGGAGCTTGAATTAGTAGAGATAAACCCAAAAGCGAGATCAGACCTTACAGGAGTTAGTGGAGAGGATCAGTTGGTATCGATATTTGCCGCACCAAGTGTGATGGAACCACATGCCTTCTTCTCTAAGAAAACGCTTGTGTATCTTCATCTACAGCGATAATTTGGTAAAGAACGTCAGAATAGAAACTGGTCCACGGCGATAGACATGGAATTAAATGATCTATTTAAGCTAGGATTTTGGAATATATTCCTTGCACGAAGAAGATGTGAACAGTCCCATATTGATTGTATTTTCATCTAAGTCCACAAGGAGATGGGTAAATTTTACAAAAGGTCCGATATTTAGTCTGAGAGGACAAAAAAGACTGCACTTAGATATTAATTGGGAAAATATTTATGCAGTCATCGCCTCCCATGAAACGTTTCGCTTCCATATTTCATTCACCGCCGCTGGCAAATTGGAATCGAAAGGCGCTGAAGTATCAAATGATTTTCTTTACGGAAAATGACCGTTCCGACTCTGGTGTGAATGCCTACATACTCCTCTGGTGTACCACTCAAAACTTGACATGTTGCGGAGCCAGCTATGTAAATTTATGGCACCCTTCCAGCCGCATAAATATTGGGTTGTCTGCTGGAAAAGTTTCTGCGAGAATTGATATTTAGAACTTCTAACTATGATCTCTGTTACTTACTTCTATTGCCGGCATCAAAATACAATAATGTCGGCATTTTCCTTGATTTTCTCTCCTTCGCCTCGAATTTCAATTCGGTTATGGGCTCGTTCATTATCAAATTGTCACCTCGATTTAATATCAACCTATTCGGGCATTAAGATCATATATCGCTTGGAATATCAATCGATGCTCGGAGTTCGGAGTTCGTCAAGTTTGACCAGGTACAATACATCAGTGAACTTTTGAAGAACCACGAAGTTCTCCGTGAGAAAAGTGTACAATCTCTAATCCCTTTGAAATATCTCTTTTTCATCAAAAATAAATGAATATTTTCTTTCGAAAGGTTTTCCACGCACTTTATCAGTCAATAATTGTTGACTTGCTTTGGCTTGCTCTTGGAACACATCCAAACACTCCTTTTTCAGTTTCATCGCTTTATCTATACCTCTAGCCTTCAGAAACGTGCCAGTAACTGTTTTAAACGTCTTCTGCCTACCTTTGTGGTGCAATTTACCCCGATATTC
The DNA here is from genome assembly GCA_002205965.3 of Kappaphycus alvarezii. Taxonomy (NCBI): domain Eukaryota; phylum Rhodophyta; class Florideophyceae; order Gigartinales; family Solieriaceae; genus Kappaphycus; species Kappaphycus alvarezii. The sequence goes on from NADL03000466.1 coordinate 200,472, forward strand.
ACTTTCGGAATGAACATATTTCTATCGCTTTGTCTCTCGTCGGTTACGTTGCTACCGATTGGGGAAACGTAATGGAATAAGACCCTCGACCTCCGGATGCTAATTCTGGAGGAACAAACGACATAAAATCATCGCAATTTCTTCAGCAGAGCCGGAGTACGCGGCTCTATCACCTTGATTTTAAGATCTTTTACCGTCCCGAAAGAATTTCTGGAATGTAAAAACTTAGGACTACACAATTTCATTTCGGCCTGTGAACAAGTTATTGACAGTTTTTACACACGATCACTTGCTATGCAAATTTCAATGGTGTGTGATAGAAGTATAAGTATCCAGTTGAAGCATCATCACACTAGAGAACTTCGATCTAATGTTATACTTCTTTGACGCCGTAAAATTCATCCGACAAGCCAGCCGATACTTTGAAAAAATTGATTGATTCTATTCTTATTTTCATCATTTTGTGAAATTGGCCTTGACCCCTCTCATCCCTATTTTTCACTTCTTTTTTTCTGCATTTAATGTGAGAGGGACGGCTTGTGCTTTTTTCACTTACAACAGTTGAACTAATCCCCCAAAAAGACTGAATTTCTCCACTTTTTCCTCACAAAGGCTTTTTGAACAGAGTGTAACGATTTATAATTAAGTGTCGATACATTTTCGTAAAAGTTCTGCATGTTAATGGAGATATTGGTTCTGACTTTTATATATTTTGCAGAATGATTTTTTGTCAAAAACTGTGATTCTACGTCGAAATCACGACTGTTGGGTCGCGAGTTAAATTTATGGAATCTACTGTTTTGTCTAAGTCTAAAGCAAGAATTTTGGGTCTAGAGCATAACTTATGGCCTAAACTGATGATTCTACTACGAAAAAACGATTTTTAGGTCATGAGCAGACTCTTGAACTAGACTTCTAGGCTAAAGTTATTTTACAGCCTTTACAAGACCCTTGTATATTTGGGGACCTTATGGATTGATGGGCTTAACGCTTTCTTTAGATATTAAATATTGTCAATTATACGTATTTAAGTTGCTGAAGACTAAAATAATTGATTAATGTCGCCCCAAGTTGATGGCGTTATGAAAGATGTTTTAGTGACTATCGGGCTGCTAACTCTAGATCAAATAAATCACTTTTCTGAATTAAAATATCTGTTGAGAGACGGTTACAAATATGGAACGGGATATAAATTTTTAGCGAAAGACATTTTAGCCATATGATTGGCTCAAAACAGCGTCAAAGATTATCTTTAAGGAAATTTACCGTCGAGCTTATAGTATGGGTAGTCAAATTTGGTACTTTAATTGGAATATTATGGTTGAATATGAGAAGGGGGTTGAAAATGGCTTTGATCTGCCACTCCGGATAAGCCACGCGGTCACGGTTGCATCAATTAACTGTAAGCACCTTATATGATGGCCACGTAGGCAGCTTACTGTTGTACACCCTACACTCGCTGCCGCGGCCGCATATGCTTACTGGTTTCTACGTAGCAGCCGTACCGCTTGCGCAAGGGGACTTGGACCACGATCAAGACCGGTTCAACAGGGCTATATAATCGCCAACTTGAAAACCTCTAGCGCAACTTCTGGTTCCTCAAGTCGTCGCTTGTTCTCCCGCCTCCCGCCCTCCATTCATCCTTCACGGCCCAATCACAAGTAATCATTGTTCTTTGATTGTTTCATTTGTTTTAATTCTTTGAGTATTGTTTTCTTTACATGTGTCGAATCAAAATTGTGCGTCCTTCTGTCCCTGATTGCATTGTGATTTGAAATATCGTGCCATTTGGATATTGTGGTTTCTTTCATTTCGATATCATACCTCGCATCATTAATCGCTCTCAAGTTCGCTTGCAGGAGTAGCAACACGTCAACTGAACAAGTCGTAAGCTTCCGCAAGACAGAAATCTGCTATGAGGGTGCTGAATTAGTTTTCAACCGATTTCTCGGTTCTCTGAACGAAGATCGCCACGAGAAGGCTTTAGCGTGGAATTCATGTTACAGAGACGGGCCGATCGGCCCGCGACAGATGAAGGCACTTGCGTGCCTCCGATCTACCCCGTGAGAGGGATGGACACCTCAAAATGACTGTCACATCTCGTGAAATCTGGGACTGACGATACCTCAATTTTTAGCGTGATTTGGGATGGGACGCTAGCACCCGAACCATCTCATGGAAATCGTCTTTTCCAAAATTTGACTCACCTAACCCTCTTAGTTTCGCGATCCCTGTCGAGACGGCTACTGAAGACGTATGCGACGAGAACGCGGGGTATTTTATACGTCATTTTTTAGCTATTTTACCTTTAGTGAATCTAGTAAATGTTTTTGTGTTTCTCTATGTTTAATTCAACGCTGAAATAACGTGTCTAATTGAAGAGCTTGTGTGATTTTCGATCCAGGACGTAATACGGAGAGAAATAGGGTACCCTCACTTTTCTTTGCAACTTCTGAATTGTATGCCACCAAAAATGGTGAAAATTTTTTCTCAAAATTACCGAAGTATCACGTAAATTTTTGAAAACATTTGATGGTAACTGTCCAGCCACCAAAAAATTTCTGTTATCATTACATTCTATGCCCATAGCATTAAAGTACCTCCTAGGGCGAGAAAAATATGTAGAGTATATGAGTGTCACACCCCCAACTTTAGTCAACCAAGGGGCTGACCACCGGGGGCGTACTCTAGAACCTAATTAAGTCCCTGCACTGAATACACGCTTTGATGAAACCCTAACGATTGCAGTGCTTCGCCACTAAGCTAAAGTTAAGTAAGTCTAAGTGTATAAAGTATGTTCTTGATGATATGCCCAGTACAGTGAAGTTTTGACGAATTTCGGAGAGCCTTCTGGCTTGGGAAAGGATATTTTAGCAAACTTTTCGTCTCATACACATGGCTGTGAATATCAGTGTTGCGTATCAGCTTAGTTGTCGAGTTTGATGGGTAGTCTCCGGACGGCAAATGGTGTCTTACCTCTTTTGTTGCAAAGAACTTGCACAGTTATTTCTTATGCAACGGAAATCTTCAATTTATTAGTTTCTTCAGTCATTTGTGCGACTAATATTGCCGATTTTTATTGTTGTTGAAAGTTGCGGGGCTTTTTGGATAGTTAAAGAACTAGAGTAGTCGCCGTAATCAGTTTTTTGTTTGAACTGACCGTGTGGCGGCTACATGCTCCGCCTCGCATGTGCTAATATTATGGATATCCAGCTTCATAGATATCCATGAAACCTTCATTCAATGTGAGCACAGTTCCGTAAATCGACCTGAGTGCTATCTTGTGGTCTGATAATTCTGCATTGGAGTTGGTCTGCTGTTGACGCATGTTGTGGGCCCTTGTATACAATACTGCTGTATAGTGTGCTCGAGGTATCTCAGTAAGTGATTTGTGAGCAGATAATGACTTTTGGTCGATTTTTGAGAAGGTACAATATTTCTGTTCACAAAGAGCTCGATATCGGATCGCGAGCAATCTTAGATGTACCTTAGGGACCCCATCATCTCTTCGTATTCTGTTTTGCGCTGCCGGATCGGAAGCCGCCTTCATCCGATCTGTGATACTTTATTAAGTTTAATTGCAGGCATATTCTTCCATTGCAGTCAGCAATTCACATGGTCTGTAACACCTTAGATATTTAGGAGTATTTACTTATATTGATGGCACTATCGTCCTCCTACTTGATGCGTCATCCAAAGTACTGCCACGATTGGCCGAGTCAATTATGACGTTGCGCTGAGGGCCTTACGCGATTCTTCGATGAGCACCTTGGGGGTTGTAACGATAGCAAATTTGTCGATTGCGAAGGCAAGTATGGTGAAGGTATCGGTTTCGTTGAGTTTGGCAAGCACGCAGGGGTTTTCCTCGCTTTTTCGGAAGCTTTGATGCTTGAAACATTCCTCTGCAATGTGGAAGTATTACTACCCGCTGTACAGCCTATCATAGATATTTTTCATAATTTCGTCCACATATTTGTCCAGGTTTCTCAGGGTACTGTTGTTAAGAGAAAAACTGGGGGTTATTATCCTTACGCGCAGAAACTCACTCACTTTTATGTTTCTGTACTGTACTCATCCACTTTCCTTTTGTTTCTACCTTTACTTTCTTTTCTTTGGCATCACGAATTTTACATTTCTTTATACTCTTTTCTTTTCTCGCTCCCCTTTTTATGAGTGACTGCCTTCCTCTTTGATGGTAATCCTTTAGTCTTCTGGTATACCGTTTCTGGTGCTAGCATTCGCCAGCAATGATTTCTACATTGCTTCAACCATCGGTACATTTATTTAATATGACATGCAGATTTGCAACTCCGAATGAGTTCCAGCCAATTCATACATCTCAATAAATACATTCCCTTTTTTCCTTTCGTCTTCTCCATTTAATTGATCTTCGTCGCCTAAATATCTTTTTCCTCAACCAATATTTCTACACACGATTTTGGCCATAAGTCACCCTTTTCAAAGTTTTTTTCACAAAATCCCACTGCAGGTCCAATTTTCGCCTACTTTTTTAATTCAGAGGGCCTGTCAATCTAAACCGTTTGGCGCTTTTTAAACAAGTCGGATGCCGGCTAAACTTTATCTTCGTCTCTACAACAATAAAGACTCGACAATTCACACCCCCATTGACAGACATCATACACCGAATCCCCCCTTCTCGCCCCATTGCCAAAACCCGTCATTCCCGCCCCATCACCATCTCCCCTTTATTCCCTTCTGGCGCAACAGACATGGAGGACTACCTGCGTCGCCAAACCAGGAAGGGCTTGATGGAGCTGTTTGATAGTCACCTGGTGGTGATCTAAACACAGAAATCGGTACGGGGGACTCTGAGGAGGAGGGTGGTAAGGTAGGGAAGTGCGTCGAGGAGTGAGTGGCCCCCAAACTAGTCTACAGGATGGAACAAGGGGAGGCCGAGGACGAGTCTGGAGAGGGGAAGAACAAGATGAGGCCGAGGAGGAAAGAGAAAGATGAGGAGCTCGCGGACGAGGAAAGGGGCCTCGAACCGGGCCATATGGGAGGGGTATGAAAGAGCTGGTCGGACCAGGTGGTCCCAGCCATGGACCCGGTTGGAGGAGAGTCAGGTGATCTGCGTTCTTTGCAGGAATGAGCGGACAACTGTGGGCCATCTGCAGGTATATGTTGGGATTACATGGGCACTTATTATGTCTTAAGGGAGGTGCATACATTTAGTTTCTTTCAAGTACCTTTTGTACAACTCTTTGCGTGCACATAAAGTATTTTCCTACTTTTTATGGTGCTTCTAGTGGTTTTATCGAGAATTTAGTTTGGGAAAAAGTCTATGTAAGCTAAGTAAATTTACTCCTCCGTGAGACAGAATGCAAGTTAGCAGAAAAGTACAGGCCCAGTCCCAAACATTTAGGAAGTTGAGAGTCAACTTCAGACACAAGGAATTTTTGTCACGCCAGACGTAGAGCATAGGTGGTAAAGCCTCCCCCTTTAGAGTTGGCTACTAGAGCAGTCACTCAGCTTTCGCGGACACTCCTCTCCACAACCCGATAACGTCTACCGTAGCACTTTAGTCGCTAGCAACGACTGTCATCTCGGGTAGTTGGTTGTTCCAGTTTCCATTGGCGCCATTTTCACCCTATCGACCGTGACACTTCAGGAGTTTCTTGATGATAACGGCTTTTTGTAGCTGTAATTTTCGTATGGCAATGCCGATTTGATGTGGAAGTGATACAAGTGCAGTTATAGTGCTGCTTCTAGCGCCAGTGTGGGGAGTGCTTTTATTCCATCTGTGGTATGTGCCGCTGAGCATTCGGGGTTGCATTTGATATTGCCCGCCATCTTATTGCCCTGTACTAAGCAGCTTGGTTTTCGTTCGATCAATCTACTAGTCGTAATTCTCATGTAGCGGTATGCCATGATGAGTTGGACCGATTTTTCATTCTTGCAAATGGCATCCATTTAGAGCCATTTTATGGTGCACTTCGTATCAAACTTCTGTCGCTCTTGGTCATGCACGATTCCCAGTAAGGTGCAAATATGGTATTTGCGGTATTTTCGTGCGTTTCAAGAGGAGTCGGTATACCTTTACACTGTGTATGGTGCCGGCTGCGGGATTGTGACCTGGAGCAAAATAGCTGGTCTAGCCACAATCAAGCGGAAGGGGTCTTTGTCAGGATGGTATGCTTGGAAGCTGACTTCTCATACGTGGTAGATTCAGCCCGTCTGCAATTCTTATACCTCGATAGTCGCACTCTTTTCCTCTTATTGGTAGAGCGCTAGAAATACTTGAGATTTCAGCATGCGCACGCGGTTGCGGTCGCGGTGGGCAAATAAAATACCGATCTACCCAAATAAATATAAACGTTGGAGGTAGGATGCTTTTTCCATGTATGTTTTATACGGCAGTTGTCCTGTTAATGAATTTTTCATGATATTGTACTTGAACACTTCTTCTCGCAATGCGATCTCCCATTATTTTCCTGTAATTTGGACCTTCCGAAGCTTATCCTGTGTTGTTCACGTCAAGGTGGAGATGATGCGCTCAGCTGGGGAGTTCTGTTTCGGGGTTTTAGTATTGGTTGGGTTCACCATAATACAGACCTGTTCATAAAGTTGTTAGATATCTTCGGATAAATATTTACGGGCATCATCGGTTTTGAAGTTTCTTTAGTAGCGCTGATGACTGTTTTGCATGAGCTTCAATGCTTCTTGGACAAGATTGTTAACACCCAGTATGTTTGATAGCGGTAAAACGGCGAAAATAGATATCCGACGCTCACTATCTCAGAACGGAGGTGTTGCAAGCGATAAAAGTGCTACCGTAGTATAGTTGTAGGATCATGGAGTGGTATATACGGATGAAGGACCAAGTGTCTACAAGTGTATTCAGAAGGAACAGGCTCTACCACCTACTGTCACTGACAAAAAGTAATAAGAAGTCTCACTGTGTCTGAAGTTGACTTTTAACTTCCTAACTACTTGGGACTTGATTTGAAGATGTCTGCCGAATTGCTTGACCTCCACAGGAGGAAGCAGTTTACCCAGCTTATATATACTTTCTGGATAACCCTAATGTCTCAACAAAACATACTAAGTACCATAAAATGCATAAGAGGGAACCTTGTGGACAAGAGACACTGCTGGAAAATATTTCTTCAAGTTAAATATCAGGTGCCCGACCCATGCCCGCCACCCATTGGCCAGGGGTTTGAATTGATGCGGCCATTATATAGGCCTTTCAGAGTCACTTTTAGTATCCCTCGTAATTTGGACGTGTACTGTACTGACATCTGTTAATGACAGCATGTCTTAAAATTAAAAAATCAACCGGTGACTTTTCCATGCTCATACAAATTAGAAATATCTCTCAAATTCAGATACTTCAAAAACATATTGCAAATTCCGATACTATATTCGGAATTGGTCCTCTTGTAGATCGGGTGTAAGTTTAGTTTGCATCAATTTCTAAGGCGCACTGTCCCGTCTTGTTGGTGTGAAGCGACATTTGAAGTATCTAGAGGCAACGCACAGGATGAGACAACTTGCTTGCTTTTAGTGCTTACCGTATGGGGCATGGTTCAGGTGAGATCCAAGCCAGCTTTGCGCCCACTCTTTGATCAAGTCTTGTGGACTGGTGTGGTTCCGGTTTGTCCCTAACATTCGCATAACAGTAACACGTTAGTTTTGGGGGACGGTACTTGAGTATCATGGGGAGGGGAATCAGACCTTCTTTTTCCATCTTTTGTATAGCATGCATATTAATATTTTTTAATATCAAATGGTACTCGTGAATCATATTTTATTTGTGCGTCAGTCTTCGCTCTGGTTTGGGCTACATTGCATTGCCAAGTTAGTAAACTTTGTTCTTCATATTTAGCTACCGTAATGGGCCAGCCTGCCTGGGAAACACTTTGTAGAGTTAGGACTGCCTGCTGGCTTAGACGGCATTATTCGCTGACGTTACTGACGTCTTTTGCCTTATCTATTGCGCTTTTTGTCGCTCGTGCATTCTTGGACTTCTTGTCTTGGTCTTTCTCGCGTTTTCGAGTTTGTATTTGGTATCGCCCCACGTGACAATACGAATCAGTGGACGGCGTTACCATTCAAAGACGTACGCTGCGTCTTTGTTAAGAAGCACCTGACGTTTTTACTTTGCGATTTATCATACAAATACCAGATTCGTGATGGGTTTTTTGTTGTATATAGCCGGAAACTAAATCTGAAAGAAACTCGGAGGCATCAGAGCCAGCTGCGCGGATTGCACATTTTTGCGGTCTCTAGACGATTGCGTTTTTAGTTTCGCTGATCTTCTTTATCCCGAGTACTCCGTGATTGATATGAGTGGAATGCGCCCAAGATTCCAGAAAATACGTTAAACTTGCCTTGATGTCAGTGTTTGACTTGCTTTCGGATGCCTTCAGGCGATAAAGTCTCGGCGAACGCCTGTTGGTGCCTTCCCTTTTGTACTGTGAGGTGTCCACTTGATTGTGAGGGTAGGGATACAGCGGGGCCATGACTTGAACCATTCGGCTTAGTTGTGTAAATAACTGCGGTGTAGCGCTGCGTTTCTGTCTCTTTGATGATCGGTTGCACTGGCAGCCTTGACATTTTCTATAGCGGTGATTGGCAAGGCTCATTGAACTCGCGGTCAACCCTGAAATTCAAAGTCAATCGCATTTTAAGATCCATTAAATCTTCCATTCTCTCAACCTGACTTCGAAAAAAAAGTGTAACATCACAAAAATTGTATCACTGCAAAGTAATGCAGCGTGTACCTCCCTGTCTGCCTTTCAATTACTAAATGCATTTAACTGAATTCATTTTACACGAGTCGCAAAGATATCATCATACGATGAAAAATCTTTATTGGGATCCAAGTACCCCTTTCGAGAAGTTATAGAATAATACTGACAACCGAGAAACTACGGGAGTTCTCTTCATGCTCAAAAATCTATTTTTTTCTTTTTTTCTTTATTTACTTTACGGTTTCTTTCACGAGAAGTAGTTTCAGTTCTTCCATACTATTTTCTTTTTTATGTATAATTAACCTCTGCTTTATCATTAATACGGTTCACTTTCTCGTTTCATTTCATATTCCTAGAAACTAAAATTCTTAACTCGTAATCGAAATTTCCGCCACATGTTATCCCTTAAATACATTTGTCACTAATTTTAAATATGAAAAAGTTCATTTCCATTTTTAACTCAGCAACCACGTCAATTTGAGCATACTGGCGTTATGTAAACCTTTTTGTACCAGTAAAAATTATCCGTGGTCCTTAAACATTAACTCTACAACCAAAAGCACATTTACAACAACTATGCACAGAAACCGCCCTTCAAGATCCCGTTCTTAATCTATCTATCCTCGTTCCCTCACTGTCTCTACATTACTTCCCTCTGTCAAAAAAAAATAAGAAGAATAACTCCGTTTTATTGCAAAGAAAAATTTACAAAGCTTATTTCCCGACACCTAGTAGAGATCAAAGCCGAAGAAGTGGGGAGAAGTAGGTTTGAAAATGGGGTTGGAAGTGCTCAGGAGGGCTTTTCAGAATGCGTATTCCCATGAATTGTCTACGAGGCAATAAAAAAGGGAAGGGAGAGGGAGAGGGAGAGAGCGAGGACAAAGAAGAAGAGTAAGGTCAATCTTTGAATGAGGAGGAGAATTTCAAACTCTGTCGCACGGAAGAAAAAGGAATGAATTCGATGGAGTAGACGGTCCCTGCTAAGAATTAATTTTGAAGAACATTGAGTGACATGTAATTGTTGCAGGAAAAGGCACGTAATCATGGGGCATTCACGGGTATTAGTTGGGACTACATATATATTTACGGCTTCGCAAAGAATTCTCCAAGTTCTGATCTATAAAATGAAGTTCAAGAGGAGCACGTTTGTTTAGTTTCTAAAAAATGTCCTCTATTGCGTTTCTGCGTCGAAATGACGTTTTTAAAATCTTCTAATGCTATTAATGGATTAACTGAGATTTGAGGTTGAGGTAAAGAATATATAAAAGCTGAACAAACTGTCTGTTCAAAGAAAGGGTAGAAATTTCTAAATCAAGTTCGAACCAAAAAATTTTTATCAGCTCTCTAACCTCGTAGAAATCTCGAAAAGCCTGCCCGTTAGAACATTTTCGAACAATGACTTTTCTTAAGTTTCGCGCATCTTCCTTTTCGTAAACGGTTATATTGTGTTTTGAATCACAATTAATACATCTCCTATTTCGTGAATGATTGAGGCACGTATTTCTTAGCATCTTTTCGGGGTTAAAATTTGCAGCAGTTACAAAGAAAAATGAACGATGTTCGCGGGGTCTCATTTGGATCTTGTTGAAAATTATCATCAAAATTAATATCAAGAGAATGGTTTCGCAGTAAAGAGAGGGAATTTGTTTTTATCATAGGGGGAGTGTAGATTGGAAATGACATTGAGAAGTTGTATTTATCTTTTTGGGATCACAGAATGGTTACTTGTAGTGGTAGGGTACCTCGGGATAGTAAAGAAGAAATTTGATGTCAAGGATTGTTAATAAGATAATTTGGGAATACTTGGAGTCTGTTAATGGCTAAATGACATGAATATGTGGAGGATTGAAGGGAAAACGAAGTCTTAGCTATTATTATCTAGCAGTGAAGATGTATGTATATTTATGTAAAAGGATTATTACTCCGCTTTATCCACCTTCAACTTGTAGTAAAAGAGAAGGGAGATTTTTTGAGCTTGTTTATACAATTACTAAAAGAAGATCGACTTTTTTAGTTTCTATTTGACTACTGTCGCCATATTAGGACTGTTTGATATACATCTTCACATACCTGCGAATTGAAGGCTACTGCAAGTGTTAAGTCAGGAAATATTGAGAATAGTGGTCGCGATCGGGTACTTGGATGTTCTGCGGCGAGATTTCACAGAACAATACTGTCTACGTATCTTTCTTTCGCTTCTCCTTTTGTAGCCGCGTATAAATATAGATATTTTCTTATTTGAAGATTCATTTTTTGGACCGGTGCCAACCGTGGAAGTATTGATGAGATATGAAGCAAGATTACTTTACGTGATGAAAATGTGATCAAGGAACTTCCAGTGCAGTTCTTACACTCACAATGATCCATGCACGGAGCTCGAGAGATCTTCAAAACAGAAGTATGAATATAACATTGGAATTGAGGAATAATGTAAGTTAAAGATTGGTAACTCGGGGTCAATTCTTCTCTTCTGCAGTTCATAAAATTTGATTCATGCTTACTTCACGAGCTTTCCTTCGACGAAATGTTTTACTTTAGAAATCCAATTTTCATTTGATTATTGCTTGAGAGCTCACGTGAAACAAGTTTAATTACTTGTCTCGAAGAGAACTGAGCTGAACAAGAAATGAGGACAAAGACGCAGACTTGGCTCTTTTCTAAAGAACTGAATCCCATAGAGGTTTCGTACTATTAATAATGCCAATTCATCTTAACAGTTTTGCTGTCAATCTTATAGATTCCGTAAAGCAATCTTTTATGTTATTCTTACAGTATCATGTTAATGGCTCTGCAAATACCTATATCTGTTACGCGTCCAAAAGAAAGTTTTAATCAACGGGTAATTATTTTAAGTTCATTTTAATTTCATTTTCCCTAAAGCATAGGTTAGAAACTGCTATGATAGATATATACTGTAATAAATCCCTTACGAATTACTTCAAAAATAACAAGCAAAAATGAAATACCGAACTTATGTATCTCATTTAAAGATAATATCAGTTTAAACAGTTCCACAATTACATTAAATTAAAATGATAAATAAACAATGATATTTTGTGTTACAAATTCAAAAGAAGCTCCAGAGCTTAATTTATTTATGCAGACTAATTTTGCCCGGCTGAAGAGGCTTCTGCCCCGTAACCCTTTCACAAGGTGATTTATTAAATGGACTTTGATCAGTTGAAAATGGCTTTCAGCCGTTAAAAGGGCTGAGCTCAAAAGAACTGTTGCACTATTCGCTTCAATATCTAGATACCATTGATTTATAGGAATAAAGTGGCGGAAATTATTCAAAAAGAAAGCCCTTCGCCTTTCTTGTAGTACAAATAATTTGTGAGCGAGATATTTGTTCCTCAAATCTGTCGATGCATGTTCATCTACAATTTTGTGTGACGTATTAATAAGCGTCCCAAAGTCAAATACGAAAAAATGTGATCTTCGAGTTATTTACAGCTTCCTATAGGTCATCTACCAATTTGGAGCCTCCAATACGGGGCATAATTTTGATTATGTAGTTCAATACAACTTTTAACGTTATAATATGTGCTGCGAAGTACATAAAAATTTAAAAAGATGATGAACGCTATTTAGCTTCTGAACTGTTTTCGTTAGGTTCCCGTCTGCACTTTTCACACGAATTGCGATACCCGAGCTCGATTCAGGTCGCCTATTTGAATTTATTTATTAATGGAGCCGTGAAAAGATGTCGATATGAAATTCAAAGTGATGTGAGATTCGCCCTTTTTTGCAAGCAGAGTTTTTTCTTTTCGTAAATGTCGAGAAATTTTTGATAAGGTTTGCATCTTTATGGTGGCACTAGATCTATAATGCTAGATTTGGGCTCTGAAACTCGTTGATCATCTGCAGTTGAGGTTTTTTATGGCTCCTCTGAGACTATTAAAGTGATGAAGATCATCATTTACCGAGCTACTGAGCTCAAATCAAAAGTCACCCGAGGCAAATATTAGAACTTTACATATTAGTTTTGTTAGATTTTTCTCCTTCCGAGACAATTTCAAAAGTTTTATCGGCAATGAATCATATCATCCAAACGTAGGAGCATAAGTGTGAATATATGAAAACGTAAAGAAAAGACCTCCTTAACCAGGTGGCAGCTCTCTTGCTGTCTAAATCCAAATTATATGCAGAATATGTAAATAATTCTACTGCTTAGTTATCTAAACTATTGCTCCAAGCTATGATAGCAATGCTTTTGCAGGACGAACATGTATTACCTCAAACTTTGCATGGAAGTCCTGGGACCAGTTATGTGCATTTAAGCGCTTAGAATGGGGTAATTGGTGGTGAGATTTACATATAAAGAAATGCTGGCATGACCTCACATACAAATGCATTACTGCTACGTTCTGTCCTTCAAAGAGAATAAAAAGAGAGTGCGTTTTAGTTATGTATCTCTCTTTCTAGCAGCAACTGCATTTAGAGATCGGAATACAAATGAGCTGTAAATGTAAAAGTACAATCAAAAAAGATTGTAAATGTTGCAGCAATTTCACGAAGGATAATAGACAACCAGGCTTCTTTTACGCAGAGCAAAATTTGAGATTTTCGAATCCTTTTATTTCATAACACATGGACTAGGTTCTATCCTTTAAATACAATACCGCCACTAGTTTTGTTGCTTTTTTATCATTTTTACTGAATTTCAATAAAAATTGCAGAGAATGTGTTTGGATACGTAGTAAAAAGGACAATGATGATACTTTCATACCAATATATCTTATAACTTCGAGTTAACTAGTCAAACGAGAGCCTTGATAAAGTTTTCAAATTGTTTTGGTCTTTTTCTGAGGATAAGTCAAAAATTTCTTCCTTAGTTGCACAATAATGACTGCATAGCACTGCTGTGTAGTAAAATGCGTTTTATGAACGTATTTTTGCTCTGAGAGACGTTCGAGTTTTTTGTTGAAACGCAAAGAGCTTTGCTAGTAGAGCAAAAGTAGAAAGAGAGTAGCTCCCATTTTTTAAAACTAGATAGTTATCCATAAGCTTTCCTTTACCTTTTGCGCATTTTATGTTCAAACATGTTGTGACATCTTAATTTAAGATGATGAAGATCAAAATAGTAATTCCTTTGTGATTACGCTATGGAATCTGCACCAAGTTCTAATGTTGAAAATAATCGGAGAAATGGGAGTTCAATATTACGCTAAATTGTTGAGATGATGTTGGCTTGCTGTTGAGAAGCACCAGAAATTATTTCAACTTCATAAAGTCCTAATAAATAGTTCACTACCGATTCTCCAGTAGACTATGAAAAATTTACTGGTATAGCATCATTAAAAAATGTACACTATAAACGACTTAATTTAATGCTAGTCTTATCCTCCCCTGCTACGATAAGAACTCCTGGTTTATAAAATATTCGTGCTGAGTGGCACATACAGTGGGTAGCACTATGAATTAGGATGTGCATTGTACAATACTTAATATTACAGTCGGTAGAGGAGCCTTTCGGGCACATGGTACTGTAAAGTAGGTAGGTTACAGTAGATATTTTTTCAAGATGCAAAAACATGTATCCAGACCACGTGCCCTTTAATAACTCAGGGGTAATCCTCTATATACTTATTTTGCAGTCCTTACAACAACCTAATTGAAAAGTGTAACATCTGCTTCTTCATGTTTTTGCCTAACACTAAGAGTCTGCACTACTAAATAGCCCTAATTGTTTCCTATGATTAGCCTTTATTTTTCTTATGAGTGTATCTGAACCGACAGTTCTCTCTTCATTTATTTTAGCTGGTGTCCTGAGCTGTATTGGCGATCGCTGCTCGGGAAAGCTTGTGTTGTGGACATCGTTTTTGATCGTAGAAGTGAAGCTCCTATTTCATGCGCGAGCCGTGACCAGGCCGTTGTCAAAGGTTTGCCACAAGGCGACAACCACCCCATCAAAGCCGCACTGGTATCACAGTGGTCTTTTGGGAAATAACGTCTTATCATTCAGTACTTTTCCCCGCTGAACTTCGCAGAGCGTACTCAATCCTGATAGAGCCCAGACAAAATTTTCTACCAAACAAAGTAGTTACAAAGCTCTAAAGGCTACAAAAGAAGAAAGGAGGAGTAGTTATTCTCTTATAGTTCCATCAGTCTCAACTTAAAATAGGAGGGCGTTCCCTTTTACAAAGTGCAACTTAATTAGAAGAGTTGAGTTTAGATCGAAACAAAAATGCTGAACTTTGCTGTAAACTTGGAGGTCTTTTAAGGTTTGCGTTGATAATGAATACAGGAAGATACAGTACGTGGATATTACTTGTTCATGTTCCGGCGATTCATGCAAGATCAAAATCAATCGAAAAAAAACAATAATCAACCGAATTAAGTCATTCATCACCATAATATATAAGACTTTCGCAACCCAGCTTATCGGGAAATTCCTTATTTCAAGCACAAATAGCTATAAGCCAAATTTTTTTCCATTGGTGGAAAGTTCTTTTTTGAATCTTGATTAATTTTCAATTTACATTGAGCAAGATTTGAATCTTATCGAAGCATGTATTTCTGCGAAAAAAGATGAAAAAGTACTAAGCAAGTTTATTGATAAATATGCATGAGTATGGTACACAGACCGCTGAGGTAGGAAAAGCAAGTGGAAAATTAAATTTTATTCTCAAATGTGGACAGTTATAACAGTGAACTCATACTTGCACTCTATTTTATAAATTGATCCTTATCTTGACTCTTCTATCTTGAATTTCATTCGTAAATCTCTTAGGGTGGTCATGAGCACTTCTAACTCCTGTCCTGTTGAAACTTCCTCAACCTAGCCTACCTAACCCGCTTTAATATGGTTAGTTCATCTTTCTCTATTATTTTTACCTTTACATTAGCGATCGCTCTCACGAAATTACAAAAATATACTTCGTGAAAGCAAACTGCAGTCGGCATTTACATATCAAATGCCGGAAACTTTCTACGCTTTCACCTTGAGAATAACTGTTTGCACTTTCATCTCTTATCTTTTTTGACTTTCTTGTCATTTTCCATTTTTCGTCCCCTCCCTCCCTTGAGCTGCATTAATTTCTGTCCTTTCCTTCCGAAAAATTATTTATAAAGTCTTCTCCGAAATTCGTCTATCATTTTGCCATTTTAGAATCTTTTTCAGCCCGTTCAGCAACTTCCGTACCCAAAAAAAATCTGTTGTCTGAATTTCCCAGTCATCATAGCGGAGTAAAGAATTCTGTCTGCTATATCTATTTCCCCTCTTTTTTACACCTTTATTTTCTCGAGCTGCAGTACCAACAGTGTTTGGTGGCAGCTTTGCTATGCATGTCTAAGTGAATTTTGTATTGTTGTTCAAGAGTTGTTTTTGAGGTGCTGCGGACCAAGCTTCGGTCCACAGTGAAAATAGGTGTCCGGTCTGGTCCAGTTTCATTCTGGTGCTCTAAGTCTAGTCTTGTGCTAGTCCCATAATTTCGAATCTGTTTCTGCAATATTTCAGTAACTTCCGTCTAGCTCTAGCCTTACAATAAAGAAGAAGACCCTGTCTTTATTCGGCTGAAATTTAACCATTTCAGTTTGTGAGCTTTAATTTTCATACTGGACTACTATAGAACAGTGAAAAGACCAGTAAATGACGGGTGTAACCAGGATCTGATAAAAAACTTACAATGCACTAAAATATAATATATTAGTAATAACAGTAGTGGGAAAATAAATTTTCTTTATTTGGCGTGTCAATATTTTCTCTTTTCTTTGTTAAGTTTAGAACTTAACAATGCAAAGTGAACTTCCATAACCACAAAGAAGCTACTTGGCGGTAAATTTATTGTTTGAAAGATATTGAAAATTACGACTGAAAGCGAGGGCAACGTTTTCGCGGGCGTATATATATTTGGCTCTCGCCTCATTGTTATGTCAGGAATGCGGAATTTAAACCCATTCAAGTCCCAGATTTACCTTTAGCTTACAGATTGTTTGAAATAATGTTAAGTGGCATGTTAAAAAACATCTCAATATCTTCAAGAGGGATCAGAGCAACATAAAAACCTTGTTAAACTATAATTTAATTGTAACTAATACTGTACGAACACCGGCAGAGTTGATTTTATTGAATTACTCTCGACCCAATTTTAAAACGTGTCAGACCACACCATACAGCAATTACTATGAGAAAATTCTTGATGACTAGAACTTAATGCTGATCTGTGTACTCTATCCCCCATCAAAGAGGCCCGAAGACTTTTTTCCAAAAAGTTTGTTCCCCAATTTGCAACTGATATTTTAGCGGGTAAAATTAATTGATAAAACGCAAGTTAGACTTAACTCGTACCAAACTTTGATATTTATTATTTTCGGAGAGAAAGTTACGGTGATTAGTTGATTTAATTAATGCACCATTGTAGATATTCATATCCTTCCTGATTAGTGTCTACAGTGAGCTAGTTACTAAGTTACCAGAACAAAGATTCAATGCGATTCTAGCTCTGAACTTAAATCCCAACTTCTGCCTCTTCAACTCCCTTGCAAGGACTCATTTGTCTATCTTTATATTCAATCACCCATTTTTATCTGCTAAGAACCCTTTCTACCCATATTATATTTCCGCATTTACTTCTTTACTAGGACACTGAATCATCCTACTGCCACTGCCTTCAATGTCTTCACACAATTTCAAAATCACAGCTGTCGTTAAAAATAACAAAATAATTTATAAAAGAAATAATAAGCGCTTAATACTCACTTCATACTCGATTCTTGTCCACATTCGCGACCATGAAGTCATTAGTTCTTTTGATACGATTATGCGCAAAGTTATAGGGTTCCCCTAGTCACGTCCCAGCCTTACAGCCCGTAGGAAACTTGCGTGGTTCTGCTTCTATACAAATACATCAACCTCTACCGATCCAAATCCTTCTCGCTTCAGACGAGCTCTGTAGCTGCAATGCAAATTTTTTAAAGAGAAAGATGTCGACAAAATTCTCCTTAAGTCTTGATATTTTTGTGTTCATTTGTTTTTTTCCTGGCGGTATTCATGGCCTATTGCTCATTATATGCACCACAGATTGCACGGGAAAAATTACGGAAAAGAAACTTGTAACTAGGGTATCATTTGCAGTAATTTGCACTCTAAACTTTAAATGAGACTTTTCTTAACATTAGATACTGTAGAAGGTGCTCTTATGGTCACTTAAGTTCTTGATTCGGTTATTTATCATGCATTAAAGGTCTTTTGAAAGGTTATTTTCAATGAAGACTGGGAAAACATCATTCACTTTTGTGACATTTTATTGTTATCTGCTACGATTTCTAAGGCTTTATGATCTACAGGGGCGATTAATTACAGGTTAACCATGGATAGATTACAAAGTTATCGTTGAAAAGAGATAAAAAATTCAGTTAGTTTGGCTGGTAGGCCACTACAAAAGGCACCAACATTCATACTATCAAAACTACAAAAATGCAGCGTCTCCATGATTCTGATATCTTATCATTTCACTAAAACCCTACTATATCTCCCAGCAAATCATATTTTTAAGATTAATTTAAGAAGTCCTCTTTGCACCTTTTGCATGACTGTGTAATATTCACTTGAAGTATTCTTTGAATAAAATTCCTTAGCACATGATTTTGTAAGATAGAACTCGGATAATTCCTCGATGTGTTTAATTTTCTGTGTGATCAGTACATGATTTTGTTGGTGAGTATTTCATATTTTTGCGCAGTTTGGTATTCAAGTTGGAGCATATTTTACCGGCATTGTCGTTTCTATATAGTATTCAGTCGTCATAGATAACTTTTTTTCTTGTATAATCTACAATTTACATAAAATATACTAGAGCTTACGCTTCGCATGTAAAATGGAGGAGATTATGTATATACTAAACTGCATCAATTTTTAACCTCACCTATCTGAAAAACACGCGTAATTTTCTCTATGCATACTCAGCAGAACTAAGGCTGCTTCCCTGAATCTTTCGACTAAATTTGTATGAACTAGTTAATTACCAGAAGCCTTTTTATAGTTCTGTCTGAACATGCCTATTCAAACAGTGTGAACAGAGGTAGTTATACAGAAAAATATATAACCTTTTCTTCCAATAGGAAATGAAAAGTTTCTAATCCTGATATTGAAACAAGAGAAGACCTTTTAAGTATCCTATTCCATGAATTTTCTCTGTCCATATCAGAGAATTCAGCTAAAGATCAAAATATAGATTTGCTGGAACGATAGAAGACCAAAAAGATCTTTTAAACATAAATTTGAACTTTTTAGAACATTTTTCAGATCAGACCACTTCTAAAACCGGTTAAAGATCATCTTAAATGTTTTCTGCAATATTCGATGGCAAATAATGGGTGTTTGGTGGACGAGTAAATCTGATTACCTCGTTTACTGTACTTTAGAAACAGCTGTTTCAAATATAATATTAAAGCCCTTATTTTCAGGAATTAATTTTTTGATATTTTGCTGAATTGAAACACAGTAAATGTTCATCCGATTGTTCTTCAGCATACTCATCACTGAAAATTGCATTAAAGTCCAATTTCGCTCACTGATCTCCAGTAAAAATATAATCCCTCTATTATTAGTGTAATTGCTTTTTCAACATTGAAGCAGCTTTATTTCATGCTCAATTCATGTGAAGATAGAGAAATGACCACTAAAAGTTTTTGTATCGCATCAAGTTTGTTGAGTGAAAACAATTCTATCTTTATTGAAAGCAAAATTTACTTCCCCTCAGGTATATTCCGATAATTTTATTCTACTTTGGGCAACAACATTTCTATTTATCCATACTGTTTACATCCCCCTTTTTGTTTTATCTCGATGTAAGAAATACCAACTCCCTCCATTTTGCTAGTTACTCGATACATTTTTCTTTCTATCTTTTCACCTCTTAAGTATCCGTAATAATTTCTTTTACCTTTTTCTTTTTCAATAATATGGTCACTCTTCCTAGAATGATCGATCTTCTTAAAGAAATTGAATACATTTATTTATAGTAAAGATTCCTTACATTTTTTTGCCATGAATTTGCCCTTTAAATGCTGCTTCCGCTAATGACCACTAGACCACATCGAAGCTAAATATAGCCAATCCTTGATTCAGCAGGCCTTTCAACCTATCGTTGCTGGTGCTATTAAAGCCTTTCTGGACCCGGTAAAATTTATTTGAGATCCTTAATAGCAAATTCACAGCTATCTACTCTTTCACAACCATCATTTATAGACTTCTCCTTTCTAGTCAAATTTTCTGATATTGTCACCCTCGCCTTATAGCCGTCTCTCAGTTTTTTTTGGAATCTACCGATGTATAAGAGCAAAAACGTCCCAAAAATGTAAAAAGACAAAAGAACTGATGTAACGGAAATTAGTGCAGTGCAAAGCGAAGAAAGTATAAAACGAGGGCTCAGAATAGAAAAATAGCGAGACAGTGGATTATTTCGAGTAGTGGGTGGCCTCATAACTTTCGTACTACGGGATGCCCTTAAGGTTATTTCAGGCATTTGGCATATATAAGAGCATCCCCATCTGTTGAGGCCAACCATCAAATATATATCAAATATGCTCTTCTCTCATTGGTGGATGTAAATTTTTTTGGTTTTTAGCTCTTTACCCCTAGATTTTCTCCCACCGGTTCTTCACTTCCCGTAGTCCTACACATCCTCCTACTCAGACAATCTCCTACTTGAACAGCCTCCTAATCAACATCCCACCTCATTTGGGAGCTACTTCAATCTCTATCGCATTTACAAATCGATGTACGAGCCCATGTAGCTGCAACTATATCAGGAGTTCGCTTCTGATGACGTACTTGACTTGATTACCGATTTTGTTGAACCCAGTGAAGATGACGAACCGAAACGTGGCGGATCTAGACCCGGTCGTGCCCTAAACGTTGAGCGCTTACGAGTCCAGGTAGCTCAACGCCTTTATGACGATTACTTTTCAACAAAGCCTGTCTACAATGAAACATTCTTCAAACGAAGATTTGGAATTTCACGTACGAAATTCATGCGCATTTTATCGGCTCTGGAGACCAATCCGTACTTTATTCAGCGACGAGATTGTACAGGAAAACTTGGACTAACAGGATTACAAAAAGCGACAGCCGCGATGGGGGTATTAGCGTATGGATGTTCTTCGGATCCTTTTGATGAATATGTTCGCCTTGGATCCTCAACGACAGATAAATGCCTTGGTGAGTTCGTCCGGACTGTTATAGCGAGTTTTAGAAGTGAATATTTATGCTCACGTACGGAAGAGGAAATTAGAAGGCTTTTACACAAATCACAGCAACGTGGGTTTCCGGGTATGCTCGGCAGCCTTGATTGCTGTAGGTGGATTTGGAAGAACTGCCAACGGCTTCGCATGGGAAGTTTGAGGGTAAAGAGGGTGTGTCTGTTATTACACTTGAGGCAATTGCTGATCAGTCCTTGTAGATTGGCACTTTTTTTTTGGCATGCCTGGATCATGCAATGACATCAACGTCTAAGATTCCTCTCCTCTACTAAAAAAATTGCTAATGCGTCTTATCCCCCTCCTGTAGAGTATATGATATGTGGCAAGAGGAGGAACATTCCTTACTGGCTGGTGGCTGGTATTTATCCAAGGTGGCCATTTTTCTTGCACACTGTATAGGATCCTATGACAGCAAAAGAACTATTGTTTTCAACAGCTCAAGAAGCGGCTCGTAAGGATGTTTTAGGTCTTTTAGTGTGCTTCAGGCAAAGTGGCATATTATTTCCCGACCGGGGAGGTTTCTGTCAAAAGTCTTTATGAACGAAATTGTACGGTGCTGTTTAATTCTTCACAACATGGCAATGGAAGGTCGGGAACGTACGGAAGTATTTCAAGATGCAGAAAAAGATCTCGTTGATTATATCACTGTAGGAGATAATGCTGTTCCAATGTGGGGTGTCCTTGATCGGGCAAATGAGTTGGCCAATACTTCTCCCGGCTCGCTTTCAGCTCTTTGCGAGGCTTCAGCATTTACTGGAAACAAAGTTGAGCACCGGGACACGAGAAAGGTGGTCACGTATCATCTTTGGGAAACCAAGGGATCATCGGCCATATAAACGTTAGCGTACTGAGAACTCTAAGCGATACAAGTTAATGACCCATTAAGTTGACGTACGCCTTAATACAATCGTTTTATGAAGACTGTTGCTGATCTGTCCAATCAGAGTCGTCATTAGCACTCGAAGCGCCATTTCCAGATGAGGATGGAAGCTGCGACGGTGAAGACGATATCTCATCCGTCAAATTGGAAGCGGTACGAGCACGAGCCTTCTTCAGAGCTTCAGCGCGCAACAGATTAAAGAACTCTACAGACTTCGCCTGATCGCATTCTGGAGGGGCATTACAGAAGAGCATGATTTCATTGTGTCGTTCTACGGCTTCGTTACGTTCTTTCTGTAGTTGCACTGCCGCTTCTGCTAGTTTGATTTTCTTCTGGGTGTCCGCGGTTCTGCTAGCCAGTACTTTTGCTTTACGTGGCCCAATAGGGCGCTTATTCCCCCGCCAAGAAGATGGCGCTTCTTCCGGTCCGCTAGTGTCTCCCGGAATGACAACAGCCCCAGATGTTGGTGCTGATGTAGAATCAGTAACATTAGTAGGATCCTTTGTGGGTGCTGCATTTACATTCCTATTACTGCCAGCCATAAACTTAGGATGATCTCGAAAAATTTTCCATGCATTGAAGAACTTAAAGGGACGCCCGCAATTCTTGGTCGAAACAGAGATTGCAATGCCGTTATATAGAGCGGTTGCCATTCTACAGATGTCGGCCTCCGAAACTCCTGTCGGCTTACTGCTCTTAACTCGTACAAAGCAGTCTGAATACTTCACACAATCCTTATTCAGGAGTTCAATATGCGCGTTAATGGATTCAATAGTTCGTCCTTCTGTTGATGGTGGCTTAAAGCGAGAAAATAGTTTGGAAATACGCTGGAAGAACAGTAAAGATTTCTGCTCAGACCCGACGATAGGGTCCCCGGATACCCGCAACCAGGCCCTTGGTAGTGTGCAATCATCCAATACGGTGTAATTGGTACCTCTATGTCTTGCGCTAGGAGTAGAGGTGACGATAGGGATAGTAGGACATTATTGTACCGCCGTATGTATTGCAGGTCTAGGGGCAGAGACGACAGGTGGTTCAGACGCAGGATGAATCACTTCTGGATGGCTAGATATCGAAGCAACTTGTTTGGAAGGATCGGTAGTAATGTGAGCGGTTGCAGCAGGAGCGGATGCTCACACGGTCGTTACGGGGGCTTGAACGGAAGCGGTAAGCACTCCAGAAGGTGCAGATGAGGATAAAATGTTTCTTTCATGGATTTTTTACATTATTTCGGAGCTATCCCTGAAAGGGACGGTTTGAGTGAGAGGTTGGTGTGTGTTGAGGGAGGGCTGTTGGTATGAGATTGTTGAATGCTGGCCCTGTGCTCGGCGCGATGATAACCCCTGCTGTTTGGCGGTAAACGGGGAGGAATCCCAATCATATCACGACAATTGGATACACACCGAGAGCAAAGTTGCAAATTTCGGAGTCAAACTGATACCGATTTGACTCTTTCTTTTCCCATTTGCAAAAATTTGCCTTTTTATACTGCCGGTGGGAGTGTTCAATCTGAGACCAAATCAGAAAAATATAAATTTGATCATTTGCATCAACCGGTGGGGATGCTCTAAACGCATACAACAAATGCAGGTCCAAACCAGATACTGTCGGAACTCATTCATGAGCTGTAATGGTAAAATTCAGAACGATACAGATTATACTGTACTGTTAAATACTTTCCTTTACTTCATCACAGAAATATGCACATGCTGCGACGATGGTCGATGTCTCCCCTTGCTGGGGTGACCGGCAGCGACTACATTCGCTCCATTTATTCTGACCCTCCACGGTCTTTGGACCCTGTGCGGTCCTCGTTCCTTACAGCTACACCCTGAACTACTATCTTACTGTAAGCCAATACTTGTCCCTTCAGCCGGACCCGGCTCAGCCCCTCCTGGGCCATTACTTTCTGGCCTCTAGCGCCGTACACAGAAAGATTCCCGACACAGGCAAAGTGCACAGTCCTTAATACCCTCCTGTAAGAGTTTCTCCACTGGCTCGATCAAATTGGACACCGAAAGTGAGAATCCCGACCATTTTATTGGTCAATTAAAATTCAATCAAACTTTGGCACCAAAAGGCCATACACGTTGCCAATGGTTCGACCGAAGAAAAAGACTGCAAGCCCATCAAGTCAGCAGCTGTCCGGTTCAACCCGATCCGAGCTTCGCATGCCACCACCCCACCAATTGCACCTTCCTCACCCCTCCCACCTTCCTTTTTTGTCTCTTCCTCCACATATCCACCCAACTCCCTCCCGGTCCTCTTTCAAAAGTCTCCCTTCCCTATTGCCAACCTTGTCTCCCTGAGCCCCTCCCCTCCCTCCAATAGCGATCTATGCAGAAGCATCCCATCACTATGTCATGTGACTCAAGCTTTTCCACTAGCCCTCTCAGAGGCTTTCGATTTGGTTATTGAAGACGACTAACTTGATGCGGTCGCCATACTGGCAGATTAAATTGCCAGCCATAGGCAAATATCTGGCCTGAAGGACTGGTGTGGTTCGCTTCCGGGAAAGCGTGCCAACAAGCCACGCAACCACATCGCAGCCCGCGAGCACTTGTTGGATGAATACTTTAGCTTCCCAATGGAGCTCTACGCGGATAGATCTGAGTTCTTGTGGCCGTGCTGTACCGAAAAAGAATTTGAACGCCGCTTACACATGACTTTGGTGGTATTCGACCGCCTGTACGACGAAACAACAGGTAAGTCGGACTACTTGGTTTCGATAGATCGTTATAGCGCTGCTGGAAAGAAGTGCTAATCACCCCTCGTTAATTTTACAACGGCATTGCGCATACTGTGATACGCTATGCCGGCGGGTGCGCTCTATGACTCATTGCATATTGCTGCGTCTACTGCGCTTATGTCTTTGAAGGAGTTCTTCTACGTTGTTGTTGCGTATTTTGATGAATATTACATCTCACCGCCAACTGGCGTGGACTTGATTAAGATCAAGCGCCAGCTCACCGAAATAGGTTTCCTCCGCTGAGTGGATTGTGTTAATTGCGGTAAATAGGAGTGGAAACATTTCCTTGAATCCCATCACGGCATTACTGTAGGTAAGTAGAATGTGCCATGTCTGAAAATACAGGTTCCGTGTGATTTCGATCCAAGGTTTTGGAGCTTATTTTGGGCTTGCCATGTATGCTTAATGACATGAATGTCCTCTCGCTGAGCCCGTTTTTCTCGCGCGTTGTTAATGATATATTTCTGAGTGTGTTGCCGATGTATGCAGTCGGAAGGGAAACATTTGACTACAACTACTTTCTTTCGAATGAAAATTATCAAGAGTACAAGATGATTGTATCTACAATTTCTCAACCAGGTTCGGAGGAAGACCGAGTGTTGAGCATGAGACAGAAAGCTGTGATAAAAATGTGTGGAACAGCTCCTCGGCGTTTTACAACCTAGGTTCGATATCCTGGGCCGTCCTATCCTTTTACAGTATAAGGACGATTTTAACACGGTGTTGTGTGCTTGTTTTATTATGAAAATATGATTGTACAGGTTCGCAAGGATGAATATCAGTTCGACGGCGCAGGAAACTTGAGGGTAATTACAGAGGTAAATCTGGTAACAACTTTGTGGCAAGATCTTCAGGTTGCGACTAGTGTTAGGCCGTCCATTATAATTTTCATGTGTTCTATTAGCGACCTGAGATGACTGAATCTCAGTCTTTGCCGCCATGTATGCCGTACGGTATCCAAGGAGTAACAAAGTAAACGTTGATTTTCCTATACCTGTGCCGCCACCCCTCCCTTCTTTAGCTCAAGCGCAAGCTTTAACTAGCTCTTAAGACAATTATCAGCCCTCTAAAACACAGAGAGCATCTAGTAGCCTCGAGCTCTATGTTGCCCCACCACCTAACGCGGCGTTAGCATGCTTCCCGTGGCGGTCCGATCAGCTCCAATATTTCCTTCATGTATTCGTACACGAACTGGGTCTATTGCTACTACTTCTGTTTACTTCGTTATCCTCGATATGGCTCGAGCTCACATTGCACCGCCTCGGCCGCGGCTTGTTCGGCACCGTGAACCGCGGGCTCATCACCGGCTCGCTCCTCGCCATCAAGATCTGTGCGCTCTCGCCCCCCTCTTCTTCGCCCCTGTCGCACTTGACCGCCTTTCATTTCCGCGCCAAGTATGTGCGCTACGCTTCGCTGCGCCACCCCTGCATGACCCAGCTCTTCTGCTTGCTCCGGCACCCGTATTTCGCCTCCTTCCCCCTCGTTACCCATCTCATGCGCGGCGGCTCGCTCTAAGACGCCTTTCCCACTCTACGCGCAGCCCGCGTCGCTCCCATGCGACACGAATCCGTGCTGAGAGTTGCGTTGCAGGCTGCCAATGTGTTTAATTACTCTCATGCGGACGATTTCTTGATCAGTGACCTCAAATGGATGACCATCTTGATGCTGCAGAAGGTCTATGTGGATGCAAGGGATTTAAGTATGAAACTTGGCCAAATTTGTGCGAATTTGGATCTTCATGGAATTTGCGGCACCTCTTTTCGCCAAAGAGCGACCCTCGAGGCGAATGAAAGCATCATTGCTGGTAAGCATGGGTCGGCGGGGATTTTTGAATAATTGGCGCCAGAGGCGGTCGTTGGGATGCTAGGCTTTCCAAGAGGCGTTCGACACTTTCGGGAACAAAGCAGAACTACACGATACGTTAGAAAAAATCGCAGTACTCAGTGTCTTCGGACTTCCTATCATGTCCAATGCAAAGTACGCAACGGTTGAGTTTATTTGGGGAGATGGATTGAACTTATATACGCGGTGCGGTGATTCGGCCCAAAGAATGTGTTTTGGGGATCATGTGCGCCTTCTTCCTAGTCCAAGAGCCAAGCATGCACATAAACCCTATCGTCACCGATAGAAGTTGGACCCAGATCCCCGCGAGAACCATGGCTTCTACTTTCTCAGCCTGCGCGGCATTATCGGTTCGCCCCGATTATTCCACAGGCACCATACGTAAAAATTGCACCTTTTCTTGTTAAAAAGCTTGCCTACCTTCCGCAGCAACAGGTATACTTTGAACACGTTCGTAATTCCTCTCTCTAGCGTCAACATTTCTTTTGAGGTTGTATTCATCCATGTGGGGTGTTGAGCGCACAAAAGGTAATCGATGGTTGAACTTTTGGTTGATGCTTCCGGTAAACAGGCCGGAACATCAGACCAGTGTTTATATAGAAAAAGTAATCAGCACCAGCAGAGATAAATTGTAACTAAACGGTACTGAATTCAAAGGTATTCTAGAAAAAGCGACCCAGAGGTATCAAACTACAAGGTTCTGAAGGTCCATCAGTATAACAGACAGCAACAAACATCATGGCAAAGTACCATTGGTCTAATTGGCAAGGATGCATAAAAAGGTTGCTGATTGGTGGGTGCGAAATGTTTCGAGAACCACGCGAGATAGCCATGATGGATCCATGTCATTGGCTAGGTACAAAGAGGTATGATATTATGCTTTTAGACTGGTGCATGAGTACAGTGCACAAGTTGCAATGATGTCTTCTTACAGTGTAAATCCTTGGTACAGGTTACCAGAGGGATACTGTCAGGGTATTTGGTGATTTATGGGCATAATCGCAACATCACTCCCCCCTACGAAGAAGAATCGCCCCGATTCTTGTATTCGAATAGCAGATCTTGACAATTTTTCAGTTCATTTTCTGATAGCCATGAGTTCTCGTGATCTGCATATCCTTTCCATTTAATGAGATATTTTGTTTTTCCGTATTGTTTCTTGTGACTGAGAATTGATTAAACTTCGTATTCTTTATGTCCATCTTGAACCTGTATAGGTGGTGGCGGCGGAATTTGGCGATAGAATTCATCTTCAAAGTACGGCTTAAGGAGACTAGCATGGAAATCATTGTGAATTCCCCTGTCGATCATTGACTGGGAAGGATTTAAACGGTGCGTAACTCCGTTTATATCCTCAGATATTTGAAATGGACCACAAAACTTTGGGTTCAGTTTTCGAGATCCTGCACCATCTTCAAAAGCTAGGTTTTTTGTGGACAACCAGACTTTGCCACCAACTTTATAAGAAGAAAGTCTTCTACTTCTGTTGACATACAAGGCGGTGGATTCATTTGATTTTTTGATTTGTTCTTGGGCTTTTTTCAGTGATTCTTGCATGTTTTTTAGGAACTGTGCCGCAGCAGGGTTGTCTGCGGAGAGTATGTCCAAAGGGACAGTTCTAGGGTGGATTCCATAATTGAGGAAGAACGGAGAGAATGTTATAGTGGCATTAATAGATGAGTTGTAAGCAACTTCGAAGTCTACCAAGTATTTGTCCCAATCTGACTTGTCGAAGCTAACAAAAGAACGAATCATTTCTTCGATCTTTCTGTTCATAATCTCAGATTGTCCATCTGTTTGTGGGTGATATGCTGAAGAAGTGGATATATTGGTACCCAGAAGGTGGAACAGACTCTTCCAAAACTTGCTCATAAAAATAGCATCCCTATCACAAATGATATTCATTGGAATTCCGTGGTTTCTGTAGACATGATCCTTGCACAGCCTGGCAGTTGAAGGACCATCTATTTTGGGCTTGGTTGGTATAATTCTGATCATCTTTGATAATCTGTCAACGACAGTTAAGATGCCATTGTTTCCTTCCGTTGACCTTGGAAGGGGTGTGATAAAGTCCATCGTTATGTGAGTCCATTTGGTTTTCGGTGGATCAAGAGGTTTTAAAAGACCTGCGGGCTTCTGATTTGATGGTTTGTCTCTTTGGCAGTGGCAAGAACGAACGTATCGAAGTACATCTGTACGAAGGTTTTTCCAGTAAAACTTCGGTGATATTCTATTGATTGTTTTTGAAATTCCCAAATGTCCAGTATTTGGAGTAGAATGGTAGCATGTAATAGCTTGACTTTAAATTTTCCTTCTGGTACGTAAATCTTTCCGTTCCTTAGTAAAAGCAACCCTTTCTTTTCGAAAGGTGCCTTTGGATCTTTGTATTGGGTTTTCAGGTTTTCACTAGCCTGTAATCTTTGGCCAGATCTTCTATCTCAGAATCCGCAAAATAAGGTACGGATATATTGTTCGATTCTAGGTATGTCTTTGTTATCACTTCCTTGAACAGTTCTCTGTTTCGATGTTTAGGTGAGGGATAATTCTGAGGTTGTCTTGACAGGGCATCGGCAACGATGTTTGCTTTCCCGGAGATGGGTATAATTTTGAAATCAAAGTTCGCTAATCTTTCCAACCACCTAACCTGTCTTGGGACAGATTGTCCTGGGTCTCGAGGTATCTTAAAGGGTAGTGATCAGAATGAACTGTGAAAAGGTTTCCGTGTAGGTATGCTCTCCACCATTTCAAGCACTCTACAATGGCCAAGAGCTCTCTCTCATGAGCGGCATAATTTTGCTCAGCATCATTCAAAGTCCTAGACGCAAAGGCAACTGGTCTTCTGGATTTTGGATCCCCCTGTTCCAACTTAGCTCCGATTGCGTACTGAGAGGCATCTGTAGTGACATACAGTATATTGGAAGTTCAGAGTCAAAATTTGTAAGGACTGGGGCACTGTATAACGATTTCTTCAAGGTCTGGAATGATTTGTCCTGAGTAGCTGTCCACAGAAATGAAACGTTCTTCGTCAGCTCTGTAAGAGGTTTAGCAACCAATGAGCATCCTCTTATGAATCTTCTGTAATAGTTGATGAGTCCTAAGAATGACTGAAGCTGTTGCTTGTTCTTTGGTGAGGGCCATTCCATGACTTCCTTTATCTTGTTGGGATCCACAGCAATTCCGTCTTGACAGATTACATGTCCAAGATACTCGACTTCTTTAACACCGAAGACACATTTTGACAATTTTACGAACAGATTCTCCTTCCTAAGAATCTCTAGTACTACATCAATGTGTTCTAAATGTTCTTTCCATGTCTTACTGAAGATGAGAATGTCATCTAAATAAACGATAACGAATACATCCAGGACATCTTTGAATATGTCGTTCATGAGAATAATAAAAGTTGCTGGTGCGTTGGTCAATCCAAAAGGTAGTACGAGAAATTCAAAATGTCCGTATCTGGTTCGAAACGCTGTGAGAGGGATTGAAGATTCCTCCAGTCTGATCTGATGGTAACCCATCCTCAGATGTATTTTCGAGAAGTACCTGGCTCCCTTACGTCGATCAAAGATATCATCGATGCGCGGCAATGGGTAGCTGTTTTTTACAGTAAGCCGATTAAGTGCTCTGTAATCCACACACATACGCAAACCGCTGTCCTTTTTCGTTACAAAGAGTATTGGCGCTCCCCAGGGGCTTTTGCTTGGTCTAATGAATTCACTCTCTAGTAGATCATCTATTTGTTTACGAAGCTCCATCATTTCTTTTCCTGAAAGTCTGTAGAGACCCTTTTTCTGTGGCTTAGCATCTTTTTCCAATTCGATCTTGAAATCATACTTTCGCTTCGGAGGAAGGCCCTTCGGAAGTTTTTCCGGGAAAACGTCTGTACACTTTTTCAGTACACCTTAATATCTTCTGGGTAAGAATCTGGAACATTTGGATTTGAGTCTAGTGGTCGAATTAGCACAGAATAAGTGCTACATTTTTTCTCCAAATCAGTAAGTACTGAGTTTGCAGAAACGAAAGGGTGCTTTGTCATTTCATTGGCAGTGACGGAGTACTTTTCACCCTTGTAGTTGAAAGAAACTTGATTGCTTGAAGGTCGATAATTGCTCTATGGGCTCCACACCATTCCTTTCCTAGGATTGCATCATATCTCTTGAGGGGGCTCACGGCGAAGTACAGTGGTTCTGTGTAGTTCTTTATTTGACGATTGCCGGACCGGCTGTTTCTCTCAACTTCTGGTTAGCACCGTTCGCCATTTCGGCAAGCTCTGCTGATTCTCTTGTTTTAATCTTATGGTAATCGCAGAACAATTCACTGAGGAAATTGATCTCACCACCTGGGTCGATGAGAATTTTTGCTGGTCCATTGGAAATGACTCCTTTAACAATAATAAGTCCTCTATGATTTCGTTGGAAAGTTGGGGTTGGTGTTCCCCTAAATGCTTCCTGGGATCTTATTGTTGAAACAATAAGATTTATGTCATCCAGAACTGATTGAGGACCTTCAGTCAGTTCCTTCGGGCTTTTGGGCAGTTTTTTGCAATGTGCCCTCTCTGTCTGCATCTCAAGCAGAGGCCTTCACGTATGCATCTCTCACGTTCTGCTTGATCCAATTTCGGTAAGTTAACATTTGAGGGCTGTATACCCGGTTTAATTTCCACGTTCCCAATTTCCATGGGCACAGGAGCACTATTTCCAGTACTTGAACTTCCGTTCAGCAATTTTGTACTCGATTTGTTGTTACCTAACGGCCCTGAACGCCTGTAAGCAGCTTCGATTCTTTCCGCATCTGCCATTAAATCAGAAAGCTTAGAGTATTCTTTCGTGCATAAGGCTTTCCAAATGTACGGTTTCAGGCCGCGTGAATAGCGATCAATCTGATCTTTGACTCCTATGTCTGGTATATCCAACAATATTTTGTTAAAATCTTCATTGAACGCAGTAACGTCTTTAACTTGTTTCCAGCGAGCCAGCTTGTCTCGGGCGATTTTTTCCTTTTTTAACGTCTCGAAGCGATTGAGAAGGGCAGTCTTCAGTTCCTTCCATGTTTGAATCTCCTGCCCCACGGCGCTCTTGGAATGGACCATCCACCACTCATGGGCATTTCGAGAGAGATAGCTTAGTGCAATGTTCATGGTAGCTTGCCCATCTGCTTCACCAAGATAATTCTGCATCTGCACGCACCAGCTCCCGACGGACCCTTTTCCGCAGAATGATCTCGGCTTATTCTTCTTAGGGGCGTCCTTGGTTTCGTTTTGACCATTTGAGCTACCGGCATTGATCCTGACGAGAGAAAGCTCATTCTCGAGAGCTCCCACCTAGCGAGCAGCGTTATTGAGCTGGTTCTGTTGTGCGGGATCTGGTTACGAGCCTCTGACAGCTGGCGTTGAAGTTCGCTTACAGCTTGTGCCAGAGACTCTACAGTAATGCCCGAAGTTTCCATTGTCTTTTCCTATTGGTCGAAAGAGTCACATGTGTAGTTTTGGGTTTTTTTTCTTTAAATAGAATTTTTTCAAATTTGCCAGTAGGAATCGGTATGCACTGTGGCCGAGTTGGCTAGTGTCTATCCGACCATGCACTGTCCTCATATGAGGCACACTTTGTCCTCATGTGAGGACAATTTCCGTTACATTTTGGAAAGGAAAATGTTTTGGAAGCCCGAAATTTTTACTGGAAAAAAGTTTTTTTATGTTTAGTTACAGTACAGTAATTTTTACTGTACATGCGCCCTCGTTTCTGAAACCCCCCACGATAATACGAACTATTTTACCTTCCAAAATGAAGTCGTTTTCACAACTTCTTGCGAAGAGCGGAAGCTGGTGAGGGAAAATTGGTCTAGCCTTCACCGAGGTCAACAGTCTTGAAAAGTTTGTTTTGATCGGCCATCTACACTCATGAACTAATGCGGAGGGACAAGAAATGCGCTGAGGTAAAAAAATTTTGTATTGAAAAAGAAGTGCTAAAAGTAGTCCTCATATGAGGACAAATGTCCTCATATGAGGACAACGGTCCAATAGACACTAGACCAGCGAAAGACCAGTGAGAGGTATCGAGTTCGAATCCCAGTCGATAACTTGGGAAAGTTGATTTTCTCTGACGTTAGGGTTTGACGTCAGTCACGTCGGGTGTGCTATAGTAGCCCTCCTTCCGATGCTTTACAGAACGGTTGTTTTCCTGTCTAGAACCTGGCGGCGATACGGGCTTACAAGCCCTACTGCAAGGAACTGGGGAAAGCGAGTTCGTAAGGTAGCCACAGCGGGAGGTTGAACACAGCACAAACGAAGTCGGTTGAGAAAGCAACTTTTGGAGTTTTTCTTGCTTCCTCTTCCCTAAATTTATTCAAATTTTAACTACTGACTTAGTGCCCTCAATTGCGAAATAAACAAGTCAGACGTCGCACTTTGCTAGATGCAGCCGTGGATTGATGGTCTCACGAACCCTTTCCGGCGATTCAATTACTCTCTTCGCTAAATTTGATAAGCTTCTCAATTTTAAGCTGCGCTTGCTTAGATATTGCCATTTTTCGGTCGCGCTCCAACTCCTTCTTGGCTCCGGTGTGTCACTTGCGCCAAACTGCGATAGAGTTAGTAGTTTCAACTACAGTGGACCCGAAACTCGGATTTGTGAAGATATTTCACCATGCAGAGAGCTATAAGTTATCGCATTGTCCGCATTGGCAAGATTGCTCCCGCTCCCCGGGTTTGAACTCGGTTCATTGGGAAAAGAAACCACTCCAGTTGTACAATTCCCAGTTGCCCATGATTCCGGCATATCGTCCGGAATAGCTTACATTAGGTGTTACCAAAGGTTCGCAGAGCGTAGATATTTGTAAGCGGCTAAGAAATATAACTTCTTTGCCGCAAAGAACCGGATAAACGGTCAAAATCTTGTAGAGATCGATGAAATTTACCCTCTTGTTGTAAATTGTGGTTTATTTGTGCATAATCTGTTCATCCGTAGGATTTTCTGTCGACAGAGCTTGAAGAACACGTTGCATGCATCCTTCAAAGACCAAGCTCTCCTTCCTGATCTTTTTTCATCTGTCAAAGATTGCTGACCCTGCGCGAAAATAATTCCTATTGGCGCCAGTAGTTTTGCGCTGAATGTTCTCGAGGGTAGTCTGAATGCACCCCTTGAACTCAGAAACTGTCTGGTTTACTCCTCGCAGAGCATTTTCTGATGTGATAACGAACGCGCGATATGCCATCAAGTTCTCCTCTGCGGTCCAAGAGATTCTCCTGCCCATTATTGTTTCGCTTCATTCACTTGACTGTTTCGTGTACCTGGGGCAAGGAAAAGGATAATTTTGTTTGTAGAGAGCGCCGTAAAAACAAGTAGCAAAAAAAATTGAGCTATTGTAGCAGGACATAATCTTTACGTGTATCGCAATTTTTGCTTTGTTCAGAAGTCTCGGAAGGGTTTTGGTGTGCTCCATTTTGGCGCGCTCATCAGAGAGTGCACAAGCAAGCATCATTCAGTCCGCACGTAACGAGCAAGGAAAGGTGGGGAGCGTTGTCGTAGGGGACGGAGAATGACTGGGGAACGTGGAGTTGGTAGGTTGGGAGAGAGTTCGGTGGCTGCATCGAGCATATAGAGCCAATATGGGTGCGTAACATTGCAGATGTGGCGGCTGTGAGCGCGCATGATCGCGAACTTCGCATGCTTTCTGTACTCTGCGTACACTCTTTTGAACCTGAGTCTCAAACGTCGTTACACTGGGGTTTGGTTGACCTCAGTTCAATGAGGTTTGAAATTCTCGGGTTCAACAATTAGCTTGGAACCTTTGCTCTATGGGTGCATTTTCTAGGTCCAACCGGTGCAAAAACGATTGGCCGAGCTAGTGGAAATGCTCTAACAAACCTTGAAAAATCAGGTTTAAATGCTTTCGTTATTTGACCCAGTGCGGTTTATATTGTGAGGTCTGCGAGGTGCGCTGATATTATTGCACTATACTAGATATCCTTGTATCATACTTTGTCAATTTATATGGTTGAAATTGATTTATTAACTTATGCCGGTAAGGTACCGTACGTTACACTTCCTCTATAATATTAAGAAGGGATTTTCGCCAGATTTTACGTTATTGATCTAATTGCATCTAAATTTAATCAGTCCATCTGTTACTATACATGGTTCCATGGTATGAGGGTAAAGTTACCCTTTTAGTGTAAAAATGTGAAGTAGTGACGTAGAATTTCCGGCCCAGCTGTAGGTACGATTACTGAGAGCTCTCGCTATTGATATTCATTTTGCGAAGATTCTTCATAACATACATGTATCGGAGGACGAACGATGAGACACCTGTCAGTGCAAAACTGGTCCTTTGCGCAAATTCCTGTTCCCTTTATTCCGAAATCCATTAATGGCCACTCCTCTTCCAAAACGATCGTCCTACCTTTTCTTTCAACAAAAAAGATATCTTACAGTCTTTTTCCCTTACAAATCCAAATTTAATGTACGACTCCATTTTCTATTTTACGTTTGAATATTTGCTCCTCCTTTTCCAACAAGAAATCTTTCGACTCTTGATACGCTTCTTCCTCCAAATTCAGTTCCGTCATTTTATCAAGCAAATTAACTACCAAGTTAATATTGACATGCCCGCCGACACTCACAAGAGTAAACCTACAGTAGGCTTAAAATTCTTTGTCGTCTCATTCAATCTCTGTTTAGGCTGGGGAATTGAGGCAGTTTTTATCTTGCTCTCTGCCTATTGCAGCAAAAGAGGGTAACTTTACCGTAAAGATTGCAAAAGCTGCTCGTCTCTAAAAAAAGAGTAACCGGGGACTGACCTGAACCGGGGACGACAATATAGCTTACACAATACCAGAACGAAGCAGAATACGGGCGCATGATATTGCTTCTATACTTAATCCCAGAACAAAAAATGCGATTGTGAGGTCATCTTATTCCCCGCTTAGAGCCTTGTCAACAGCGTCCTGAAGCACAGCTTCTCCGATCGATACACGGGTCTGGTTGATATGATTCGTTTCCATAAAGTCCTGTGGTAGTTTCTTTACGGTGAAGTCGATAGGGCCACCTCCACTATTCAAAACGAAAGAACCCGAAAAGTCCTCGTACTCGATGCAGTCCAACTTTTGCGCATAGCGCACTGTCCTCTCAAACGCTCGCATGTACGAGTCACGACGCACATTTCCGATCACACCGGGGTTGGTTCCTCCAAATCTACCCGGGAAACCGTTCCCATTATGCTGCCACCGCGCGTAAATTAGATCAACAAACGCGTGATGCATAAAAAAGACCGGATCATTCGGGCAGTACCGAGCACAGCCATATCCCCGCCAACTCCTACGTGAGGAGATCCATGGGTCGATTCCAACGCTGCGGCGAACTGTGGGAATGAAGCGTCACTGTTCATTAGCGCTTGAATTGTGAACCAATTGTCAAAAGGGATCATAGATCCCGACTGATATGTGTTGAAACTGCGACGAACGCAATGGAAATCCGGATTGTTAGTGTTGATGTTTTGAAAAGGCCCATCAGGGATACAACCTGGCGTATTTTCAAAAGTGACAGCAGAACCACCAACCCTAGCCCAAATCCCTGACATGGCTGCATCCTCCCCATCCACAGCCCAGTTCCAGTAGGGTATCGCCACTGATGGATTAATTTCTCGTAATAAATTCTCAAATAAAAGCACGAACAGACGATGCCACGGCAAAAAGAACGAACCCCCATGCGCCTCTACGACAAACTCGCGATGCATTCTTGCCAAATCTTCATACTGATTCACTCCTGGATTAAACCTACTATCCCTAATTCGCAGTTCGTTCACTGCGTTCACAAAGTCACTCCACTCCTGATCTGACATATCACGAATCTCTTTCCTGACACGATTGCCACTACATTCCAGCAGGTCATCATATACTGTCAGTTCTCCTCTGTCTCCATTCGGAACATCTGATGGGCTCTCGTCAGGTTCACTGACCAGTTCCACAGGCGGCTCTTCCGGAGATGCGGGTGAATCTTGGTTTTCTGCATCTTGAACTGGAGCGGGAGCGGGAGCGGGGCGGGGACAGGCGCGGGAGCGGGAACAGGCACTGGCGCGGGCGCTGGAGCGGGTGCTGGAGCGGGTGCTGGAGCGGGTGCTGGAGCGGGCGCTGGCGCGGGCGCTGGGGCAAAAACTGGAGCAGGCGGCGGGGTACTTCCCGGACGCCTGCAGACGTTGGAGGTACATGTTACTGCACCGCGATCGCATCTGCCGTTGGAAATAGAAGGGTGTACAGCAAAAGCATTGCAGGTATATTGACGTAGAATGTGGTTAGTTCAATTAGAGTTTTGAACTTGGAGGACGCGAGAATCGCGTAATATTGTTGGCAAGGAAAGGAGTGACACGCAACCAAGATTGATTGAAGGGAAGGCACGTTTTGGTGAAGCATTTGTTGAGGAAGAAAGGATGAAAAAATTGAATATGCAGTCACTTACCCTGGGTCGATGATACACCTGGTACTAGAGCACGGAAAAGTTTCTGGACAGCAAATAGCACCACTTGAACTGGTGAAGCATTGAGAACGTGCAACGGAAATCAAGCAAATAGCAAATAGCAGGGGCGTTATGGATAGAGAGGAGCGCATGACTAGCGCCAATTTTTTTGCTGATATCTATGGAGGATGGTTTGGCAAAAAGCACGAGAACAGGGGTACAGCCCTCCTTTTTAGCGAAAGAGAACGGAAGAGAGGGAGTTTAAGGTGTAGTATAAGAGAGGACGGAGGGAGAGTAGAGGGAGAAAGGAACAGGGTGTAGTGGTTGGGAATTCGGAATGCGATTAAAACATAAGTTTACGTTGATGTGTATTCATCGTGTCTAAGCGAAGGGTAGGTTAAGGGGAAATACGGGCCGGAGGGCGCGGGCCAGCAAAATATGCAGGGCACGGAAAGGATGTTCTGTGCTGGGGAGAGGGATGCTAACAGTTGGCCCCCGCGGAATACAAAGCAGGTATGGGAAGAAAATGATGCGTGAAGGAGGGAGAACGGATGGGGTGGGTGGCATTTCGAGAAAAAACGTGTTCGCAGTAGGGAAGGGCCATTGAAAATACATGAAAAAGGAATTGGTGTGGCGGGCCTCCGGTGATGCGAGCGAGTGTGTTAGGGGTTGGTCCGGGTTAGGGAAGGAATTGAAAGGGAAGGTGCGGAGCAGGGAGGGTTGGACACAGAAGAGTGTAACGTTTCGTCCGTAAACTCCGAAATACTGTATGTGGACACCAGTCCTGTATAGATGACAGAAAATAGGTTTACTTCCAGACTTTAGTCTAGGCGCGGATAAATGAATAGGCCTAATAGAGGAGAGGTCGAGACGTCGAGGCTACGTATAATATCGTCACTGCAATAGAGGAATGTCAAGAAGCTTGGTAATCGGACGTCTCATGCGGCCTTGGTACACTGCTACAGGCGAACTTGTCGCCTGTTGCCAGTATTTCGACTAATTTCATGCCCTTAACAGGCGCGCTACTGATGACATTGAAGAGAACATCGTGTGTATAGAGCAGATGGACACATGGCTCTATCCGTCCTTTGCTAGCGCAGCCAGCCAGCCTGCCAAGCCACATGATTCACAGCACATTCTATATCGAGCCTGGTGCGAGTCGGCAGCAAAGCCCTTGTGGAAAGAAGAAGACTGGGTGTCCAAACCCTCAACGCACTTGGAAGCTTGTACTAGGAGAAGGATCCGCTGCCAAGCATAATTAGAGACGCCTGCAGCAGCCTTCCTCACCGCGCATCCATCATTGGCTAACAGAACGTAAAACGAGATATGGACAGTGATGCTACTTCGCCCCCTGGAGGAACCCGTGTTTGATGACACCGCACCGTTGCTGTGCGCGAAGTGCTATAGGCTCATAGATCTTTCGGGAGACTATACCGAAGCAGACCAGGGTCACAAAGCGCAGACCTTAAACCAAAGGTCTCGGACGGACCAATAGGGATACAGCAGTGGTGACGGTGAGAGCTGTTTAAAGCAGCAGGGATCGGCGTCCAGCACGATGTGACGTGCCAGCTTCCTGGCCTAAACGCGCGTCCTGCGGACATTCTGGTGCACCCGCAGTCTGATGCAGCGGGCACCCCGCCCCCTCTCCCAGTGGCGTACGACGTCACCGTCTTATCGCAATTCCAGAAGAGCTATATGCCCATGGCAGCTTGGAAAGCGCAAGCCGTTGCCAATGCAGCAAAAAAGGGGAAGAAGAGGGACCTTCCCCGCGAAGGTGGCAGTCATTCCTGGCAAGCCACTGCCGGGTCGATCAAGGACAATATGCAATCTTGTGCCCCTGATGCCTTCAAATCCTTAGGATTATCTCCTGCGACAACATCCAACGCCACAGAGAGATACGTGGCAGCTGTCGCATCTCGCAGCGGTTGACCGGCAGGAATGAATATTCGCCTGGTGCAAACTCTTATGCAGATGACGAGTAAATATCATCTTCCCTCCCCGCCCACGTCTTCCCAGGCGTCAGTGCCTGGGTAATACATCGCCGTCACCAAGTCCTCCCTATTCTTTTCACTCGCATCATCTCCTACCTTCGATGCATCTATGCCGACCTTCGGCTGACCACCGAGTCGTTTGGCGGTCGCCTCTCTCGCCCTCGCCCCTGCCGCCACATCTGGTGTCATCGGTCCCCTGGACATCGAGATTCGCACCCCACCAAGTTTACGCACTCCCACCTCCGTTCCACTGTCTATCCGCCAATCGTTTGCGGCTGCATTCCAACATGCCGCAAAATCCCTCAAGCAAGAGCTGTCAGTACGCTGCAAGGTGCCACGCCCCGTTGACCGCAGCCTTTACTACCCCACTCCCTCAGTTGACCCCACGGACCGAAACTACCGCCGCCCGTTCCATTGCCCCTACTCCCCCCACTGCTGCTTCCAACGCCCCCACGTCATCCGCTGTCCACCTCCCAAACTGCCAATGGCATCAAGGCCGGCATGGATGCTATCGTCCATGACGCGCGTACCATGCTGCGAAGGGTGTTATCGGACCTAAACGTTGCCACCGTCCTCATCAATGCCCGAAACGCATTTAACTGCGTTGATCGGCAAGCAATGCTGGACATGCTGCAGTCCCGTGCCCCCTCACTTGCCCGATTTGCAAACATGGTGTATGGTTGCTCCCGACCACCGCTAATCGTCCCAAATCGGGAGCAGACGATCCTTTCTAGCGCCCAGGGAACCCAGCAAGGGGATGCTGCGAGTATGCTGCTTTTCTCGTTGACGATACAACCGCCCATCCGGCGGGTCGCCGAAGAGGAGGGCATCATTATGAATCAGTGGTACGCCGACGACGGCACAATAATGGGGTCACTCGATGGTCTACGGCGAGCCCTACGGTCCCTCGCACTCTACGGACCGTCTTATGGTCTGTTTGCTAACCACCATAAGACCCGCATCTCCTGGCCGCACACTTCGCCAGTTGACCGCGCGGCATTCCTGGCTGAATTTCCGCTTGCGGCATGCGCTGGCGACGGTTTTGAGCTCCTTGGGGCCCCGTTGGGTAACGCTGCCTTCACGAAGACATTCCTACGCAGCAAGGTAGAGGGGTGTCGCCGCACCGTCGCGTTGCTGGAAGGGTCCAAGACCGCAGGGCCCACTTCCACATGCACCGCCCATATGCCTCCGCATGCCGGGTGCTTCACGCGTTTCGGCTTGCTGACCCTCCGCACGCCGCGGAGACTGCAGGGAGTTTGACTCCCTGCAGCGGTTCGCCTACGGCGTGCTGCATAACGTCCCCCTCACCGATGACGCTTGGGAACAAGCATCTCTCCGCATTCGTCTTGGGGTGCACGGGTTCTCCAAGATCGGCCCCACACCGCACGTGGCTGTCGCCGCCAGCATTCTGGACGCTGCCCCCGCCCGCTCACGCACGGACGCCTACGCTAAACCCAGCTCTGTCGCCGTACTCGGGAAACGGGCGCGTGGTGATCGATCCTTCCTGATCAACCAGGCACGCCTCCCTCTCCGCGATTTAGTCCGACAGATCCAAGGGGATGTGTTCGTCACCGACCTCGGCGCCTTTGACCCTGCCTCCCTTGCTGACATGCCCGTCAACCTGCAATCTCATCTAAATCGGGCACAGCAAGAGGCAAAGGCAAAGGTGTTTCGGGAAGGCGACCTACGGAAGAGGGTGCCCCGTCCCAGCTGCCACTCCGAGGAATCCAAACGTCACCGAATTCGAGGCTTGGCCGTCCGTCACAGCGCTGCCGCGGCGTTCCTATATGCCCATCCCACCACTGCGACGAAGGCGTCATCGGAGCACTGGAGCATCATGCTGTGCAGGCACCTCGGTCTCCCAGTCTACATGGACTCGGGGCCTTTGAAATGCCACCATTGTCAGCAGGACCTGGATGTCCATGGTGACCATGCAGACGACCGCTGCGTCTCAGAGTTTGGACGCATTCACCGCCACAACTCCGTTCGTAGCGTGTTCGCGTGGCACGTTTTCCGCTCCGCCGGCCTTGATTACGAGTTTGAAGTTGAGAATCTCCTCCCCGGTATGGACTACAGGCCCGCCGACATTCTCCTCGTGCAACCCCCCGTGACACTGAAGCTGCCCTCCCGGACCGACCCATCGCATGCGATGTCGCCGTGACGTCCCCGTTCAAGCAGTCCTCAATCACCAAAGCGACCCAAGTCGCCGGTGGGGCTGCCGCCCTCACTCAGCAACGCAAGGTCCAGGACCTACAGCACAAGTCGTCAAGGCACCTGATGCCCCCTCCCTACCCAGGTTTCCGATTCCAGCCTCTGGTTTTCGACTCCCTCGGTGCCCCTTCTCCGGAGACGGCATTATTCATCGAAGAGTTTGCACCACGTGTAGTCATGAAATGGCACACCTCGGACGCTACTGTCCGCTCATGCATCTATCAGCGTATCAGTTGCTCTTTGTGGCCGTCTGTGGCTATGGCCATCATATCGCGCGCCCCATTGCACGTGCCGATTTGGTCCATCAAATTAGTTCTTTACTGAATAGTCAATCAGCGACGACTTATCCCACATAACGCATTGGCCGCGTGGATATAACCGACCACATCTTCCATGCATTAAAATAACCCAAAAATTCCCACCCCATCAGTCGGTGCAAAGTCAAGATAAGCAATGAGTAAAGATGCTTCTCCTCTCAACTACGTCATGCTTTCCGTCGACGAGAGAAACGCGTTTAACTCCTCCCGTCAGAAGATGCACCATAACCGGCCCTCTCAGGCCCCCGCCTTCACACACCCAAGTCCGACCAAGCAATATTCTCCGCATGCATTACAGCAACTGCAAGATTACTGACAAGGTGAAAATGGCGCTAAGAGAAGAGTAAACCACTAACTACCAGAGGTGAGAGTCGTTGCGAGCGACTAAAGTGCCACGATAGATGCTAAGGCGGTGAGAAGTGCTACGGTAGACTTGTCTGTCAACTCCTTTTATGTACACTCTGAGTTGTGTGCGACTTCGTTTGGTGGGCGTCCCACTAGGGCTTGTTGGCCCCCAAGTTCTATCATTTCATGCAAACAGCCCTTATACGTAGATTTACTATATGGCATTAGTATAACAGGTGTCCGCTGCAGGATCCGACTATATTGCTAGCTAAGAGCGAACAGGATGTTCCACGTCGTCCACGTGCAGCGACTGCGCGAAAAAATAGCTCGCGCAACTGACGACTAGATAGTGCAACTGATGCGGCTCAACACCAGCGTGCGAATCACTCCGACAGGAGTGCTGAACTTCTCCGCGATACGCGGCAGAAGACCCTCTATGAAGAAGAAGGTGGCAGGAGAAGGTGACCCCAGAGAATCAAACGCCAGCGGTTGGAACTCGAAATTGGGGGCCTGGGTCGGGTTGTTTGAGGGCGGTGGCAGACGCCGCGAAAGTCTTCGCTCCAGGTCCGTAACCTTGTTGCGGTGAGCGATGGCAGCGGCACCGCCCATTTCGCGGGTGGCCCTCGATCTTACGTTGTCCTTGAACGGAGAGACGATGGTGACATCACAGGCAATGGGGCGGACCGCGTTGCCGTCGGGGGCAACCGGTGGGTGGACAAGGATGTCAGCGGGTCGTAGTTCAGTTCCTGGGACGAGGAGTGGGACCTCCAACTGGCAGTCTAAGCCTGCTGTGCGGGCGATACGGCCGGCGATGACGTTGCGTAACGAGTCATGCCGGTGTTTGCGACCGAATCCAGAGGGGCACAGGTCGACTGCGTGATCTCCCAAGCTGTCCATCGGGCGTTTACAATGCTCGCAGTTCCGGGGAAGTAAGTCGTCATAAACAGACAGCCCGAGGAAATGTCGTATCATGATCTTCCAGTGTACGGCAGACACTTCCGTGTCGGCGGAGGGATGTGCGAACAGGAAGGCGGCGCCAGGGCCTTTGCGGAATGCGAGGCCGCGGATCCGGTCCCGCGCTGCGGCGGCGGTGTGGTCATCGGGATTCGGGCAGCGAGCCCATACCTCGTCGGCCCAGTGTACCTTGGCCCGAGCCTCCTGCTGCACGCCCTTTAGGTAGGTTTGGACGCGGGTGTGCGCTGCAGATAGGGGAAGCGGGTC
Source organism: Kappaphycus alvarezii (assembly GCA_002205965.3). Taxonomy (NCBI): domain Eukaryota; phylum Rhodophyta; class Florideophyceae; order Gigartinales; family Solieriaceae; genus Kappaphycus; species Kappaphycus alvarezii. The sequence continues at coordinate 243,397 of NADL03000466.1, forward strand.
AAAGGAGCCCAGGTCAACGGAGTATGGAAGGCCGGGGATGCGGAGCACAAACTCGTGCATAGGGATGGCGGCTTGGCAAAGGAAAAAATTCTTGTCGTGGCGGAAGCGGATTCCGGTGAGGGCAATGGAGCGCGGCCCGATGTGAGTCCCAGTCCTGACGCGAGCAGGTGCCGCGTCGATGAGGCTTGAGGCAGCAGCACCATGAAGGAATGGCTCGAGTAGAGTGAAGCCGAGACCACCATGTCGGAAGGGCAAGGTAGCCTCGGACCACGCTTTATCGGTCAGCGTTACTCCATGTAGCTCCGGGAAAACGAACGTTGCTGCGTGTCCAAAGCCTCGGCAGCCGAACGGGCGTATAGAGTTTTCAACCCTCACAATTCGTAGCACCTATACAGTATCTATGTGCCCTATCGGCACCGCTACAGTGTGGTGCAAAGTATCCCTCTAAAAATAATTGAAAATAAAATTGTAATTACAGTCACAGCGCAGCCAGCACAGCCAGCGCAGCATGCCCAATTTTTCCCATTTACAACAATTACCTGTGACGCCCCTGTGCGATATTCCGGGCCACAGCCGACCGGATCTCTCAAATATTAAATCACCCCACATTTCCCCCTGACAACATAGCCCACTAGGCGGGTTTTTAGTCAGGAGTTTAAATAAATGTTCCTCACACCAAGCTCATGAACATATTGTTTACTTTACCACAGACATGTGATGTGGATGTGAATACTTTGTAGTACAGTATCTACAAAAGTCTTGAATACCAGCTCTTGCTCAAGCTCTTCTCTCCAACCTTTCGTACCGCTTCCTCCCGTCTTCTCCCCCTTCGCCCCGCGCCCCGCATCTCCTTGTCGCCTTGCTGCGGCTACGCTGCGGCGCGCGCGCGACCGGCTGGTCACATCTCAACCGACCTCCCCTCCCAAGTCTCTCCCGTTCTTCCGAGTGACGAGATTTTTTTCCCAGTCCCTTTTTTTTTATCTATTTCCTTGCTTCCTATTGGCTGAGACGCTTTTTTTCGATCTCCCGAACCAACCCTCCTTCCTTGCACCATGCCATCCCGCTCCCGTGCTGCGCAATCGGAGGCCATTGTCTCGCTAACCCACGCTTCTTTGGATTACCTCGTGCGTTGTGCCTCCATCTTCGACGGCCTCGTCGACCTCACCGATCCCACCGCTACAGCCTCCTTTCTATCTTGCGTCTCTGAGTCTCCGTTGCCAATGTCTTATCCCCGTCCCTCCAGCACAACCCCAATTCCGCTCTATTCTAGCCATCTTGAACACCCTTGCCGGCTCTCCACAGGCTTCTCCGCCGTCGTCTCCGCAGGCTTCCCCGTCCGCCTCCGCTCAACCAAACACACTGCAGGCTCTCCGCAGCCCTCTACGCCCGCCCCTGCCCTACCCCCTCCGACCGCTCCGACCCCCGCCCCGTACCTCCGTGCCGCCACCACCCCAGCACCTGCTCCGAAACCGTTCAACGCCTTCCCTTCCTCGGCGCCACGGCCTCACCCACCACGCTGACCTCTCCGACAAGCGCCTCTCGGCAAAATTCGCGGGCAGAGTCCGCCACGCCACCCGCGGCCTGTTCGGGGGCAACCGAAAACGCGTTGTTGTCGTCACTGCCCCGCCTGACGCCCCTGTCCACGACCCCTCCGCCTTCCGCCGGGCGATATCTAATGGCGGTTTCCCTGGCTCTTGCTCCATCCTGGCTCTTCTTCTCCGAACGTCTTCCTTGTATGCGCCGCCGAACGTGACCTGCTCTCCTTAGAGCCAGCCTACTCCGCCTTTCGCGCCTTGGCAAAGACCTCTGACAACTTCGATCCTCCTACCCTGGATTTCTCCGCAATCCTCGACCTCCTACAGACCTTCCGCCCCCCCAACTTCTCTCCGTTTTCCCTGGCCTTCGCTCCGAAATCGCTCGCTGGAATCCTCCTCCTGCCAGTGGTACCCCGCACCTGCCTTCGCTCACGCTCTCCGCGAAATGGAATCGATGGTTTACAATACTCTTTGTCAAGACGCCTCCTTTGCCACTTCTCATCCCCCCTTCCTCCCCCCCGTCCCCGGTCGCCTCGACTAAGCGCCGACGTGTCCCCCCCACTCCGATTGATGCTGACGGGTTTACACTAGTGACGCGGGCTGGGGCTTCATCTCCAGACGCCTCTACCGTACCTTCGCCCCACCCGGCCACTGTTGCCCCGCCCGCGGGCGCCGGATACTCCGTACTTGAACACGTTCCGATTCCGGAGTCTATGGACGATGACCAGTAGGCCTCGCGTGGAACCTTCATACCGGCCGACCGCCAGTTACCACTCCGAATCTTGTCCCTCTCTCCTCTCCATCTTTCAACTTCCGATCCCGTCCATCTCCTACTTACCCAATTCTCTGCGTTCCGATTTCCACAATCTCTTTTATTGCCTTCTGCATGCCTACAACCACGCACACTCCCCTGCATATCGCGTGGAATGCCTCACCCGTCTCTTCGCAGTTGGTAAGCTGGTCCTTCGGAAAAACGGCCGGCGCGAACCCCGTAATCGCAACCGCGCCTCCGTCCACCGGCTTCTCCGATCCCGCATCTCCATGGCCCTGGAAGGACGCTGGCAAACGCTCTACTCAGATGCACTGACGCCTTCGGTTCCCCATTGCCATCCACTTCCTATTCCCACCCCTCTCCCACCACCCGCTGCCGCCGCTTTCTCCAGCAGGGGGCCCTCACTAAGGCTGTCGCCGCCCTCTGCTCTACCACCTCACCGGCTACTCTCCATAACAAATCCCTCCTTGCTTCCCTGCATCCCTCTCCAAGTGTCCCGGTTACCCCAACTCCGCGCCACTTGCTGCCCCCGCCTTTGTCTTTACGGAGGCCGAGGTTCGTCGTCAGCTCGCCTTCCTACCACACCACAGCTCTCCGGGCCCTGACGGCCTCCGCCCATCCGTCTTCAAATCCCTCTCCCATGCACCAGGCGGTGATACCGCAGATCGCTCCGCCCTGTCTCAGCTCACAATCTTTGTGAACTCTGCCGTGGACGGCCGACTCCCAACTGAGCTCCGTCATCTCTTCGCCGGGGCTACCCTACTCGGCATCCCAAAGGCCCGCGGCGACAGTCTCCGCCCCATCGCCATGGGTACGGTTCTTCGACGCTTCATCTGCCGCCTCGTCGTTCGGCGCTTGTCTACACAACCCACCGTCGTCTCTTATTTCCTTCCTCACCAGCTCGCCGTCGGAGTCCGCCACGGAACAGAAGCCATCATTCATGCGACACGGGTTCTCTCCACCCGCCCTGACAGCGCCAGCTTCGCTCTCCTTCAAATTGACGCGTCAAACGCGTTCAACAAAATCGAGCGCCACAACATTCTGCTCGAGACGGCCAACCATATCCCCGACCTCGCCCGGTTTGTGCACTACTTGTATGGAGGTGATTCCACGCTCATGTTCGGTTCACACATCCTGCACAGTCGCACAGGCACCCACCAGGGAGATCCGCTCGGAAGCATCCTGTTCGCCCTTGGCATCCATCCATTGGTCCCCAGCTCTCATCACGCTTTCCCGCCATACGCCTAAACGCTTGGTTCGCCGACGACGGTACCGTCATCGTCCCTGTCAACCTCGCTTCTGAGGTTCTCCGCTTCATCTCAGACCGTGGAAAGCCACTCGGGTTCTCTATCAACATGGCCAAAACAACGCTATGGCGTCCTGGCCCGGATCCCCTCCCCGAGTCCCTTCGGTGTGCCATACCCTGCACGATACGTTCCACAATTCCGTGACAGTCCTCGGATCCCCAATCGGCACCCCGCAAAGCTGCCAGTCTTTTCTTCCTCCCGGTACATGCCATTTCCGAGGTTTGGTCGCGCATCTCCGGATTGAATGACCCTCAACTGGGCTACCAACTACTGCGACACTGTGCCAGTTCCTGCCGCCTGATCTATGTTCTTCGCTGCACCCCGCCGCATCTCACTCTTTCCGGAGCTCAAACCTTTGACTCTGGAATGCGAAGGGTGTTCGAAGACATGCACCGTCGTCTCCCAGACAGTGCCTGGCCCACCGCCCAGCTTCCACTACGTATGGGAGGGCTCGGACTTCCCCTAACCGAAACCATCGCAGAGGCATGCTACGCTGGCTCTGTTCTCTCCTCCTACCCACTTCTTCGCTCCTCCTCGGTGATTGCTTCGACGTCTCTCCCTTGATCTCAACGCCTCTTGCCTCCATCCGGGCCAAATACAGCCTCCCCGACAGTTTCTCCCCCAGAGCCGTCCTTGCTGGCCTCCGCGCCTCTTCTTCCCCCGGCCTGTCTGACTTCCAGACAACCGCTACTGCTGAGATCACAAAGGCGCTTCGCGCCAGACTTCTCTCTTCCGTCGACCTCTCCTCCTCCGAAGGCTCCCGGCTACTCCGCCGCCTAGCTTCCGTCGCTTCTTCCCACGCCTCCCGTCCCTTTCACAACCTCCCGCAGAGCCATCTCGGTACCCGGGCCGCTCCTGAAGTCTGGCGAACCATGGTTTGCCTCCGTCTTGGTGTCCCCATCTTCTCTGGCACACAACCCTGCACCTATTGCGCCGCCGCCCACTTCCGCACTGCCCCCACCCTGGATTCCTACGGACACCATGCCTCTGTCTGTCCCTGCGCCGACGGCTCCATTCGGCGCCACAATTGTGTTCGCGACCGCCTCATTTCCGAGGTATCACGCTTATCAATTGGGATTCGCCCTGTCCGGGAATAGACCTTCCCGCAAGACTTGCCCCGACCCTCCAACTCCCGCCGCCGCCTCGACATCTACATCGATGATGTCCAGTTCTCTCCCGTCCCCCAGGGCTAGGACGTCACTGTCATCAGCCCCCACTCCGCTCCATACGCCCAACGGCGGATTCACACGCCCCTCGCTGCCCTTACTGCATCTGAGCGCGCGAAATCTCTCCGCCATGGCCACCTCTGCGCCGAAGTACGTATCGACTTCCACCCGATGGGTTTCGATATATACGGGTCTGCCGGTCCCGGTGCCGAACGAGGTCTGTCAAGAATTGCTGAGTACATCGCTCTACGGAAAGGCAGTAGCCCTGCCTTCGAGCGCGATCGCTTGTTCACGATTATCAGTTCGCTCATACAACAACGAACTTCTGTCGCGATCAACCGACGACAACTCAACCGCTCCTGGCTCGGATAGATTTTTCCCCTTTTGAGGGCCGCTAGCCCCCCCTTTTCTGCTTGGTAAAGTCTTCTTCTTCTTCTTCTTCAGACATATGCAGGTGCAACATACAAAGTCTTGGATACCCCACTTTAGCAAACCTAAAGCAATTAGGTTTGAATGGGGTAGCTAAACTCTGCATGTTGTGGGGCGAGCCATATTACAGACGCGGCACACGTGGACCAAATCGCATAACTAAGCTGCTGATAATGCCCAGTCTTACCTCCTCCCGTCGAGCATCCGCTGCGGGTTGCGACAGCGGCCGCGTATTCGTCGATCACCTTCGACGTCGTCGCAGACGGCGATCCAAGTGAGTCGAAGGCTAGCGGCAGAAGCTTTCATCCCGGTTTTGATCGTCCTGGGAGGGCTTCACCGGGGATTGCTGCTACTTTGCTGGCGAGCTCCCTACTTTTCCGTCTTTCCGCTGCATTGGCAACCGGGCGCGCCTCACGCGCTCCAATGGACATGAACCCCTCTTGGAATGGCGATGTTACTGTGACGTCGTATGCCACCGGGAGGGGCGGCAAGGTGTTGATTTCTTCCGACCTCGGGTGCACTAGAATGTCGGCAGGCCGTGCATCCAGTCCGGGAAGTAAGTATTTTACCTCATATTGGACGCCGACTCCTGCTGCTTTGGACACTTGTCGGCCAAATACCTTCACTACGGCATTGTGCCGGTTAGTCCATCCCAGGCTTTTTTAACAAAAATCCGCTGCATGGTCACCTCGGTTGTCCATGGGCCTGTTGCACTCCGCGCAATACAGCGGCACAGTGTCGTCAAACACGTGAACTCCCAGGTGGCGGCGTAGCACTAACCGCATCTTATTACAGGTTCGGCTGACCGCAGACGGATGTGCGGTGAGAAAGGCTGCAGCAGGCGTCTCTAAGTATGCCTGTCGGCGGATCCTTCGCCGAATATCAGCTTCTGTATGCAGCGTAGTGCTTGGGAAGCTCTCCCATTAGTCTTCTTTGCAGAATACCTTTGCTGCCGACTTGCACCAGGCTCGATACAAAATGCTGTGTGTATTATCGGGCTTGTTTGCAAGATTGGCCGCTGTCAGCGTTTCTGGGAGACCACCATGTCCGTCAGAGAAGCTTGGGTGGAGTCTTCGGACAAACTCAAGAAGGTGGGTATCAGCCAGTGCATAGCTTTGTGCACGGTGGTGGGCTACGCTAGGATCATCGAGGCATGTCACTTGCTCGGAGTCGATGACGCTGGCCGCATACGACGCTAGATTCAGCGTTGCCACGGGTGTGAATCCGTGGCCTCCAAGGCGCAACGGAAGAGCCACTTGCTGGCGGACCGCACTTGTCATCGGCACGTTGTTTGACTGCGAGTAATATCCCATCTGTTCTTGGTGAAATATCATTGCCAGGACGCTTGCTGCACTCGGCGGTGTTAGCTTCATCACATGATGTAGCTTGCATGCCGAGGCACAAAGACGGTGGAGGTGGAACCGGATGCGAGCATCCCCAATCCCGTCGATCAGCGCTAACGTGTTTTTGCATCCTGCAATTTTTTCATTGAGAAAGTTCTCCATGAATTGAGGCGAACCGATCGGGGCGCCGAGGAGGTCAATGCCGTGATTTGAGAAGTTCTCATTTGGAAAGCGGTACAGTAGGGGTATCTCAGTGGCACGGTGGCGCGGCCAGAATGGGCGTGTCTTCGCCGGGTTTAGATACAGGCCATGATCAGGTCCCTTAGACCTCAGGATCTCGATAGCCTTGTCGAGCTCAGTGAGATTGCCTACCAGGGTGCAGTCATCCGCATACCATCTGTGTAGATGGAGTTGGGTCTGATCGGAAATTTCTCTTGCCAGTGGGTGTATGACAAGGGAGAACATCAACATACTTGCTGGGTCCCCTTGTAGCATCCGTTCTTGGCTGGGGATGTCTTGTGTCGATGCCGCAGGCAAGATTAGCGACGGCATTTGACGGGCACACACTATGTTCAGAAAGCGCCATAACGACGGCACTTTGGTCGGCAGGAGGTCGATCCTTTTCTGTCTCGAGAAGCGGTTGAACGCAGTATGGGACATCCGCTGAAACCAGCGCGTAGTCCTCATCTTCACCTTTGGTGGCGACCAGTCTCCGGGCTTCGTGTACGATAGAATCCAGTCCGCAGCGCACTCCGTTGGCCACCTGTAGTGGAGCGAGTTATTCCCTCGTGTCTTCCAATGCCTGGAGGGTCATTGCGGACTATAATAACGAAGACGGCCGGCTGGCTGTCTGGTTAGGAGTTATAGTCATTCGCAGCCCGATCAGAGAGGAAAAGCAGTAACTAACCGCGGAAAGTTGGCGGAGGAACAGTTTTTAATCGCTGGCATGGATCAGGTTGTCCTGGAGCACATACCTTTGGAGGAGGTCGACTACATTACACCGGTACCTGTTTCAGATGACCCAGCTCCCGCAGCTCCAAACCAGAGGCCCAACATCGCGTCTCAAAACCCGATCTTTGTGAACAGTCTCTGCCATCTCTAAAAGAGATCTTCACAACCCACACCCCTGTCATGTCGCATATACCGACAAAGTTCCGCGGTTGTCTAGCAGAGACGTATGCAAAGTCGATGGACGATGCAGTGAACGCTTGTCTTGCTGATAATTCACGAGCAACTCAGGCGCTCACAAAAATATTTCTGTTCCCAGCAGTTATGCTTACGAACATTCACTCGTCAGATTCCTGCTCCAGTGAATACCGGTGGCACTCTATTACGGACAAAATGAGGGAAAGAATAGATTTATGGAACGCGGGGCACTTCAGAACACTATGGGCGCAAGCACTCGACCAGCCCAAACACCGCACGGCACGAGCTCGTTCCACTTCGGACCAGCAACAGGTCAATGTAAAAAGGGCGACAAAACTGGCCAAAGAAGGTGCGTACGGAAAGGATGCACAAGCTTTGCGCTCGCTGGGCGTCCTACTAGCTACCAGTGATGTAATCGATGCCCTTATCGATAAACATCCCCAGCAGGCCCCCGATGAAACAACCCTAGTCAGCGGAACATCTTCTACCAACTACAGTTTCCGACCGATCACTGAAGACGAAGTCCTTGGCGCTATCAGGGCTTTTAAACCAGGATCCTCTCCCGGAGGCTCAGGTCTAAAGCCTTGCCACCTGGTAGAATTGCTAAGATGTCCATCCTCATCGGGGAATTCCGGCTTTTTGGCAGCTCTTACGAGACTTATTAATGTTTTAGCAACTGGAAAAGCACCAGCCGTTCTCGCTCCTTGGATCGCTTGTGCTCCACTAACGCCGTTGGAGAAGAAGGACATGTCGCCTAGGCCAATCGCCGTTGGGGAGACGCTGCGCAGGTTGGTCGGTAGCTGCTTAATGAAGCGAGTGTCCCGGAAGGCGGCAGACTACCTCCAACCTCTCCAGGTGGGTATCGCCACAAAGTCGGGTACCGACACAGTCCTGGACGGAATCCGACGAGTCGTTCAGGAGTACGGTAGTGACCCAGCATATGGGGTATTGACTGTCGATCTCAAGAACGCTTTTGATATGTGCAGCAGACCCGCTTTTCTGACCGATGTGAGACAGCTATTCCCAGAGTTACAGCCTTGGGTCTCATATTGCTATGCAAACGAGCCCGCATTCCTGTGGATAGGTAGTCACACAATAAGAAGCGTCTGCGGGACCCAACAGGGAGACAACCTTGGAGGCCTTCTCTTCGACCTGGTGCTGCACCCTGTTATCCTCAAAATAGAAGAACTCTTCAGCTCAGAGGAAGGGGAAAACAGAGATTTGGCAAAGTTGTTACTTCAACTGTGGTACCACGATGACGGGTACATTATCGGGCGCCACGACCAACTCCTCAAAGCCATCGAAGTACTTCTATCCGTGGATGCTGAAAGCCGAGGACTGCACTTGTCGCTGCCGAAGTGCACCGTCTGGTGGCCTACAGCCCCTCCAGGGTCAGTACAGAGTCTCTACCCAGACGGGATTAAGCAAGAGTACAGCGAGGGTACTTCCGTCCTGAACGCCCCTGTCGGTACTAAGGAATACACCACACAGTCCTTTACGAACCATGTCTTATCTCTCAGACCATTCCTCGAGACCATTGCTGACCTTGAGAATAGGCAAATGGCATTCCAGCTACTGCGTAACTGTTTTGGCGTTTGCAAAGTAGGCTATTTGTTGCGGGTAGTGCCCCCGTCTTGCACCGGAGAAGGAGCGGAAGAGTTCGACAGGATGATAGAGGACTGTGTTCGAAATTGGCAGGGGGAGTACTGGATTCGGAAGTATTCCGAGAACTCCAGCTGCCGGTCACATCCAAGGACAAGAAAAAACCATCTCTTGGGATCGGACTCACCTCCGCGAAGAACATCGCGGCTGCGGCGTTCTTGGCTTCAAGCTCATCATCCAGCAAGCTTTGCAAGACCTTGCTCCCAACTCCTATTAAGGAGCTGGGAACATACGAAGCAGCTGCAGACGCCCATCGGAGGTGGTCGACCTCTTGCCTGCCGTCTAGGATTATCCCGTTCAGTGTAATTTGCTCGAAAAAAACACCATCGCAAAAGACGCTGACGGACGCAATCCATGAAGCAGTGCAAGAACGAATTCTTCTTGGGGATTCGAGGAGGCAGGCGTTTCGCGCGTCTATGGCCCTCCCGGGAGCTAAGGAATGGGTGTATTGTCTCCCATGCCCCGGACTACAGACAAGCATTGATCCTCGAGAATTCTCGGTGTGGCTTCAATACTACTATCAAGTCCTACTTTTTCACCCTGGAACGCCATGCCCGAGAAGGAATTGCCCATACACACTCGATGTACATGGCGATCATCTCATGCACTGCTTGCATGGAGCCCACAGGATCAACCGACATGATCGCCAGGTAAACCTTCTTGCGAAAGACCTGGCAAGAGCTGCTCGTCATCCTGTCGTAGAGCCACGCCATGGTCTCCACCGCACGAGACCAGACATACAGGCAATGGGAAGCAGCGGAGGGACCGACTTTTTTGATGTTACCTTCGTGAATCCCCTCGCTCCCTCCAACAGGAGAGTGAGGGCCTTCAACCCGATGTCCTCTCTGAATGCGGCGCGAAATGCAAAGCAGAGAAGATATCAATCCTTTATCGCGACCTCCACCAGAGGTAGGCTCGTGCCTGTGCCAATCTCCACTCTTGGAGGGTGGCATCCGGATGCATGTGCAGTGCTAAATGACGTGGCAAGGAACGTGGCCGTGAGGGCACTGGAGACGTACGGAAAGGTTCGGGGGTTTTGATGCAAAGGCACGCCGCAGCAGCCGTCATGTCCAATGCGGCCTGCTTGATGGCTGGCCTGAAGGTAGCATTTTAGGGAGTGTAGTTCCTTCCCCATTACTGTGTCGGTATACCCTTTTTGAGTTGATTGCGGTTGTCTGGAAAACCATGGGACAGATCGGATATATCTTCCAAGAGTAAAACACCCAAACCTTTTCCCCTTCCAATGCCTGGGGTAGGACCACTTTTGTCACCAATCGCCGCAAGGCCGTCCCAATTGCAATGAGGCGGATCTTGTCTGGCCGGGGTTGGATCGGCAGCGTCGCAGAGGAGATAAGAGGGATCGTCTCATTTGGGAGGTCTCCATGAGCTAGTCTCGTCACAACAGCTGTTAGTACCGAGATACCCGTCACCCCAGCTTCAGGGCTCACCCGTGTGTTAGCCAGCAGGTGCAGCAGTCGCGGTGACATTCTGTCAGGGCCAGGTGCAGAGTTAGGGTTCAGGCGTCGGACCGCACGTAGAAAGGCTTCCTCCGAAATGTCCACCGGGAGCGGCAAGTCTCTCGCTTCTGTGGCTGTCACCGGAGACTGCGGTGCTGGGTGCAGTTTTCGCAGGCTTTCGATGACTTGCGGGTCACGCACATCAGCAATGTGCGACTGGTGCAGGGTGCGCATTGCACGCCCATATTGCGCATCTGCAGCGAGATGGGCTGCCCTGCGGAATTTCGCTTCGCGCATTGCGTCGTTCTGTTGAGGACGTGATCGTACCACTCGTTCTTCTTTGTTGTGGTGAGCTGGAATCGCCTCTGTCCTCAAATCGGCCCATTCACCCGCAGAAGCGCGGCGTATTCGCTCGCGGAGTGCTTGGCTTTGTCTTGTCTTGGATTGCCACCCGGCTTCCCCCGCATTAACCGTCGTAAGACTGCAGTGGGAAGTAGGTGAATCCGGAGGAAGGCAGAGTGGACGACATCGGGATTCCGAGCATTGGCTGCGGCGCGAAAAAGTGAGATCAGTAAGATGGCGAGGCTATGCAAGCAGGTCCCGGGATGCGGTCAAAGATGTCGGAGGGCCGCAGCGGGCTGTGCAGCGCATTATGTACTGACGGAAGGAGAACATTCAACGGGGAGCTCTCTTGGTTGTGGGTGGGCATAATTGCAGAGGTGTGGGGGAAAAGCGAAACTGGAGGAGGACTAGTTGCGGGATGCTTAAATTCCCTTGTCTCCTGCAGTAGGACCACGGGAGAGCTTTGCCTTCTTCGTTTGCATGTCCAGTATGCGTTGGGAATGGGCGCGGGTGCGGTTTGTACGCAGTTCCGTCGTCGTCGCCGAGGTAGAGGGGTTCCCGGGACGATTAGAATGGGTGTCCTTTGGCCGTGGGGCGACAGATCCCTTCTGTTGTGATGCGACCCTGGTGGTTGTATTGGCAGGCGTTGGGTCTGCAGTTGTCTCGGGCTTGGAGGTTTTGCCTGTCACGGGTGGCATTTCATCCTCGGGTTCTTCTGAGGGCGCATCATTTTCTTGTTGGTCGATTTGGGTGTGTGGGGCCGTATCAGGTTTGGTCGCAGTGGGACTTTCAGGTCCGGAAGTATTGTCCTTGGATGCTTCAGCATCTGAGTCAATCTTTGGGGGAGCCAGGTTTTCGCATCCCGCGTAGAACTTCGTGATGAAGTTTTCTACGAAGGCGTCCTCTCTTGGGAGGGTTCCTGCTGCTGCGTCGACGAGGCGGGTGATTGCTCCCGCCTGGGCTTTGCGGTTTTCCATTGTTATTTCGGAGGCCACGGTCTTGAGCTTTGCGACTTCGCGCGCAGCAGCGACGCAGGTGCCAACTTTCCACTCGGTTATGGGGAGCTCGGCGATGAGCTCAGAAAGCGAGTTTGGGGAAAGGCGAGCGCCATTGTAAATGTTAGGGATCTCCCGGAGTATTTTCAGGAGATCTTGGGAGTCCGCGGCGTAGTGCACAACAATTGTCCAATCTCCCGATGTAAGGAGTGCGTGCTTGGGCAGGGGTACTCCAGCATCCTCAGCTGCGATTGGCAAGCTAGCTTGTGCATCCTCATAGACCGGCAGGGCTCCGCTTCCTGGAGGACCTGCGGAGAAAGCCAGCATGGACATCATCGGGGCCAACGTCGGAGGTAAGCCTGTCATACCATTAGAGGCACGTTGCAGCAGCCGTCATGTCCAATGCGGCCTGCTTGATGGCTGGCTTGAAGGTAGCTTTTAGGGAGCGTAGTTCCTTCCCCATTACTGTGTCCGTATACCCTTCTTGAGTCGATTGTGGTTGTCTGGAAAGCCATGGGATAAATCGGATGTATCTTCCAAGAGTAAAACACTCAAACCTTTCCCCATTCAGGGGGACAGGTGCTTTCGGTGTGGGGGCGCGACTCCGGCGCGTTGGAGTCTCGTCCTGCGGTGGGGTGGCCAGATCAAGCGATCCTGTCTGCAGTGCACAGAAATCGCGTACGGTGGAAGGGACAGTAGCAACTCGAGGGCTCGTGTGAGCCTTCACGATCTGTGCCCACGAAGGCGGGCGCGCCTTGGTGTTGGCCTTGGCGGCTCTTTCCATTCTGGTGGCTGGATCGAGGATTTGTGGGGAGCGTTGGAGGAAGAGGAAGGGAAGACGAGCGGAGAGAAGGTTGTAGTAGCTACGGGGGGAGTAACTTACTTGAACATGGTACATGGCCGTGCCCCGCCCCTTCTCACCTTCCAATCCACGCCCCGTATGTCCTTCCCAGTCAGGATGCCTCCCAATCAGGGGACCCCTCCAACATGCTACTGTTCTCACTTGTCCTGCAGCCACTCATTCGCAGAGTGTCGGCCGAGTGTAACCTCTTCGTAAACCGCTGGAACGCTGACTATGATACCCTCATTGGCCGCATTCTGGAGGTGGCCAAAGCTCTGCAGATCTTGCAGATATCTGGACCTGATGCTCAGTTCCACATCAAAGCTGCAAAATCTCGTGCCTTAAGGCCAACGATGTGCCCGACCCGTCTCAGTGCCCTTACCGCGACTGTCCATGTCTCTTTAGTATCGGAACATGGCATCTCACTCTCCGGCGGCCCCCTGGGTTCCCCTTAGTATATGTGCCAACGGCTCCAGTCTTCCATTGACAAATGAAGGACGCCCTGGATTCTTCTGGACACCGTCCCGGATGCGTTCACCCATTTTCTCGTCCACCATGCTTCTTCCTCTGTCTCTCGGTCTCAGAATGTATTCCGGCTAACTCCCACTGATGCCTCCTTCCACTATGCTGTCTTATTCGACGACCTGCACATGGACGCCCACGCCCAGTTTAACAATGCGCCTTTGACCCAGACCTTTCGGAACTGGGTACATCTCCCAATCTGGTTTGGCGGACATGGATTTCAACTACTTACATCCTCTATTCAAGCGTTGTATGCCGACAGCCTGATTGACTCTTTAGAGTTAAGAGATGGCGCCTCTGGGAACTGCTCCGCCGATTTCTGCCGCCGTATCAAACGTTCACTCATGCGTAGATTCGTCGATCTCAAGCCAGAGCGCCTCCAGCCTCGCGGCTCCAAGTCGGGAACCGCGGACCTTGGTAATTTTGGCCCTGAGGCCTTCTTCCAAAGCCTAATACGCCCGTACAACCTCCTTTTTCAGCTAACACAGTCCACAGAAGTCGGCATCTTTTGGGAAGATCACCTCTGGGATGCTCACCCAAACCCTGCCGAACATGGTGCAGCCTGTGTCCTTCTCAAGGCCCGTCACGACTCGCTCCGCTCCTGGCGCTTGCGCCTTCCACACCGTCCATCCCTCATCCATTTCAAAGGTCTATTAACTATCTGGTCGGTCATGCTTCGCCGACAACTGGACTTCCTTGTCTGAGAGGACTCGGCTTGGCCGATCCAGTACCATCATTGTCACGCCCAGCCATCGCGGCGACCACGCTTCTATTCCTAAGGGATTTCGATCTTCCTTTAGGGGGCGGCGGTAAGCCTGGGAGTTGTCGATACACGTCCTCGATGGGGAACGGACGCCGTGCGAACACGGCTAGAGATACCAGTCATCTCTGGGGACAAACCCTCGAGGCCAACAAGGACACCAAACAAGGGCAACAGGCGCAACGGAAAAGGCAAAAGGGGCGAAGCTTCGGGGGTGATCAGGCTGAGAGGCTACGAGGCAAGGACCAAAGGTGGTAAACAGCCAATAGGCAGAAACGAGGGAGCCGCCTTCGAGTCAGTAAGGGTAGGGCGCGAGAATTTGAGTGAAGTTATGCATTCATTTATTTCGTCAGGTGTAGACGTGTTTATGCAGGTGAAACGCAGTACATGAATAGCGAGGATGGTCACTGTATAGTGACATGCCACGATACGTACGTGTAACCGAGTGTTTCTACGCCTGTCCTTCTCGCCAACTATCATATCCTGGGTTGCACTGTCAGTCAACTTGCACCCAATGGGATGCCAGTATTGGTCTACAATTTGGAGATAAGAAGGCAGCCGTTGCTGCTGGAGAGGCAAGGTGAAGAGATCATACCTCTCTCTTCCCCAGAGGGTCCCATTACTCGACGGTAGGCACTGTTTCACGACGTCCAAGAGTCACTAGGACAAGTTCAAGTATGTTTACCTGACCTAGAAGAATCTATGGATTCTTTAAAGGATGTATCGAAGGAGGTGGATGTGTTTTTGAGCAATGCTAAGAAGGTTTCGAAAGGAAGCACGATCGAAGAAACAAGAATAAATGCTGCGGTCGTTGGAGTTTATGCTAGGATTGCCCGGAGGTGTCGCGACGCCAAGGAGCCAGGACTCACCAGTTACCCATACGAGAGCGGTCCTCGCATGGAGGCCTTCGATGGAGGTTTCTTCGAGCGCAGGAAATGGTCGTTGCGTAAGGGAATGGAATGTCACTCTAATTTGCGCTGAATATTCGAATATGAGGCCAATTACATCAATTCGGCCGGCTATTGGATGTACTTCCACGACGTAGCCCTTTCAATAAGTAATGAAGGCATTAAAGCCAAGGAGGAAGAGGAAGCGAAGATTTTCGACCTCTGGGCGGCTGTGGCTGTTCGTTATGGGCTACAAGTAACTGGATTGCGCTGCGAGTTTTACAGGTTAGCAGGAAGAGATAATGCCTATGAGAAACTGGTTATACCTACTTTGGAGCAGAGCACTTCTGTTGCCTTTGCAGAAAATCTAGCCGAACCCATAGAGAAGCTGGATTCTCACTTTACAATGCAATTGATGAAGCAGGTTGCAACCCTTAGAGCCCGGAACGCCACGAAGCGCGCAGGGGGCAGGAGCAAGGGGGATGCCACCGGCAAGAAGTAGGTCTGAGACGGACCGGGCGTCGTGGTACTCGACTCGTCGATGTGTCGAAACCTGGCTCCGGATGGTTTGCTCGGAGTTTCTCTGCAGAGCAATCCAGTTCGGGATCCTTGATGCTACGGACTATCCGCCCGAGCCGGGGGATAGCATAGAGCTCGAAGAAATCCAACAACCGGAGGGGGACCGTTCGTCTGACCTCGCGGACCTCCAGGGAGGTATCAGGTTGGGAGTATACCGTGAGGTAACGGAATGTCACGCCGATCGAGCAAGATGGCAGGGTGCGGTGGCATCTTACGCCTTTACCGTGTAGAAGGAGGTGGATGAGGGCATGGAAGGCCGGTTCGTCATCAAACTTCATCTACAGTAGAAGCACTGGAAGAACGATTCGGTCGGGATGAAGACACCACCGAAGTTCGCGGGAACGGTCCAGGAAGGCGATCACTTCCTATCGTTGGACATCAAGAAAGGGTATTGTCACCTTCGGCTGCACCCTTCTATGCGGAATTGGTTCTTGTTTCGGTATGCGGGTCTATAATATCAGTGCATAGCTCTCCCCAGTACATCGCTCTCCCCTTTGGTTTGGGGCTCTCGACCTTGTGTTTTACGAGGCTTATGTGCCCTTCGTGCGGGAATTGAGAAGTTACGGGTACTGTATACTCGCATACTTGGACGACGTTTTAGTGGCTCCTTCTCCGTACGGGGTAGTTGCTACAGGCCCCCACTGTCAACGAACCCGCACGGTAATACCAAAGACTGACGTGCAGGCTTGGAATTATCTAGCAAACGAACAAGGGCGAGTGGGAAAGGGCAATTCGCGTAGAACATCTCGGAGTGATCGTAGGTTCGGCCTCGATGAAGTTCTACGTGGCTCCTCGTAAGTTTCAGAAAGTTAAGCAGTTGGTGGTCAAGATATTGAAGGAAGTCCGCAATGTGCGAAGGTGGGTCACGAGCAAAGCCATGAGGTCTTTCTGCGGTGTCTGCGTATGGCTTACCTTGGCCATGCCATGGGCCAGGTTCTATTCACGTTCCATCTATTGGGATCTGGGATCTCTCGTCGAAGACGAAAGATGCGAGGAGACGCTGACCCATCAGAGCGTGAGGGACGTAGGGTTCTGGGACAAGCTGAGCAGGGAGGAACTGGATGAGCGATGCATACGGCCTTTCTCGCCCACGGGGTCTTTGCACACGGACGCAGAGGACGTCGGTTATGGGGGCACACTGAAAACGCCGGACATGCGTGTTGGGGTCCCTGGCTAGTTTATGGCCCAGAGTATATGGATATGGAGAGACAGAGCAGAGTAAATAACTCTTCACGAACTGAAGGCGAACTGATTGCTGCTCACTGGCCATCCCGGGCAACACATTGTCAATTCGAGACGCCGCGACGTATTAGTTCACACGAAGAACCAAGGAGTAGCGCAAGTGTCCAATAGTTTCGTGTCTGCTAGTCGGCCAATGATGCGGGAACTACGCCGTTTAAAGCTGGACTTGTACCGGTTAGGAATCAGGATCAAAACGGAATGGCTCCCTTCTGTGGCGAACAAGTTCGCCGACCACCTTTCGAGACGGTTCCCTCGTGGCGACCTGCAGATCCCTCGGCAGCTTCGGCGTTCCGAGATGGATGGTCTTCAAGCGCCATTGGACGCGTTCAAGTTTCGGCCACTCGGCGAAAACCCAGTGTTCCTACGCCGCCAGTGTTACTAGGAGTTGCAGCCACCGCGGACGCGGGACGAAGTGCGGGTGCTGTGCCCCCTGTAGAACTGATAGGGGCTACCGTCATGAAGCTCACCAACACGATGGCCTCAGCAGTCCTTCTGATACCAGATTGGCCACGGCAGCCGTTGCATACCTCGGCTCTCCACCTCGTACGCCGGATGGTCAGGCTCCCGCATTCCCCGCAGACCATTTGGATGGCCCAACGGACGCTGAACCCGCAGTGGAGGCTTCTCTTGCTCGAGGTCAATTTATAGGCACCCATTCGAAAGCACGCATGAGCCTCGGCACTGTTGTGCTCCCCGTATGCTTGCGGACGGAGTAACAGCCAGTACGGGTATGTCCGCTGACCTCGTCACTAGATATGCTTGGAGCGGTAGGACGGATGAGACTCGGAGCACTCAGTGGCGCGCTTGGCTCGAGTTCTGCTCTTCAGAGCACTGCGTACCTCTACCTGTCTCAGGGGCACACCTTGTCGCATTTATCGGAAGGCTAGTACTGGAACGAAGAGCTGGCAGTCGGCAAGTCAGTTCTACTTCGGTACCACGATATCTTAGTGCTGTCCGCCAAATTTAACTAATCATGACTGGGGCTGAAGTCCCTCGATTCCCCTTTCTCGATCACGTTTTGCGCGCTTACTCCCGTTGGGAGGAGGAAAATTTTCCGCAGCTGGAGGTACGCTGTGGCGTTCCTGCTTCGCTCGGACAACGAATTTGAGGACTCGGTATGGAAACTTCATCTCCATCTGCCCCCCGTGATGCTGCCGCCTGCGTCTTTGCGTACTGTTTCAACGGACTACGGGAGAGCGCTGTCATGTGTACTCTATACGCGCAGGTCACTATCAGTCATGGCTGCATGACTGCTTGACTGTGTATTGTGAAAGGATGATCGCCAAGTCGCGTTCCCATTGTCGCCTACAGTCGTTCGTCTGTAGTGCACTGCTGGGGCCCTACCCCCAAGCCACGCCATTACGAGGGAAAGTGTAAGGTGATCCCCTACGGTGGGGGTCCTACAACGCATGATATGCGTGCGCGGCCCATGGATGCCGCTGTATATTTAGAGTAGCTTATGACAGATTAAATCTGGACCCATCTTTGATCACTGCAACTGGCTCACCTGAGCCGACGGCGGGCAAGCGGGGACTTTGTACATATAAGGTCCAATACCCCACCTTACGCACCCCTTGAGTGTAAAATAACCTTGGAACTACACGATCTCCCGACCCCTTATATGTAACTCTATCGATCGAATCTTCACTTCTATAAGCGCTCATCGCGGGGCGCGGAAGTCTTTGGTATCGATTTATCCCTTCCCCTTTCGTCGCTTTAGTTGGCGACTAGCGTTGATCCCATCGCGGCAGATTGCGACCGCCGCCGGTGACGGTGCATGCCGAGGGTGCGTGCGCAGGATTACCCGCTGGGTATTGGCGGAACGAGCGACGCACCGCAGGTAGCGTCTTGTCAGCGATCCCTATTGGGGTTCGTGTGGTGCGGTAAGGTTTCACCGCTGTTACAAGGTATCTACGGGACCACTTTAAGTCCCTCAAAGAGTCGACGTAAGGCGTGATCGGCGCCGACAAGACCATTTGGCGGCTCTGAGGGGGCCCTTACGCAATCCATTCCAGGAAGGTAGGTCTTTGCTGGACAGAGGGTTGTTACGCCCTACGCCGAGTGGCATCCAGTATTGACTTGGCCGTACAAGTCTCTAACGCCACTTCGGCTACCGTTTGACGCGGCTCAAGCTACTATCAGAGGAGGGGGTCGGACATTCTCAGTGTTTGCAGATCAGGTTGGCCGCAGTTGCCTGTTGGTTTTGTTAGTGGTCAGCTGTTGCACCACGCCGTCCTCGACGCTCCCCTCCCCCCTGGATGTACTTCACCGCTGGCACAAGCTTAGTCGTGCACACGTCCGCTTCTTCGCACTTCCTGGGGAGCCCGCAGATTGGCGACGTGACCAACTTACTCAAGATTTTCAAAGATGTCTGGATTACTTGTCTGTCGAATGTGGTGACACCGCTGACCACTAACAAAACTGACAACCAACAGCGGCCAACCTGATCTGCAAATACTGTTTTTCATTGAAAAATTCTCCCCTGCATTTGAAAGAAAGCACAAGCGCATTTTCATTCTTAGAGGTATCATTGCTGGTGGGCCAGCAAAGATCCTTATAAACCCTGGTGGTGAGATAAACTTTCTGAGTGAATCATTTTATATGCACCATCAAACAAGGACCAGAGATTCTACAGAGCTTGCTGAAATGGCCAACGGACCAGATACTTCAAGAATTGGTTAATGCAGTCAGTTTACAAATTAACGGCCTATACTGAACCTCTGTACATTGCGGTAAGCCCATGATGCAGTTCTTGGAAAAGAATGGTGCGCCTCGAATGTAACGAAAATGAACTGCCTTTGTCACGAGTTGAAATTCGAGCATAAGGGAAATTAATTCGTAGTTACTGCTGATGATGCAGTAGTGAGTCCATTTGTATCTTTCAATACTAGAGCTAGTGATTTCGATGAGAAAACGAGTTATTTGCAGTTTTACTTAGACCATTACATTGTAGTGAACCAAGAGCACCAGTGTTCGAGACGTTCAGACGGATTTAGAAATATTTGCGAATGTATTTCCAGAGAGGCCCCCTCAGAGTTTGCCACCGAGATGAAAAAAGGACTTTCAAATAAAATTATAGGAAGGAGAAAGAACACAGAGGAAAGGGCTCTATAGAATTTCTGAAAAAGAGGTGTCATAACTCCGAAAACAGTTGGACGAGCTACTGGAAGCTGAGTTTATAAGACCTAGTAAGAGCCCCTGGGGAGCTTCCATTCGATTCGTGATCAAGAAGGATAATGGTCTACGAATGTGTGTGTATCATATATCCTTAAATCGGCTTAGTGTAAAAACAGTTATCCCTTACCACGAATTGACCACGTTTTAGACCAGCTTAAAGGAGCCAACTATTTCAGAAAAATTATTCTTCTGCCCGGTTATCACCAGATTAGACTACGCGAAGATTCAATTCCATTTACCTCCTTAAGAACACGTTACCGGTAATTTGAATTTCTTGTTCTGCCGTTTAGATTCACCAATGCCCCAGCAACTTTCATGAACCTAATGAATGAAATTTTCAAGGATCAGGTCGACGTGTTTTTGATCGTGTATCTGGATGACATTCTCATATACAGCAAGACATAGAAAGATCACTTGGATCATATTCGAATTGTGCTTGAAATCATCAGAAGAGAAAAGATGTTTGGCAAATTATCTAAATGCGTTTTTGGAGTTACAGAAGTGGAGTACGTAGGACACGACATTTCCCAAAGCAGTATCTCTGTTGATCCAAGTAAGATAAGTGCAATCATGTAATGGCCAATATTAAAGAATAAACAACAAGTGCAGTCTTTTCTTGGTTTTGTCAATTACTAGCGGGCATTCATAAATTTCTGTTCAATTCTTGCTAAAACTCTGATAGAATTGAAAAAAGTCAATTTCCGATGGAGTGGCGCCCAAGATGATGCCTTCAAAGTACTCAAGCAAAAAATTTGTAGTGAACCGGTTCTCAGAAATTTCGACGCCACACTGCCTATCGATGCATTACAGTATGAAATTGGCGTAGTTTTGGAAAAGGAAGAATTAGGTTCTAAATTGTCAGTCGATTTTGCATTCAGGACTCTTAATGACGCCGATCAAATCTATGCATCACCTGAAAGAGAACTTTTGCCCATTTTAGATTCCCTCCGGTGGTGGAGACCCTACCTTTACTGTAATTCACTCACCATTCAATCGGACCAATATCACATAATATACCTAGAAAACTAAGAAAACTTGTCGCCGAGACAAGTCAGATGACTTGAAAGATGAGTTAATTTCGACTTCAGGATAATCCACATCTCAGGAAAATCAAATGTAGTGGCGTATGAACTATCGCAACAAACACAAGATGTACCGTCACCTGATCACCGGAACAATTCATTACTCCAAGAAGTTACTACCAAGAAATCTTCAGAACCCAAATAAATTTCGACCATATCATTCTCGAACACTGAGTTAGTGTGGTTGGCATAATATTATATTAGGATGAGAACCTCAGCACCCATTACCAGGACCAGAAAGCTCAATTCGAGCATCGAGGGATGCTTCTACTTAGAAACAAGAAGACATGTGTACCAGAATGAAATTTTAGAGTCCATTTTCTGCGTGAATACCATTGCACGCCTATCAAAGGACACCTATGAGTAAGCAAAACTATTAACAGAATATCACCAAAGTTTTATTGGAAAAATTTTATGATCGGATGTAATCCGTTTCGCTCGTTCCCACCAATGCTAGAGAAATAAAGCAACCAATCAGAAGCCCACAGGTCTTTTAAAACCACTAGAAGCACCGAAAACCAACTGGACACACATAACCATGAATTTCATCACACCTCTCCCAAAGTCGAGAAGTGGAAACAACGGCATGTTAACAGTAGTACGCAAACTTTCTAAGGTAATCAGAATAATACCAACGAAACCAAACAAAGATGCTCCTGAAACGGCTCTGCTGTTCAAGAAGCATGTATTCAGACAATATGGAGTACCGGAAAATACCATATGTGACTGAGATCCCAACTCCATGAGCAAGTTTTGGACAAAACTTCTTGCTCTATTAGGAACAAAAATATACCCCTCTTCTGCATACCGCCCACAAACTGATGGACGGTCGGAGATAATGAACAGGAAAATAGAGTAAATGATCCTTGCTTTCGTTAGCTTTGACAAATCAGATTGGGATAATTATCTGGTAGAATTTTAAGTTGCTTACAACTACTTTGTGATTTTAAACACAACTTCTCACCATTTCCCCTCAGTTACGTACTTCAACCAAGAACAGTACCATTCTATGTTTTAGAGTCAGATAATCCAGCAGCAGCAGTTTTCCTAAAAGAGATGCAAGAGGCATTAACGTAAGCCCGGGATCAAATCCGAAAATCCAATGAATCCACCGCGAAATATGCAAAAAAGAAGAGAAAGATGTCCTTTTTCAAGGTTGTTGATACGGTTTGGCAATCTACAAAGAACTTATCTCTCGAATATGCATCCGGAACACGCAAACTGAACCCAAAGTATTGTGGTCCCTTTGAAATAAAAGAAGATATTAACAGTGTGAGGTAGCTTCTGCGGTATCTCAACCGATGATTGAAAGAGGAATAAATAACGCGTTCCACGCTAGCCTCTTGAACCTATTCTTTGAAGATGACTTCAACCAAAAAATTCCGTCTCCGTCACCTTCCAATTGCAAGGTGGACATGAGGAATACGAAGTGGAATCTATACTAGCTCACAAGAAAAAACGTGGCAAAAATAGATTTCTTGTCAAATGGAAGGGGTCCAGAGACCATGAGAACTCCTGGCTTCCCGAATCACACCTTAACAATTCACAAGAAATTTTGAATAGTTACAAGCAGAACCTCATTAATCGGGGCGATTGTTATCTCTGGAGGGCGGAGTGATATTGTATTCCACAGGTTCACCTTCCTTTGTGACGTATAATTTCGCAGGCCTTACAGCTTTACACGAATTTACTGCATCTTCCGTACTTTAGATTCAAATCGCTGGTAACCTTACAGCCAGGGCTACTAGGCACTTTGCTGTCATTTTACTTTCCTTATGATTCTGAACACAGCGTTTGACCACATTTTTACACTTGGAATAGTTGCGGGCGAGTTGCACACTGGGATATTATATCAATGCTCTACCAATCAAAAGTTGCCTTGCTATCCCATGCTACCTGTACCAATGTACGTCTTAAATATTCTTAGTGTATGTCACTCGTGCCGACTAAAATTCTGAAAGCGCTACTTACAGTACCTTCAGGGCTTTTTTAGGGGAAAAGTTTGCATTCGCTACTGTTAGACTGAATTTTTTATTTAGTATGTAGCTATTTATAGTTCTCTATAAACAATGGCTTGGAGCGGAAGACTTAACACAGCCAGACTCAACCAAAGTTTCAACCACAGTTCTACCTATATCTGCCCGTCTGCGCTTAAAATCACACACAAAATTACGCGGTGAACTACACGAAAAACACCCGTCCCTGCAAATAAAAACTGGAAACTCGCTATTGACGCCCCAAACATGTCTGCTCATCACACGAAACAGTTCCAAAACATACTCAGTGACTTCAGAAACCTCACTGACAGCCCCAGACCGGATATTCACTTCGCAGTCAATACGCTAGCATAGAGTATGCACCAACCCACAAAAGATCACCATCAAGTCCTAAAGTGGCTTATTAAATATCTCAAATCATGGCATAACCTACTGCAACGGATCACACATTTCTCATAAAGGCCACCCAAATGCATCATTCAGCGACGACGTCAACGCCAACTCCCGGGACCGCAAATAACGAACAGGAATAAAACATAAAGTTTGTGGTTCCCCAGTGGCGTAGAAAAGTGCCAAGCAACCAATTGTATCTAAGTGCACATGCGAGGCAGAGTATATGACCGTGTCTGACTCGGTTCAGCAAGAGCAATGTCTCCAGAGCCTCACACTCGACTACGGCATCACATAGGAACACCTCGCCAACCTACATAATGACAACAAAAGTGCAGTAAAGGTTGCAAAGAGCAAATTAATCATCAAAAGAAGGAAACCGGTCGACATAGTAATATGAAATCGCTCAGATAATGTCAATAACGGACGTATACGAGTCAAATCTATCTCTACGCAACCAAAAATTGCAGATGCACTGACAAATGCCCTTAGTTACGAATCAGAATTGCCAATCATGCAGCTCAGATGCCCATTGGACGACTCCCATCGATAAACACGATGCATCAGGGTAGACACAACCTCAAACAGAGTCCAACTCCGATGACTGACTCAACTCATTGCGATCTCAATTTCCCGGTTTCATCCGGCGCTGAAGAAGCAAAAAAGAACAGTCAACAAAAACGGAAATCAAGGTCGCAATTGAAAAAACAACCAGGACAGGCTGTCCATACTAGAAAAAAGTATATAACCAACTAACAAATTCACGAGAGGAACTGGAGGTAATGGTTTACGTTCCGTCAAAAACAACCCGAAAATACCAATGTTAAACATTTGCGTAGTACTTGAGGGGAAGAAAGACCTTTAATTGCACGGATTCTAGTAGGAGATTTGGCAAGAGCCCCGTCTGGAGGTCTGGTGGTGTTTTTTCATTTACTTCACAGAAATATGCCGGTGCAACAGGCACAGTTCTGAATACCCTACTGTTCCAAATTTAACAAATTAGGTTTGAATAGGATGGCGAAACTCTTCGCGTTGTGGGGTGTGACATACTTACAGACGCGGTACACTGTTGAGCAAAACGAGTGCAGGGTCGCGCGCGAGTTGCGGGAAGGGAGCGTGACTTGGAGGAAGGGGTTATGGTGATCGGAAAAAGGAAGTGGGAGGGATGCCAGATTTTGGAAAATTGCTGATGTTGTTGTGCCCTTCCTTTCTCTACTCTCCCCTCGCCATGGGTGCTATATACCGCGCTGTACAGTATCAGAATAAAAGAGATACAGTACAGTACCAACGAAGTTTCTAGAAGGAGATACGTGTGCTGCTGGAGGGTTTCGGGTGGCATACAGTACGGGCGAGGTACGACACAGTACAGTACTTGTGTGCCACAGATATCTCGACCCCAGCACCTCCGACCCTTCCATCCCTCAGACTTGCCGCTGTTCCCTTTCCGTAATCCTTGAGATACCCCTGTTCTAGCCAGGCGAGTACGGTACTTCGCCCAAGCGCCTTTCGCATTCTAGATCGTCCACAACACACACGTTGACTAAATCGCATATCTAAGCTGCTGATAGAGCCTAGCCTCCACTCATCTCGTCGAACATCCGCTGCGAGTAGCGACTGCGGCTCCGTATTCGTCCATTACCTTAGACGTCGTCGCAGAAGGCGATCCAAGCGAGTCGAAGACTAACGGTACATAGTTTTATCCCAATTTAGATCGTCCTGGGAGGGCTTCACCAGGGATGGCTGCTACTTTGCAGGCAAGCTCCTTATTTTTCGTATTTTCGCTGGTGGGGCGGGGCATGTGCGCTGTTTTCGGTGATTTAGCATGACCGCGTTGTGCATGAATGCACACATTCCAACTACTGTATCATCAAAAGAAGTTCAGTCTGTACAGGGCCGTTAAAATTGACTCGCTTTGGAGGGAGAGGCAAAAATATGCATTTTGCCGGCTACGACTAATCAATGAAGCTGCACACGTGAACCAAATGGCGTAGCTCAGCTTGTGATGAAGCCGAAATGGAACCTTCTCCTTAGAGATTCCAATATGATCCGCGATGGCAGGGGAATACTCGTCGACCACTTTAGATGTGGTCTCCGACAGGCATTCCAAGGAATCAAAAGCTCGCGGCACAAACTGACACCCCAGTTGCGGGAGTCCAGGTGAAGTACGGCCAGGAATGGCGTCGATTTTGGTCGCGAATTCCCTCAGTTTCCGTCGTTCCGCCGCATTGGCGGCAGCACGTGCTTCCCGGGCTCCCTTAGAAAGGAAGCACTGTTGGAAAGTTGAGGAGACTGTGATGTCATAAGCAACCGGGAGAGGTGGTGTAGGGTTTTCCGGAGAGGTAGTCGGGTGGACCAGGATGTCGGCAGGTCGAACTTCCAGTCCGGGAACTAGTACGGGACTTCGTAGTGGACGCCAGCTCCAGCCCTTTCAACAGGTCTTTGCCGAGCGCTTTTGCCACTACTCCGTGATGGTTCTTCCAAACGAGACCTTTGTTACACAGGTCAACGACAAGGTCGCCGAGGTGTTCCATGGGAGTCTCGCATTCCACGCAAAGGAGCGGGGCAGTTTCGTCGAAGACGAGAACTCCTAAGTGGCGACGCAGCATCACCAACCGCACATCGTCGTATATTTTGGTGACTACAGACGGATAGGAAGTGAGTAATGCCACAACAGTTGTATCTAAAAAATCGTTACTGCGGATGCGTTGACGAATCTCGAGTTCTGAGAGCGACGACTGGTTCGGGAATCGCGACCAATCATCATCTTTCCAAAAGCATTTACCGGACGAATCGCACTATGCCTGATGTAACATGTTGGTTGTATAATCAGGCTTGGACGCAAGGGTAGTAAACCTATTCACGGTCCGGTAACGCTCCGGTATGAAAAAAAGGCCCCTACTAAGCTGAACTGCATAAATTTCAGGAAAATTGAGAATACACCTCCTGTTTTTCATATAGCAGCGGATCGGACTGAGTAAAGCGACACGCTGCAAGGACCGAGTTGAACGACTTGTTTCTTACGAAAGACCGGACTTTAGGGCTCGAAGTGTAAACTGGACCGAACCATGCTCCCCTTATTGCAGGACCGAACCGCACTACATAGTACTTGTAACATTTAAAGACATCCGTAATACTCTACGGGGGTATGCAAACTTTGCAAACTTTTCACACAACCGTACAGTGATCGCAAACTTCACGCTCTTCTTGGTTCCCACTTGCTGGGGCACATTGTCGAGAAGTCATCAGCATCTAACCCCATCTGGCTTTCCGCTTCCAAATTCTCGCACTCTCTATAGATCTCCATCATGTCTGCCTCCAGACTTCTTCTTCTAATCTCCCTCACCGAGCCCCCGCCTTTCGTTTTCTCGGCAAAACGGGTTCCAGCCACACAATTCTGGTTGATACTCTTTTTCATTACGGAAGTTCCCCCCAGCCCTCCTTTACGCCACTCTTCCTCTTCTTTTTCACCTCCCGAAACGGCTCCATTGTGTGTTCTCAACCGAAATACTGCCTTTCATCCTCTTTCGTATTCCCCTAGCTTGTTTCCTCACCATACCATTTTAACACGGAGCTCTCAAAGCTGAATAACTAACCACAAGTGCACATAAACAGACCATGATGAGTAAATTTGCAATGTCCCGTTCTGCTCTCGTTCCCACGACCGGTTCGCCTCTATCTACCTTTGTAAATCATTTCAACTCCATATTTGCCGTTTCGATTTTCTCCATTCCCTGTCGTGATACAATTCATGCCAAACACCCCCACTGTCCTGCAAACTCCCCCACATAGCACACAGATTCATTCTTTCTGTAGTAACTAAGCCTTTTTCTTTCCCCCAAAGTATGTTATTCACCATAAATTTCATTTTTTAATTTAACAGTTTTACCCGTAGCTATTATATGATCTTTTCCTCCTTCACTAGCGCCTTCAGTCCCTACACACTTTTATTTACTGCTGCCTGGTATTCAGTTTTGAATTCGGCAAACGTCTGATTCGCTTTTTCGCCAATTTTTTTACTTTCCCGTCCAAGAGTTCAATATCCTTCTCTACATTCCAAGTGTTATATCTTTATGACATGCATCGGGACACGTAAGTCCGCAAGTTCAAATCGAATCCCTGTAAATGGGGTGGCATATACAATTTATGCCTCTCTTGTTTCTTCTTTTGGCTCTTCGGGAAATAGTACTTCATCTGAGAAGTTGGATTCTTTTGTAAGTTACTTATCCCATCCAAGTACTCAGTAAGCACTAAACAACTCCACAGCGGGAACTCTCTCGGCCGAGTATTGATCATTTTCTTTCTGCAGTTGTGCTACTCTTTCAACGCTTCCTTTTTTAGTTTAATTTCACTTCTTTGCCTTTTTCTGACAGCCGACAACTCGCAAAGAGGCTTAAAGTTATTATCGTACTTAACTGTTCAACCTAGAACTTGACCGTTATGTTTATGCACTTTACAGTGCTGTGAGCTTGAGCTGATCTACTTTAGATCAGCTCAAGAGAGTTTAGGGTTAGACACTCACCGTCGTCTACCTGTCTTCTGGAAACTTCCTTAGATCACCAGAAAACATCAGTCGACTCGCCTTGAAGTCTATATAAGCCGCGGTCTCTCTCCATCTTCCACCTGAGTAAAGTTCCTCACCACCATCTCCTCTCTCATCTCTCCTTCTCGGTCCTTCACTCTTTCTACCCTTCTCCCTTTCTTTCCTACTCTCCCGCTCTCTCCCTCACCCCTGTCTGGCTCCCTCGCTCCCTCGCTCCCTCTCTCCCGTTCTGTCCATCATTCTTTTGCTATTATCGGGTTCTATTTCGCGCATGATGTTAGAATAAAGATCCGGATATTCTCTAAACTCAGGAAAGAGTTCTGTCATGAGCGTTTAACTATTATGAAACTTTGCAAGCAACGGCGACTTTTAGAAAGACTTCGTATCACCATAAAAAGTTTTCGACATGGTGACCGATAAACCTTTATTTTTCTCCACAAAGCCCGCCAATCTATCGCAGTGCTTTTCCAAATACTCTTTATCCTGCCAGAAAGGCTGGAAGTCCAACAAACACAGCACAATTTATCTCCCCAAACGCAAAATGTAGATCCTTAACTAAGGCAGTAGATACTTGAGATTTAGATACCACATAGAAGTGCTGCAATGCCTGAATCGATGTACGTCAAGAGAAATTCTAGTCAATTGACTTCATCTACTAGACTCTAGTGAGCCACACAGTTTTAATCCTCTTCGTAAGGCAGACGCGACTTTGGATCCTTCCTCATGGGCAATTGCACTATTATGATTGTTAGAGGATGTCTGTGTTGAGTATGAGTCTTGGTTTAATCCCCCTCTGCACTCTGCAGGTGATAGGTTGGGGTAGGTATTCATCCGGTTCTACATGAGATGATCAATGTGGGAGTTGAGGTGTAAATATTCAAGGTAGGAAGCAATGCTTTAATAAAACATAGAAAATCAACTACAAGAGCCCTATGAGTTCCTTTCATCACTTCAAAAAGCTATACCACGATCGAAGTAAAATGAATGTGGTGATGGATTCGTCCAATAAGCTACCCCTCCTTGCAGAAACGAGACTTACAGCTTCTGAAAATATAGATTCACTAGGAACTGAGGTTGCCTGTATTGCCAATATGCCCAATGAAAGTTGAGCAATGTTTGGGAACCTTTTCTCATTAGTATGCCACCACTGCAGAACATCGATGTGACAGTCTCCAGTTGCAGTTGCGGAAAAAAATCGTTCAGTCTCATCAAAGGGACAGCTACTTGGCCCTCGCTCTTGTCCCAGAACTAGACTCATTAGTGACTTGAATGGACGGGTACTAGAAACCGGACTTTCAGCAGACTGCCCTACATCAGAGCCAGAGGCAAGATTACCCTCACTACTTGTGCTTCTTTGCTGCAAAAAATGCTGCCTAAGCACGTGATCGTTCTCCAAGACATCATTTTCAAATCGCGGGCCTAGGATCTTCGCCAGATTCGCGACCCTTGAGAGGACACTGGGCCTGTACTTCTCTAGCTTTGCGAGCATGATGCTTGCAATGGGTTGATACATGTTACCGGTCCTTCCTGTAAATGACTCACACATCTGAACTAACAGAAGAAAAGGCATCACACTTAAACTAAACGTAACGTAGCTCTGCCCAGAAGATCCTTCGAAACTCTGGCTGCCGTTGATAGGAATTCGCATACGGTGTACGCGCGATCCTAATCGCATTCAGATACAACTGATGTATTTAAATAAGTAACACGGTACGTAGCTGCATTCAGAACATTGCGTGCCTTATGCGCGGCTCTAACCATTGTAAATGTGGAAAATCATCTAGTCTCGCAGTCCAGGAAGGGAAGGGGAATTTTTTTGTTGTCCAAGCTCAATACACACGTTTTCAAAAATTTCCCGTCGTTTGGCTAAAGCTCTTATTAACTAAATTGAACTTCTTATGGCATAGATTTCGGAGTAACTTCCTTAAGGCAGTCCTTAACAGCAAGGTTAACAACATGGGCTAGGCAACGTACGTGTTGCATATCATTGATTCCCTGCTCCTGTGTGATTCGAAGGACTCTCTCCAATATGGTCATAACAGCAACCATATCACTAGCGTTATCGGTTGTGACGGCTGATGTTTTTGTGTGTAGACTCCACTTGTCGATAATTTCCTCTAGACAGATAGCAAAAGCTTCGCCGGTGTGGGACGTGCTAAATCTAACAAACCCCAAGACAAGGCTTTTTGAAGTCCAGCTGGAGTCAATAAAATGACCAGTAACACATAATTACCCTTAAATAACAACGGATCTCCAATCGCCAGCAGTTAGATCAACTTTTGATTTTGAATTTTTCAAGCCGTTTTGAACATACACCATAATTTCTTCTTTCTCCTGAATAAAATGACGTTTAATAGTGGTTCGGGAAAGCACGTGTACATCGGAATCGAGATAAGATATCATTTCTTTGAACGTCTTCGTTTCCAGAACCGAAAATGGTTGCGTGCTTGAGAGTATCCACTTAAAGAGTTTCTTACTGAATCGAAAGTTCTTTTCCTTTTTTAGGCGTGGGATTTACTTTGATGATACCGCCTAAGTAGTCCAGTTTGGTCTGATTAGTGGAACAAAGATACCCACGCTTTTTTGCGTATCTCATCAGCGTGCTTGTTGAGCTATTGATACTGAATGTTTTCGTGAAACATAACACACATTTAATCACGACAACTCCGCCTTCAGATCGTTTTTTGTAGTACTCCCAAACATCACTTGTAGTTTTGCGTTTCTTCCGTGCCGCAGCAACCTGTGAGTCGGAAGTACTGTGAAAGGGTTGAGGAAGAGTGGTGTTTGATTGACTTGCCATGTTGGAGGTCGGGATCTCAAAATGTGGCTTGGATGGATACAAAAGGAGAAAGGGGTAAGAAAGGGGTTTCAATGGAGATAAGGTTGATTAGTGGGGAAAAGAGGAAGCTGAATGGATAGTTGAATATGGAGCAGTAAGTAGGAGGAGGTAGGAATTAATTACTCAGACCGTTATTATGATTATACGTGTAAAATGACCTGAGTTTACCAGCGATATAAGTTGGGGACTGAGGAGCTAGATGAAATCTCTTGCAGCAATGAAGTGCAGATTTCTGTCGCGTTACCTCATCTCTGGCCCGGAGTGTACCGTTTTCCCGGAAGTCCAGGTTGATGAGTTCACCGGAGTGCAGGTACGCTGCCCCATGGGAAAGTTACAGGCTACTGAGATCCGAATCGGATTTTTCAAGTACTGAGGACCGGACCGTTATTGATCTCAATACCGATTGACTGAAACGGTTAGTCTAGTACGAGCATGGGAACGGACCTATCTTCTGCCTTGATGGTTTACAACGATGCCGCCCCTCCCACTGGCGTGCGACGTCACAGTAACATCGCCATGCTAAGAGCCATTGGAGCGCGTGGGGCGCGCGCCGTTGCCAATGCAGCTGAAAACGGAAAAATAGGGAGCTTGCCAGCAAAGTAGCAGCCATCCCTGGTGAAGCCATCCCAGGACGATCAAAACTGGGATGGAAGTTTTCGTCGCTAGCCTTCGACTCATTTGGATCGCCGTCTGCGACGACGTCGAAGTTAATCGACGAATACGCGGTCGCTGTCGCAACCCGCAGCCGATGCTCGACGGGTGGAGTGAAGACTCGGCTTTATCAGCAGCTTAGTTATGCGATTTGGTCCACGTGTGCCTCGTCTGTAATATGTCGCGCCCCATAACATGCAGAGTTTAGCAACCCTATTCAAACCTAATTTTGTTAGGTTTGTTACAGTGGGGTATTCAAGACTTTGCATGTTGCACCTGCATATGTCTGTGGTAAAGTAATCATTTCAACTGTGCATGATTTTAGGAAAGCCCACACCAAATCGTATCGGACCGTGGTCCGGACTGACGGTCCCCGGACCGTGAACAGGTCTAAAGGGTAGGCACTATAAGTACTTAGGGAAGGCCTCCATGTTGCAGTCATCGATTTTCCTAGTAAAGAAGTTCTCCATAAAAGAGGTCGACCAAATCGGGGCACCAAGGAGGTCAATGCCCGTGTTCTATACAGTACCAATGTGAACGAGGTGTACAGTACATTTTTGAGCGCTTATTGCTTTGCCCTAAATTATCACAAAAAACCATAATCAGCGGGTACTGTACAGTTGGTTCCTTGGATATTGTTTTGCTACGACCCAGCGTTCCTCTGGACGGGATTCGGGATTATACGGAGTGTTGTGGGCACCCAGCAAGGAGACTCGCGTAGCGGGTTGCTTTTCGCTCTCGTGCTCCACCCCATCGCCCTGGAGATCAAAGAGCTAAAGTCAGGATTCCCCGACGAGGACACAGGGTTAGACACACTGCTTTTGGAGTTTGGTATCACGATGATGGCTACATTGTAGCCAAACACGAGGCCATACTCAAGGTAATCGAGGTTCTGTCTTCTCCCGAGGCCAAACGTCGTGGCCTCCATCTGGCAGTCTCGAAATGCAAAGTATGGTGGCACACTGCCCCCTCCGCGTCGGTTCAGTCCGCATACCCCTCTGATATGCGGCAAGAATACAGTGCTGGGACTTTAGTTTTAAGCGCGCCAGTCGGCTCCCAAACGTTCATGGAACAATACTTCTTGGACCATGTACACTCCCTTGAGCCTTTACTTAATGCTGTCATGGAAATCGAGGACGCACAAGCTTCATTCCAACTACTACCTAATTGCTTTGGGGTTTGCAAAGTGGGATACCTGTTGCGAGTTGTGCCGCCCTCCTGCACGCGGAAAGGGGCTGAATATTTCGACAGCTTAATCGAGAACTGCTGCCGTACTTTAGCGGGTGGAATGGTAGACAACTCTATATTCAAGGAGCTGCAACTGCCCATTAAGCCACTACAGGAGAAGAAGCCCACCTTGGGAATCGGCCTCACCTCTGCGCGAGACGTCGCCGCCGCTTCGTTTCTTGCGTCTAGCGCCGCGACGCAGCAGTTATGCGAGAAGTCTTTGCCGTCCTGTGTTCAAGACCTGACACAGTACGAGGATGCTACAGCCGCCTTTGCCACATGGAGCGCCTCTTGTCGACCCTCAGAACGAATACCGTTTAGCAATTTCTGCTCCTCCAACCCACCATCGCAGAAGAAGCTAACAGACGCAATTCGTATGGCTGCGCAAGAGGCCTTGCCGCTCGGAAACATCCGCACCAGCGCCTTCCGCGCTAGCATGTCCCTCCCCGGAGCCAAAGGCTGGGTCTACTGTGCACCTTGCCCAGGATTGAGGACGCACATCAAGAGCAAAGACTTCTCCGTGTGGTTCCAGTACTTTTGCCAAACCCCTTTATTCGCCCCAGGTACCCCTTGCCCAAAAGCAGGGTGTCCTGAAATGCTGGATATCTACGGGGACCACTTGCTACATTGTCGCTTTGGCTGCGAGCGGAATACTCGCCACAACAACCAGGTGACTTTACTGGGGAACGATCTCGCAAGAGCCGCCCGACGTCCTTCCATTGAATCTCGTTTACACTTCCAAAACAGGACAAGGCCGGATATCAGGGCGATGGGAGCCGTCGGTGGCACGGATTATTTCGACGTAACCTTTGTCAACCCGCTGGCTCCGTCCCACGCAAGAGCCAGGGCTTTCAACCCACTCACAAGCCTCAACGCAGCCCACGCAGAGAAGCAGCGGAAATACCAAGGGTTCCTTGCTGAACTGCCTGGGAGAAACAGGCTGGTTCCTGTTCCCATCTCAACGCTTGGAGGATGGCATCCGGCGGCGTTCTCCGTCGTCAAGGAACTCGCGAGAACTGTTGCCACTCGCGCAATGGAACGGTTTTCGAAGGTTAGATGCATTCTTTTACAGCGGCACTCCGCATTGACAGTAACCTCCAATGCCGCTTGTTTGCTGGCTGGCCTCCCTTCCACCTTCTGGTAGATTGGAGTGCCATCTACAGTTTTCGATGCATTGTACGGTTTCGCAAATTGCTTGGCGAATATACGGTATCTAAGCTCCGGTACAAATTTACTGGGTACCAACCCACATATCTACCACAGTAAATTAACCCCCATTTCACACTGTAAGAATGTAGGCCACCGCCAATGAGTTGGCCTTCACTGACGCATGTCCCCATACGGTACGTTACGTACAGTACAGTACAGTACTGTAAAGTACAGTAGATGCGTACACAGCCACTATCTCATCTCTCTCTCTCTCTCTTTCTCCACTTTCCAAGAACCAAAGCACACACAACACCACCACAACTTCATCATCCCCATGGCTGCGCTGCACACCGCCTCGCCGGTTGCGCGCTTTTCGCCTCCGCGCGCCTCTCCCTGGA
Source organism: Kappaphycus alvarezii (assembly GCA_002205965.3). Lineage (NCBI taxonomy): Eukaryota > Rhodophyta > Florideophyceae > Gigartinales > Solieriaceae > Kappaphycus > Kappaphycus alvarezii. Next base: position 277,832 of record NADL03000466.1, read on the forward strand.
TGCGCGGCTCTTTCTCAGCTCGTCGGACGGCACCCGCCTCGCCCCTCCTACCCAACCCCTTTCCCTATCGTCCCGATGGGGCCCATTGACCTCCCCACTGCCACACCTCCCACCGGCCAGGCATTTCTCAATCTCCGTCAAGCTCAGGCTATCATTGGCCAGCCAGGAGATACGCCGCCCCACATTATCGAGCTCGCGCGCAAGCGCGTCGCCTACGCCACCGCAACCCCGCTCACTTTGGACCCTGTCACGAGGTAGCCGCAGCTGCTGCTGCCGCCGCCGCCCGCCCTCGCACACAGTGGTATTGCGCCGACTCCCAACCTCGCCTTCCCTTCCTTCGAGGAAGCGAAAGAGGTCTTGCGCGAGGCGGTCGCGCTAGCGAACACAGAGCTCCCTCCGCATGTACTTGTCCCGCTGGTCGGGAAGCTTACCTACATATACTTCCCTGTCGACGCCCGTGAAGAGACCTTGCGCATCCTCGCGCATCTCCGCCTCCTGTTCCCCGACCTTGTGGTTTCCAACGCCGAAATCACCGAGGCTGCCTCCTTGCCTCCGTTGCGGCACTCCGACAGGAGGCCCGCATCCTCCGCCGGGCCCCTAGGATGGGGGAATGGGTGCTTGAGGCGGTCCGTAAAGCCTTCGCGGACGCCTTGCTTCACCATGCTATGGCCATCCAGGCCTTATAACTCCCTCCTAGACGCGCTCCGGCTGCGCCGACCGCCGCTCCGGGTCTCTTCCCCGCTACAACCTTGGACCCCACCCCAGCAGAAGCCCACCGCCCAACCCCGAATTCCGACCCGCTGCTCAAGCCCCACTCCACACCGTGACCCCGCCCAACGACACCGCCCGAGACTCTCCTGCCGCAAAGGCCTTGCCTGCCCCAGCCCGGCCCCCTCCCCGGCCCCCGCCCGCTCCCGCTCCCGCTCCCGCTCCAGCTCTCGCTCCCGCTCCAACTCAAAGGGCAACAAACGCTCTGAAGCCCAAGGGAGCAAACGCACCACCACCTCCCCCCCTCCTTCGCCGAACGCGAACCAAGCACTGTCCGCCCCGTCGGACCCCACTATGCGGTCTCCTGGCGGTTCACCGGCGGCAATGAAGCGCCGGTGCTCCGCGGCCCATCCCACAACCGCCGCTGCTGACCCCAACACCAAAGTCGACACACTCATGGTGCCGACCCCTCTGACCCTCCCGGCCAATCCGAAGCAGCAGGGCCCGAACCGACCGCCGGTTCCCCATGCTGCCTCGTCGTCTTCCCCTTCTGACGCCTCCGCGTCAGCTATGGAAGGCGTTATCACCAACCCCCCGAGCTCGTAACCAACCCCGCTACCTTCCCCATCGATCCCCCTCCCATGCAATCTTCTACTCTTACCCTTGCACCAAGCCTTCCCTCTCCACATGAGATCCTCACCTCCCCCTTCCGCCCATCCAATCTCTTCACATCCATTCCCCGCCCATGCCTTCACGCTGCCGAGCTTCTGTTAATACGCCTAATACAGGCTGCATCTTCCTCCGTTCCCCCAGATGAGACACATGCAGCCTTTATCAAGCTACACCTTTTCCCCGTTGCTGTCCTACGTCGATCACTTCGAGGAGTACCTGGCTGGCGGTCTCAAAAGGGTCAAGTGTACGGTCTCCGAGAGCGCATACGGAGAGCCTCGGGAGGGGATTGGTCTGCTCTGCGGACTGAGGCTATCTCTGCCCACCGCCGAAACACTGAATGGAATCTTATGTACCGACGCCCCCGGCGACAAAATGCTTCGCCTGACAGTTTCCGCACAACGCGAGCTCTCCACCTGGCGAAAGAAGGACAGTACTCGCGCGCCATGCGCACCCTGCTCCATGCTCCAGTGGCTGACGCTGGGAGCTCTGATGTCATCGACAAGCTGCATGACCTCCATCCAGATCCTCCGCCACCTGTGCAACCAGTCCCTACTCCTGACCTCCCGCCCGCCCCACACCTCACGGAAGCTGAGGTCCTACGGGCGGCAAGATCTCTCAATCCAACTGCTTCGTGAGGTCCCGATCTTATGTCCCCGCGGCTTGTACGCCTCATCGCCACGACCTCCATCTCCCCGCAGGCTGGCGTCACCAGCCTCTCCGCTCTCACGAACCTTGTCAGGCGCTTAGCCAGGGGTGACCTACCCATGCAAACCCTTTCTCTCTTCACCGCAGCCACCCTCATCCCGATCCAGCCCCGGCCGGACAAGATCCGCCCCATCGAAATTGGACAAACGCTTCGACGCCTGGCAACTAAAGTCCTATTTGGTCCGGCCCTCGCTGATACCCGCACTCATTTCGCCCCATGCCAACTCGATAACGGTGTTTCTGCCGGCATGAACTCCATAGTTTATGACGCCAGAATGCACATGAACAGACATGGTCGCGATGCAGGCTACGTCATGGTCTCGTTTGATGCCCAGAATGCTATCAACGCTTTTTCTCGCCAGCATTTCCTCCGCATCCTCCCATCCAAAGCCCCCTCCCTGGCGCGCTTCATCAACATCATATACGGCCTTAGTCCCCCGCCCATATTCGTGCGCACCGGGGCCCCCAAGGCCCGCTCCTATCATGCTTTACAGCAAGGAGGGAACCCAGCAGGGAGATCCTGCAAGTATGTTCCTTTACTGTACTCTGTGCTTCAAGTGTGCTCCTTACTATGTGCTTACAGTGTGCCTCTTTACTATATGCTTACAGTCTGTTCCTCTTTACTCTATGCTTACAGTATGTTCCTCTTTGCTCTGTGCTTACAGCCTCTGGTACAAAAAAATCTGAGGAATGTGCTCTCTGTTGGTTCGTAGGTCGATACCCTCTTTACTTCTCACTATTGTTTGATTACGACGGCGTCGTTTTATACCATTTTGGTTGCCGGACAGTCTGTCTTGATCCCTTTGACACTCTCAACTTGAACCGCTGGTACGGCGATAATGGACTCCCCCTTGGCCCTGTTGATGAGATCCGCAAGGCCCTACGCATCCTGGTTCACGCCGGACCGGCTTTCCAGTTCCACATCAACGCCTCCAAGACCCTGGCATATTGGCCGTCTCTATCCTCGAACAGCCTACGCCAGCTACGATGTGTGGTTCCGCTGTCTATCCCAAATGAGAACGGAATTACCCTCCTGGGCGCCCCCATGGGCTCTGGTGAGTACATGCGCTCCTTTTTCAAGTCTCGAATGGCCCTTCGCGACAACATGCTCTCAACCCTGCTCAAACTGCCTCAGCCTCGCATCGCCTTCCACCTCCACAGACTCTGCGCATCGGCTTGCAAAGTGCAACACGCCTTCCGGCTCACCCTTCCGCCCACTGCATACCCACTCGCCAAGGAGTTTGACAAGGCCCAAATGGTAGCCCAGTATATGTAGGCGGAGCGTCGGATGCGCGCGAGTAAACAGACAACGCATCGACCGACACCAACACTCCTAAGCTGGCAGCGACGAACTTCAACTATCTTAGCTTACACTGTCAGCTAGGCTTATACGCCTTTTACCTTTTCTAATACATGAAGTACTGTAAAGATGACACCGCCAAAAAAAATTTAGCTGTTCTCCCCATTTTTTTACTCAACCGAACCGCTGCAAAACTTCGTCAACACTTCGTCGTTTTCGGCGCCCGCCCCGTGCGACATGTCGTCGGGTGCGAGCGCGCCCACTTCCTCCCGTCTAGCCTGTTTCCCCTGCAGTTCGACATGCCGCGACTTCTGCGCACTCGCTGCACCATCTCTTCGATATCCTTGTCGACAGTACTGCCACCTCTCGCCCCCGGAGCACGTTGGACGAACCGGGAATGGCGCGCAAAGATGGCGTTCCTTTTCGAACGGCGCTGTAAAGCGGCGCTGCATGGTTTTCGTCAAGGTGGCCCGTCCGCCGTGCAGCCTGTCGCCGTCGCATCCGTTTGCAAGGTTCTTAATGGCAGGCGAAGGAGCCCGTTTTTTCAAGCCGTGGGTGCTCTATTCGGTAGGGTATTTTGGGTGGAATTTTTCTGGCTCATCCATCTCTAGTTTCAGTTGTCCTCCCCACTCCTTCCAGTACCCAAGACTAGCAAGTCTGCGGTGAATCCTCCGTGTCTACCGAAACCCTCTCGCACGTCACCAATCGGTGATAAGCAGCCCCTATCTTCTACGGAAGCCGCCCCTATTATATTCAACCCCGAAGGCGTCTATGGGCAGGCGCTAAATGGGCGCGCGGGTGAGGTTACTTCGGGCACGGGGATAGCCATGGATTTGTCTGTACAGGGTCTAAACTTCACCTTGCTGGTGATGTGGTAGTGGTGGATGAGTTCCTCTTCCTTAGACCAATCCATCAGGCGAATATATCTTTCAAATGTAAACCACCAAAACCCATTCAAGTAAAGATGATTACAGTACACAGCCACAGTGTTACCGCGACGTCAAAATCAGCTAACAGCCGGCTGCCGTCTCCACACAGAGCCGTGGAGAGCTGTTGATTCGAAAGGCCATTATGCAACGGACTTAGCCGAGAACAAAATCGATTTTCCTGAAATGCCGTGTGCTTCGTTCACGCTGCCACGCCATCGCACTTCACACCATGGGCAAAATACACGAGCGCAACCATCTACAGGCGCCGGGAGACGCGCCATTGGTTCTCGTTAGCCCAAGATCATGGAATCACCCAAATCCCTGCTTGCCCTTAAGGGACACTCAACTTCCGCCATCGGCAATGCCATTCTGAACCGAACGAGCTTCACACTTTCCAACGCCCCGCTGCAAAAGGCTCCAACACAAGAATGAATACTTTCTTTTGACGCCCTTGGAGAGACCCACTCGGAAAATCTGGCGTGCCTCAACAACTGCCCTCTTTTCGCACTCGTCAACAGCAATAGGAAACGTTCTCACAATTTTATCGTTGGTCGAATGCTTAATTTCAATATTCTTGATATGTTTTAATTCGGCATTACCAACTACATCCCGTCTGCCAAATTTCCAAGTCTGAAAAGTGCACCGGGCTCCAAACCGCTGGTCATATTCAACGGCAACGGCTTCGAGGCCACACCCTCGACACGAACGTTACGGTCCGTGTTGCTCGACATCTTTCGAGGGCCTGAGGAGGCGAGTGTTGTGATCTTATACGGGATTGATACGGTCATTGTGTTTAGTTTGAAGGAGATTGGACGGTAATGTTTCGACAGTATGGTATTGTCCTGAAAAAGTCGCCTAACTCCTCTCTCCCGAAAGTGCAGTTGAAAGGGACGGGGCCCAATTTCGATCTGAAGTTAAGACGAAGGCTAAATGCGGCAGCAATGAAGAAACCGAAGCAATCTGCGGCGGCGCGGAAGGTGAAGAATGTGTCAAAGGATGCAAAGGGTGATAAGAAGGGTCAGGTGCACATGGTAAGACAGAACTTGTCTGGAATGACACTGGCGAATATGAAAGGTCTGAAAAAGAAACGGAGGTTTGAAATTGCGGAGGAGAGCGTCACGCTGGATGTGAAGGAGGGAAAACGGGACGAAGGTAGCGGTATACAGGCAAGGCGTGAAGGGAGTAGGGGGACGGAGTCTCCTTCCGAACGGGTATTAAGTGAACGACTACAGCGAGGGGCGGTAAGATAATTAGTATTCAGGCCAATTTTTCATCATTATCCTCCACTACGGCGAGATCGAGTACTTCGAAGGTAGCCTGACCACGAGTATGCTCTCTAAGAATTTCGTCAACTGGGCGGAAAGATCCTGGATCAATTAATACAGTGGCCTGCAGGTCGGGGTCCTACTCCTCATGCTCCCAGTGCTGGACATGCGATGATAGGAATTCCTTTAGTTGCTTTCCCTTGGAGGATGGGATGGAAACATGAAGGCGCATTTGCGCACGACTAATGCTCATGTGATTTTCAAGTTGTTTGATCACAATCTGGGCTTGAACCTTAGCTGTCTTATTCGGCAAGACGGCGTAATGAATGATGTCACTCATCGCACGCTCAATGACTCCAACACTGAATGGGCGGTTTGTGCTGCGATCAACACATTTCTCAGACACGATGAGCGCGATTTCATCAAATAAATTGTCGGCATGATATTGGCGCTCGCGTTCGGAGACCTGCAGTTCGCCCTTTGCAGAATCTCTTGGACGATATCGTCGAGGTTGTCTGTCTTGAAAGAGTAAACGAGGACCCTCGTGTTGGCGAGGATTCCTTTAGAGACATTGGTGAAGATACTGGTTGTCTGCAGAACTTCGTCGATGTCTCGCTCTGTGCCTTGGCGCCAGGACATGACCTTGTTCTTGTAGCAGGCTAATTCAAAACGTTTGCCGCGGCGCTTCAAACGAACTACGGCAACATTAGTGAGGCGGACCTGGGTGGCGGGCTGCTTCAGAGACATTCTGCAGCGAGGGAATGCGTATGAGGGAATTGGCGTGGCTTGGAGTGCTGTCGCGGTGGAGAGGGCACACCGGTGCGGACGTTGTTGAAAGCGCTATTATAATCGTGGCGGCGGTGGTGGTCATCAATCCAGATGGAGTACACGATATCTGTGAAACAACTGCTGTCCAATGTACAGTGCCGGAAATTCAATTACGACACCCCACCCTATTTGCACTAAAAAGATAACCAACCCAGGAAATAGCGCGAAACTTTGCCAAACGTATTTCTTTTATATATTATTTAAAGCACCAAAGTTTCGTAAACATTTGACAATTATTTTTTTAAAATATCAAAAAAAGGCTACCAGATTGGGGGAAATCTGATTACGACAGGGAGTGTCTTTAGTACATTATCATCAAGGAAACACACGTGTTAGTATTTCGTCTTCTTTCCCCTATTCTCAAGCACCTCTCTGCACCGACTGGTCATGCTTTTGACAAGGTTGTAACGTAATTCTTGCCCCAATTGACCCCACTCAACAAGAATGCAACGTTGAAGTTCAGCGACAGTGTCAAACTGCCTTCAACCGCAGTAAACTTTCCTAGAAAGCATCCCCCATATGTTCTCGATAGGATTTAAATCTGGAGAACGAGCAGGCCATTGCATAACATTCAAATTTTTGACGCAAACCACTCCAACGTCAACTTAGCTTTGTGCATAGATGCGTTATCTTGTTGAAACTTCCAAGGCCCAGAGAACATAGAAGCTGCAAACGGCATTAAGTAGCTCTCCAGTGTTTCGCAATACTTTGTAGCGTTCTGCCGGCCTGAAAGAAACGCGATTCTCGAATAACCCCCCTCGCAAAAAGCAGCCCAAACCATCACCCCTCCACCCTCATTCTGACGCCTACATAAAATCGTTTCTTGGTGTCGTGAATCATGCCAGTATGATTGGCAACCATCGGGCCCATCCAGATTCCACTTCTTTTCATCCAAAAATACCACACGAGACCATTGGTTCCTTGACCAGTTGTGCCTCTCCCGTGCCCACTCTAGCCGAGCTTGCATATGAGTTGGCGTCAGCGGAAGGGACAGTCTAAGCTTCTGGAATCGAAGATGTGGAGCCTCGAACAACAACTGGCGGATGCGGCGGCTCGTAACTGGTAGGGAGAGGTCGTTATTGAGTTTTTTTGAAGTTGTCAGTGATTTGGAGGCCTCCGGGTGGAGTCGACGCAAGGCAGAATCAGTGATTTTGCGGTTGTTTGCGCCTTTTTTCGAATCCTTATATTTGTTTGGGTCCTTAAGAAACAATGAAATGCAAGACCGAGACCGATTGACACGCCTTGCTATCTCTGCGACAGATAGCTTTAGCTTTTGAAGCTCGAGGATGCCGCCCTTTTCTCGTTCAGTCAAACTAGGCTTGCGACCCATGGTGTGTGCCGTGTTTCGCGATCAGGGTCAATTCGGAAGTATTCTGCAATGGTATGCAGTATAATCAAGCGTTGATGTTGGCGGGAACGACGCAATACTGTTGAGTATTGCTCAACTGTCGTAATCGGATTTCCCCTTTTTGGTAGCCTTTTTTAGATTTTTAAAGAAATAATTGGCAAGTCCCTCCGAAACTTTACTCCTTTATATATCATATGAAGAGAATGGGTTTCCCAGAGTTTTGTTGTATTTCCTTGGTTTGTTCTCTTTTTAATGGTAAAAAGAGGGGGTGTCGTAATTGAATTTCCGGCACTGTATTACCAAAAAAGTGCGAATCTGGTGTAGAAGGGGAATTTTTGGTTCTTTGTACAGTAGAGAATGCATTAAACTTCTTTCTGCCTTTAATGTATGGAAGATAAGTGGTAGGTTGTATCCACGTCGCTGGAAGTGCGTTGAGCGGAAGTTGTCACTGGGGAAGATCAATCATTAGTTTACTTACAACAAGCCAAGATATCCGCCTACTGCGTACTTATATAGCTGAATGCAGATCAGTACCAAATAAAAAAGAAACAGACGTGATGACTACTCGGGTGGATGGGCCCGGACAAAGAAATAGACATGAGGGACAGCGATCGACTTGCCGGCACAACATGGGCGCGCATAAACACGCCCGCCGGTACGCTCGGCCCTGTGACGGCTCATCTCCACATGCTCGCTGCTCCCCTCATATCTTCACACGTATACACACGTGTACACTGGTACGAAGACCAAACTAAGACGGAGGCGCGCCAGAAGCCGACTGCAGATGCGCCAAAAACTTCTCCGAGTCTTGCGTACGCACAATGCGGCTATCGTAGTAGACATATAACATTCCCTCCGATCCGACGCCCCAGTCCAAGCGGTGCATAATGAAAGCGCTGGAGTAGTTGAGGTTCACAATCTCTTCAAACGCCCCAATCCGCATGCCAAGTGACCCATAATAACACCCATTTGGCGCTTGAATTCCCAACTTTCCCAACACCAACCCCAGCGCCTCGCCCAAAATCGCGGATCCCAGCGTTTGTTGCGTAGTCAGACAAAAGTACCCAGAACTCCTCGGTTGAATCCTTGCACACTTCTGAAACAAATAGTACACGCCCTCCCGTTGTTTCCGTAGCGGATTAGGCGGATAGGCCAACAATAGAGGCCATGCCAAAACCTTCGCCTTTCGCCGCTCAATCCGCTTTCTCACAACCCTTTCGTCGTCCAAAGTCACGTCCTCCACTGCCACATGCGCCACTGACACAGACTGAAGCTGAAATATATAGGCAAAAACAACAGCTGCACACGCTCCAACCGTAGCTCTCGCCCTCTCACTCAATCCTAGGTCCAGGATCCTGCGCTTGTGCGCCGCCGGCAACCCCAGTCGTACCAATGCATCTTGCTCCGACTCCCAATCCACTTTCATCCGGTAGGCTTTCAGGCACTTCGCGACAAGTCACGTCTTGCTAGGGTATTCGTAGCCTGCGTCCTCATGATACCGTAACACAGCAGTGACATACTGTGGGGCCGATGTCGGGTCCACCTTCCCTTTCTTTGACGGGTATCCAATATACGCAAGCACATCTCCTTCCTCGGCCGGCAATGGGTCTCGTCCTTCATCATCACAGAACGTGAGCCATTTGCGCAGCTGGCTCGTCAAATTCTCCCACGTCCCCGCGCTCCACCCATAGTCCGCCAGCAACGACGCAGCCTCTGCCCCGCCTTCCGTTACAGTTCCTCCCGTCCCCTCAGTTGTCCGACTCATCACCACCGACATGAGCCCTTCCATCCACACCTCCTTCAGTCCATCACGGCTACGACCATCCCCCAACCCCCTGCCTTGCGCTCGCGTCTGTCCTACAGTTTACCGCCGCCTGCTTCCAGCTCCACCATCTTGGACGCCAAGCCGCGCAAGCGCGGGAACCATAGCTGTGCCGGCCATCTCGGCGCCAATAGCACCCCTCTCCCTTGCTCGGCCTCCAGTTTGCGCACCACTAATGGAAGCATATCTGCTGGCGGGTTGTACAATCGTGAAACCCCGTCACCCCAGTACTCTTGCATTTGGGTTTCTAGGTACTTCACCCGCGGGACCAAAGTCTCCCCCAAGGGCCGCACCCCAAAGGTCACCCTGTCCAACCCGTACTACTCCTGCACCGACCGCACTATCCCCTCCGTCGCCGCGATATCCCCGGATCCCACGTCCGGCTCAATGCGTCGGCAAACCGGTTCACCGCAGAGGGTATCCATCGCGCTTCTAATCGAACCCACAGCACTCTGAGAAGCACCTCCAACCGGCGTAGCTCTGCCATCATCTCCTTCGAAGCCGAAACCATCGCGTTGAGCACGTACACTACCGCCTGATTGTCCTCGTGTAGCAATACCCTCTTCAACTCCGGGTCCGACACGTAGGCCGCGAAGTGCCGATGAAGCAACAACCGTACCGCGCGTAACTCCCTTAAAGTAATCGATTGCGCGCTATCCCTCGCGCCCCACAGCCCGCGCCCCTCCCACAAACCCGACGACCCTCCCCTCCTCGCTCGTCTAACCCTAGTGTCCCACCATATCTGACGTCTGCTGCATCGCTGTGCATCGTCAGGTCTGGCGGTTGCCACACGAGGTCCCTCCCCTCTCCGCGATTCAACAAACTCCAATACGCGAGATCCCTAAACCTCTGCCGACACAGCCGCACCCTGTCCACACGATCCTTGGGCAGGTTGGGTGCGTTGGCTCCGACCTCGTGTGAGCGGGGCTCTGGCCTCCAGCTTCGCTCCCAGCCAGCGCCGCACTCTAACCAACCGCAACCTTCCTTCTTCTCCCCTTCTTCTTCCCTTCTTTCTCTCTCCTCTTCTTCCCCCCTCCCTTCCCTCTCTCTTCCCTCGTGTAGCGACAAGTCGAAGTAAAGGGAACGAGTGTAGAAGGGAGCTAACGGCAGCGCCAATCCAAGCGACACGCACACACCACAGAACCGGCGCACGCAGTCCATTGGCACCAGACACAGATTCCTTTGCGCCACCGCCAACATCTTAATCGCCATCCTTTTCACCGGCCGCACGTTCCCATCCGTCACGAAAACTCGCATCCTCTCCCTGTCGATGTGAACCCCTAGGTGGTCGACTTGCCGACTCCCTACCCAATCTCCTTTTCCCGGATGCCTTTCCAGCCCCAACTCCACGAAAAACCGCTCCAGCTTCTCCCTCGCAGCCCCACAGTCCTCCTCCTTTGCCGCCCTTCCTGCAGGTCACGGTGACAACAGGAAATCGTCGATATACGGCAACACGCGATACCCCAAATCCTCCCGGATGCAGCGGACCAGCGGGCGAAGCAAATTCACAAACCACAGCCCGGATCGCCCCCACCCAAACGGAAGGTCTATACACCGAAAGTCGCCCTCCGCGTAGCGAAACAGGAAGTAATTCAGCATGTCCAGGTGGAGGTAGAAGTACCTGTACCCATCCTTGAAGTCCCAGGACATAAACACGTCTCCTTGCTCTACCTGCATCGCAAACGACTGAATCGTCTCCATCCTCACCCTCCCTTTCAGCCAATGTTTGATTTAACGCTTCAGATTTATCACAAACCTCCCCTTTCGTTCCGGTCCCTCCCCTTGCCATGCCACGAACGACGACGAGACCATCACACCACCCCTCACCAACCTCTTTGCCGTTCCCTCCCGATCCGTTCCACCAGTCGCAACCGCACCATCTTCCCGAGCTCCTTGCGCGCAAAGCGTTTGTCCTCCTCTCCCTGCGGTACTTCCCCTATCACAATACCACTCGTGAAAGGCACAGTTGGCAGGTCTCGCAGCCCATACCGCACCGCCCGCTCCACAAACTCGGACGCTCCCAAGATTGAGCGCCAAGCGTTCGCTCTCCGCGCCGTCCCCCGCTACAGCAGCTCTTGTTTCTGAGCTCCCACGGCATCCGCCATCCCGTCCCCTATCACTGATTTTCGGCACCGGTCCCACTGGCGCCGCTACCCTTGTGCGCAGATGCCCTCCCAAGGCGAAGCTTGGCCATATGCTTCGCGGCCTCAACCTCCATCTTCTATGTAAACGTCTCTCTCGCTGTCCTGTACAACTCCTAGAAGACAGCGTCGTGCCCTTGCTCCACAAGAAACTCCATCTGACGCGCCGTCTCCAATCCTTGTTCGGTGATATCCGGAAAGTACTGCCCCCGCATACTAAACACCTCCAATGTTTCTTTGTTGGACAACTCCGCCAGCTCCAAGAAGCGACCCATCTCTTCCGCCGAAACCGCCTCTGTTCTCACCATCTCCAATGCCATCGCCGTCATATCCGCCCAGACGCCCGCCGCATTCACATACTCCCATTCTTTCGCGGGCAGTCGATCTTTGGCTCGAAGTTCGGAAATGAAAGCGTCCGCCGGAGGCTTGAAATACTTCATGTGCGTTATAAGCACATACGGACCTCACTCGAACATGCTTCCTTCCCCAACCAACCTCGAAGCGTTGAGCTCCGTCACCACCTTGCCGAAGTCCCTATGTCCGGGCTTGAGTGTCGACCATGCCGCACGCACACGCGCGAAACTGTCTCCGACCCCGCCCGCCGAACTCGACCTAGCGATACCGTCGCCCTGGTTGATGTTACTGTCTGCCATGCTCCGAAGCACCCTGTGATGTGCTTGATAGTAGATGTCGCCGCCCTGACTCGTAGTGGGGAATTTCTGACAAAGAAATGGACATGAGGGACAGCGTTCGACTTGCCGGCACAACATGCGCGCACCTAAATACGCCCGCCGGTACACTCGGCCCAGTGACAGCTCATCCCCACATGCTCGCTGCTCCCCTCAGATCTTAACAAATATACACACGTGTACACTAGTACGAACACTAAGTAATTTTCCCTAAAGAGCCGGCTCAAAATGTAAAGTACAGTACTGTTACTGTACAATTTCACTCCGAAGTTGCAAAGCATGGACAAGGGTTGCTGTACTTCCAATCACTGGTGCCTCTGTGGTCCTGGAGACCAGGTCAGGGGCACTTTATGTAGACCGCAGAGGAGCATTAAATGCAACTGAATGCAAACTACGGTGCCAGCAAAAATTATATGACCACCCCTGTTTTTAGCTGAATTGTATGAAAAACATCCATACTAAAAACAAAACTGGCCATTGTCATTGTTTTTGGTATCTTTGATCAATGGCGCACATAAAACACTTAATTTTAAGAGAGAGAATCTTTACTCTTTACTTATCTTGAGTGTACACCAAAGAAAATTTTCGCGGGAAAGGCTACCTCAGAACCCGCATTAAGTATAGGACCAAAACGGAAACAGTACACTCATTACAATAATGTTAATGAACACAGTATCCCATTGCCGATGCCAGGCGCCCAGACCCTTTTCCATCCACAATCCTAACCAGAACCACTCCCAAGGATGCCCTGCGGCCTCCAACTCACCGACTATCTCAAGGGGCAGATTGTGCTTTCCACTACGAAAAGATCAGTGAAAGAGCAATCGCAAAGAATATCAGACGGTCCAAAAAGTAGTCTATAACTGCATGGCATCCAAGACAGAAGGAAATCCAAAGAAAAGAACAGAAAGGCCCTCCAAACTCACAGCAATGGCAGCCCGACGTCTACTGCGAGAAGCTACTAAGGTAGAAAGTTCGGCATCAGCCCTTCGGAAGTCTCTCTTTCTATCTCTCAAGGAACGCAGAATCTGCCAGGTTCTCAATGAAAGTGGAACGTTCAAGTATAGACGGATGAAATGCGCTCCAAAGCTAGGCCCCATCCACAAGCAGAGACGAACTCCCCCGGGAGCATGTAACGTGGAATCTCATTCAGTGGAGTAATATAGTGTTTAGCGACGAAACCTTTTTAATTTGGACGACCCAGATGGATGGGTCTGCTATTGGCATCATATTGGTCAAGAAGAACGTCTGTTTTCCGTCAGAATGGAGCTGGTTTGGATATGGTATGGGGTGGATTTTCAATGGTTGCAAAGGCAGATTTGGCGGTCCTAAATTGAAAACAAAAGTCTGCAGACTACACGCACATGTCAGAGGAATATTTGCTGTCGTATAAGAATGCCAATCACGGTTCTTACTTTACCTTCTAGCAAAATAGAGCCCTCATTCACACTTCTCGGAACTCTTCTAAAGTGGCTTCGCGAGGAAAATATTCCAATTTTAGAATCGCCGTCGAAGTCTGCGGATTTCAATCCTATTGAAAAGTATGTTTTATCCTTGTGCGGCGTGTTTACGCAGATTCTAAGCAGTTTAACTCTATATCTGAGCTGGTGGATTGCATTTAAAAATGCTGGGGTGCACTTGAAGTCGGCATGCTTGTTTCTCTTCTCGATTCAATTTCCAGGCATATGGATGAAGTTTTAGAGAAGCGTGTTGCCCAAACCATGTATTAAAATATAAAAACGAGGAAGTAAATGTTGAAAAAACACTTGGTCTTATAATTCTTTCGGAGTTTGAAGTTGCCGACTTGCAGAATTTTTTTTTAATGAAGCATTTTGCTCCGGCTTCCAGTCATATGTTCCAACTCCAAAGGGGGTAAGATAGGCCAGATTTGTTTTTAATTTTAGGTTTTCTTCAGCCTACCATTGCAGATGTCGCAGTGATCTTCCATTTTTTGCGGGCAGTGTAAATGCAAACTCTAGGTACGTTGCTGAAAGAATACTACTGTACGTGATACTGCACTTTGTTGACAATAGACGGGTACGTGCCACGTACTAATTGAACCCTAACACCCGTACCTTGTGCACTCCTCGCGTATATAAAAACTCAACAAAAAACACGCAAGTCTGCTGTAGTGGGAGAGGCTTGTGCTGTACTAGCGATAAACTACCAAAGGTTCGGCTGATGGTGGGTGAAATGGTGCGCGAGTCGTGAGGTTCGTGGGTGCAGGCGGGGGTGGGGAGGGTATGGGGGAGAGAAGTGAATCCACAAGTACTGTGCTCGGACGCACTTCGCACTGTACTGTATCCTCCCCTGCCACCCTCCATCCATACACGTGGCTTGTAGAAGTTTCTGAGGACCAGAAGTGGTGCTCTGTACTGCAGGATATTTTACAATATTTATTATCTACGAGGGGCGACTATCTAGTACTAGATATCTAGAAGGTACGGTACTTACCAACCAAAGAAAGAGCACATCGTCCCTCTCCAACAACCTTCCCTCCGTTCCATCCGCCTCTCTCCCCTTACCGGCTCTCTGCCCCTATCGAACCCTGACCCCCGCGCGTCAGGCCAATCTACCCCCTTCGCGCCCTTAACATGGTACTTCTGTCGAGGAGTGGAGATGCGTCTGCGACCATATCCACCCACCTATTCCTTGGGGACACCGACGTGAAGAGATTCTTTTTCTTCTTTGAACACGTTGCGATGCGCGGTAAGGCCGAAGAAGGGAAGTCACTTGAACTTCTGTCGTAGCTTGACGGCGAAGTGCTCGATTTATTCTTCCAAACTTTCACGGATGATACCGGTGATCTCTTGACGGATGGAAGGAAATATTCAGCGGCACTATGGATAAGTTTGGAGACAAGGATGAGCCGCACGAAGTGATTCGTCGTTCAATGGACGCTAAGCTCCATCCTAACCGTCTAACGGAATCGATTCGGAAAATTGATTCTCTCTTCGCTAAGGCTAAGTTCAACTAGGAAGCTAAGTTTGGCCTTCTGAAGGCCGCGATATTCCACTTGGATCTGGTCCTTTGTATTATTTATCGCAGTCCTAAGAGCATCTCCACACGTGTTCAATTTCAGACTCCAATAAGTACGCTTGTTGAAAACTCGCTCGACACTATTAAAAGATGAAAAATTTCCAATTCCGAATTATACGTAACTTAGAAGCCGAAGCGCCCCACCGTAAATTTCCAATCGGGATGCGGATGATGCAATTCAATCCAGATATGCCCCACTATAAAACTCCTACAATGCAGTGGTACGCCGGCGGACATCACCAGAAAAAACGTTTCGCCAACCCTCAGCTGTTGGAGATAACTGAAGAACATTACGCTCGTTTGCCTAACACGTCCCGAAAGGGCTCCTCATCTTCGGATCCATTAAAAGCCAAGCGCACGCACCCGCCAGCAGGAGTTCTCCATTAAACTTTCCCATTTACAACTGGGTTCTTTCTACGGATTTTGCCGCATTTGAAAAGCTAAATGTAAGCGTTTAACACCTTCAATTCTCTCAAGCATCTACTTTTACTTTCGATTCCCGACAATAACTAACACTATTATGATTTACAGTTTATTTTCTTCCATCCAATCACCGCCAGTCTGCAAAATTCAATTCCTGCTATTGATGAACATCGAGAAGGAAGATATTTGCGAAGACTAGGAAGCCATGGTTGTTGCCTGTTGGATGCAGATAACATCCCTCGCGATCATTGCATTTCATAAGAGACCCAATGGAGGTTCATATCCAGGAAAGTCTGCGAATATTCAGAGGGATTATGGTTCATCTTATCTTCATTAAATGCGCAAATAAAAGGGATTCTTTTCGGCCGGGCACATTACAAAAAGGTCCTAAACAACCGGAAGAATCTTTTGAGCGCAGATTTCGAATTCCTAGAAAAGTATTTGACAAGGTTTTTGCGAGCAGCGTGGCATATTCCGCATAAATGCGGAAAGAATTAAGGCCAGATGCCACTGGTCGCTAGGGTATAACTCTACTGTTGAAAGGTAAGCTCAGTTTTCAATTATGCTTTTATCGTTTCTACACCTGTCCTAAATTTTGTCGGAGAGGTGCATGACTATCGTTTCACACATTGCAAAAGCTAACTTAGGTGTGCACCATTGGTGTTCTTTGATTTCAAAAGTAATTTGTGCATTGCGAATGCTGTCTTATGGCCTACCTGCGGATCTCTCCGATGACATGTTCGACATCTCGGACACGTCAGCGGCTTTGTGTTTGGAGGAATTTTGCAAAGCAATTGTAGGATCCTTGCCACCTTTGTACCTTCGATCGCCAAATGCAGAAGACCTGGAGAGAATCGAAGCTCAGTTCAGACATTTGGGGTTTTCCGGCTTTGTTGGTTGCCTCGATTGCGCTGGATGGAATTGGAAAAATTGTGTAAAGGCTTTTTAAGGCATAATGACAGGAAAAGATGGATCTACAACTGTTAGGATGGAAATAGTATGCTCTATAGATCTCTGGGTTTGGTCTTGAAGTTTGATATACCCGGAGGCATGAATGATTTGAACATTCTGGAAGTCGGTACGCATTTTCGGGATTTATTTGCTGGGAAATTCCCTCCAGTGCAGCCAAGCTATACAATATCAGGTCCTACTTTTAATTGGTTTTAGTACTTGACAGATGGAGTCTATCCCGAATGGAAAATAATCATCCGTTCAGTTTCTCAGCCGCAGAATGTAATGGCACAAAGTTTTCAAAGGCGCAAAAAGGAGCCCGGAAGAGCGTAGAACGAGTTTTTGGCATACTTTTCCGACGGTTTAATTGCTCTTCATTGCGTGCGAATACTGGAAAATTACGAAAATGCAGTGGTTGGTGACAGCATGCGTGGTTTTGCACAACATGATAGTCGAAAGCAGAAGGGATTATTACGCCTCCGATGGTTTCGGTGAAGTTGCTGCCTTTTCTCGGGAACATGAAGACGTTTCCGACATTTTCGTCGAGAGAGTGGAGGATCGGAATGACCTCTTTAATTCATTCGAAGCAACATTAGAGGATAGAATAAAGGTACCTGGTCTGCACAGAAAGCTTCTGAATTCATTGGTAAGTCACACCTGGAACAGATACGGAAGGGGAAGATGATAACAACAGACTAAGACAGACAGGAAATATTAATGATAAGAGTTTGGGGACAATAGGAGATTGCAATGGAGGATGGGTAAAACTGTTGAGCAACGTATGCAACCAATGAGACACAATTATCCGCAGACTATCTTCTATGTGTCTGCTAGAAGCCAAAAATTCTACCACAAACCTTACTTTCTTCATCAATAACAACTTTCAAAACTCCCCTTAACTCCTCGTTTATATCCGCCATCTCCGCTTCCCGCCTGAGTAATGATTCAGTTAAAACCATGACGTTAGTGCTCCGATTAGAGGAGAGTCTGATGCAGTCTGGCGGTATGGCAACGACAATAGACGTGCATTGCTCCTAAAACGGGAACACCACCAAACCGCACCCAACTTTACTCTCACCCCAACATTCAACAACCGCAGTCACGACGTTCTTTCTATTCACCCAGGCCTCCGGCCAAGTATCTGTCTCGAATCTTACGTACCACCACTGCAACTTAAAACCTCTCCCCCATGCTTCCCATCAACATGTCATATTCCGCTTGCAAGCGCTCAAATTTTTCATCCAAGCGGTCTCCTTCCGCATCTATTACCGACAGGTCGATCGATCGCATCCTCTGCGCAATACCAACCTTACCTAGAAACTGTCTCTGAGTCGTCACGGGCACCATTTCCACGCCATTCATGCGATCAACCACGGTTCTTAGTTGATTAAACTGGACACCAGCTGTTATATCACATTGTCCTGGTTTTTCTAAGGCGTAATCTTTCTTGCGCTTACTATATACCCTAAGCGTGTAAGACGGGAACAATTGCCCCAAGAACTTCTTTACTATTATGACTCCAAAGCACAATGTAAACTTTACTTGTACCTCAAGGAGCATCGTCCCTAACAAAATTATGTATGTCTCAATTCATTAAATGCCATCATATCATTCCAGCATGCAAAACATTATCGTTAATTGAGAATTACAGCCAAGTCACTTGCACGACCTCGCCCTACCTCCTCGTCTTGCTTTCCGTTGGAGGAAGCATCCCCTGTTACAAGGTCCTCTACTTTCTCATTGTGAGCAATGACACAGGAGTCCACGCTGCTGGCCCTACGCTCACCTGAGGTTCTTCCTTTTGCCTCTCCCTTCAGCATCTCCAGAGCTTTTGTCTGAGAGATATCTACAAATTCTTGCAACTTAGAAGGATCCGTGCCTGGCATTGTGAATAGTGCAATCATGGACTGTTTTTTTGCACCTCTACCATTTGTTCAGCGACCTTTGTTCGCTTAAACGTGGCTCAAGCTAATTTTTCGATCCCATCTGCCCCTTTATTGAGGATTGAATTCTGTTTCGAAAGCCTCAAAGCAGTTTTAGTCCCAGTTGCGCGGCGCACAATTTCTTGTTTTACGTTATCGGCACAAGTAGACGGGCCGATATCTTGGCAACTTGTTTGTTCTTCACTACCACCAGGGACTGCACAGCCGTTTTCTTGCAGATTTGCCCGCTGGGCACCAGTTGTATTTGAAGCATTATGAATTGGGATTGCTCTCTTTTGTCGAGATAATAATAGGTAAGACCAGGTATTGGTCTGCCGGAGGTACCATATTGCGTCTTCATACGGAAATTCTGGGCCAGTATCGTCTGAGGAGTCCATTAGATATGTGTAAATATCGCTCAAATTCCCTTCACCATTGATATTGCAAGTGCTGCTAGTTCGATATCTTCATCCGAAGGGTCACCAGTTGGCCTACGTGACTTGATTGAAGATATTATTCCCTCGAATTTTATTCCTTCGCACTTTGTCTTCCTACATATTTGGATAATCGCATCGCCAGTGCGATCTGGATACAGGCACCCTGGGTTCTTCTTGTTAACTTCTTTCATTAGTCGGGTATATTGCGCGAGAACCTGGACAAACACCTCTTTTTCTTCCCATTTCCCTCTCGCGGGTCCTCTGACAAAATAAATATATGCTTTGCAAGCGGCTACAGTTTCCTCAGATGTCCAACCACGCCCGCTTCCCATCCTGACGTTGTCGTGTTAGCCTGACTGAAGCGATTACATGCGTTTGGAATAGTGAAGGGAGAAGTGTGAGGTTAATCCACTGAAGGATTTTTCGCAGACGATCGGTGCTAACCGATGTCGCGCGGAACGTGGCCGTTCGAGCGATGGAAACCTATGGGATGATTAGAGTGGTGCTTACCCAACGGCACGCTGCTGCGGCCGTCATGTCCAACGCGGCATGCCTGTTCGCCGGCATTGAGCCGGCCCTGTAAGGAAGGTCATGTACTGTAGTGTTACCCATCAGCGACGACTTATCCCGCATAACGCATTAGCCGCGTGGATATAGCCGACCACATCTTCCACGCATTAAAATAAACCAAAAATTTCCCCCTCACCAGCCCTGCTATTGCCCTGTCTGTCTCACGAGAACGGGCCCCGGCGGCCGACCTCCACAAAAGCCCGGCCGAACAACGGAAACTTGACTTCGCTCCCTACCCGCAAGGAATCGACGTCACCATAGTCAGCCCGCACTCTCGCTCCTACCGAGACCTCGCCGATGGCGGAACATCCACGCTCGAACGAGCCACCCTGAAGAAGCACAACTACTGCGGCCCTCTTTGCCGGTCCGAGGGCATCGAACTGCGCCCCTTGGCAATCGACGTTTATGGGCAGATTGACATTTCCGGCCTCCAGCTCCTCCAGGACATTGCCAACCGCACCGCCGCTAGGCGGGGAAAGCCTGCCTTCACGGAGTTTCGCGCGATTCGTACAATGGTGTCAACATTCGTGCAGCGGTATACTGCCGTCATGATCAACCAGCGCAAATTCTGCGCGGTTGAAACCCAATAGGTCCAGCCGGGGCCGTGCGGTCCCCTCGTAATGCATTTTGTGTGTGTAATCTTTACGGGATGTGGAAAAAGCATGTGGGAAAACATGCTGAGGGGGATTACAGAGAAACAAACATGCGAAGGGGGATGAGAGAGAAACTAATCGGAAATGCATCTGGTAAGAACTTGACGAGCTTGCAACCCATGCAAGCAGAACACAAAGCGCGTGATTAGGAGGTGCAGCTCCCATTGGGGAGTGGTGAAACGAAAGAGTAGTTGGGGCAAAGGAAGACAGTTGAAATAAACTCAGATGTTGACTTTGATCGATGTTGAAAAATGTTTGTTGGTTGTTCCTGCCGCTACTCGGCATCTACGACCTCTTATATAGTGCTTTGTACCCCCCTCAATGGGTGTAAAAACACACATTACAAATAAACTAACTGGACGCGTCTAATGTGCTCTAAAATACTCTAGAACACTAATCCGAAACGTCTAGATGCATTACAGCAATGCATAATAAAATTCTACACGCAAAATAAAAATGCCACGCTAAATAGCATTGCTGGCATATCTCAAGAGGCGTCCATAACATTCTAGTAAACACTAGATTGTTACACTATTCCCACCTCCTCTCTATTGACGTCCTCGTCAATGATATTCTGGAAGTATGCCATTTTCCACGATATACTTGTGCCAAACTTCCGTAACCGTACCGTCTCGGTCCACAAAATCTCTTTTCGGCTGCCACTCAGCTTCATGAGTTGGCGCTCCTTTCATTAGAGTGAGGAATTGATATCCTCTTCCTCTCTTCCTATGCTTCAATATTCGGTCAACGACTTGTTCTTCTCCTCCAGGCATCGGTATTGGATCGGGTCGCTCAGGCATAGGCAGCGCAATATCAGCAGGCTGGTCCTTATATGGAGTTGTGTGAATTACATGAACAACAGGATGGATCTTGAGATGATTAGGTAGATCCAACCTCAAAGCGTTCTTTCCAATTAACTCCTTCACCATGAATGGACCATATCTTGTAGCCGTCAGCTTCTGCGTTGCCTGCGATCTGGAATACAAATCCGTAAACAGAGACTTATTTAACCATACTTTCGATCCAACTTGATATTGAGGAGCTTGATACCGTTGAGAAGAGACTGCAGATTGCCTAGCTTTAGAAACTCTGTACGAGAACTTAGCATCTTCCAAGGAGTTTCGCAGTCGTGCCTTAAATTCTTCAACGCTTTCAATTGGTGTCTCTGCTCCTGAAATCATATCAAGAGGTGCCTTTGGATTATATCCCAAGTCCATTTCGAACGGCGACATTCCCAAGTCTTCAGTCACAGAAGAGTTGTATGCAAACTCAGCAGCAGGTAACAATTCATCCCAATCATTCTGATGATACGAGCAATAACATCGTAAGTAGTTCTCAACCATACGATTCATAATCTCAGACGCACCATCTGTCTGTGGGTGACGACTGGTGGACATCTTCAACTTAACTCCGCAAAGCTTCATAACATTTTCCCAGAACTTCGAAGTAAACTTCGGGTCCCTGTCGGAAACAATATTATCGGGTAAACCATGGAGCTTGAAGATGTTGCTAAAGAACGAATTAGCGACGTCCACTGCTGTTTCATTCACATTACAAGGAATGAAATGAACTCTTCTTGTAAGACGATCAACCCATGTCGTAACTGCATCTTTTCCATTCTTAGTCCTTGGAAGGTGAACAATGAAGTCAGTAGCCAAAGATCCCCATCTTCTCTCAGGCATCTCTAGAGATGTGGGAACTGTCATTTTCTTCTGATTCGAATCTTTTGCTTGCTGACATCGAAGACATCCCTGAACGTAGTTTCGAACATCACGTGTCTTATGTCTCCAGTGATAGTTTGAGAGTCTCGATAACGTCTTAGCAAAAGCAAAATGTCCACTTATCTTCGAATCGTGTGCTAACTGCAATATATCCGAACACTCTTCCTTGGAATACAAAGCTTCCTACCATACATTAGTCGTTTTCCCTCTCGCCTAAACATATGAATTATCTTTTCAAGCTGTACTTTCTTAGTCTCATCAGAAGGCCAATTTCCATCCAAGGCTCTAACAATAGGTCCAAAGAACTGATCATCATCATAACTACTAAGGATATCGTCAAGATCAATAGATAACACTTCCACCTCATTAATGGAAGGGTTATCCATATCCTTAGAGCTAATTACATGAGGAGCTCTTGATAAAGCATCACCAAGCACATGAATCTTTCCTTGCTTCAAGGTAATTGGAAATATTCCAAAGTTACCAAGCGTTTCGATATACCTTGCCTCTTTTCGACTCAATTTAGGCTTAGTGAATAGATGCTTAAGGACTTGATTGTCAGTAATAATCTCAAATGATGAACCTTCCAAATAACATCTGAACCTTTGAAGAAAAGATATCAAACCGAGAAGCTCCCTATCATTTGCGGAATAATATCTTTCAGTAGGAGACAACTTTTTGGAATAGTATGCAATAACACGATCCTTTCCGTTTCCATCTAGTTGCGTTAAAGTTCCTCCAACCGCAAATTGTGAGGCATCCACATGTCCTCTAAAACTCTTGTTCCAATCCGGGGCAACAAGAATAGGGGCTTGGGTGATGGCTTCTTTCAACTTCTGGAATGCAACATCACACTTGTCATTCCATTTACCAACACCGATATCTTTCTTCGTCAGATCTGTCAACGGAGCCGCTATTTCCGAAAACTTCGGAATAAACCTGCGGAAGAACTGGAGTAAGCCAATAAAACTCCTTATCTCTGTCACCGTTTTAGGCTTCGGCCATGTCTTCAAAACCTCAACTTTCTCTGGGTTAACACGAAGACCATCTTTACCGACTATGAAGCCCAAGAACTCAATCTCCGTTTTCAGAAAGTCACATTTCTTTGGAGAAACATAAAGCTCATGTTCTTGCAGGCGACTTAGCACTATTTCCAGATGCTTGAGATGGCTTTCTTCGTCCATGCTGAATATGAGAAGATCATCGATGTACACAACCATGAAGACATCAATACAGTCATAGAAGATACGGTTCATCAGTGACTGAAAAGTAGCAGGAGCATTGCATAGACCCATTGGCATTACAAGATACTCAAACTGTCCGTACTTCGTATTGAACGCAGTCTTTTCAATGTCCTCAGGCTTCACCCGTATCTGATGGAAACCGGTCTTCAAGTCCAACTTTGAGAAGACTCTTGCGTCACCAAGTCTGTCAAACATCTCATCTGACCTAGGCAAGGGCGCATTATTTCTTTTTGTGATTCGATTAAGTGCTCTATAATCGACCACACCTCTCAATTTGTCTTTCTCTTGGACGAAGAATAACGGTGACCCATACGGTGACTTACTTGGCCTGATCTTCTTATTTCTCAGCAAATCTTCCACATATTCTTTTGCAGCTTTCAATTCCGCTGGGGATAACTGAAACAATGGACGATGAGGTGGCTTAGAACCTTTCTCAACCTCAATTTCGTGATCCACACTTCTCTTTGGTGGTAGTCCAGCTGGTAGTTTCCCTTTGAAGACATCCTTAAACTTAGACAACAGCTTTTCCAGACTAGCATTTTTCTGACTATTGATTGCAGAGGGCTTTTTCAACTTAATCTCATTCGCATTGATCAGTTGATAAACATTGAAATCTCTCCCATGATTCTTTCTCCTAATCATGTTCCGGAATTTCTTAACTCCAATGTTTGTTACTCTTACTTCCATCGGAATATCTTCTACTATCGGGAGCACGTCATCGTTAACCTTCACAACCCGGCGCTGATAATCAATATCTGGATTGTTGGCAACATGCCATGGCATTCCTAGAAGCACATCATATCTACAATCTGCAACGACCCAATTGGACGTGAACAGATAGGAACCAATCTTCAATGTAGCTCCCAGGATAACTTCCGACGTTTTCTCCTTTGACTTCTTGCTCGAATGATTCACAGTGGCTTTGACATTCTTAAATCGAAACTTTTCTTTGTTTCGAACTGCAAAGTCCCTAGATACTACGTTTGTATTACATCCGTCGTCTTTGAGGACAGACGCTTTCACATTATTTAGCGTCCCGTCAAGTAAGATTAATTCCTCGGTTGGAATATCTTCCTCTTTGACCTGGATGTCGTCTTCATGACAATTAACGATAGTATTGGACTCCAAACTAGTCTTCAAACCTTCTATCGCATGATCTCTTTGACTTTTCTCAACTTCAGAGCTATCACCAGTGCAAATCTCTTCTTTCAACACTGGACTCTGTATACTTTGTCTTAGTTGTTTTACCTCTGCAACAAGACGATTAAAGTCACTCATACTTGGTCCAACCGGAGCGCTTTTTCCTTTCGGCGGACCTCTTAGTTTTCCGACTCTAGACCACTGTCAATAACTTGAGCATTATTCGATGCAATCTTACTTTCCTTATGGTCATTATGTTTCCATGGCCTGCAACCTACTTTGTGACATACAAAGCAGCGGTTCTCTCTGTACAACCTTTCTTTATCTTTGTCAAATCGACGATTCCTGATTCGATTTTGACCACTGTTGTACCTCTTCTCCACGTTACCGATCTCCATAGGAACGGGAGCCTGGCTTGGAACATAACTCGACTGTTCACCAAACCTAGAGAACATTCCAGATCCACGTAAAGCACTGTCAACATTCAGAGCGATTCGGGCAGCTTCTTCCACGTTTGTAACATTATTCTTGAGGACTTCTAGCCTAACCTGTGGCTTGAGTCCGGAGATAAACTTATCTAGCATTTCATCCATTGAGATACCAGGGATGCTCAGAGCCACGTTTCTAAACTCTGAGAGATAAGCTGCAACAGAGTACTTCTGATGCAAACTCCTCAGCTTGTCTCTTGCACGTCGAACACTATCAGCGGGTATAAACTCAGCCCTTACCAAATTCTTAAACTCATCAAAAGAATCTGGAACTGCATTGGAGGCAACTTTCATGA
The DNA here is from genome assembly GCA_002205965.3 of Kappaphycus alvarezii. Classification (NCBI taxonomy): domain Eukaryota; phylum Rhodophyta; class Florideophyceae; order Gigartinales; family Solieriaceae; genus Kappaphycus; species Kappaphycus alvarezii. Next base: position 303,123 of record NADL03000466.1, read on the forward strand.
ACCACCAACTTGCAGCTGTGCCCGTAAACAAGGTTGTAGCATACATAATCCTAGCTCTATCGTTCAGTGCTAGATCCATATTTTGCATCTGAACGAGCGTAAGGTACTGTTCGAGCTGGTACAACCAGGTTTCCACGACGAGCCTATCCCGAGTGCCCTTGAACTGCTCTGGCTTATTCGGCTTCAAGAACGACATTTTTCACAACCTTTTTTCTTCTTCTATTCAATTTTTCTCTCTTGACTTATTATCCACTTGATACTTTAGGGAGCCGTCCCTTGGCGACGGGTCCTCTTCCCGCAAGAGAGTGATACAAACTCTTCGTAACCCACACCCGGGAGTTACGGTGATCTATATCTGTTCGGGATATCCCCACCAGTCTTTTGTTAAAGACCCTTCGGTGTCCTTACCCTATAAGAAAAGATCTCGAGCCGACCAAAAGATACTTCTCAATCACAGAACCTAAGTTCTTTCCCCACTACCCAAATGAGGTTGCTCCTACCTGATCAAACCTAGAGCGCGTTACTCGAATCCTTGTCCCAGTCGGTCGACCTAGCTAACAGCCAATAGTCGAGAGGATTATTTGAGAATACGTAGGCGACTCGGCGCAGAATAACCAAAATCAAAGTAGGCGAAGATATCGAAGATACCTAGCAGCCTATCTAGTTCTCCCTGCAGAACTGGACTACTTGCACGCACCTGGCACTCCAGCCCACAGGTGGTGCTTACCAACGACTGGCACTCCAGCCCACAGTCGTGGTACTAACTGATCTCCTTCGGCCAACTGGGCGATGCTACCAGTGAAACGAAAGAGTAGTTGGGGCAAAGGAAGACAGTTGAAATAAACTCAGATGTTGACTTTGATCGATGTTGAAAAATGTTTGTTGGTTGTTCCTGCCGCTACTCGGCATCTACGACCTCTTATATAGTGCTTTGTACCCCCTCAATGGGTGTAAAAACACACATTACAAATAAACTAACTGGACGCGTCTAATGTGCTCTAAAATACTCTAGAACACTAATCCGAAACGTCTAGATGCATTACAGCAATGCATAATAAAATTCTACACGCAAAATAAAAATGCCACGCTAAATAGCATTGCTGGCCATTCTCAAGAGGCGTCCATAACATTCTAGTAAACACTAGATTGTTACAAGTGGTGCCTCGACGTGCAGCAGCGAACGTAGAAAGGCGCCGGAAAAAAGTCGCCCCGTCGGCCCCAAGGGCACCGAACACATCAATACCAACAGGAAGAAGCCGTATATCGTTCGTGTGGCAGACTAGACCGTAGTGCGTGTGTTTCGCACGTTCAGCCATTGAGGCAGCTGCGCCGCCAGATAGGGCACACTGGGAAACGCAAGAAGAGCCCCCAACGGATCCCCCTGTTGAGTGCCATCGGCGCTTAGTATGGAGAATGAACCGAATGAGAGAAAAGAGGCATCCCCATAGCAGTAGTGAACCCATCGCGCGATGCCAGGTGCAAAGTCCAGAACGGCATCAAGAATGCGTTGTCGAGAAATGCTGTTGAAAGCATTGTGGGCATCGACTTGGATCGATACGTGGTCCTAGAACTTTGTGTTTTGCGTCAGGCGACGGACGGCATGAACAATGGCCTCAGCCCCACTTTTAACGCCCACGCCGAGTTGATGAGGCAAGAGATAGGAAGCTGCAGTCGAGCTGGCCTTGTGAGCGAGGAGGCGGGTAATAAGTCGGCGGAGGAGGAGACCAACAGCTATAGGGCGAAGTCCACCGTTTGGCTTGTGGAGGGCTGTGAGCCGGCCCCCGCAGAAGTAGGCCCGGCACGAGTCCGGTAGTTCGCCGTTGGAACACATGTTAACAAACTTGGTCAGCACATAAAGACAGTCACGGGCGGGATGCACTCCCCCCGCAGGTCGAAGCAACATACGGAGAAAGACCGGGGAAAGGCCATCAGAGCCAGGGGCGATGGACGGGTCGAGGCTATGGATGGCTCTACGAACATCCGAAACGGAAACTTGACGGCAGGGGAAGACGAGAGTTAGGAAGGGGCTGAACGGGGAACGCGGGCGTGGGGTGAAGGGATTTGAGTCTGCGGGGATTGTCTTCCGAGGGCACAACAGGTGGGGTATCGTGCAGTAAGGCTGCTGTGGCGCGGGAAGGACTGCCACGGTGCAGTAAGCGGCGGCTGCGCTGGAGCGTAGATGGGGAAGGAGAGGCGTCGGAATGAGTAGCAAGGGGGTGGAAGGCCCTGAAGAGGGAGAGGGCTTCAATGAAGAGGTCATCGAAGAGACCGGAAGACGCGATACGAATGCGGTCAGCAAGATTGGAGCAGTTTTCAGAGCGGCTCGAGCGATGGAAGCGAGGATGATTGCGTCGAAATACGAGTTTGGGGAGGGCGACAAGTTCGAGAAGGGCACGATGACGATGTGCATCAGACGGAGCAGCGATGATACGGCTCAGGGAGGCAAAATAGAGGTCGTAGGCCGCTGCTTGAACTGGGCGAGGGATGTACGGAAGAACGGGTATCGAAGCCCTGAAAAGAGCAGGGAAAGTAAGGGCAGTAGGAGGGACAGAAGCAATCCTACTGGTTAGTATCGGTCATTGATTCCGGAGCTGGGACGTATTCGAGGACAGAGAACCGACCGTCAGCCTGCGGGGGAACAGGGGAGCTAGGAGCAGAAGAGGTCGCGGGCCCAGGGCCGCGACGTGCAACCAGGGTAAAACCGTCCGTATCGGTCACTTCTGGACGGGCACGACGGCGCTTAGAGTGGGCAGCGGGAACCGAAGGGGGTGCGAGGGGGGCATGTCCTGGGCAAAGGTGGGATCGGCAGAAAGAGTCTGGTAAGCTGCGGATTCCATTTCGCGGAGGGATTGGGCAAAAGCAGGAGCCGGATACCACTGGCAGGACGGAGATTCCAGGCGTTCGATTTCCTGTCGAAGGCCAGGAAGGACGCCGCGGAGCTGGGCAGGAGACAGGTCTGAAGAGATGTCCATGATTTCGGAAAACACGAGTTCGGGAGGGTCGTATTTCTCCAATGTCTTCGCCAAGTTCCGGAAGGCGGTATAGGCGGGAGGCAAAGACGCCAAATCCCGCTCGGCAGCGCACACCATGAAGACATGAGGGGAAGAGGAGCGAATAATGGAACATGAGCCGGGAAAACCACATTGTGTGATGGCTCGGCGGAAAGTGGACGGATCGTGTACAGGAAAGTCCGGAGGAGACGTGACGACGACAATTCGCTTGGTCTTGCCGCCAAAAAGCCCGCGAGTAGCTCGGCGGACGCGGCCCGCAAACTTGGTGGAGATCCGAACAGCTGAAAGGTCACCATGTTGGGTGAGGCCTTGGCGGCCCAGGAAAGGGAGACTGCGGAGGGGTTTTGGGGCCGTTGGGGGCATGGTCGCCGCGCGTAGGTAGGATTGGGCGGTAGGCAGAGGAGCAGGATTGGGAGATTGGTCCGATTCAGTGGCAGGAGAAGTTGGCGGGAAGGGGCCGCAATAGAGGTCAAGATCTGCAGAACAGGACGAAACTGAGGGTTGTTTTGCAGAGAAGGGACCAGAGCGGTCGTCACGGGGGAGTTCTGAACGGCAGAACAGAATGCAGCTGTGTCTGCAGGGTCGGAGAGGTCGACGATCCCATCGAAGATGGAGACGCATTTGACCAGGTAAACCATCGACGCATGGGTTAGGGAGACAACGGTGTCAGAATACCCAGAAGAAGGTCATTCTAGTAATAAGAGGTCACCATTCCCCCCTATCTGGTCTGATACCCAATTCGAAAAAAGCCCTTCACCGAATTACTCCGAAAGTCAGTTCCACAGTACTGTAGATCCCACTCAGTCCTTTGTTGCGTTCCCCGCGCTCAACTGCCATGCCTTATCCTCCATCGTTTCTCCTCTCCATTTTCACCACACCACCAATATCCCTTCTGCACCTGCGCACTCTTTTGTGTACCATCCGTCTGCAGCCCAACAAAATTCTACTCATCTCCCCCATCCTTCGGCATCGACCACCTTGCCTCATCACCAACAGCAACCGCTCTCCTCATCCTCTCCCCTGCACCAAGTTCAGCAGCAACACCACAACCAAGCGCAACAGCGACAGCGCCCACATCTACCGCTTCCTCTCAAGCTTCAACAATACATTGACCGACACAGTTCGCGTCTCGAAGTATCCAGCATCAAGTGCAGACCTATTTCTTTGCACTTCCAGGTGATCAATCCCCTCACAACGCTCAATCTATCTCGGTGTTCCAATTCGCTGCCAAGGTGAATTCCTCACACGTCACGGAGCAGCCCGTGCAACCCTTATCACCGCCCTAACTCCACCTTTCACCTTCGCATCATTTCATCAAGCTTCGCCTTCTGTCCCGTACCCACAACAGCAGAGCCATGCCTCTCCCCGCATCAATCACTACAGCCGCTTTTGCCAAAATCCAAGTCACTCGGTGCTATTACCTGGGCTATCACAAACTCATTTCAAGCATACAGATAATGTCGATGCTGAGGGTGACCTTACGGATCCGCCCGGGCGGTCGAGCCGACCTCAGGGTATGCAAGCCGCATTTGTTTCGTCGACATTCCCGCCATCACCAAATCCCGAGTGTCCAGGTCCCTTCTTTCCTTGATTCAACTTTGCCGGATGCAGAGCAGGATCTGTTGAATACGGGTGCCAATATTGCCATGCCAATCTCACTCAATAGCAGCAAGCAACTGAGAGACAAGTTATGGTTCCATCACATCCGGAATCCTCGAGCCGTTTCCGATCGCTCCGCACCCCTTGTTGAATCAGCACATATCGTCAAAGCGCAGCGCAAGACGAGACTACCGGCCCCAGGACTGCCCGACAGCTTTCACTCGAGTGGATTCTCTCAAGCGACTCAATGCCACTACGCATCTTGGCGAGAAGAAATGGACGTGCACATATTGCAGTCGTATTTCGGGCAACAGCCGCACCTGAAGATGCACATTGACCCGGTGCACTCGAAAAAGCACGGTCACCAGTACCACTGCGGAGACGCTTTGGAGCACGATACAACCTCACTGAGCACCAGAGAACGCCTTAGCAAACCCCAACGAAGCAGGTTGCATTGTTTGCAGGAGGCCTGTCGCATTGATGTCGACCTGGCCCGGCATCAGCGAACTCTTCCCACATCACTGCATGTGTTGCTGCTGTCGTTGTACTGGGGATGCCGAGTTTGCTTCCTACTTCCGCTGTGCCTCGAGCGGCGGGCTGTGGCCGGTCAGCATCCTTTGCAACTAGAATTCCGGGCTCCCGAATTCACCTGAGTCGCACGAACCACACGATGCGCTCGCTTCTTTGACCCCTTCACTAACCCGCAATTTCCCAGTCCACCCTCCGTCTCCCAACCCTGTCTCTCGAATGCGGGGCGGAACTTCGTGCATCGAGAGAGAAATGCCTTCCAGTGGACTCTGCTTACAGTGGACTCTGCTTACAGTGGACTCTGCTTACAGTGGACTGTCCCTGCAGTGGCATAACGTACAGCACCCATCTTGCCCGTCTCAGAGAGTATCTTGCTTTCGTTCCATCACACACAACAACCCTCCAACATTGCCGGCACCCCCACTGAGCAAACCACGCCAACATGGAGAGCGCCGCCAAGGCCAAAGCCAAGGCGCGCCCGCCTTCGTGGGCACAAATTGTGAAGGCTCACAAGAGCCCCCGAGTAGCTACGGTCCCCTCCACTGTGCGCGATTTCTGCCGACTGCAGGCAGGATCGCTGGCTCCGAATGCCCCATCGCACGAGGAGACCCCGACGCGTCGGAGCCGCGCCCCCAAACCGAGAGCCCCTGTCGCCCTGAATGGCATGACAGGATTACCTTCAACGCTGGCCCTTATGATGTCCACGCTGGCTTTCTCCGCAGGCCCTCCGGGCAATGGAGCCTTGCCGGCATACGAAGACGCACAAACAAGCCTACTGATCGCTGCCGAGGATGCCGGAGTGCCCTTGCCCAAGCATGCACTCCTCACATCCGGAGATTGGACAATAGTTGTGCACTACGCCGCGGACTCTAACGATCTCCAAAAAATACTCCGGGGATCCCAAACATTTACGACGGCGCCCGCCTCTCCACCAGCCCGCTTTCCGAACTCATCGCCGAGCTCCCCACAACCGAGTGGAAAGTTGGCACTTGCGTCGCTGCTGCGCGCGAGGTTGCAAAGCTCAAGACCGTGGCCTCCGAAATAACACTGGAAAACAAGAAAGCCCTGGCGGGAGCAATCACCCGCCTCATTGACGCCACAGCAGCAACCCTTCCGAGAGGGGATGCTTTTGTTGAAAACTTCATCGCGAAATTCTATGCGGGGTGCGAAAACCTTGCTCCCCCAAAGACAGTATTGGATACGCAGGACACCCCAGGCGCAGCACCGGAGGCAGAAACTCCACCAGCGGCCCACCACGACAACAACAACGAGACCCCGGACGGTGGAGTGCAAACACTGGAGACCACCACAGTCCATGAAGAACCCGACAGGCGACGCCACCGGCGACAAACAAAACTACCCTGGCCCCCACACCTAGAGAACCCTCACCTGTCAACCTTAGGGTCGCAAAACCCCAGGAAACAGGTGCGGCTCACCAGCTTACGCAACCAAAGCCGGACGTTCCTGAAGCCCCCTCCACACACACGGGGAAGACCGAACAACGCACGAAACGCACCCGCGCCCTGTCACAACGCATGAAGGAGATGCGGACGGTGAAGGCACAACTCGACCAATCCCCCCCACCGGGAAAACGGGCGAGCAAGGCCTCTCGCCATTAGTCCTCCCTCCTTTCCCACTTCCCCTTATCAATGCCCCTGATGCCTCCGACGACTTCCTCCGCAACCAACGACCAGTCCACCCCTACCACTCCTCTTCCTTCGGTGTATGATGCACTGCACAGCCCGCTAAGGCCCTCGGACATCTTGAACCGCATTCCTGGGAACTGCATTCACAGTCTTGCCATATTGCTCATTCGACTCTTTCGATCCGCAGCAAACGCACGGGATGCAAAAGCAGTGCACATTGCCTTCCTCCGGATACATCTTCTCCCGACCGCTGTCTTGCGACGTTTAATCCGTGGGGAAGCCGGATGGCGGTCTCCGACAAGGCAAAGCCAAGGACTGCGAGAACGCATCCGCCGCGCCACCGCAGGCGAATGGAATGAACTTTGGAGAGAAGCCATCCAAGAACACCAGATCAGGGAAGAGCGAACCGTCCGACGCCGCCCGCAGCAATCCCAGACAGACAACAAGCGAGACCCAAAGTTTCGCCGGGCAGCCCACCTAGCGGCAGATGCACAATACGGGCGTGCGATGCGCACCCTACATCAGTCGCACATTGCGAACGTGCGGGACCCACACGTTTTGGAACGTCTTCGAGAGTTGCACCCTGCACTGAACACTCCTGTGACAGCTATCGACACGAGAGATCTCCCGCTCCCGATGGACATCACTGAGGAGGCAGTCCTACACGCCGTCCGACGCTTGAATCCAAACTCCGCGCCGGGTCCGGACAGAATGTCCCCTCGGCTCCTTCGATTCTTGGCCAACACAACGGTGAGTCCTGAAGCAGGTGTGACGGGCATCTCGGCGCTAACTGCAGTTGTGACAAGACTAGCCCAAGGGGACTTACCAGACGACACAATCCCTCTGATCTCTTCTGCGACGCTGCTACCCATCCAACCTCGGCCAGACAAGATTCGCCGCATTGCTATTGGGACGGCCTTGCGGCGACTCGTAACAAAGGTGCTCCTACCACAAGCAATAGAAGACACGAGGGAGTACCTCGCACCCTTGCAAGTGGCCAATGGCGTGCCCAGCGGACTGGACTCCATTGTGCACGAAGCACGGAGACTGGTTGAGCGCCAGGACGAGGAGCATGCACTGGTATCCGTGGATGCACACAATGCATTCAATCGGTTCTCGAGACAGCGCATGATAAATTTGCTGCCGACCAAAGTACCGTCGCTGTGTCGTTTTCTGAACATGGTATACGCCCGCAACACGCCGTCGCTGATATTGCCCGTAGCGCCCGCACATGACATCCCTAGCCAAGAAGGTATACAACAGGGGGACCCTGCAAGCATACTGTTGTTTTCTCTTGTAGTGCTTCCATTAGCGACGGAAATTGCTCAGCAGACACAGCTCGATCTACACAGATGGTATGCGGACGACTGCACTCTCATTGGCAATCATACCGAGCTCGAAAAGGCAGTCGACATCCTCAGCTCCAGAGGACCTGACAATGGCTTATACCTGAATCACGAAAAAACCCGTCTGTTCTGGCCGCACAGACTCGGTAACTGCACATCGCCACTATTCCACCGCTTCCCAGTTGAGAACTTTTCCACCGAAGGCATCGACCTTCTTGGGGCCCCAATTGGGTCGTCACAGTTTATGGAAGATTTTCTGAACGAGAAAATCAGAAGCTGCAAGCACACATTGTCGCTGATTTACGGTATCGGAGACGCTCGAACTCGGTTCCACCTTCACCGGGTATGTGCATCCGCTTGCAAGCTTCAACATGTGGTGAAGCTAACTCCGCCGAGTGTGACCACTGCCATTGCACTGAGATTGGACGACGACCAACTCGAATTTTACGCAAGCTCTAACAACGTGCCAATGACTGATGCAGTTCAACAGCAGATATCCTTACCTCTCCGCTATGGCGGTCACGGCTTCACACCTATAGCAACGCTTAATTTCGCAGCATATGCTGCGAGCATAATTGATGCTGAGCTGGCTGCGGGCCCTGAGGACAGTGGTGAGACTGAACACCGATACGCTGAAGCGGATACACACCTCCTGGAGTTTGTCCGACGGCTCCCTGCGTCCGTCACTAATGATGGCAGTCTTCCGGAAACTTTGACAGCGGCAAGCCTCGCAGCCAAGGCCGATAGTACATACAACATTCTGTATCGAGCCTGGTGCGAGTCTGCAGCAAAGTTCTTCTGGAAGGACGACGAATGGAAGAGGTTGCCAAACCCCATATCGCATTCAGAAGCAGATATTCGGCGAAGAATTCGACGTCATGCATACTTGGAAACGCAGGCAGGGGCCTTCCTCACCGCACACCCCGCTGTAGTCAACCGAACGTCCAACGAGATGTGGACAGTGATGCTACGCCATCACCCAGGAGTTCGCGTGTTTGACGACACCGCACCGCTGCAATGCGCTGAGTGCCATAGGCCCATGGATCTCTTACGGGACCATGCAGCAGACCTCTGTATCAAAGGTCTCGGGTGGACCAACCGGCACACAGCAGTTGTGAGAGTACTTGGGAGAGAGCTGTTTAAAGCAGCAGGAGTTGGCGTCCAGAATGAGATCAAATACCTACTCTCCGGACTGAATGCGCGACCCGCAGATATTCTGGTGCACCCGCGATCCGACGCATTGAACACACCGCCCCCTCTTCCAGTGGCCTACGACATCACCGTATCCTCGCAATTCCAGGAGTGCTATATGTCAATGGGAGCACGAAAAGCGCGAGCCGTTGCCAACGCAGCAGACAAAGGAAAGAGGGGGACGTAGCCACGAAAGTGGCTGCCATTTCTGGCGACGTCCTGCCTGGAAGATCAAGATTAGGATGGGATTTTGTGCCGCTGGCTTTTGACTCGTTAGGATCACCTTCTGAGACGTCTTCAAAGGTCATAGAGAAATACGCGGCAGCTGTTGCATCGCGCAGCGGATGCTCAACGGGGGGATGAAGACACGCTTATACCAGAAACTAAGCTACGCTATTTGGTCCACAAGCGCGGCGTCAGTAAAACAGTGCGGTGCAAAAGTAGACTCAAATGAGTTGAGAAAAATAATAAAAGCCCCTGGCTTTTATTATTTTTTTTTGTGGGGGAAAATTGGTTTTACTTGAATGGGTGAATGGGGCTTACAGTCGAATGGGTTGGTATACTTCATTTTCCTGCTAGGAGCAATCACAGACTAGGACTACTGCAAGTAGGGTAACCACTTACTGTACATACCCTCAGAACGGAGGTTCTCTGGAATACACTATATACACAATTTCAAGTTGTAGCCAAAGTGTCGCTCAAGACTCCTTCCAACAAACAACTGGCGTTATTCTGGACGAGTCTCGCCGCGTGACGAGCGAACAATGTTCGCTGCGCATCAGCAATCGGAACGGCTGCCCGTGCGGCAATGCCATTCGCAACCCGGTTGGCGAAGTCCCGAGCGGAAGGGTGCCAGCCCCCAACGTGGAGAGTGGAAGGGCAATGAAGCGATGCCCAGGACCCTTGGCGTATCAACTCGGCAAAGCGAGTGTCCTTGCCCAGGCGAGCATGGTTAAGGGGCTTGAGTGGGCATCGCGCCAGGGAGGGAAGGCGGGCGGGGTCAGGGGATGGATAACGGTTACATCGTAATAGTCCGTGCCCCCGTTCTCTCCAAGCGCCTTGATGTCCGGGCGAACTGCATGGCCGGGTTGTGGCGGCTCGAGGACAGGGTGTCGGGCAGCTTTGGAGAGATCTGCAGCAAACAAACGTGTCTGCGAGTTATGCCGCCACCCGCGTGTGGATCCATAGGCACAGCACAGCGCGTGGTCACCATACTGATCCATGAGGGTCGTGCATCCCCCTTTGTGGCATTTCGAGGCTGGAGGAAACAGTGGCACTCTGCAATAGAACTGCAACCACGTCTTGTAATTGCGGTCCGGGATGTAGGTACCCAACCCCGGAGCCGGTTGGCATGACAGCCAGTCCTTGCAACCCTCCACTGACAACGAGGCTCGGAATGCAACAGTCCTCTCATCCCCCTTCGGCATGGCATCAAAGGCCTTTTCCTCAACTGGGCGGACGAGTTGGCCCGCCCAAACCTCTGCACTGAGTCGATAGCCGTGAAATGGACCACCTTCTCGGGTGCCACTTGTGTCTTCCAGTCGTCGTGCGCCCGAACTGCGGATTTGTATGAATGAAGAGCAGTGTTCGGTAGCACAGGCAGAAGGGTAGAGCAAAGGGCACGCGTGAGGGACACGGAGGAAAGGAACGCAGCCGCCGCAGTGAGCTTCGCAGAGCGAAGCCCAATGCCAAAAGTTGGCTTGAGGGGGCCGAAGGGCGCCACAGGGAGTTGTAATTCCCCATTTTCCCTGGTTTGGTTTACTGCGAGTAATGGATATAGGGAGATATTTCCCCTATATCGGCATGGATCGCAGGTGCGCCGCTCACAGCACTCCTAAAACCAGACGGGGGAATCAGACCGATCGCCGTGGGCGAGACCCTCCGTCGCTTGGTGGGAAGATGTTTGCTGACTTGCATTTCCGAGAAGGCTTCCGAATACTTCCAGCCACTACAGTTGGGAGTAGCAACGTCAGGAGGATCTGAGGCAGTTGTCCACGCTGTACGGCGACTTTACGAGGAGCATGGCGAATCGGCAGAGTATGCACTGTTAACCGTTGACCTTCAAAACGCATTCAACCTGGTCAGCCGAAGTGCGTTTTTGAAGGAGGTCGAGGAGAGGTTCCCGGAGCTCTTACCTTGGGTCAATTACACGTACGCGGTAAACCCGGGTCATCTGTGGTGTGGGGATGATATGCTCCGGAGCGTGGTAGGCGTGCAGCAAGGGGATCCTCTGGGTCCACTTTTATTCTCCCTTGTGCTGCAAAAAGTAACGCGGGAACTGAAAACCCGCCTGGAAAATGTGGCTGACACCACAGGCAGGCCTTCTCTACTCCTTCAGCTATGGTACTTGGACGATGGGTATATAGTGGGCACCCATGAAGCCATTCGGAGGGCACTACAATTCCTCTCTTCCGCGGAGGTGCGTGCTTTGGGTTTGCACCTCCGCATGGATAAGTGTGCCGTCTGGTGGCCAACCGCTCCCCCCCGTCTGTTCAGCAGTCCTTCCCAGCCGACCTTCGCCAGGACTATAGTGAAGGGACAAAAGTGCTTCGCGCCCCAATCGGATCGGACCTATTCGTGGAGCGCGAGTTCTCAAAGCATGTCGCTTCACTGAAGCCTCTCCTCAGCGCTTTGTTAACCCTGGAGGACACTCAAGTAGCTCTCCATCTACTACGGACCTGCTTCGGCGTATGTCGCATTAACTACCTCCTACGTGTAGTTCCCCTCATTCCACTGCTAAGGGGGCCGCGGAATTCGATTCCGCTGTTGAAGCTACACTGCGGGGGTTGATGGGCGGGGTTCTGGACAGCAACACTTTTCGGGAATTACAACTCCCTGTGGCGCCCTTCGGCCCCCTCAAGCCAACTTTTGGCATTGGGCTTCGCTCTGCGAAGCTCACTGCGGCGGCTGCGTTCCTTTCCTCCGTGTCCCTCACGCGTGCCCTTTGCTCTACCCTTCTGCCTGTGCTACCGAACACTGCTCTTCATTCATACAAATCCGCAGTTCGGGCGCACGACGACTGGAAGACACAAGTGGCACCCGAGAAGGTGGTCCATTTCACGGCTATCGACTCAGTGCAGAGGTTTGGGCGGGCCAACTCGTCCGCCCAGTTGAGGAAAAGGCCTTTGATGCCATGCCGAAGGGGGATGAGAGGACTGTTGCATTCCGAGCCTCGTTGTCAGTGGAGGGTTGCAAGGACTGGCTGTCATGCCAACCGGCTCCGGGGTTGGGTACCTACATCCCGGACCGCAATTACAAGACGTGGTTGCAGTTCTATTGCAGAGTGCCACTGTTTCCTCCAGCCTCGAAATGCCACAAAGGGGGATGCACGACCCTCATGGATCAGTATGGTGACCACGCGCTGTGCTGTGCCTATGGATCCACACGCGGGTGGCGGCATAACTCGCAGACACGTTTGTTTGCTGCAGATCTCTCCAAAGCTGCCCGACACCCTGTCCTCGAGCCGCCACAACCCGGCCATGCAGTTCGCCCGGACATCAAGGCGCTTGGAGAGAACGGGGGCACGGACTATTACGATGTAACCGTTATCCATCCCCTGACCCCGCCCGCCTTCCCTCCCTGGCGCGATGCCCACTCAAGCCCCTTAACCATGCTCGCCTGGGCAAGGACACTCGCTTTGCCGAGTTGATACGTTCCAAGGGTCCTGGGCATCGCTTCATTGCCCTTCCACTCTCCACGTTGGGGGGCTGGCACCCTTCCGCTCGGGACTTCGCCAACCGGGTTGCGAATGGCATTGCCGCACGGGCAGCCGTTCCGATTGCTGATGCGCAGCGAACATTGTTCGCTCGTCACGCGGCGAGACTCGTCCAGAATAACGCCAGTTGTTTGTTGGAAGGAGTCTTGAGCGACACTTAGGCTACAACTTGAAATTGTGTATACAGTGTATTCCAGAGAACCATTTTTCCCCTTTATTCCCAACCAATTTTCCCAACCGTTCCATTACTCGCAGTAAACTTAAACCAGGTAAACCAAAACCAGGGAAAATTGGTAAACCAAAACCAGGGAAAATTGGTTTACTGCGAGTAATGGAACGGTTGGGAAAATTGGTTGGGAATAAAGGGGGAAAAATGGTTCTCTGGAATACACTGTATACACAATTTCAAGTTGTAGCCTAAGTGTCGCTCGGGAAAATTGGTTTGGTTTACTGCGAGTAATGGAACGGTTGGGAAAATTGGTTGGGAATAAAGGGGGAGAAATGGTTCTCTGGAATACACTGTATACACAATTTCAAGTTGTAGCCTAAGTGTCGCTCGGGAAAATTGGTTTGGTTTACTGCGAGTAATGGAACGGTTGGGAAAATTGGTTGGGAATAAAGGGGGAGAAATGGTTCTCTGGAATACACTGTATACACAATTTCAAGTTGTAGCCTAAGTGTCGCTCGGGAAAATTGGTTTGGTTTACTGCGAGTAATGGAACGGTTGGGAGTCCTCTGTATTTGTAATCAGAAAACAGTGCACCCTACTAAGCGATTGGACTTACTACTGTACAGTTTTTGATTGTGCCGCTAAAGGGATGTGTTGACTGTAAGGCTACTGGGCGTTGAGCTTGAGGGCAGAGTCGTCGCGGGTTGCGCGGGGCGAGAAGATTCGGCACAAGATGCCGGCGTGCTGCCTTCCGCTTTCGCATCCGGACAGCCGCTATTCTATGTTTATATAGCCCTACGTGATCGCTTCATCTCGACCATTGCAGCTTCGTTCTACTCATTCGCATTTGTGCATTTGTCCTTCAACTGCGTTTCCACTGTTCTCTGCGCGCTTCTGTGCGCTTCTGTGCGTGTCCATTTCCGCGTTCGTTCATTGATCTGTGTCCGTTCTGTGCAACGCTTCGCACTCCCGCTCCACAGTACTATCGTCGCATCTTGTCCATCTCTGAACACATGTATTCCAGCTTGCTCGCTCTTTCGTAGTCATCAACTTGTACGTGTCATATATGCGGCCTTTTCAGTATCCTCATCGAATATGGATTCGTTCATTGCTTAATTTAGATCTAGCCGCTTATGCACGTGTCCATCAACAACAGTACTGTACAGTGTGCCAATCCTCGGGACTTCCTGTCCTGTACGGTCGGTATGCACTTCAGACCTCCTTGTTCAAACTGTAATTGTCACCCGTGCTTCACTGTCAGTTGATACAGCAATGCAAGCAATACGGTGCTGCGGAAATTGACCGTTGAGGATTTTGAAATTTTGTCCTCGTCAGCGGAGGACACGGGAGCCTGCGGGATAGTCGATGGGCGGTGCGATGAAGAAAGCGTGGTCGGGATGTCGATGTTCCAATCGATCGCCTTGGCAGCGAGACGCAGGGGGGGCGCCGGGCACCGAGATCCACGTGACTGTGGATGATACGAAAAGAAATAAAACGAAGGTGAGAGTATTGTGGTACTTACCCCAGATGAACGTGGCGGGAAGAGAATTGTTGGAAGTGGAGGGAAAGGGTCGAGCCGGTTGCTGGGCTCTGCTCCCAAAGCGCAAGAGGGGAGCGCTACGCGCACGCGCGCTCGCGCGCGGATGGAAAAGGGGTGGGAGGGGGTGGGGGAGGAGCTCCAGGCCACTTCACGCTGCTACAAGTCCTTCCAAAGGTGATTTTCCTGTTTTTTAACTGAGTATAACAGCAACATGTTTTTAAAAAAAACAAAAGACAGTACAGTACATGTGGGAATAAAAAATGCGATTTTACCGGTGCAAAAGTGTAGATTCAAAAATGTTTGAGATTGTCAAGTCGCGGGAAATGCAAACAGAATGAACAAATGCAAACCGCAATTGCACGCTTCCTCAAAGATCCAAAGTCCTATGGATCCAAAAGAAGAAGTGGCCGCCCATCCAAACTATCACCCGCCACAAGTTCGAGAAGCTTTTGCTTCTCGAACAATTTGCCCTCTTGTTCTGGACACAGTGCCAATCGCATCAGACAAGACTTGCCGCTTCACATTTTGAAGCATAGCGTCTTACGAGTGCTGCAAAGTAGCCCTAAGCAGGCTTACAAAAAATTGAGGACTACTTCGTATCTTACAGAAGTTTGCAAAGAAGAGAGATTGAGCTAATGCATGGAGAAAGGGGAGCATGATCATGCTTTTTGGAAGCAAGTCATTTTTTCCGAAGAGAAGAAGTTCAACATGGATGGTCCCGATGGATACGCATACTACTGGCATCAAGTTAGCACCGAAGAACGTGTTTACAGTACGCTTCAGCAAGGTGGCGGTGGCCTCATGGTCTACGGGTGTTTTTTCTTACTGCGAAACTTGTAATATTGCCTTCATTGATTGTCAAATGAACTCTACAAGGTATCAGGAGGTGCTTATGAATAATTTGCTAACATGGGCTGCCATGACAGATGGAGAATCTTGGACATTTCAACGGGACAACTGCCCTATCAATGTTTCGAACTCTTCTAAGGCCTGGTTTAATGAAAACTCTGCCACTGTTTTGGACTGAACATCAAGAGCTCCTGACTTGAATCTAATTGAGAATCTATGGGGGATTTTATCTCGCCACGTTTACCAGGATGGAAGGTGGTTTTTATCCTTGGGTGATTTGAAAGAGGTGATTCCCAAGGAGTGGTCTCTCATTTCTGAAAAGCTCCTGCACACTCTGGTCAAATCAATAAAACATCGCACTTTATCTGTTGTTAGCGGCTGTGGGGCAAAAACTCCTTTTTAGGATCTCTAAGTATAGAAAAATCTACGCATATGCGTCTTGCGCGTATCTTGCACTATACTGTACTCCTTGCCCCTGCACACTTTTATGAGGGTGAAATTCTACTCTATCTATCTACACAGTAGATACTCTATTGATATTCATATCTATTTTAGGTCTATCTAGGCCACAGAGTCTATATATATTTACTAGAGTAGATATTTATGGATACTCTAAAGATTTTTATCCTAGTAGACTCAACTTCCTGCGCATGGTAGGGCTAGTCGACCGTGCAGGGATTCTGTATAAGTGGTGCTGTTACCGCACTGCGGTGAGTAAAGTAAGCAACCAATTCATCCAGCTTCAACTCAGACCCAGATATCAAAAACACTTCTGTTTTTTTCAGAGTCGCCCGCAAGCGCCAGTATGCGTTTTCACCTTGGAATTCACGACAATCCGGATTTATTAGTGGTTTCAGGTTTTTCAAAAGTAAGTTTGTGCACTATCCAGTGAGACTAAACCTAACGGTTACGGTGTACGGCGTTGTTTAGAGCTACGTGTAAGTCTGCAAATTCTAACCATGCTATTGCCTCTTTTATTCTTTGAACACTTGGTAGTGCCCGAACATCAACCAGAAAGCGCCGTAGTGCCTCGCCCTGTACCAGGCTCGGCGGTAGTTGCCTCTAGATCCAGACCCGCCCCGGTAGTTAGGGTTCAGCTGTCCCGTGGCTCTTTCTGCAACTGGTTGCGAGCCATCAACAGCAGCAACTGCGCTAAGGTAACCGTCACGCTCCCAGCAAGCTTTTTGAACTCTAATATACCTCTTCGTCTGCCACGTTTCGCTGATCTGGCCAATCAGGCTGCAGTTGAGACCAATCCAAAAGTGCCAGGTGGAACCCAGAAAACCCCCACTTCGAACAGTATTTCGACACGCTTAAGATCTTGGGCCAATCAGAGCGCCTCTTTTACAGCAACTAACAATCAAGTGTCAGCGGTTAGGGGAAGGGCCCATGAAAAAGTGACAAGTGGAATCCAAAAAAACCGCATTTTGAATCAAGTTTCGGAAGCCAATCAGGAACTACCACGTGTGCCACGTGTATCACCAAGCGGACTCAAGAGAGTTCTGGCTGAAAAAGAGGGTCGTCTTCCGACAAAAGAACGTCGTTAGCAAGACCGCCGCCTTGCTGATCTAGCCGGGGTTACTAAGAAGACTTCATCGCGAGGACCTACGGTGAAGAGGTACTGTAGGCTGTGTGACGTCACCTGCAACAGCCAGAAGACATTTCTCGGCCATCCTCTTAGTCGAAAGCACTTGAATTGCCGTGCTATCAAAAAAGACGCACCTTACTGTAAGACTTGCTCCAAGAGCTTCGAAAGCCGCTCTCACATAGAGCATCATCTTAGTGGAAAGGCCCATAAGGCCATATTAGCAGATATTCTTTCGAGTAAGTCTACCTGCGCGACTGGATCTAGTACAGTTACAACCTGTTACTCGTAAGCTACAATATTACCAAAAGAGGTTCTCGAAGGATCCTGCAAAGGACTCGAAACGGGTCTTATTTGAGCTTTGCGCCGAGTTTAATAAACAAAATAGTGATGACTATCGTACTGATGATAATGACTGGGAAATTAATGAATCACAGTCGCTGAAGATTTCTTTTGCGACGTCATGGATAGCGATACTGAATCAAACGACTTCGACGGGCACATGTCACAAAATGATTTACATGAAGAGCAAAATAACGTGAATGAGCAATTTTTTTCACGATTCTCCCGTTCTGGATCACTAGACCCCTCCCTATCGAATTTGCTGGAGGGTTTTCGGAAACTAGTACTCAAATAAGCCGAAGTACTTCTACGAAACGGCAAACTGTGAAAATTTCGGAATCAAAGTGCCAAAATGGAATTGTCTTGCGCCCCTTGACTCGAAAGATGAAGAGAGATCAGAAAAATCTGGACATCTTCCACTCAGATCCAAACGTTTGCGAAACACTAAATTTCACCACCGACGGGATCAAAAAGGGTAGTCGCGCCGAGCGATTCACGGAATGTGCCTCGATACCTGGGCTCAAAAAATCGGTCATTGGAAAAGCTCAAGCTAATGATTACTGTAGATCTGTGGGAATCGCATTCAAAAGACGACCGCAGAACACACACTTCAAATTTTGGGATGGCTTTTTCACGAGTATAGATAAATTATCTGTAAAGATGCCGACCCCAGATGGCGGCGTCATATGCATCAAAGTGGACGTGGTCGATGCAAACATTCCTTTACTGATCGCACTATAGATCCGAATGAATTAGCCCTGAAAATGGATGGCGCTGAAGCGGGCTGCCGATACCGTGCCGTCTGGGCGAGAAAGGCCCCAGATGAGTCAGAGGGCGTGGCGGCCGTATCGAAGCACGCGTGCAAACGCGTGTGGAAGTTGGGGCACTTCAGAAGTTTTCGAAAACACGCGAAATTAGGTCATTTTGTGTAGTAAAACTGAAAACATGCGAAATTAGGCCGTTTTCTGTATTAAAACTGATGTGCTGTAAGCAGCTTACAGAGGTTGGGACTCGACTCTCATAAACTGATTGTCGATAACGTCGAAAACGTATTTGTATCCAAGTCAGCAAATTGGAAAATGCCAATTGTACGAAAGAGAGGACATCTGTACGTCTAATGGGATCGTAATGAGATACTGTTAACATGGAATCAGCTGAAGCGTCTCCAGATTCACTTCTTCCATCCTTCTGCAAGGAAATTATTTAATCTTGTAGCAAGAGCCCAGCCAGAGCAGGCAACGCCTGAGACTCGTAAATTAATCGATGAGATCAGCGATTCATGCGAAAAATGCGCTTTGATCCAAGGCCGAGATCGGTCCAGGTTACTATACCAAGCGGCATAGTTTTCAATCAGGAGATTTACCTGGATATAATGTATCTCGATAATTTACCCGTCCTGCATGTAGTCGACAGACAAACGCACTTTTCGAACGCAATATTACTGCACAGTCTGTCAACATAGGCAGTATGGAACGCCTTACTTGAGTGCTGGTCAACGATATACACACGACGCCCTGATCGGATGGGCGTTGACCAGGGAAGTCAATTCGTATCGATATCATGGAAGTAATTTAAGCTCTCCTTGTCGGGCGTTGAGATACACAACTCTACTGGACCAGGGGAACGATATTATGGCCCTCTACGCCCAATATATCAGAGGAAAAGGTATTCAGAGCCAGCAGTTGAGCCTTAATTCGCCTTAAGGCTTAGTATCAAAGCAACGAATGGTACAATGAACCCCGATGGATTAGTTCCGTCCCTTCTTGTCTTCGGCACTATGCCAAGATTCCCCGCTATTAATAGCCAATTCCCAAACCAGGCTGAAAGAATGAGAGCACTACAGATGGCTCCGGCGGAAATGGAAACGATAACATCTGAATTGAGAGTCCAGACCGCATTGAACTCCCAGATACCAAATGCCTCGAAACATGAGTTAAAAGAGGGACAGAAAGTACTTGTGTATCGCGAGAATGCTATACTATACAAGTAGAAGGAGCCATACGAGATCAATCGTACTGAAGGTAAGCAAGTATTCATTGGTCCTAATGGATCAGAGGTTCAACACTCTAGGGCACAGATAAAGCCTTATTTAGATGATACATCGGGGTACTTGATTGCAACCCATGTTACCGAAGTACTTCATCCCAAGGATCCCAGGTGCTACTCTCGAGCCTTTAGGGAAGCCAAAGATAAAGAGCTATAAGGGCTAATTAAGAAAGGAACTTGGAAAAAAGTATTGAAAAAGGATTTACCCGCCGACTCCAACATATCGACTGGAAGATTTGTGCTTTCTGTGGAGAATATGGGTGCCGAGGAGGAATACCCGAAAGCTAGTTTTGTTGTTCAGGGATACAAGGACAAAAAAAGGGGTTTCTATTCCACGATGCCACAAATATGAGGCAAAGTTCAACGAGAACTCTGGTAGCCGTAGCAGCGATACTTGGATTCGACATATGGTCGCAAGACGTCAAGCAAGCGTACTTGCGGTCCAAGGGAAACCTTTTCAGAAAGCTTTACTTGAAACCTCCGAAGGAGTTCGAGATAGCTGATAAATGTCTGCTTGAGCTGATTAAGCCCTTGTACGGACTTTCAGACTCCGGAGACTACTGGAACAGGACTATGAGTCTCCACTTAACGCGGGACTTAGGAATGAAGCCTACCAATGGTGATCTTTCTGTGTTTATCAAACACGAAAGTTCTAAACTGATAGGGATGATCAGAACTTACGTGGATGACTCATTGGCCTGTGGGAATGATCAGTTTAAGAAACTAACTCAGAAAACGCTTCGCAAATTTATATCGAGAGAGAAAGTGTACGATGATACCATATTTGCGGGTGAAATATTCCAAAAATCGATTTCGGCTTCGAGCTCAGTCACCACCAATATTCAAAGAGTCTCAAGAGACTTCCATCTGATGGAAAATTCGCGGATTTTAGGTCATTAAGACACAAACTGGGCTGGCCTACGCACACAAGGCCGGAGATATGTTGCGCAGTCAATATGGCCGCTCAAGTAACTAAGAGTAGGTTCTCTAAAGACGACATCAATCGCATCAACAGAATTGTCCGTCACATGAAGAGGGACCCACTTGTACCTCTCAAGTACCATAATCTTGACTTCAACACACTGAGGTGAAAAGTCTACGCGGACTCTTCCCCCAATAATAATGACAATACATCGCAACTAGGTTACATTGTGCTCCTTACGGACGAGTCTGACAGGTTCAATGTACTGATATACCCGAGTCACAAAAGCCGCGAGTCACGCGTTCTGTCCTAGTTGCGGAAGTTTACGCCTTCGCTAACTCCTTTGATGCGGCTTACGTAATCAAGCACGATCTAGAGTCAATCATGGGAACAAAGATACCCTTATCAATTTTCACGGACTCTAAAAGCCTATTCGATGTGATCACAAAGTTCTCTTCAACCTTGGAGAAACGATTGATGATAGACGTAAGCGTTGTACGTCAAGCGTGCCAGAGGAATGAGATATGTCATGTCTGCTTTGTGCGAACTTCGAACAATCCTGCTGATGGGTTTACGAAGGTTTGGAAATGCGAAGCTCTCATCAGAGTCCTTTTCCAAACAGGTGTGATTTACCAGTTGAACAATAGATCCTACGATCGGATGTATAAAAGAGGAAGAATATTGGCGTGAGAGAGGGAGTATAGAAAAAAATCTACGCATATGCGTCTTGCGCGCAGCCTACACTATACGGTACTCCTTGCCCCTGCACACTTTTATGAGGGTGTAATTCTACTCTATCTATCTACACAGTAGATACTCTACTGATATTCATATCTATTTTAGGTCTATCTAGGCCACAGAGTCTATATATATTTACTAGAGTAGATATTTATGGATACTCTAAAGATTTTTATCCTAGTAGACTCAACTTCCTGCGCATGGTAGGGCTAGTCGACCGTGCAGGGATTCTGTATAAGTGGTGCGGTTACCGCACTGCGGTGAGTAAAGTAAGCAACCAATTCATCCAGCTTCAACTCAGACCCAGATATCAAAAACACTTCTGTTTTTTTCAGAGTCGCCCGCAAGCGCCAGTATGCGTTTTTACCTTGGAGTTCACAACACTAAGGGCTTTGGAATTGCGTATAAACGTGAAAGAGTCTATAATTTTGCACCGGTACAAACATATTATTTCCCACGCATTGTTTTTTTAAAAACACTCTGCTGTTATTCTCAGATTTAGAAGACATTTTTTTGGTTTACAATGTGTTATGTGACTCATGGTGGCCTGTTGTTGTATTTCACCCCACAGAACTTACAGCTTTACATGAATTCACCGCATCTACTGTACTGTAGATTCAAACCAGTGGTAACCTTACAACCAAGGCCACTAGGCACTTTGCTGTCATTACACTTTCCTTGTAATTATGAACAGAGCGTTTGACCCCATTGGTACACTTGGAATAGTTACGGGCGAGTTGCACACTGGGATATTATATCATGGCTTTACTAATCAAAAATCGCCTTGCTATCTAATGCCACCTGGACCAGTGTACTTCTTACATCTTGTCAGAGTATGTCACTCGTGCAGACTACAGTTCTGAAAGCGCTACTTACGATACCGTCAGGGCTGTTTTACGGGAAAACCTTTGAATTCGCTACCGTTAGACTGCAATTTACTTTAGTTTATAGCTATTTTCAGTTCTATATAAACCCTTGTTTGGAGCGGCCGGCTCAACCCAGCCAGCTTCAACCCAAGTTTCAACCACACTTCTACCCATATCTGTTTGTGTGCACTGAACACCCCACATCGTGGGAGCAGCGCATGTAAGCTGTGCCTCATTGTGCGTTTTCCCAATCCGCAAGTTGGGATAAATCTCTACTTAATTTATCTCAGCTGCCGATTGCAAACAGAGACTAACCTTGTGTTTTTCACTCTGACCCTCACGCGGTAACCCCCAGTGTCGTACAATGGGAAGTCAAAGGGCCGCCCTCCGTCGCCGTTAGAGTATTACTCAGAAGACCTCGCCGACTTTCGTTCCCCGCCACCTCGCCATTGTTGCCAATTGGCGAGGAAGAAGATCCCAAGACCCCGCCTCGTCCGTCGACTACGAGAACCCCGATCGCCCTACTCAGTTCCGGGGAGCCCAAGACACCGACGCTGACTGGCCAAGATCTTGTCTTACCCCGAGCACTTTCAGTAGCACCTCCCCTTGTTACAGTCGAAGAGCCTCGCACCCCTTTTCGATCGTTTGACTTACCTTCATCGACCTATCTTCGGTCCTTACACCCGGTCCCGAGGAAGCCGTCGCGTCCGACAGTCCGAACACGTCAAGGCCACCGACAAGTTCAAGGGCTCCTCCGAGAAGACTTCAAGCTGCCGGACGCCACCTCTGTTTCGATCCAAAGGGTGGTAAACCATCGAATCCGCAAGGCTAGGCTCTCGAAGAGGCCACGGGTGAACAAGAATCCGGAGTCCTCTCCGTTTCATTGCCGTCATTGCCAAGTCACCTGCTCCGGTCGCGTTCAGTACTTCGAGCACCTCAGTTCTCGTCGTTACATCTGCCGCACAAGCAAGAAGGAGTGCAAAGACTGCAATATTGAGGTGTTCAGTGAACAAGACCTTGTCCGCCATCAGAACGGGGCTCAGCATCGACTCACAGTCAGGGGTCACAATTAGTACCTGTATTTTCCATTAAAATTGCTTGTTTTTGAGTAACAAAAAGGAAAATAGAGCAATAAGTTCATCTCTCAATCGACTTCGTGTACGTGTTGTGTTCTCCCTTCCGCTTTGATTGCAAGATTCCCTCTGCTGCCCTCAGATCCTTGTACGGTAGTAGGACTTTCAATTGTAAGTCCGTATCGCCATCAGGACCTAGACAGGACAACCACCGCAAAGCAAGAATCGGAAAAAGGTCTACTATAACGCACCCGACGTGACTGAAGTCAACCCTTACGTCAGAGAAGGAACTTTTTGTAAGTGCTCCTGGCGGATTTGAACCCGAGACCAATTCATCAGGAGCTGCTCACACTTAACCACTAGGTCACCAGGACCGAAATTTGAAGGTGCAAGGAGAGCCAATCAGGTTATAAATCACAATTTTTTCAAAAATCATTGTTGGCGACACACGTTACCGCGCCGCGGGTCTGGATACTCGGCATGAGGTTCCGTTCCTCGTCCGGGCACTGAGCTCCGGCCCGCCGATATCCTGGTGCAACCCCCCAACCCCGGAAGGCACAACGTTGCGCCCCATTGCGTGTTACATCACTGTCGTCTCACCGTTTAAGGCCGCAGTTCGCACCAAGGCGACCCAGGTTGCCGGTGGCGCTGCCGATCTGGCGGCCTGCGACAAGGTTACAACTCTGGAACGCAACCTCCCACGACGCCTCCCGCTCCCTCAACAGGCCCATCTTTTGCGCCTTACAGGCCGAAATTCACGTTTCGGCCTCTGGCGTTTGATTGCCTGGGTGCCCCTTCCCCTGGTACAATTGCGTTTATCGAGGAGTTAGTTCCGCGTCGCGTCCAATTGTCACTCGACACCTGGTGCTATCCGCCGCCGTATCTACCAGTGACTGAGTTGCACCCTCTGGTCACCCACTGCTCAAGCTATCCTGTCCCCAGCCGCGATGCGCATAGACGACGAGGCACATCCGGTTAGATCTTAGCCGTATAGTTAGGACGTGCGCAGTCCCCAGTAGATACTGAATGCATTAAAATTCTTGGCATTTTGAAAGACCAGCTTGCTGGAGGCTTCGCATCGTGGGTAGCTAGCCCAAGAACCATCTAAGAGACTCTCTGTTACTCTAGGTGTTACAGAAATCGTCACGTATCACCACGTGTACACGTGTAAGATCGAAGACTCCTCTCAGATATCAGGCCAAACACTGCAACTTCCTTTGTGATTCTAGTCACATGGATCAACCGCAAGTCACCCTGGAGTCCCTCACGCAAATGGTGCTTTGTTGCAGCAGAATCTCGAGCATGCCAATAACAGATTGCGGCACACATATCAGAGCTTTCTATTGCAGCGCAAAAGGTATCCTCCTTAGAATTTGAACTCGTAAACGCCCGGAACTAGGCCAGTTCGTAAGTAATGCACCAGTGGATAGTCGGGCTAGCCCAAAGAAACAAAGCCACCTAAATTCACCGGGAAAGGATCAATTGGCAGCTGGTGTGTTCAGATGGCCAACTACCTCGGAGCAAATGATGGCAATGGGCCCCTACACATAGCATTCAGCTACTTTGCTGGCAATGCCCACGAATGGTGGATGGTCCACTCCAAAGCAGCAGAAGGGAAAGGAATAAATTCCTGCGGACCCTGAAGGGTGCTTTGATCCAGCGTTTTGAAACCTGAACAAAGGAAGATCGCTCGAGACAAGCCAGCTCGCTGGAAACAAGTCAAAGATGTCCTACCTTCAACGAAGACCTCAACATAATTATACTGGACATCCCCGATATTGGAATTAAAGACCAGATAGATCGTTACTCTCGCGGTTAAAAGCCCTATATCTGGAAGGCGTTGTGCACCAAAGAATACGTCAACCTTCCGACCTAATGAGGGATGCTGAGCGAATAGAGTCGGCCTATCGGCGTTCTGGACCCGGTAACCTACCAAGTCTTCTGGAGGAAAGAATGGAAATGGAGCTCTTTTGCTGGAACAGAAGTTCAGTAACGATGGAAATTGGGAACATACAAGTGATACTGGGGCTGAAAAGAAACACTCCAAATATACAGAAGCTTGACAAAGAAGAACGTGAAAATGTATGTTCGAAGCTCTCTGTCCAGGTGCAGACAGAAAGGCCACATGGCCAAGAACTGCCCAAAAGCCCGGAGGAACTGATTGAAGGTCCTCAGTCGTTCCAGTCATCGAAGAACCATTAATACTTTCGACTAGACAAAAAACTCTATATTTATCATTGAAGCAAACAAAAAGGTCTATCGTGTCCACCATCAGATCGAATGCAACGTTCATTGAAAAGTTCTCTCCTGCATTCGAGAGAAATCAAAAGGCCTTCTCATTGTCGAGGCACAATTGCCGGTGGGCCGGCAAAAATTCTCATAGACCCTGGTGGTGAGATCAACTTCTTGAGTGAATCATTTTGCAAGAAACATCAAATAAAGACCGAGATTCCAGAGAGCTTGCTGAAATGGCCAACGGTGCAGACCAGATACTTCAAGAATTGGTAAATGCTGTCAGTTTACATATTACCGCCAATACTGAACCTTTGTAATTTGCAGTAAGCCCATCGAAGCGTGGTGTTGCAATTCTTGCGAGGGAATGGTGCGCCTCGCATGTGGCAAAAATAAATTGCCTTAATAATGAGGTGAAATCTGAACATGAGGGAAAATCATTCATATTTATTGCTGATGATGCTGTAGTGAA
This sequence comes from Kappaphycus alvarezii, assembly GCA_002205965.3. Taxonomy (NCBI): domain Eukaryota; phylum Rhodophyta; class Florideophyceae; order Gigartinales; family Solieriaceae; genus Kappaphycus; species Kappaphycus alvarezii. The sequence goes on from NADL03000466.1 coordinate 328,993, forward strand.
TCCTTTTGTATCTTTCAATACCATAGTTAGTGATTTCGATGAGAAAAAGGGGTTATTTGCAGTTTTACTTAGACCTTCATATTCTAGTTAGCTAAGAGAACCAGTATACCCCGAGACATACAGAAGATTTTGGAAACATTTGCTGATGTGTTTCCAGAGAAGATACCAAGAGATTCGCCACTGAAAAGGAAAGATGACTTCGAAATATAATTAAAGGAAGGAGCAGAACCACAGAAGAAAGGTCTGCATAGACTTTCTGAGAAAGAGATTTCAGAACTCCGGAAACAGTTGGACGAACTACGAGAAGGTGAGTTTAAAGATCTAGTAAGAGCCCCTGGGGAGCTCCTATTCTATTCTTGAGCAAGAAGGATGATGGTCTACGGATTTGTGTGGATTACACAGCCTTAAACCGGCTTACTGTAAAAAACAGCCATCTCTTACCACGAATTGACGACATTTTCGACCAGCTTAAAGGAGAAAAGTTTTTCAGTAAAATTGGTCTTAGATCTGGTTATCACCAGTTTAGACTACACGAAGATTCGATTCCATTTACCGCCTTCAGAACACGATATGGGCACTTTGAATTTCTTGTTATGCCGTTTGGACTCACTAATTCCGCAGCAACTTCTATGAACCTAGTGAATGATATTTTCAAGAATCTGATCGACTTATTTGTGATCGTCTATCTGGATGATATTCTCATCTACGGAAAGACATGGAAGGATCACTTGGATCATATTCGAACTGTATCGAAATCCTCAGAAAAAAAGTTGTTTGGAAAATTATCTAAATGTGTTTTTGGAGTTACAGAAGTGGAGTACCTAGGACATATCATTTCTCAAAGTGGTATTTCTGTTGATCCGAATAAGATAAGTGAAGTCATGGAATGGCCGGTACCAAAGAATAAGCAAAAGTACAGTCTTTTCTTGGTTTTGTCAATTATTACCGGAGATTCATAAAAGGCTGTTCAGTTCTTGCAAAACCTCTGACAAAATTGACGAAAAAAGTGAGTTTCCAGTGGAGCCGCTCTCAAGATGATGCCTTCAAAGTACTTAAGCAAACACTTTGTAGCGCACCGGTTCTCAGAAATTTCGACGCCACACTGCCTATCACGTAACCACAGATGCATCACAGTATGCAATTGGTGCAGTGCTGGAACAGGAATAATTAGGTTCTAAAAGGCCGGTCGCTTTGCGTCCAGGACTCTTAATGATGCGGAACAAAACTATGCGGCCCATGAAAGGGAACTTTTGGCCATTGTAGATTCCCTAAAGTGGTGGACATCCTACCTTTATGATAATTCATTCACCATTCACTCGGACCACTATCCCCTAAGACACCTAGAAACCCAAGAAAACTTGTCCCCGAGACATGTGAGATGGCTGGAATGATTAATTAATTTCGACTTCAAGATAATCCCATCTCAGGAAAATCAAATGTAGTGGCGGACGCACTATCGAGGCAACCACAAGATGTGCCGTCACCTGATCATCGAAACAATTCATTACTCCAAGAAGTTATTTCCAAGACATCCTCAGAATCCAATAATATTTCGACCATATCATTCGCGAACACTGAGTTAGTGGCGTTGGCAGAAGAATATGGTAGGGATGAGAACCTCAGAACCCATTATCAAGATCCTAAAGCTCCCTTTGAGCGTCGAGGGGTGCTTCTACTTGGGAGCAAGAAGATCTTTGTACCAGAAGGAAATTTCAGAGTCAAGCTCCTGCAAAATTATCATTCCACGCCTAACACGGGACACCCAGGAATGAGCAAAACTATCAACAGAATATCACCAAAGTTTTATTAGAAAATTTTGAGATCGGATGTAATCCGATACGTACGTTCCTGCCAATGCCAGAGAACCAAAGCAACCAATCAGAAGCCCTTAGTTCTTTTACAACCACTAGAACCACCGAAAACCAAATGGACCCACATAACCATGGATTTCATCACACCTCTCCCAAAGTCGAGAAGTGGAAACAAAGGCGTGTTAACAGTCGTGACAGACTTTCTAAGATGATCAGAATAATGTCAACGAAACCAGACACTGATGCTCCTGAAACAGCACTGCTGTTCAAGAATCACGTATACCGAAATCATGGACTACCATAGGATATCATATGTGACCGGATCCCATCTTCATAAGCAAGTTTTGGACAAAACTTTTCGCTCTAGTAGGAACAAAGATATCCCCTCCTCTGCATAACACCCACAAACTGATGGACAATCGGAGATAATGAACAATAAAATAGAGGAAATGATCCGTGCTTTCGTTAGCTTCGACAGATCAGATTGGGATAATTACCTGGTAGACTTTGAAGTTGCTTACAACTCCTCTGTGAATGTAACCAAAACTTTCTCACCATTTTTCCTCAATTATGGAACTCAACCACGAACAGTACCCTTGGATTTTTTAGCCTCAGACAATCCAGCGGCAGCAGGTTTCCTAAAAGATATGCAATAAGAACTGAGAAAAGTCCAGAATCAGATCCGAAAATTCAATGAGTCCACCGCAAAATATGTAAACAAGAAAAGAAGTCCGTCTGCGTTCAAGATTGATGATAATGTTTGGCTATCAACAAAGAACTTATCACTGAAGATGCGGCTGTATCGCGCAAACTGAACCCAAAGTATTGTGGTCCCTTTGAAATAACAGAGGATATTACCGGTGTGACGTACCGTCTCCAGTTATCCCAACCGATGATTGACAGAGGATTACACAATGCGTTCCACGCTAGCCTTTTGAAACCGTTCTTTGAAGATGAATTCAACCGACAAATTCTACCTCCGCCACCTCTCCAATTTCAAGATGGATATGAGAAATTCGAAGTTGAAGCTATACTCGCTCATAAGAAAGAACGCGGAAAAATAAATTCCTTGCCAAATGGAAAGGGTACTGAGATCATGAGAACTCGTGGCTTCCTGAATCATACCTCAAGAATTCACAAGAACTTTCGAATAAGTACAAGCAGAACCTCAAGATTAGAGGCGATTCTTGTCTGTAAAGGGGATTGATGTTGTATTTCACCTCACAGACCTTATAGCTTTACACGAATTCACTGCATCTACTGTACTGTAGATTCAAACCAGTGGTAACCTTACAACCAAGGCCACTAGGCACTTTGCTGTCATTACACTTTCCTTGTAATTATGAACAGAGCGTTTGACCCATTGGTACACTTGGAATAGTTACGGGCGAGTTGCACACTGGGATATTATATCATGGCTTTACTAATCAAAAATCGCCTTGCTATCTAATGCCACCTGGACCAGTGTACTTCTTACATCTTGTCAGAGTATGTCACTCGTGCAGACTACAGTTCTGAAAGCGCTACTTACGATACCGTCAGGGCTGTTTTACGGGAAAACCTTTGAATTCGCTACCGTTAGACTGCAATTTCCTTTAGTTTATAGCTATTTTCAGTTCTATATAAACCTTGTTTGGAGCGGCCGGCTCAACCCAGCCAGCTTCAACCCAAGTTTCAACCACACTTCTACCCATATCTGTTCGTGTGCACTTAACACCGCACATCTGTGTCCTGCGGCCTGACCGGGGAGAACCGCACCCCAGAAGAGCCACAACCCGAGAGAGCCACACCCCAAAAGAACCAAACCTCAAAGACCCACACTCCAACACCTTCGAACTAAGCACTCCAACACCCAAAACCAAACACCCACACCCCAAACAAAAATTTTCTCTTCTCTTGTCTGTTGTTCTCAACGCAGTGGTTTCCCTTGTCTCCTTGGACTTACGGTGTGCATACCGAATTTTAAGGGGGCAATACCCATTATACTGCAGGTGTCACTTGTCGCTTTGGACTTTCGGTGCTTAGCTCGAAGTTCAAGGGGGCAAAACCGTCAGTGACTGCTAAACTCTAAACCTTCCTGGCACTCGAAAGCGGTGGTCAAAGGCCTGCGGAGCCACCAAGGACGCAGAAGGGCCACCACGGCTACTTAGGAACTACTTAGGATTGAGTCAGAGGGAAAGATTGGCGGGTTTAATTGGTAGCGGTAGGAAACGGACGAGGGTTGAATAGGTTTACCAAAAAAAGAAAAAGAAAGAAACAAAAAAGAAACAAAAAAGGAACAAAGAAAGAAACAAAGAAGAAACAAAAAAAAAGAGCAAAATCAAAACCAAAAAAAGAAATAAAAATAAATAACCCCTTCCAGTATTCGCACCAGTCGGTACTATTACAATGAACCTGGCTTCTTTTATTAATTTTCTCAATTCATTTGAGTCTATACTTTTGCACCGCACTGTATGTCGTGCCCCGCAACACGCAGAAGTTAGTCTCCCCATTCAAAATTAATTTTTTAGCGACTTCACAGCTGCGTGATGTGGTTTTTCCACGGCTATACTCAAGTTAGGTAATGGATAGTCTATGTATGTAAACGCATCGATCAGCCTAGTGCTCAAAAGGTCACCAGATTTTGTCCAATTCACTCTACCACGAACGAGGACGGAAGTGGCACGCTCAGTCGCTAAATTGATCTCCACCCTCTGCCCTTTCCATCCTTCCCCGTCCCTTCCACCACTTTCCATCCGCGCGCGAGCGCTCGTGCGCGTAGCGCTCGCCTCTTGCACTGGGAGTAGAGCCCCGCCATCGGCTCCAACGTTTTCCTCAACTTCCAGTACGGGGCAAAATGTTGGGTGATATATTATTTGAAAGATATGGTCGGTTATGGCCCGGAATAACCTACAGGGTGCCCAGTAATACCTCTGAAATTACCCTAAAAAGCAGGTTCAAGGCTCCCAACCAGACAGACTGCGTTGGACATTACGGCAGCGTGCCTCTGATTAAGTACCGTGCGGACCTTAACATATCCCTCCATCGCTCTAATGGTCACGTTCCGCGCGACGTCGGTTAGCACCCTATAGGCGTTCGGGGCCACCCTTCCAGAGTAGATGTAGGGATAGGCACGAGCTTACTTCTCCCGAAGGTTGCAATAAAAGAATCACATCTTCTATGCTTCGCGGAGGCGGCCGCATTGAGCGAGGAGAGCGTATTAAACGTTTGTGCCCTCCTGTGGGAGGGCGCAAGCGGGTTGACGAAGGTCACGTCAAAGAATTCCATACCTCAACTGCTTCCCATCGCCCGTATGTCTGGCCTCGTGCGATGGACCCCGTCCCGGGGTTCGACGGCGGGGTGACGGGCTTCTTTCTGCAGGTCCTTCGCAAAGAGGGCCACTTGATGGCCATGCCGTCGAGTTCTGTGCCCACCGTGTCTGCAGTGAAGGAGGTGATCCCCGAAACAGTCGATGGTTTCGGGGCAGTTTCGTCTCGGGCACGGCACGTCCGAAGGGAACAGCGGGACTTGACAGAAGTATTGGAACCACACCGCGAATTCACGAGGGTCAATACTTGTCTTGAGGCCGGGACACGGGGCGCAGTACACCCATTCCTTGGCGCCCAGGAGGGCCATGGAGGGACGGAATGTGAGAAAATTGACCAAAATATTTTAATCTACATCCCGGTGTCCTACAGTAATGCTTAATTGTGGAGCAATATTTTTTATTGAGGCCCACAATTTATATTCATTGTGAATCATCAAGGAATAATTTTATCTATTTTACAATGGACCTATTTTATGCTGAATTCAGTGTGAAATAATTTTTATGTCCTACAGTTGGGTTTTTATATTATACAGGCTATAAGTATTGCATTTATGCTGCTAACAAATTATTATCTGGATGAGTGATTACCTGGAAAATACTGCAATAATTATTTCTGAGCCTGAATCATGTCTACCAAATTATTGTACGGCTTACCTGATTTTTTGTAGCAGGCCCAACCTGGTGTAGAGTATAAATAGTCCTAGGTTATTAGCAATAATTTTTTATATCCTGGGGCCATCGAAATATTACCCTCGATCTGCTATCATTAAATTTGGTTTTCTATTCATTATTCATTCTAAGTCCAATTGTGACATTTATTTATTTATTCAAGTTGGAACTATGTATTTTTTGGATCGACCTATCCCAATTATTTTGCAGAATGCCTGCCTTTATTGGTTACCGGGGAAATGTTTTCTTGCACTACCGCATTGATTGCGTCTTTTAGTTTCTTTTGCTATTATGTATTGCGGGAGCAAAAGGCACTAAATGGTAGAATCCTTGACTGCAGACAGGAAAGTGAACAATTCCGGTGGGCGTCCAAAGCGTCGGTGTAGGTGGTGAGGCTCCTGGTAGGAGCGGGCAGAACGACTTTGCACAACTTGTTGATGGCCGCGCTGGAGGCGAGGAAGGCGGCCGCGGCGATGTTTTTGGCGGAAGTAAATCCGATCCCTAGGAAGGGCCGCTTCGCATCTAGTGATTTCACTGGAAGTTGAAGCTCCATCCCCTCCCACCCCTTTCCATCCGCGCGCGTGCGCGTACTGTAAAAATGTGTTCGCTGTCGCTATTCCAGTTCTCTATTGCACAGTGGTGTAGCAGAGAAACTGTACCGTCTTGAATGATTTTAGAAATTTGATTTTCCTTCAATGTTTTAATTGACGTGGAGCCCCACGTCATCGTTTTATTTACGTAGTTGTATTCTAGATAGTACAATTCTATAGTTACACCTCTACTTTCTAGTAAGTTCTACTGAGCTAACAAAGTATAGAATTTCTAGAGTAGAGCTACCGTACCGTCTATAAAAGGGGGGGCTCATCTGGATTCTTGTGGGAATCCAGGTACACTCCAAACACCCTTTGCCCCCAACTTTCTGAGAACCTTTACCATCGCCTCTACTGTTCCTTTAGCAGCGCCCCGCTGCCTCCCTCTTTGTTTCACCGGTAGCATCGCTTTCGCCGATTCCGCTGCTTTTTCGCTTTCGTCTTGCTCTAGTTCGAGGTTTTTTACAGGTGCTTTTTTTGTGTGGGTTGTTGAATTTTGGAAAAATTTTTCTGACAGGTGTTACTGTAAGCAATATCATATACTGTACTTGTGGGCTGGAGTGCCAAGTACAGGAGAGTACCTGTGGGCTGGAGTGCCAGGTACTCTAAACCCCATTGTTCCACGCAGGTCGCGGTTACTAATTGAAGAGCTAGGTAACCGGGAACTTGGGGGTGCAGCATAGTCTGCGTTCTCTAGGCTATTCTGTTCAGGTAGCGTGCAGGCCTCACCAAGCTGCGTGATCCTGTTCAGAATACTTAGACTGGACAGTTAGGCTTAACTAAGTTGCCTTAGTAAAGCCGTACTTCTGACCATGTCCCTATTTGAGGGTCCCCTCACAGTATTCCTATACAATCCTATTGCACTCGTTGGCTGTTAGCCAGGTGCACCGACTGGGTCACGGGTTCAGGTAACGCTTCATAGGGTTGACTCGGACTGGACTTGGACTAGGGGGTACGTGCTCAGAACGGGGATTCTTTGGTTACTCGCTAGCTTAAAGTCGGCTTGAGAGGCTTTCCTATAGGGTAAGGACACCGATCGCCGTCTACGTAGTGGACTGGTGGGGATATCCAGAACGGATTGCTGAATCACACCGGAGTGTAGGTGTGATCAAAGCTGCTGGTGAGTCACTCTCTCCGCGGGTAGGGAGCAACCCGTCGTCCAGGGACGAATCCCTTGCAGATTTCCACTTCAAGTGCTTGTAATCAAGTTTAGGTGTTGGTGTAAGGCTTTAAGTAAGAGGTTTGTTGAACATGTCTTTCTTCAAACTAAATAAGCCTATGCTGTTCGATGGGACTCGAGATGCGTTGACGGTTCGGTCATGGTTACATTCAGGAAAAATACCTGAGACTTATTCAGGTGGGCCATGAAGATGTCATCAGTGCCCAGAACGTTATCGACTTTGCTTCGGTATTCAGGACCGGAACTTCCGCAAAATGGTGGTACACGATTGTGTCCGAAAATGCTTGTCCGCCTACATGGGAAGCTTTCAAAATCCTGGTTGAGGCAGAGTTTGTCCCCAGGACAGTGTCATTCGAGCTCGCGACAAGCTTACCAAGATCCGCCAGAAAACAAGTGTGGCAGCGTACCTCTCGGAGTTCAGGAATTTGGTTATCAATATTCCCGGCATCAGTGAGTCGGAAAAATTGGCGCGGTTCTGTGAAGGTCTCAAACCCCACATTCTGTTAGAGGTTCGTAAAGGGAACCCATCCAAGTTTGAAGCTGCGACTGCCATTGATCTTAACGTTAATGGAGCATTTTACGTCGCAGTGTTTTTCACTGGCAGAGGCTCATTTCACACCAATCGAAATGCCTCAGGTCCTCTGCCGATGGAGATCGGAAACCTGGAACGTAAAAACGATGGGAAGCGTTAGAAAGGCTTGATGGAGAACCGATGCTTTACGTGGCATAAGGTGGGATTTAGGCCTCGGAAACACAGAAAAGGAAACGGCAATAAAGGTAACAGGAGTGGTACTCGCATAGTAGCGAACAATACACGGGCAGGACACAGTACTGATTTGAATGGCTTTGACTCGGGAAACTAGTTGGTCCACCAGACTTGGTGAACACTCAGGTGAGGCCAGTAGTGAGTGTGAGCAGATGTCCCAATGAGCAGAGTGAAACTGTTGTGGACATCACCGGAGCTAAATTCTCAGAGGATAGGGAAAAGTCGAGAATCTCCGAAGCCGAGTCTAATGGAATCACGTCTAGTCATGATGACAGCATCCCCACTGATGGACCTATACCAGTGGACCTTATTTAGTACTTGAAGGTAGACTGAATGGAATAGCAGTCAAAGTACTAAAAGACGGTGGATGCAATACCAACGTGGTTTCAGCCGAGTTCCTGAAGCGAAATAGGAACTTGTTTGAGATTCGGCGTGAACGAGTCATTGTTTGCCATTCACAGAATGGAGTTACTGAGGAAGTATCTGAGATCATTTCCAACGGAACTATTACGTTAGGCGAACATACTAGTTGGCTGTGTCCCAAACCAAGTATGATGTTCTATTGGGAATGCCGTGGAATGTTGCCCACAATCCACGTGTCGACTATCGGAAACGGATTGTGATGGTGAAAGATGCTTCCATTCCAGTGATTGATCCAGATAACGAAAACTGTTTTGATGTGTCCAATTTGGGGGCGAAGAAATTTGGACGAATGCTGAGGCATGGGGGCGACTTCGAAGTATTTCAGTTACATGAAGTTCACAGTATGAGAGGAGTGACAGATTCAAAGTTCGATGGAAGACTGAGCAGATTACTGGATATTTTTAAAGAGGTCTTTCAGGATGAAATGCCAAGAGGACTTCCTCCGATTCGATCAGTTGATCATGAGATCAAAGTAGAGGAAGGATTAAAGGCACCTCATCGACCTTTATTCCAGTTGTCCCCATCCGAACTTAGTGCAGCAAAAGAGTATGTCGAGTTTCTTTTGAGGAAAGGGAAGATCAGGTCCAGTAAATCGCCATATGGAGCACCACTTTTCTTTGTGAAAGGAAAGGATGGAAAACTTAGAGGTGTTGTCGATTATCGCGCTTTGAATCGAATCACCAAAAAGAATAATGCTCCACTCCCTCGTTCTGATGAAATGTTCGATCGACTTGGAGATGTGAGATTTCTCCAAGCTTGATCTGAAAAGGGATTCCATCAGATAAGGGTGAAACCGGGACATCGAAAAGACTGCGTTCAATACAAAGTATGGGCAATTTGAATATCTTGTTATGCCAATGGGACTTTGCAACGCTCCTGCTACGTTCCAAACTTTGATGAACCAGATCTTCTATGATTGCATCGATGTCTTCTTGGTTGTCTGTATGGATGATATTCTTATATTCAGTAAGAATGAGGAAGAACATTACGAACATCTGGAAATTGTATTAAAGAGACTTAAGATCACAAGCTGTACATCTCTCCAAATGAAATGCTCTTTCTTTCAGACTGAGCTGGATTTTTGGGTTTAATAGTCGGGAAGGACGGCATTCATGTCAATCCTGAGAAGGCCGAAGTGCTACAAACTTGCCGAAACATGAATCTCTAACAGAGTTGAGAAGTTTCTTACGTAGGTTCATTCCGAAGTTCTCTGCAATTGCTGAACCTCTCACAGATCTGACAAAGAAAGGTCAAGGTATAGGGAAATGGGATCAACAGTATGATAAAGCTTTCCATAAGCTAAAGGAAGTGATGAATTGGCTCCAATCTTAGTTGCTCCTAATTGTAAAAAGCCATTTCGTGGTCATGTATATGCTTCACATCTTGCTGTCGGTGGAACTCTAACACAGTTGGATGAGAATGGAAGGGATCGTGTAATTTCTTTCTATTCAAAGAAAATTTCACCAACTGAGTCGGACTACACTGTAAATGACAGAGAGCTTCTGGCTTTGATTAATTTTTGGGAAGATTCAGGTGCTATCTTGAAGGTTCTGAGTTTGAGATTTTCACAGACAACCTGGTGCTCAAGAGCTTCTTCACAAAACCGAAACTGAAACCGTAACTTCGGAATCTTTCCCATCACACTGAAGCCTGGAAGAATTCACGTCTTAGGAGACGCATTATCCCGAGCTCGCACGTGACGAGAGGAGATCGTGATGTCTCAGTGAATGACGTTGAAGTTCCCTACCTTGATGTTGATCAGATCATTCCTGGTATGATGACGACCAGTTCTTTGGTCCAGTCGTAAAAGCCATGGAAGGAGAGTGGCCTGAGGATACGGTTCAGAAGCAGAAACTTGAAACAATTCTGCCGATGTTCCGAAAAGATGGTTCGAGGCTGTTTTACAATGGAAATTTGTGCGTACCAAGAAGGTCAGTTTCGGATATTTTGGAAATTGCTCACGATTCGAAAGTTTGGACAAGTTAGTGGACATTTTAAATTTGCAAAGAAACTGTCCAGATTGGTAAATTCCATTGGAAACATAAAAGCCGGGATGTTCGAAAGTATTGTGAAGGATGTCTCACGTGTCAGCAGTATAAGGACTCTAATAAAAAAAGTTGACTGATCCAATGTCACTGGAATTGCCTGACCGCAGATGGGGATCATTAGCACAGATTTCATTGTGAGGCTACCCCTGACGAGGAGCGGTCATGAGGCGATCACGACTTGGGTTGATCGACTTACTCGTCGAGTCCATTTTCTGAAATCTAAAACATCAGATACTGCTGAGGATACGGCTCGAGACTTCTTCGCGAACATCTTCAAGAACCACGGGTTGCCGGATGATGTGACTTCAGATAGGGACAGAAGTTCATTTCAAAGTTTTGGAAGACACTGGTGAATCTTTGTGGGGTGAAATTAAGAATGTCTACAGTAGACACCTACAAACAGATGGTGCTTCCGAGATTATGAATAGGATGATCGAGAACTATCTCCGTTGCTATTGCTCTTATCATCATGATGACTGGGATGAACTGCTTCCTTCTGCAGAATTTGCGTACAACTCGGCTGTGAGCGATGATCTGGATATGTCACTATTTGAGCTGGACTTAGGATGGACACCTAAATCGCCATTGGACTTCTTGGCTAGCAGCAGCATACCTCTTCAAGTTGGACGACTTTCGTGCCAAGCTCAAGGTTTCTCTTGAGGATGCGTAATTTGCCTACAAAGTGGAAAAAGCTCGGCAAGCTGCATATGCTTCAAGGCGATACAGGTTCCAGATTATAAGTCGGTTCAAGCTACGGATCAATCGTTCGTTGTTTACGGATGTTTATTCTAGGTCCGAGATTCTAAAAAGCTTGGTGCGCGCAGATATGGGCCATTTGTGGTTAAGGAGATAATTGGTAAGAATGCTGTTCGACTGGATCTCCCTGCTCATTTTAGAATCCATCCAGTCATTCATATCATTCACACCACACCACATTTGGAGCAGCCCAATGATATTGCTTTGCCCATTCCTCCTGCACCTGCACCGCTTGAACTGCCTGATGGACCAGAACAGGAAGTTGAGGTTATCTTGGATCACAAAAAGGTTGGACGCGGTTTCAAGTTCTTGGTTTTGATGCGTGGTGTGCCACGTCATGAGGCGGAGTGGCAACCAACAAAGGACTTTGTTGATGTTACGGAAGATGGATCTGCTGTAGTAACGGAAGCTTTCCAAGAGTATATTCGGAAACATAATATACTCCGCAGTATCATTGACGAGGACGTCAGTAGTCCGGGGAGGGAATAGTGTAAAAATGTGTTCGCTGTCGCTATTCCAGTTCTCTATTACACAGTGGTGTAACAGAGAAACTGTACCGTCTTGAATGATTTTAGAAATTTGATTTTCCTTCAATGTTTTTATTTGACGTGGAGCCCCACGTCATCGTTTTATTTACGTAGTTGTATTCTAGATAGTACAATTCTATAGTTACACCTCTACTTTCTAGTAAGTTCTACTGAGCTAACAAAGTATAGAATTTCTAGAGTAGAGCTACCGTACCGTCTATAAAAGGGGGGCTCATCTGGATTCTTGTGGGAATCCAGGTGCACTCCAAACACCCTTTGCACCCAACTTTCTGAGACCCTTTACCATCGCCTCTGCTGTTCCTTTAGCAGCGCTCCGGCTGCCTCCCTCTTTTTTTCACGTACCGCTCCCCTCTTGCACTGGAAGTTGAGCCCCGCCATTGGCTCCAACCTTTTTCTCAACTTCCAGTGCGTAATTTTTGCAAAATGTCTCCCTCCACGTTTCCTTTTACCCCGCAAAGGGCGCGAACCTACCCAAGCTACCGTTCCCATCTAGAACTTTTCGAGTTTCCACCACGTTCTACGCTAAGCCTAGCGACAAGCTGCTACTTTTCTCCTGGGCAATCGGTGTGGAAAGCAAGACCCGTCCAACTCCTCCCTCGTCCCCGACCTGAAATTCAGAACGTCGAGGCTCCGCGGGGAAGTTCAAGTTTTCAAACGGTCACATTTTTTGGCTGACGCCACATGGCCACCTGGAGTCAAGTCTCGGCGCAACAACAGTACGGAAAGGGAGGTATGAGGTGCATACCGGCGTATGGGATCGGTGTCCTGAGGATTGGCGTACTGTACAGCACTTTAATAAGCCCAATCGCTTAGTAGGGTGCATCGGTTTAGGACCTCAGGGGGGGATTAATTACCACCTAGACTACTGTACAATAATCAACAATACCAGAACGAACATGACGGCCCTGGAACACTGACGGCTACAGGAGTCTCAAATCCAATGGTGTCCGGACGGCTCTACGGCACTTAACTCCCCTGCATAGCACGCAAGTGAAAGAAACCGCCCCAGTGCCATGCCAGATTCACCTCCACCCCAGCACTCCGTCCGGCGCTGCCATCAAGCCCCTCCCCCACCGCCCAACCTGTACCGCCGATGCAGCCCTGTAAAACCCCCGCAAAGCCCCTGCTAACCCGGAACAAATATTCACGACGCACACGCCAGTCATGCATGGCACACATTCCCACCAAGTTCCGTGGTTGTCTGGCAGAAACCTATGCGACCGCCATGCAGGACGCTGCGCAAGCCTGTCAGTGCGGCAGCCCGTCCGCAACTGCCGCCGTCACCAAGCTGTTATTGTTTCCGGCCGTCATGTTGACCAACATCTCCTACACAGAGCACGGCACTGAAGAACGACGACACCATTCCATCGCTGATACAATGAGGGAACGGATCGAGCTTTGGAACGCAGGGCAGTTTCAGACGTTGTGGGAACAGGCAGTGAAACCTGATAGATGAGTCACAAAAGTGTATGTGATTATCAGATTAAGTCTAGAGGTGGACAAGCAATGCATCATTGTATATTTACTGTGTGAGCTGTACGTGATCTACTGAGTTGGATCACATCAACATTAGTTGTTAAGAATAGTATATAAGCTAATACTAGACTAAGAACCAACAACAAAAACGGGGAAGTGATAATCTAATAATCTAATAGGTTATGGGCCCAGAGAACGTCACGAACAATATCAGGTATACCATCAAGAAATTGACTGAGAGTAATTACGCCTCGTGGGCATTACAAATGAAGCTCGTACTGAGGGCTAGAGACCTACGGAGGTTTGTCGAAGGACGTTCCACTATCGACATGGAGATTCAAGGTGAAGACTCTGATGAGGTTGCATCCAGAAAAAGGAGTACAGGTTGAAGCAGCAGTGCTTAGCTGAAATACTCTTGAATGTAGGTGCTAAATTTCTACCATCCTTAGCAATGAAAGACGATCCCAAAGATGTGTGGGATGCTTTAGAGAACATGCAGAATATCAATTCCTCTGCAAGTCAGTACAGCTTAAGGAGTAAGCTGTTTAAAATGAAGATGAAGAATGGACAGTCAGTACGTACGTTTATTGAGGATATATCTCAAATTGAGAATATCCTCGCGATGAGCAATTATGTGCTCCTGAAGATAAGAGGTTCGCTCTATATCAAAGACTAGGCCCTGAATACGATATGATTAAAACGGTTCTACAGAACACTGCTGACTTGACGTTTGAAGAAATTGTGTCAAGATTAGAAATAAAGCAGGAGGAACTAAAATCGTAACAGAAACATAATGTAAGAAGGAGCAATGCTGCCTTTTACACGGGTCAGAAGGTGAACCATAAGGCCAACAGTAGAAGTAGCAAGAAGTTTAAAGGAATCTGTTACGGGTGTGGCAAAGTCGGTCACAGATTTTTCCAGCGTTTCTGTAATCCAGAGTCGCCACAGTATAATGCTAAGTTGAAGGTATCTGACGAAGTTAAAGAGAAAATAAAAAAGCTGAACACTAAGTTCAAGAATGAGAATAGAAAGAATGATTCAGCATGTATAGAATTTGCGACTGGGATGAATGGTATGGAATCTGATTGGTTCCTTGATAATTGTGCTACGCAGCACATGACAAACCGGCGTGACATACTATTCAACTATGAACTGAGAGAGATGCATGACGAGGTCATGAATACGGCCGCTATAAATAGAAAAACGCCTATTAGAAGATACGGCTCGGTAATGTTAAAGCAAGACATAGATGGGACTTGCAGAACGATTAAGCTTAAAAGAGTGGCCTGCATCCCGACAATGCGAACGAGTCTAATGTCACAGACGTTGGCACAAAATGCAGGGATAAGGATTGAATACCCAGCAAAGTCTAATGCGATGAAGGAGTTCATAGGAGACGAGATCATCATGAAGGGTAATACAGAAGGCCATGGTATATGCCATTTGGTTGGAATGCGTGCATTAATATTTGATGGAAGCAATGAAGTTTTGTTAACTCAAAGTGGGTGCGATAACTTACAGCTGATGCACAGGCGAATGTGCCACGTCAACAAAAATGTCTTGAAAGAAATGATCCGAACGAATGCAGCACATGGACCGGATGCAGTAAAGGACAAAAGGGCTCAAAATAGTTGTCGAGAATATAATGAGGGCAGGCAAATTGCCGCACCACATCCATCTAGGGCCAAGAAAGCCCGTGACTTTCTGGAGTTGGTACACTCAGGTATAATAAGACCTACGAGAGTGGCTTCGATCAGTGGATCAAAGTATGTCCTAAGTTTCCTAGACGACTCTAGTGGGGCGTCCTGGATCAGATTTTTAAAGGATCGATCGAGTGTTCCAAGGGCACTTGAGCAATTAATTAATATGACAGAGAACTTAACTGGGAAGAAGGTAAGGCACATCAGGACTGATAGGGGAGTGAATATTTGTCCAATGATTTGCAAAACGAATTCGGAAAGCGAGGGATCTCACAACAAGTAACACCGCCGTATTTCCCTGAGTCGAACGGAAGAGCAGAGCGCTTAAACAGAACCCTGGTTGAGGGGCAGCGAGTTTGCTGTCAGGACTAAGGACAATAAACAACGTAGAAGACTATGAGTTTCTATGGGCTGGGCCGTCGCTACAATGAATTTTGTGAGAAACAGGACATTCACAAAGTCTACTCATGGGTCTTATGGGAATGAGACCCCTTTTGAAGTTGTACATGGCACAAAACCTGACCTTTCAAAACTAAGAGTATCTGTATCTGCAGTTCAAGTTAAGAAGCCTGCAAAGTACAGAGAAGGAAAATTTGATTCCCTGACGTGGGACGGCATACATGTGGGATACAGTGAATCAGATGCGTACAGAATTTTTGTTCCTGATCTGCATAAGGTAATAGTGTCAAGGGACGTAAGATTTATCAAAGAAGATCCAGGACGGCCTGTATCTGAATCTAAGACTATTAGTACACGCAGTCAGGATAATGTCGACGATGTGTTTAGTAATACAGATGATCGCACAGGTACAGAGAATGAAGAAACATAACCAGGATTGGAAGATCTTGTTAAGCAGAATGAACACCTGCTTACTCACGTACCAGAGAGACTTAAACATGTCACCAAGCGTCCAGAGAGATACACATATGACAGCATGCTGGCATTCTTAACAGTACAGCAGCTTAATGATCAATCCAATGAAAATCTACCTACATCCATAGAAGAAATAGAATCGTCCATGTACTCTAAGTAATGGACAGAAGCCATACGGACAGAGCTTGAATCCATATCAGAACAGAGTAAGTAAAGTTTCTAAGGGAAAGAAGCTTATCAAATAGAGGTGGATTTTTGGTATCAAGAAAGATGCAGAAGGTAAGATAGTAAGGCACAAAGCCAGACTGGTGGCAAAAGATTTCACTCAAGTTCATGGAGTGGACTACTATGAAGTGTTTGCACCTGTTACCAAGGTCTCTACAGTAAGGTTCCTATTGGGGCATGTCGCCGCACGTGACTTCGAACTAGAGCAAGTCGACATAAATACAGCGTTCCTAAATGGAGAGCTGGAGGAGGAGCTCTACCTTGAACCACCACCACTAGCAAAGAATTTGCAAAGCGAGTTTAAATCTTTGACATGGCACGGCAAAGGGTGGAGATTGTTAAAAACACTATACGGGTTAAAGTAGGCATCACGTGCATGGAGCGTGAAGTTTAGTAAATTCATGGAGAGTATTGGTTTTATGCAGTCCGATGCGGACCCATGTTTATATAAGAAGGTCATCAGGGGATGCATTTGTTTTGTGGTCTTTTATGTTGATGATTTATTGATCGCCACCAAACGCAAGGAAACTTGTGAAGTTGTGAAGTCTCTGATTCGAGGAAAGTTCGAAGTAAGGTGTCTTAAGGAAGCAACTTATTTCCTTGGAGTGAACATACAAAGAGACAGGGAATCGAAAGTGGTACTCATTTATCAACACGGATACATCAGTAAGATACTGAAGAAGTTTAACATGGACGGCGCAAAGGAGTCAGTAACTCCAATGGTATTGGGAAGTATGAAGAACGGAGAAGAAACGCCCTGTAATGCACCGTATAGAGAACTAGTGGGCTGTCTAATGTATCTGGCTGTCACAACTAGACCTGACATAATATATACAGTTGGCTGCTTGTCGAGACACTACAGTCATCCTACAATATCTCACTTGATGGCTGCCAAGAGAGTGCTGCGGTATTTGAAGAAAACCAATAGTTACGCTATCAAGTATGGTGGTAGTAATGCACTCGTAATCCATGGATATACCGACTCCGACTGGGCAGGAGATCTATCTAGGAAATCTACAAGTGGATAAGTATATTGTTTAGCAGGTGGTGCTTTTACTTGGAAGTCTAAGCTGCAGAATGTGGTTGCTGCATCAAGCACTGAAGCAGAGTATATTGGACAGGCATTAGCAGCAAGAGAAGCACTCTGGATTAGGAAGTTGTGCAATTTTTTTGAGATAGACATCAAGTCAGTGACGATATATGCTGATAACCAAATGGCTATTAAGTTAGCTAAGGAGGCCTCTATTACGGAAAGAAGTAGGCACATTGACGTTTGTTACCATTTTGCTCGAGACTATGTGAGCAAAGGAAAGATTGAGATCAACTATATCCCCACATCATCAATGCTAGCTGATTGCATGACCAAGCCACTTGAACGAGTTAAATTGGAACGATGTGTTTCTGGTATGGGAATGGTGCAACATGAAGACTTTATCTGAGGGGGCATGATAGATGAGTAATACAAGTGCATGTGATTATCAGATTAAGTCTAGAGGTGGACGAGCAATGCATCATTGTATATTTACTGTGTGAGCTGTACGTGATCTACTGAGTTGGACCACATCAACATTAGTTGTTACGAATAGTATATAAGCTAATACTAGACTAAGAACCAACAACAAAAACGGGGGAAGTGATAATCTAATAATCTAATAAAACCCAGCACCCGCGCCACGCACGCTCCATCACCCACCGAGCAGAAAAAGCTGAATGTGCGCCGAGCCACCAAGCTGGCCAAGGAAGGGGCATATGAAAAAGCGGCACACGCCTTAAGCTCTCTGGGGGTCCTTCCTCCATCGCCTAACGTCGTTCAGGCACTCCTCAAAAAACACCCCCAACAGCCAGAGACCGCCTCCAGTGGAACGGGGGAACATACTTCATGTGCTACTGCGGCCTCATTTCGGGACTTCAGTGAGGAGGAGGTTCTTGGAGCCGTCAGGGGTTTCAAACCGGGATCTTCTGGGGGAGGGTCCGGTCTTAGGCCGAACCATATCGTGGAACTGCTCAGGTCTCCGTCTTCATCAGGCCAGTCAGGTTTCCTACCAGCGCTCACGCGTTTTGTTAACATTCTGGCCTCCTGACGTGCCCCAGCCGCTCTCTCCCCTTGGATATCTGGAAATCTTTGCCCCTCACCCCGTTGACCAAGAAGGACGGGACTCTCCGACCTATCGCAGTTGGTGAAACGCTTCGTAGATTGGTCGGCAGCTGTTTGATGAAACGAGCTACGAGAAAGGCTGCCAACTATCTCCAACCGCTGCAACTGGGCATCGCCACAAGGGCCGGAACCGAAACCATCGTCCGCAGTGTCCGTAGGGTTGTTGACAAGTTTGGCACTAGCTCTGAGTACGCTATGCTCACAGTATACCTCAAAAACGCTTTTAACCTGTGCAGCAAAACCGCTTTTCTGGACGCCGTCAAACGCCTATTCCCCGAATTGCTT
This sequence comes from Kappaphycus alvarezii, assembly GCA_002205965.3. NCBI lineage: Eukaryota > Rhodophyta > Florideophyceae > Gigartinales > Solieriaceae > Kappaphycus > Kappaphycus alvarezii. The sequence continues at coordinate 347,805 of NADL03000466.1, forward strand.
CCATGGGTCTCGTGGCTTTACGCAAACAAGCCAGCGTACTTGTGGTTCGGCCCCCAAATCATTCTCAGCATGAGAGGAACACAGCAAGGGGACAACCTCGGTGGACTTCTATTTGACCTTGTCCTGCACCCCTTCCTACTTAAGCTCCAGGAGCTACTACGGTCGGGTAACCAGGAAGACGACAGCGTGGGTAACTTGCTGCTACATCTATGGTACATGATGATGGGTACATCATCGTGCGCCACGACCAAATCGCCGGCGCCGTCGAAATGCTCTCATCCATCGACGCCACCAGCAGGGGACTACACCTATCCCTGCCCAAATGCAGGGTCTGGTGGCCTACTGCGCCGCCGGCGTCCATTCAATGCTTATACCCGAAGGAGCTGAAGCAAGAATATAGCGAGGGTACACGCGTCCTAAACACCCCCGTCGGTTCCTCGGATTGGACGAACAAATTCTTCACCACTCACATCCAGTCCCTCGAACCGTTCCTCGAAGCCGTCATAGACATTAACAATATGCAAGTGGCTTTTCAGCTTTTGCGCAATCGCTTCGGGTATGTGATGTGCGCAAAATTTGCACACGGAAAAAAATCTAGAGGAGGACCAAATTTGGATACAGTATCGGGATTTGCAAGATATTTTTACAGTTCCTGAATTTGCAAGACATTTTTAATTTGGATGAGTGTGGAAAATTCATGGGTTGATTTTTTTATTTTGACACACGCTGTCATAATAGATGTCAGTACAAGTTCTGGTTCTGGGTGGTACTAAGAGTGACTCTGAAAGGTCTATATAATGATCACATTAATTCCCACCCCTGGTCAATGGCTGGCTGGCATGAGTATGGCACCTAGATATTTACCTTGAGGAAATATCCTCTAATAGTCTCTCTAGTTCACACGATTCCCTTGAATGTATTTTATGGTTTTTAGTATGTTTCTTTGAGACTTTAGGGATACCCAAAAAGTCTATATAAGGTGAGTAAACTGCTTCCTGCTGTGGAAGTCAAGCAAGTTGGCAGACAACTTAAACTCAAGTCCCGAGTAGTAGGAAGTTGAGAGTCAACTTCAGACCCAAGAAACCTTTTTCCTACGCTGCTCACAGAGCATCAGTAGTAGACTCTGCCCCTTTCATACTTGCTTGTAGCCCTCTCAACTCTCTTCCATATACACTCCTTCTTGCTCGTTCAACTATACCACGGTAGCACTTTTGTCGCTTGCAACACCTCCTTCTTGGGGTGGTTGGTTCTGAGTATCTCTTCCCCCGACGATTTACCCCTATCAGTATGCAAGATAGGATACCTCCTTCGTGTGGTGCCACCCTCTTGCACGACGGAGGGCGCCGCTATGTTTGACGCCATGATAGAGCGATGTCTCCGGACACTCGCCGGAGTACTGGACTCGGATATTTTCTCAGAACTCCAACTACCGGTGAAACCCCTGGACCCTAAGAAACCCACCCTCGGCTTAGGGTTCACATCGGCGAAAAGCATCGCGGGGGCCGCTTTCCGTGCCTCCAGCGCAGCTGCCAACAGGCTGGCCACCGGTATCTTGCCGGCAACTATCACGGATCTTACGACGTACAATGATGCCGTCCGCGCCCACCGAATATGGTCGATCTTCTGCCTGCCCTCACGACTTCTACCCTTTAGTGTATTTTGCTCAAGCAAAACCCCTCCGCAAAAGACACTAACAGAAGCAGTCCATGCCGCAATACAAGAAGAGATCCCTATCGGCGACCAACGAAGGCAAGCTTTCCGGGCTTCTATGGGCCTTCCTGGCGCAAAGGAATGGGTCTGTTGTGCTCCGTGCCCCGGCCTCAAGACCAATATTGACGCCCGTGAGTTCTCAGTGTGGCTCCAGTACTACCTCCAAGTCCCGCTCTTGGCCCCAGACACGCCGTGCCCACGCACAAACTTCCCTGAGGTCCTCGACTGCCACGGGGATCACTTCTTGCACTGCCTGCATGGTGGGCACCGGACCCGACGACACGACCGTCAATTCGTCCTCCTCGCCCAAGACCTGCAGAAGGCAGCCCATCATCCGGCCATCGAGCGGCGACAGGGGCTTCACCGCACAAGGCCGGATATCCAGGCATTGGGGAACAACGGAGGAACGGACTTTTTTGACGTCACGTTCGTCAATCCTCTTGCGCCCTCCAATAGGAGAGTGCGTACTCTCAACCCACTCACCTCCCTCAACGCAGCCATCTCCGCCAAACGTAGAAGGTATGAACCACTGCTCGCGACTGCTACTAGAGGAAGGCTTGTGCCTATCCCAATATCCACCCTTGGAGGCTGGCACCCAGACGCGTACGCGGTGCTAACCGATGACGCGCGGAACGTGGCCGTTCGAGCGATGGAGACCTATGGGATGGTTAGAGCGGTGCTTACCCAAAGGCACGCTGCCGTGGCCGTCATGTCCAACGCGGCATGCCTGCTCGCCGGCATTGAGCCGGCCCTGTAAGGAAGGTCATGTACTGTAGTGTTACCCTTCAGCGACGACTTATCCCGCATAACGCATTAGCCGCGTGGATATAACCGACCACATCTTTCATGCACTAAAATAACCCAAAAATTTCCCCCTCACCAGCCCTGCTATTGCCCTGTCTGTCTCACGAGAACAGGCCCGGCGGCCGACCTCCACAAAAGCCCGGCCGAACAACGGAAACTTGACTTCGCTCCCTCCCCGCAAGGAATCGACGTCACCATAGTCAGCCCGCACTCTCGCTCCTACCGAGACCTCGCCGATGGCGGAACATCCACGCTCGAACGAGCCACCCTGAAGAAGCACAACTACTGCGGCACTCTTTGCCGGTCCGAGGGCATCGAACTGCCCCCTTTGTCAATCGACGTTTATGGGCAGATTGACATCTCCGGCCTCCAGCTCCTCCAGGACATTGCCAACCGCACCGCCGCTAGGCGGGGAAAGCCGGCCTTCACGGAGTTTCGCGCGATTCGTACAATGGTGTCAGCATTCGTGCAGCGGTATACTGCCGTCATGATCAACCAGCGCAAATTCTGCGCGGTTGAACCCCAATAGGTCCAGCCGGGGCCGTACGGTCCCCTCGTAATGCATTTTGTGTGTGTAATCTTTACGGGATGTGGAAAAAGCATGTGGGAGATTATGCTGAGGGGATGTAATACAGAAAATGGTCCTCCCCTCATGTAATACAGGAAATGGTCCTCCCTTCATGTAATACAGGAAATGGTCCTCCCTTCGTGTAATCCAGCAACCTACAACGATCCCGCCCCTAACTTCTCCCACCGTCATTTCCAAATTTACTTCCATTTTATCTAGATATTTTTATACTGTATTTAGCCCTCTCAATCGACCCCGAATCAAGTTCCTTTTCCCTTTTAGCTTACTTCCTCCTCCAAATTCACCTTTTTTGAGAAGAAGGGCGCAAATGCACTACTGCAAAATCCCTTGCAGATTTATTCCTAATCTATAGAACCTGCCCCGGGAGCCTATTTAAACCCCTTTATTCCAAGTTCCAAATATCCCCGATCATTTTACTCATCACCCCTCCCCCCCAAAACACCCTACATTGCCTCCCATTCCCCAACGTCTATCAGAATGAACAACCTTCGCCCCTCCGCCCCCATCACCAAAAGCCGCCCCTCTCGCCCCATCAACGGCCTAGCCCTAATGAATAATGGGCCAACAGACTACGACGACTACTTCAGGAGGATGGACCGTGAGCGTGTTCGGGAGTGGGTTCGTCGCCACTACTTGGAGGAGGCGGAGGAGGAGGAGTCAGACGGGACTGAGTCGGACGTGGAGGGATCCGAGGATGAGGAAGACTTTGTAGCTCCGTGGGAACCGATGGTGTATAATCGTGGGGAAGTTGCTGTGGGGGATGGAGGGGATAGTGAGGGCGTGATCGTCATCTAGGATTCTTCTGATGGGGTTGGCGCGGAGGCTGAGGGTCACGAGGGAGGGTTGGAGGATCTGGATATGTCTGATGAAGCCATTTATCATTCTGAGCCGTTCGAGGGAATTTGTAGGGATTGCATTGATAGTATGGATATTTTGGAGGAGTTATTTGGTTCTGATCTTAAGGATAACGATTGTGAGGAAAAGATACAGATATTTTCCTTGATAATATCTTCCATCTGGCCAATCACATCCACAAGATGCCCTTTTATGCGTTTTATGGTATTTAGTATGTTTGATTGAGACTTTAGGATTAGCCGAAAAGTCTATATAAGCTGAGTAAAGTGCTTCCTCCTTGAGAGGTCCAGCAAGTTGGCAGACAACTTCAGGTCAAGCTCCGAGTAGTAGGAAGTTGAGAGTCAACTTCAGACCCAAGAAACCTTTTTCCTAAGCTGGTCGCAGAGCATCAGTGGTAGACCCTGCCCCTTTTATACTTGCTTGTAGCCCTCTCAACTCTCTCCCATATACACTCCTTTTTATTTGTTCAACTATACCACGGTAGCACTTTTTTCGCTTGCAACACCTCCTTCTTGGGGTGGTTGGTTCTGAATATCTCTTCTCCCGACGATTTACCCCTATCAGGGGATTACAGAGAAACAAACATGCGAAGGGGGATGAGAGAGAAACTAACCGGAAATGCATCTGGTAAGAACTTGACGAGCTTGCAACCCATGCAAGCAGAACACAAAGCGCGTGATTAGGAGGTGCAGCTCCCATTGGGGAGTGGTGCCTCGACGTGCAGCAGCGAACGTAGAAAGGCGCCGGAAGAAAGTCGCCCGTCGGCCCCAAGGGCACCGAACACATCAATACCAACAGGAAGAAGCCGTATATTGTTCGTGTGGCAGACTAGACCGTAGTGCGTGTGTTTCGCACGTTCAGCCATTGAGGCAGCTGCGCCGCCAGATAGGGCACACTGCGAAACGCAAGAAGTGACCTGTGGATGGGCCACTGTGACATCCAAAGCGATATCCTTCGGGTCGAGGCCATATGCAGCAGGGATATAAAGATCTATGCGAAGGGCGGACGAGGGAGAGGACGAAGGGGGAAGGGGAGGAAGCAGATGTTCAAGAGAGGCAGAAATTCCGAGCTCCTTACAGTAACGATGGAGAGCGTTACGCAAGACATTGTGGCGACGAGTCTGCCCATCGTTGTACTTACAGGTGAGGGCATGTTTGCCCAGGGGATCGAGCAACGGGGCGGTGTCGTTGGAACGGCGAGCACATATTGGACATCGATCATGACCGGAGAAAATCGCGCGGCCGAGGCGTAGAGATACAGCGACTATCCAAGCTTGCGAGGACAGATACGTTCCGCGGTGAGGGTGCGGTAAAGTTGAGAAAGCTGAACAGGCGGACGACTCATGGACGGATAGGAGGCGAGATCTGTCGCGGTCAGAGGATGATCGGAAGATCCGATCAAACGTCGAACTGTGAAACTCAGACGAGATAGCAGACTGGAGCCGTTCGCCGGGGACCGGCGTTTGACATCGCTGAAACAGGGAAGTGGGCGACAAGAAAGCCGAGAGATCTGGATAAAGGGTAGATAATAAAGAAATCGCGGCCCGAGGCACTTTCTCTAGGTGTAGGTCTCCCGAGAAGGAGAGCAGATCTGAGAAACGGCGGAAAACATCAATCATCGAAGCCGCATAAGCGGACTCAGGGATTGAAGAAGCGAGAGTAATGCCGAGACCACCGTAGGAAATAGGAAGGCAGGCTTGCTCCCATTCGGAGTCGGTGCAAGGACCATGAATCTGTGCGAAAGCCTCCCGCTGCTTCCGGTCGAAGCTGACGGCCAAAGCCGTAGATTGGTGGGGGAGGGAGTCCGCAGCAGATAAATAACCTTACAGGCGCTCGCACAGAAACGGTGCAAGTGGTAGGCCATCTGGGCGTCATCGAGGGACTGAAGACAGGAAAAGATGCGATCTACTGCAGCTTGACGGGTGTCGAATGCGGCGCTGACGAAGGAATCGGAAACAATGGGAGAGCCGAGAACGGTAATGCCATCGGGCGTGGAGAAGGGGCAGGGAAGAGTGAGGGGAGAAGGATTATAGGAAAGGCCGTACACGTGGGTTTTGGTCATATTCAGTGCGAACCCGATGGCTTGTCCCTGACTCTGGAAGAATTGCAAAGCCTCGAGGGCCTGCGAGCGGGGAACGACCAAGTTCCCATCGTCTGCATACCAAGCGTTGAGCGGGGGCCGGAATTGCTCCTGCAACTTGAGAACGAGAGAATGGAGAGCGAGAGCAAAAAGCAGAGCCCCCAACGGATCCCCCTGTTGAGTGCCATCGGCGCTTAGTATGGAGAATGAACCGAATGAGAGAAAAGAGGTATCCCATAGCAGTAGTGAACCCATCGCGCGATGCCAGGTGCAAAGTCCAGAACGGCATCAAGAATGCGTTGTCTAGAAATGCTGTTGAAAGCATTGTGGGCATCGACTTGGATCAATACGTGGTCCTAGAACTTGGTGTTTTGCGTCAGGCGACGGACGGCATGAATAATGGCCTCAGCCCCATTTTTAACGCCCACGCCGAGTTGATGAGGCAAGAGATAGGAAGCTGCAGTCGAGCTGGCCTTGTGAGCGAGGAGGCGGGCAATAGGTCGGCGGAGGAGGAGACCAACAGCTATAGGGCGAATTCCACCGTTTGGCTTGTGGAGGGCTGTGAGCCGGCCCCCGCAGAAGTAGGCCCAGCACGAGTCCGGTAGTTCGCCGTTGGAACACATGTTAACAAACTTGGTCAGCACATAAAGACAGTCACGGGCGGGATGCACTCCCCCCGCAGGTCGAAGCAACATACGGAGAAAGACCGGGAAAAGGCCATCAGAGCCAGGGGCGGTGGACGGGTCGAGGCTAAGGATGGCTCTACGAACGTCCGAAACGGAAAACTTGACGGCAGGGGGAAGACGAGAGTTAGGAAGGGGCTGAACGGGGGACGCGGGCGTGGGCTGAAGAGATTTGAGTCTGCGGAGATTTTCTTCCGAGGGCACAACAGATGGGGTATCGTGCAGTAAGGCTGCTGTGGCGCGGGAAGGACTGCCACGGTGCAGTAAGCGGCGGCTGCGCTGGAGCGTAGATGGGGAAGGAGAGGCGTCGGAATGAGTAGCAAGGGGGTGGAAGGCCCTGAAGAGGGAGAGGGCTTCAATGAAGAGGTCATCGAAGAGACCGGAAGACGCGATACGAATGCGGTCAGCAAGATTGGAGCAGTTTTCAGAGCGGCTCGATCGATGGAAGCGAGGATGATTGCGTCGAAATACGAGTTTGGGGAGGGCGACAAGTTCGAGAAGGGCACGATGACGATGTGCATCAGACGGAGCAGCGATGATACGGCTCAGGGAGGCAAAATAGAGGTCGTAGGCCGCTGCTTGAACTGGGCGAGGGATGTACGGAAGAACGGGTATCGAAGCCCTGAAAAGAGCAGGGAAAGTAAGGGCAGTAGGAGGGACAGAAGCAATCCTACTGGTCATTATCGGTCATTAATTCCGGAGCTGGGACGTATTCGAGGACAGAGAACCGACCGTCAGCCTGCGGGGAACAGGGGAGCTAGGAGCAGAAGAGGTCGCGGGCCCAGGGCCGCGACGTGCAACCAGGGTAAAACCGTCCGTATCGGTCACTTCTGGACGGGCACGACGGCGCTTAGAGTGGACAGCGGGAACCGAAGGGGGTGCGAGGGGGGCATGTCCTGGGCAAAGGTGGGATCGGCAGAAAGAGTCTGGTAAGCTGCGGATTCCGTTTCGCGGAGGGATTGGGCAAAAGCAGGAGCCGAATACCACTGGCAGGACGGAGATTCCAGGCGTTCGATTTCCTGTCGAAGGCCAGGAAGGACGCCGCGGAGCTGGGCAGGAGACAGGTCTGAAGAGATGTCCATGATGTCCGAAAAGGACCCCAACCTGGAGAAAAAAGGGCTGACAAATCACCAACCTATTGGTGTTGAATGGAGGCTTGCAAATTCGGGAAAAGAAGGTTAGCTTGAAACACCAGTTCTTTCGACAATGCTATCAACCAACTCAACTATCATCAACGCCAGAAACTTTTACGACCTCACTTTGCACCCCGGTACCTTCTGCTGCCTGCTGTCGACAGTTCTGCACATGACAACACTATTTAACTTTTCATAAAGACAAACTCTCATACTTAAATTATTACTAAAAGCCTTTTGCTCTGCGTTTTTCTCCGCAGTTGTCCCCTTTCCAACATCCTCTGCCTCATCGATTCTCAACTTGTAATTGTGTGAAGCTTACGTCATTTGGCGTTCTTCCCTGACTCATTACGTCTTTCTTGGCGCTCCTGTCGTGGATTTTCACGTTCAGTAGCAGCTCTCTGCTGCTCTTCTTTCTGTTGTTCAATAACGTTTCCCACCGTGAAACACTTTGCAGGGTCACCACTAGGAAACAGAACTCAAACTTTTTGTACTGCTTACTGTAGTGCTTGCAGTGCTGGTCGAGTTCCTTGCGCCTATTCGTGAGAAATATTCTATAATAATGGTGTTCATAGTGTTTTTCTCACCAACTAGCGGAGATTGGCGCTGTATTTTAGCTGACTTAGTCGATCCCAAGTTCACTGTCTCCTTTATCTCATTTTAAGTGTCTTTTTCAACGTAACTTCTCCGAACAGACGGAAGGCGAGAAGATATACCTCCAGTTCTCCCACCCACTGTATGGAGGTTCTAGCTCCCTGCTTCATGGAATCTTTCTGTGACCTTAATTTGTCTCGCAAGGATTCATCGAGGGGAAATATTATAGTGACCTCAAAGGCGCTTCTAATGTCTACTGCAGTCATCGAGGGGAAATATAATAGTGACCTTAAAGGCGCTTCTAATGTCTACTGCAGTCATATATTCGTATGAATTCAAAGTATAGTCAAAATTGAATTTAACCTAGGTTGTATCTGCGGTGTTTTCGGTAAGGTACTTCACTGTTTTGAGCTCTGCATGTGCGCACTGCGTCAAGACAAGGAACGCCATTGTTCCAACCCTTTCTCCTATCCAATGTCATTCTGCTCAGAAAACTCCTAAAACTGCGTAAATCAACAGCAAAATTCCTTCGTACAGCAGTCTTTTGTCGGTCAACTATCATCTTTTTCCGCCAGTTGAAATAACAGGTGATTTTCCTCTTCTTTCCTTTCCCGAAAGCATTTAATCCATTTTATTTGTTCCGTTAAGTCCAGGAAGCATTTAATCCGATGTACGGTTGCCTTACTGACGTTGATCATAGTCGAGATTTCCTTTGAAGGTTACCCTATCTCTCTAAAGGGACTGAGTGCCTTAGATCTGTTCTTTGCCTGTTCGGAGGGGCCTGACTGGCAATTCTTGAACTTCCTCGCCTGCTGGCGCATTGATAGTGTCATCTTGAGATTGCAATATCCACTCTTGGAGGCTGGCACCCAGACTCGTACGCTGTGTTAACCGATGTCGCGCGGAACGTGGCCGTTCGAGCGAGGGAGACCTATGGGATGAGTAGAGCGGTGCTTACCCAAAGGCACGCTGCTGCGGCAGTCATGTCCAACGCGGCCTGCCTGCTCGCCGATATTTAGCCTGCCCTGTAAGGAAGGTCGGTCATGTACTGTGTTACCCATCAGCGACGACTTATCCCGCATAACGCATTAGCCGCATGGATATAACCGACCACATCTTCCATGCATTAAAATACCCGGAAAATTATTTCCTTCTTTAGATCTTACACATTGATCAGAGAGCTGCAGAGGGTCAAAGTACGGATAGATACGAATTAGTGGACCCATGACTTGTTAAAGCGTAAGATATAGAACGGTTTCGGTTTTAATGCCCTCGTTCTAAATTTCCCCACCCCCCAAATTAAGCTATTATGGAAAGTACACTTAACTGTAAAATAGACTCACAAATAAAGTATAGCACTAACCGCAAAAAAATATAGAACCCCCTATATTTTTGCTATATAAACGCAACAAAAAACAAAAGCAAGAATGACTCAGTCCGATTGAACTATGGATACAATTCATATGAAAAGGCAGATAATTAACGTGTAACAGATAGTTTTCGAAAAGTAACTTTGCAACGGTTACCTCGGCAAATACGAAATAACTATGGGGCACTTGATCATGTTTTTATCTTTTTCAAAAAGGAATACAGCAAAAAGGATCCAGTTCCGTCATGTAGACTATGGCTACAACTTAATGAACTAGATGTGCCAAGTAGAGTTAAATTAACCACAGTGAGCAGGCGAAATCCATTGCATGGCATGGGAAACATATGCCCCAAAAAAGATCTCCTGCCGCCTCAACAAGAGTCGAAAAGCCATTTAAACATTTCTCAGGGATTCGGAAGAGTGTAAAAGAGCCCATAATAGAGAAAAGCAGTCTAAAATTTCCCAGAGAAAGACGAGATTTCTCCTTCACTGGGATTCTTCTTGGTAAAAGTCAGCCGATGCCCTGCGAAAGGACCATGACCTGCGGATGTCGAAGCGCAGGACTCAGTATATCCTTAACAACTGTGGAATATTTAAGTACATGAAAGCAGAAAAAGGCTCTCATTTTATCGAAAATTCAAGTGGAAAAAATTCAAGATGCCACGGGAGACTGCAACTTTGAAAATGGAAGACTGCGGACGGATCTTTTTCTGATGATAAACATTCGATCTGGATTGCTACGACAGATTTAATTCGTATCGGCTTGAACTCAAGAAGGAAGAAATTGTTTCATCGAGCGGTCCTAAAAAATGATCGCTGATGATATGGACCAGATTTTCAAAGAAAGGCAAAAATTTAGTCGTCATCATTAGAAGGATGAAAATTTCTGTGTACTTGCTACCACTCATAGGTGGGAAAATACATGTACTTACATTTTCAGCTTGATCATGTGGAGATAAATGCGGCTAATGTTACTGTGATTCTGTGGGCGCAGACAAAATCTATTAGTTTTGGACTGACCCGCTAGAAGGTTAGAACTCAATCAAATTAAAAATGTTTCAGACATGTAGGCAAGGGCTCTTTATGGGGTCATAAAGCAGCACAATATTGCCGTAAGCAGCTATTTGAATGAATGGGACAAACTGAACAGTTTGAATTTGTATAGTCTCGTGTGATGCATGCAAAAGGGGAGTTTGAATGTATTCGAGGCTGAAAGTATCAAAACAAATCATTAAACGAATACTTGAAAATTTTCTCTTGTTATCCCTTTTTGCGAAATTCTTCATGGTTTCCTCATTGATACCGTCGTAAATTAAAAAAATGATAGGTGAAAGTAAGAAGGGGGGATTTCTGTGTTGTCTTGTTTCCACGTCCCTCTCCACACTAACGGCCAGCCCTGTTCATATGGTACTTGCGGGTTCAAGTTCCAACAAGCTACACTCTGCGAGGCCGACAATAATTAAAAATAACCAAAATTCTGTAGAAAATGGTTGAAAAATAATCGAGGAAAGCAACTGAGTACCGTAGAAAACTGAAAAAAAAGCGTCATACAAGTCGCGAAAAAGGTGGGTTTTTGGTTACTCTTCAGGAGCCTCCAACACCACCCCGGCCCCAGATGGAAGCCCTGCGCACCATGTAACAATGACCTAGATGATACAGGAATCCACTGAACCCATCCTACCTTCACGTCATAGCTCTATACATTCCGCGCTGAACACCTCCAACGCGCCACTTCATCCTTAGAACTGCCCCACTACTACAGCCAAACATACCACATTCCCCAGCTTGCGGTGCTGTCTACGCTCCGTACGCGCGTTATTTCAGGCCAACTAAAACCCTCTGGACTGCTCCATACATGTCAACACTGGCGGAGGTTCATTTGGCGTCGGAAATATCCGAAAAATCCTTACATGGGCCACTAGGATGGCGAAAACCAACCAAACCGCGAAGAAGTAGACGGGAGGAAAGGCGCCGCGTCATGATTTGATGGCGGAGGCGGGTGTGCAAAACTGTTGGCGAACCTATTCATCGATAAGGCATTCGGTAGGAAACTCATTCCAAGAGTAGAATTTATCTTGCAAATCACTCGTTGGTGCGAAAAGCGCCCGAATCAACGTTTGTGTTTCCTTTTTAAAATATCGCGAGCTCCATCCTCCCTACCTTTCCCGGGTCTTCTCAGGATCCATATCGTACTTTTCCGATATTTCGAAGGGCGCTGTATGTCAGCTGCACTGGCCAACGCGTTATCCCTCATCTTCGGGCCCGGTCTTGCGGGTAGCTTCTGGAGAACAGATTACGCTCGATATCAGGGTTACTTAGAACAACTTGGTTAATTTCCTTGTTTTCTCTCCTTTGCTGACTTTCAAAAGGATTTATATGAAGTGTACCCTGATCTTGAGGTCTTTTTCCATAGTAAGTCGGAACGGGGTCAGCCGGAAGAACTAAACGCAGTCTTTGCCGAACAGTGGAATCTTCGGTCGACGCTGCGTGGGTGCGCAGCTTGCCTGGTTCTTCTTTCCCCGTAATTAAGGTTGCGTCGGTTACCGGACCACTCGGATAGCAGCATTCAATTTGTCTTGACGTCAGAGAAGACCAAAATCCCCATCTATGACTGCGCCGAGAGTTACGCTATGCAAATTCTCCGAAGCATCAATCGGGATTTGTTGCGACGGGAATATCCCAGACGACTATTTGAAAATAGTCGATGTGCGCCTTCTAGTTCCACTGAGCGGTCAAGAGGTCCCGCCTCTTAATATGACAATTCACTTTAGGAAATAGCATGTCACGAAGAGGAAACGTCGCCATCGTCGTTTAAGGGTCACTTTACCTCTCCTTCTATAGATAAGCTTTAAGAGGTAAGTCCTCTCAGTCGTTGACCGTTTTTGTTGATAGGGAAACTTTTCTTTTGCTTTCGCGCAGCCTTCTACATAGCAGAAGGAGTTTTCTAGAGTTTCGTAAAACATAAACATGAAATCTAATTGTAGTCAGATGATAAAGAAGTGACATGAAAACAGAAAACAACACATGGGACAAACATAAGATAACTGTTAGTCTTCATCTACAGGACGGCTAAGGAAATAGTTCTGTAGGTAAAACGGGCGCAGAGAGTTAGATACCAGGCACCTTGTTTGGACAGCTCGTCTGAAATACCTACTCCAATAAGATGATGGTCAGTATAAAGGGTGAGCTGCTTTCCAAATGCGACACCGTCCAAAAAACGAGACTGTAGAGCAGATCATTTAGCCTTGGAATTTAAGGCCTTGGCATGCTCAACCAGGACCCAGTCTCCAGTACTAAACTTTCGGCGTTGTACTGCCTCACCTGTCCTACCGAGCCGCTGCATCTACATATCGACCCTCTTCGCGCGAAGCGCTAAAAATTTCATCATCTACAGCCGGCGATGCTCTTCTGAAGGATTTTTGATCAATGAAAGGAGGTCATAAGGATCCATGCTCGGTACCACTGCGAACATGAGTTCGAACAGGGAGGAACTCGTCCCAAATCTTCGGCGACGGGAGGCATAAAAAACTTGGGGAAGGTACTGTTCCCAGTCGGGACCCTGTCTGATTACCGTCTTCTCCTAGGCGGTCTTGATGGTGGGAACCATCCCTCTGGAGCGGATGTTTGACATCGGGTCATATGCCAGGACAGTGCTCCACTCGACGCCATTCTTCTTCATAAATTGGCGAGAGTGGCATCGGTAAAATGTTTGGTGTTGTCAAATACATCTGTCTTAGGTGGAGCAAAAGGGAAATAATCTCCTTTTCCACAACTTAGGTCACGACTTCTGCCGATGCGGTCTTCGCTGCGGCGACAATCGGCCAGCCCTTCAAATGCTCAACGGCGATAAGGAGGAATTTTATTCCAACCTTAGACCTTGGGAAAGGGCCAGCGAAGTCTACAGACTAGGTCTCGAAAATATTTGTGAGCGAAATGCTTAACGTAGTTCGATAAGGGATATTTTCCTTGGCCTTTTGACATCCTTCGTAACTCTTAGCGTATTTTTTAATGTCCCGATGGAATATAGGCCACCATTTTCGGTCTACAAACGAATTGTTTTGTTGTATCTCTATCCAAGCGCCCGACTTCTTCGTGGAATGTCTTCAGAATTCCGGGCCTGTCCTTGACTGCGGGTATCGCGCGGAGTACATTCTTCGTACGCCGTAGTAGTTTTCTTTCCCATACCATGAAATATTTTACGGCGCGTTTTATCTAGTATCGCTTGGACATATTTTATTGTTGAATATTCTGACCTTCGACTTTGCGAGCGACCTCAACCAAATACGGTTCTATCGCAGCACTCTCGGGGGAACAAACAGAATCCAATGCGGCAACAAGGTCTCCGTCATCGATGTTTGGGGCGCCTCGGAGCCCTTCCTGCACTACGGGTGAAAGATAGTCGGCAGCCCTATTCCTTGCTCCTGGACGATATTCCACCTCAAACTCGTATTCAGCTAGAAATTCTAACCATCGTGCCAATCTTCTGTGGACATCGATCTTCTTAAAAGCGTACCAAACGGCCTGAAGGTCTCCTACGAGTTTGAAGCGCTACGCTGAAAGCAAATACACTCGGAATTTCTTAAGTGTGAAGATGACCGCAAGAGCTTCCCTCTCACACGCTGAATGGTTCCGCTCGGCGCAGTTTATGATGAGACTTGCACATTTGCACGATATTTTTCTTTCCGACTTTTCTCTTCTGAGCAAGTACTGCTCCTACAGCAAAAATCGACGCATCCGTCTCTACGATGAAAGGCGCGTCGATATCGGGGAAGACAAACACCGGCGGAGATGTGAATTCATCTTTTAGGACCTCGAAGGCCTCTTCACCTCCTCTTTCCAATTTAAATTCTTATTTCCAGAAGTTCCTGTTTGCTTAATTTCACTACTTTTCCTTTTTGTGACAGCTGATAACTCGCAAAGAGGCTTACAGTTGTTGCTGTACATTACCGTTCAACCTAGAACTTGACTGTTATGTTTATGCAAAGTATAGTGCTGTAAGCTTGAGCTGATCTACTTTAGATCAGCTCAGGCAAGTTTAGGGTTAGACGCTCACCGTCGTCTACATGTCTTCTGGAAGCTTCCTTCGATCAATAGAAAGCATCAGTCGACTCGTCTTGAAGTCTATACAAGCCCCGGTATCTCTCCATCTTCTATCTGAGTAACGTTCCTCACCATCTTCTTCTCTCTTATCTCTCCTTCTCGGTCCCTCACTATTTCTACCTTTCTCTCTCTCTCCCCTGCTCTCCCGCTCTCTTCCACACTCCTGTCTCGCTCCCTCGCTCCCTCGCTCCCTCGCTCCCTCGCTCCCTCTCTCTCGTTCTATCCATCAGGTTATGGGCCCAGGCCGCTAGCGCTGCACACCGACTTATCCCGTTCGCGCTCCCTGTTCGACGCAAACCAACTCGAGGCGAGCCTACACTCCGTGTAGGGGGGAAACACAGAAGCTCCAAAAAAAGCACCTAAGGTTTGATCTGACTTCTTTGTCGTCTCTGCACCATCTATTGACCTTCTGTCTTGTGGCCTGTCTAACGCCCGTCGTCTCTGCACTACCTACCTTGGTTGGTTTTGCGGCCCGTCGTCGTTCTACATCTCCGCACGACAGAATAAAGTCCATTTTGCGGCCCGACTCCTCGTTGCTACTCGCCTCGTCTCTGTGTCACATACCTCGGTTTGTCTCACAGCCCGTGTCTAGTTTCAACAGTAAGTCCGAATCTCCTCGAAACCTCTTGCTTCCTTACATCTTTCACGCTTCTTCCCCAGCCTTCTCCTAACCTCGCAACGTCCTGCCTCCAATGGTCATCTGCCGCTCCGTGTTCCTTCGGGGAATCAAGATCTCTACAGACGACCCTGTCGTTCGCCGTATCAATTTCACATCCGAAGACGACTCATTAGACCCTTTCCAAGCCCCGCCTCGATTCGAGAAGCCGCAGCTTCGCCCGAAGAGCCGTTTCATCGACGACTCCGCTATTTAGTCTGACGGTTAAGGCGGTGATATAACCTCCACTGCAACCATTGCGGACGTCGTTTCACTCCCTTCTCACTCTCACGAGAAGATTATCTCTCCCAAGAAGAAGGATTTTCTTCAAAACATCTTGGCATTGGCTACAAAGAAAAGGCCCGCAATCGGGAACAACTCCAATAATCCAGTCAAGCTCCGCTCAAAGCCTCTACCCGTCTGTGCAAGCCATGTGTCGAAACCAAAGGGTCAGGAGAAACCAGTTACAATCGTAGCTGCCCTATTTCAAGTTATTAACTTGATCTCTCCTACTCCAGCACCTCCAACAACTCCAACTCCTGCTCCAGTCACTCTCTCCCAGTCTTTTTAATCGCCTGCAGTGCCGCCTATTCCTGCTGACCCTCCAGCGTTAAGAATCCCGACTCCGCTTACTGTCGAATCCCTCTCTCCGGTAACACTTCCTTCGTCCACTGTACCTTCTCCTCCACCTCCTGTGCCACCTATAACACCCTTTGCTTCGGAACCAAAGTCTTCTTTCCTCACCTTCCATCTCTGTCAGCTCAAAGTATCGGGTCCGAAGCAACTTGCTCAGCACAGAGGTGGTAGGAAGTGCCGCAACAGATCTGAGCGGAAGCCGGCTATTACTCCTTGTGCCCGCTATAACCGCGTCTTCCAAACTAAACACGACCACAACAAACACATTGACCACAAACACAATAATTATATTTTGATTCACTTGGTCCCATTATACTCACCATGGACTCCTCTGCCGGAACTCGTATTGATAATCTCGAGAAGCCCCGTGATGATAACTATCACATTTTGGAAAGCCCGAATTCAACTCATCATATCTCTCAGGGAGGTTGACAATCATCTTACACTTGATCCACCGGAAGCATCTTCGTCAACTCACTCCGCATGGCAAAATGCAGATGCCAAGGCAAGAGCCATCATTGGGCTCACAATTTCAGATGCTCACCTTGAGCAGGTTCAACATGCCACCACGGCCAAGCAAATGTGGAAACTCATTTGTGATATTTTGGAAAAGAATACCCTGCTAAACAAGCTCGCCGCAAGACGTCGCTTCTATACCGCGCAGATGTACCCAAATGAGAAAGTTCTACTATTTGCTGCCCTTATTCTACAGCTTGCGGCCACTGTAAAATCCATGTCTGTGTATGTCGAGGACAGCGAAATGGGGATGGCCTTCCTCAATGGCTTGCCCGATCGCTTTAACAGCCTCATATAAACCCTTGATCCCTCCGATATCGAAGATGGCAAGCTTCCGTTCGAATTTTTACAGAGTAGATGTCTCCAAGAAGGGCAGCGCCATGCTCAGCGAGATCAAAACGCTCTCAAAGTCGCTGAGAGGGCTGCACTCCTGGGGACCTAGTCTTCCAAGCCTCGAACAGGAACTTCCGCAGAAATTTGCATACACTGCCGTCGTGATAGCAACCGATGCTACAAGAAGTTCCCTCATCTCGCTCCCAGAGGTCATCCAGCTAGAGCTCACCTTGATAAAGCTAGAGGAAGTGGAGGAAAATCCGTCAATGCCACGGAGGTTGCTGAAACTACCGAACACCCAGATGTCGTTTGTCTCTTTGCGTCGACTTCCCATGCACAACAAGTAGCACTTCAATCTACCGGAGGCCCTCCTCTCTCATCTATGCAATGGATCATCGATTCAGGATGTACCCGCACATCACTTATGACCGCTCAGCTTTCACAAGTTATCATTTTCTCGCGACCGCTTCAAATCTCGACCTTGGGACAGATTCTAAGGTTATGATTATTGGCTCCGGTGACGTTGCTCTCACGTTAAGACGGAAGGGAGAAACTGTCAAGTGTGTAAAGAAAAACGTATTACACGTTCCAGACCTTCGATACCAACTGCTCTCCTCACTCATACTCCCTTCTGCTCTCCAGCTCTCTCCCTCACTCCTGTCTGGCTCCCTCGCTCCCTCTCTCTCTTTCTGTCCATCAGTTCCAGCATAAAGAGCGGGCAGACATACCTGCTAATTCTTTGATAAAGCGGTGATAATAACCGGGTAAGCCAAGGAACCTCCGCAGCTCAGTAGTTTTTCTTGGTACTAGTGCCTCCTTCATAGCACTTCTCTTCTCCTTGTCGACGTGAACTCCTTCTTTGTCAAAGAAATGGCCGCAAAGCTTGACACTAGACTACATAAAGGCATATTTGGTGATTTTTAATTAATTATAAACTTTCTAATAGCTTATGAGACGATGCCAAGGCATCGAACGTGCTCAATGTTCGCGTTGGAGAACACAATTATGTCTTCCAGATATACTCGAGCGAAACGTTTATCTTTCAAGATGTAATCCATCATTCGCTGGAATGTAGACGGCGCGTTCATTAGCCCAAATGGCATCAACTCGAAGTTGAATATGCCGAAGCGGCATACAAAGGTAGTCATGTCTTCACATTCTTCGTTCATGCCGGTCTGAAAATTCACTGCGAAGAGGTTCAGGGTTATAAATAACGAACTCCTCTTCAATTCATCGAATTTTTCTTCAATTTTGGGCAATTTTCAGCTGTAAGCCTTCATTTTTTGGTTTAGCGCACGGCATTTCACACAAAAGCGGGGCTTGTTGTCCTTTTTTTGTCAAAATAACAAAGAAAATGGCAAGGCTGAAGAGGCTGAAGTGATAATTCCTGCATTAAGCATCTTATCGATCTCCTTGCGAGGGATTTTGTTGTGGCTTGGAGCCATTCAGCGAGCCCTGTGGTATAGAGGGGTCTTATGCTTCAGTTCGAATCCATGTTTTGTCGGTGTCGATGCTGGGCGGAGCTCTTTGGTTGTTTATGCCAATGTCTCTGTGTCATGGAGTGAGCTATTTATGCTTTCTTGTGTTTCTTCAGGAATATGAGAAAGACAGGATTTAAGTTCTCCTATAATCTCCTCCTTTGCGTTTTCTTCTCCTCCATCTCCGGCTGTGGCCGCAAACGTATCTGCTAGTTCTTTACTTGAGTTTCTGGGGCCCTCTTAATGTTTTTGCGTATCGCAAGGACCAGTTCTTCTCCTGAAGTGTCGGCGGAGACGGGATCGGAGGTGAGGTATTCGCTAGGCGTTCTGACCTCTTCACCACTCATCAGCTGCTTCTTGGCGTCTTTTTTATCCTGCTTCAAAGCCAGAACTACTTCCTTAGAGCCAATGTGCAGACAAACCCTTTTGGTCCCGAAGTCCAAATTTGCCCGCATAGCCGAGAGAGTTGAGAGAAAAATAGTTAAATCAAATAGTGTCTTCTCTAAAATCAAATAGTCCAGCTTGACCTCTTAGTCCCCGAAGGCGGTCGGAACCTTGAGTAAAGAGCCGAAACAGGAGGCAATATCTCCGTTTGCGACGGTAATTTTCTTTGAAGTATAGTTCGTTGAAATGTGCAGGCGTCAATATTACTACGCAGAAATTACTTCCGGTAAGGCCTCAGAGTCCAAAAATTCCCATATTCCCGTACCATAAACCTTGAGCTACAATTATCGCAGCATGGGTGGTCACTTATTGGCCGAGAAGACAATTATAGGCATATTATTCTTTCCTAAAAGTCATCGTATTACCTTTGCAGCTCCGTCAGCATCCCATCGAAGAAGCTGGCCGAATTTGAACCGGCAGTTGGCATTCTCGAGCTCAGCGACTACGTCGCACTTTCCCACATATTCTTGAAGCTCGTTTGAACCCTTTTTTCCTTTTTTATTCTTATTTTTCTTCCAACTTTAACTTTAAATACGGTATTCTCCTGCCTGAGCAAGGACAAATAAGATTTGAGCTGTTTACAGCGTATGCAGTAGACTGGATACTGGAATTTCCCCGTGATCTTCTCTACGAGGCTGTTTCGGCAAATTTTACTCGTCAGAAGTTCTCTTCATCGCGTTGAACAACTCTTCTATTTACGGATCGGTTTCAGATTTATTTTCACGGATGACGCTGACCTGATCGGCTACTCGAAGGTCTGATTTCTTATCGGGATCTTTCGAAGCACCAGAAGCCTTGCTTCTAGACGCATACCGTCTTTTAGCATCAAAATATCCCAATTGACCGGAAAGCCTGCAATAATGATCGTAGTATGAATTCTTTTTTCATCTAGATGCTCCGCGACGGGACGGATTTTGTGACGATAAGAGAATATTATAGGAGCATTTCTTCTCCGAGCTGACGAGGCTGGTTCTTCGAGTTTATTTGCATTTAAATTCTTCTCCGTGACGACGGGGGTCAGGCGAGACAGGTCTTCGGCAGGGTCATCTAACCTATCCTCGATGTTTCTTGAGCGAGCATCGGGACGACATATTAGATATACTGGCGGTACTTCCATAACTTGAGGCGAAGATCCGGAAAATTCACTTGGGATTCGCGTGAAAGTTCTTCAAAGCATTTACTAGGCCAACGTTATTCTTCGACCTTCGGAATGAAAGCAACTGTTGCAACTCATCATGTATACATACATCAGTTCTAAGTAATTTGAACCTGGCAATATTGTTGAAACGTTCCTTCTCGTAAAACGCCCCGATTTCTTCAAGGAGCCCGGTATGTATTTGATCTCGGGGCCGATTTCTGTTCTTGGGGAATGATTTCATTTGGATCCTCTTCTTATTCGAAATGCTTGATGAACGTTTCCTTGACAACAGCGTTGTTATTAGCATCTTCGAGAAGCTCTCCCTGAGCTTCGAGGGAATCGTAGTAGAACTCCAAGGCGGGGCTATGTAGGTGTCTGAGGAGGGATAATGGCTTCTCCACACTCGACTTACCGGCCATTGTTACTTCTTCGTAGAAGAAGAACATCGCAGTTCCAGTTGGAAGCGGCAGAATTAGCTCTGGAGGAAGAAGTCCTCTGGAATAGTACCATGATAAGGTTGGAACTTTTAAAAAATATAACAGGTGACCCCTGGAAGGGGAGGCTTCTGTGTTTTCTTGTGTCTCCGTCGCCCCTCCACTAACGACCAGCCCTGTTCATGTTACACTCGCGGTTGCGGTAGAAAATTCCAGAGCCACACGCCGCAAGACCAATAATATTTACATTGCTGTGGTATAAAAATAACTAAAAAGTTGTTGAAAATGATAGAAAAGCAACTCTAGAGTATATTGACTAACGTAGAAAACTGAGAAAACGCGCCATTCAAGTAGCGAAAAGGTGGGTTCTTGGTAATATTTCAGGAGCCACGAAAACCCGCCTTCGAAAGGTAACAGATGTACAGTAAAATCTCGGAAATCAATTTTTGTTAATAATTCGTTCTTTTCAATTAAACGTATTGACAAGAGGATTGGTCAGATTAGATTTTAATCTTTAATTTTTGTTTTGTTTTAATTACGAAAACTGAGGGATACTCAATAGTATTTTCGCGCACTATATACGTACGTATAGTAGGGTGAGAGTCCCGTCCGTCCCACACAGGACACACCGTACGAGGCTGTTTCAGACGAGTCGGGTAGCTTGGGAATGCTGCTCTAACTGGTGGTAAATCTCATCAAAGGCTAAATAACGGATGGAGACCGATAGCAAACAAGTACCGTGAGGGAGAGATGCAAAGCACTTTGAAAGGAGGGTGAAAAGAACCTGAAACCGTCATGGAAGAAGCGGATTGCGTTGTAATGAAAGGGCACTGTGTGTGTTCAGCCCGTTTGGAGTGCACTGGCACGAGTGCCTATCTGCCGTGGACTGCCGGGGGCCGATTGTGGGTCCCTCGTACTCATCTTAACTTCATGATTCATATTGGGCATATAATGCCGAGCTGACAGTGTAAGCGATTGTATTTGGAAAGTGTCGCTGCAATGTAGGGAGTACGCGCTTGTATTGACGTTGCAATTGAAGGACAGACGGCCGCCGATATATGTTGGCGAACGTTGTCGAGCGCAGCTACTGGCCTATGGAACAGTCTAAGGGATGTTGATTTCCCATGTGTCTCAATCATCACGGTGGCACACTTGCAGGGCGCATGAAAGGCGTCGAAAGCCAAGGGAACGAAATGGAAAGTAAGGTTGAGAAAGGTTGCGTCCGCGGTAAAGTTTAAACGCAGTTCTCAGTGAGCGAACCAAGGTCTTCAGCGTAGGCTAATTCAGCTGCCCCGCAGGGGTCCGATGCACGTTGTCTGAGGTGATATAGGGCTAAAGAGGTGCGCATGGTGATATAGAAGGCGATTTGCGACGGCCCAGCAGACTTGTCGGCAGGATATGGTCCACATTGAACAGGGATGTAGGCGGAGCGAATGCTAGTAACTGATACAAGGTCTGAGACTTCCTTTCGGTGAGCCAGGCCGTCAGGGAGGAACATTTCGGTCATCAGGAGATTCCGGAGGAAATTGTGTCAGGTAAATTCATTGTATCCCGAATTAAAGGTCGAAACATGGCCGTCCTAAGCATCCATGTAGGCTATACAGTGGGTCCACACAAAAAGAATAGTAGAGTCGAACACAGGGAGGTTGAGGTGACTTCTAAGCATGATGAAACAGACCCCGGAAGAGACATGAGTGGCTTTGAATGGATAGACGGTGAGCCGTACGTAGGCGCATAGCCTGATAACAATACCATAATGCTATCTTCGCCCGCAGAGAAACTACATACAGTACAGCGCAGTACTGCACACCGTGGTACATTCTAGAAATTATGCATTTCTTTCGGTGAGAGGTCGTCATCAAGCAATTTTATACGAGGGGTTACGAATTATTCAGGTTGAGAAAACCCCCACGTGACATGGGATGCGAGCAAGGAGAGCATTAGCAATACTCGACCAAAGAACATAGCGGCGGCGCTGCAATATTTGGCCCTTTGCACGGTTGAAATTGATAGGGTCGGAAGATTGAAAAAGTTGAAAAGTTGGTTACCCTAGGAGGGGGGTTCTGTCGTTTTTGTGTCGTGTGTGAAAGCGGTCTTTCCTGTCCGCTTCACTCAGCTTTTTCTGTCGCAGTGGAGTTAAATAAACAAGACAATCACCTTGAGTCGCTTTTTAACTGCCTACCTCCCTTTTTTCTTTCAAGTCCTGTCCCCCGTTCCCCGTTATATAGGCCGACGGTGAAAAGAACCGTTACAAACGAATGGACCAGAACAACGGTGAGCTCGACCCGTACATGTGTACACGGAGAGCTCACATCACCCCCTAATGAGACGATGCTGTGCCCTCACAGCAAAAATACATTGAAAAAAGACAAAAAACAAAATACTATCATATCAGCAGTCCCACAACGGTCTGGTATAAATACCGTAGTGAGCACCACCCCACCACCTCAGATATCCGCTTGGCCGAAATGTATGGAAAGAAATTGACCATGTTGGCGTTGGAGATGTTCCTTTCGTCCTCCCTGTAGTGATAACATTTGAACTCCGCCGAAAAATCCACCGCAGCACCGAAACCCCTCTTTTGCCGCAACTTCCTCTCATTTTCAACCCCCGCTCCCCACGCCTACCCAAGCACCATCAACCTTTTGCAAAGCCCCAACCCGCCTAGATCCATACTAGCGCAACAAAAAACAAGCTTCGCGGCCCACTTTCTCCTTCTCTTCATCGTTTTCCTCCCACCATCGTCTACAAAAACACGTTCCCAGCCTGTCCCGAGATACGGGCCAACCCAACAAAAACACAGGAAGGACATTCTTGTCGTTAACAACTCTCTCATTCGCCAACATTCTCCTCCCCTCTAACCCCTTCGCTCACTCGATCACCATCCTTCATTCATCCCGAACGCACGTACTCAAACCACCCTCAACCGCAGCATCACGCCCTATCGAGCATGCGTCACTATTGAATGTACCTCAAGACCGTGGCGCATGCACTCCTTGTTTTGCTACATCCGGCTTCTGTTCAACGGCACTATCGCCGCTACCGCGTACCTAACCTTCTCCGCCATTTCTTCCCTGAAGCCGCTTCGCGGGAAGTACTATTTCAAGCGCTTCGCGTGAACACGCCCCCAACTTACCTTCCCGCTTACGTCCTTTAGATGATACGCGGGATGTTTCGCTTTGACGACTTTGTACGGACCAAGCCAATTGGGATGCAGATCCTTTCTCAATTTCGTCTTCCGTAAGAGCACCGAATCTCCAACGCAGTACATTTGGTCATGCAATGACACGCCCTGTGCCCACCTTTGCGATTCTTTGGTTGTTCTTCGCGCCAAAACTTCCACCAATTCCACTACCCTCGCGCCATCATCGCCCGCGCCGGGTTCCCCATCCAACATTGGGATATTCCGGAATTTCCAGCGCGGCTGCTTGCCGAACATCATGAAGAAATGAGGTAAACCGTCTCTACCCTTCCGTGCTCGGTACGCCGCAACTATTCTCGGTATCTCAACATTCCAAGCGAGTCTTGTTGTCCACGCCACTTTGGCAATGGCCCTCTTCATCGTGCCGACCATTCTTTCTGCCCTTCCGTTTGCTTGCGGCGCATAAGGGCTAACTGGCTTCCATGAGATGCCGTTTCTAGTCAGGAACTCCTTCAAGGCGGCCGCCACAAAGGCGAGATCATTTTCCGTCACAATGGTGCACAGACTTCCAAACACCGCTACTATCTCTGTTCTACGAAGGCGAGAGCTTCCTCTCATGTATCGTATCTCTTTGCCCGCACTAGAGGACAGTCGCTTGAATGTTCGAAACCGGTCAGGAGGGACCCGTTTTTTTTCATCGTCTCCCTAAACGGCCCGGAAAATTCAATGGATAACGTCTCCAACAAACTCGTTTCTGGCTGTCGCAGCCCCGTAACGTACTTCCCCGCCACTGATGCCTTCTGGCAGTAATCAAATGAACGTACAAAACTGTGTGCCTCAGGTATCATCGTGGGCCACCAAAACCTGTCCTTCAAGAATTGCTTTGTGGCTTCAGCACCCCAATGACCAACCGAGTCGTGGACCGCCTCGAGAATGTGACACCTGACTTCAATTGGGGGAACGACTCGCAAGCCACGGGTCTTTCTGCGAAAAAGCACCCCTTGGGATAACAAGAACGCTTTGCCTGACGACGGTACTTCTTCTCTGGGTCTGATTTGTCTCCCATTTGCAAGACTGTGCGGACTGCAACTAAAGCATCTTCGAATGTGCCTTATGATCAGAGAAAAGAACGAATGGCGATCTTAACAAGTAGGGTCGGAATTTTTTCAACGCGAATATCACGGTCAAAGCCTCACGCTCGAAAGTACTGTATCTCTTTTCCGAGGCTTTCAATGCTCAGCTCGCGAACTGCGTCGGGTGCTCTTCACCATCGACACCCTTTTGGATCAAGACAGCCCCGACAGCTGCCTTCGACGCGTCCGTGTAGACTAAGAATGGTTTCTTCAAGTCTGGCTGCGCGAGCACCAGCGATGACGTCATCACTTCCTTCAAATTCATAAACGCTTCCTCTGTCTCTTTACTCCATTCAAATTTGCCGTCAGGACTCGTCACTACGTGCAAAGTGGTCGCAATGTGGGCGAACCCCCTCATGATCCTTCGGTAGTACGAAGCCATTCCCAAGAAAGACCTTAGCTACCTTTACGATTTGAGAATAGCCGCCTTGGCTATTGCCTCTATTTTCTCAGGGTCCGTCTTAAGCCCCGAACAACTCACAACTTGACCTAGCATCTCCACTTGCGGTGCTGCAAATTTGCACTTCTTCAACTTCAGCTTGAGGTTTACACCTCTCAACCGCTCAAGAATCATCCTCACATGTGCCAGATGCCCCTCCCACGTCTTCAATTTAATAACGAAGTCGTCAATGTACACCAAGACGAAAGGTAAGTCTCCCAGTAACATCGTAGCCATCCTTTGAAAGCACTCAGTCCCGTTCTTAACTCCGAACGGCATAAAGACAAAACAAAAAGACCCGTAATTACATCTAAACGTAGTCATCTCTTGCACCTTATCATCAAGGCAGATGTTCCAGTAATCATTGAAGAGGTCAAGCGTGGTGAACACCGAGCACCCTTGAATCTCATCTAGCAACTCACCCATATTCGGTATATACCATTTGTCGGCCTTCATCCTCATGTTCAGTGGACGACAGTCAAGGCAAAACCGATGCTCTCCACCCTTCTTTGCCAATATGACGACACTGAACTCCGGTGGCGACTCTGATGGACGAATAATCCCCCCGTCCAACATCCGAGCCACTTCATCTCGGATGACATTGTTGTATTTGGGCGGGACCCTCCCGACCGGCCCGCAGATAGGCGTGTCGTCGTCAAGTTCGAAGGAATGCGTAACGGGGACCTTTCCGGACGTAATATCATTGAAGCTACAGGCCACGAAATTCTTCTCTTCCAAGAGCATCTTCGCCAACTCCTCCTGATGCCCCACTGGGCCTGTGACAGTGCTCGAACGACTACTCGTGCTTTCTCGTCATCAAGCTCTGCAAAACTATTTATTCTCCTTAAGCTGTCTAACGTTGCTCCAATGTTCTCTTGCTTCACCTGGAATTCCATCACTTCGATACCTTCGGCATCCTGTCTGGAGTCTTGTGCACCTTGCCCATCTATTTCCTTCAAACAAATCAACATTTCTTCTTCCGTGTCGTCCTCTTCGGTTTCGACAACATTGATGCTAGCTCCTTGGTTTATGGTGTGCCCAACGACAGAATGCCCGTCATTGTTGGCACCAGTATCTTTTCCGGCCGCCACCAGGCCGGCATACTCTTCGCTAGAGTCGTCACCATCTAACGGCTGTTCATCGTCAGGGTGACCATCATCATCAGATGACGAGCTGAAATCTGCTTCCTCCTCACCCACCTCATCAATTCCTTCAGGATGCAACGGCATGGTGACAGATATCCCTGACTCACCGCCTATGGTGAAAGTCACCGACAACCGCGGCATATCGATGCGAGTACCCAGTGCTTCCATGGCCGGGGTTCCAATAATGAGGTCAAATGGGGAGTCCGCCAGCACGAGGAACGCGAGCGGCACAGTCAAGGTGTCGAAGGTGACCGGGAAACCAGCAACTTCACCAAGGAAATTTGCCATTACGCCGTTCGCGACCGTGATCCGGCGACTCAGGTGAAGCTCCTCACACAGCATACGCGACATAATGTTTGGCAACGTCCCAGTGTCCAACAAGTCCTTAACCTGGCTCTCATATAACTTCACCGATACCATCCGCAACCTTTGTCCTTTCATCATGGTGGAAGCGAAACTTATTCCTCTAACCACATGGGAACGAGTCTCAGGCCTGCTTGCCGCACCAATCATTCGGCTCTCCTCTCCCTCAGGGGTAATTGGCTCCCCATCGGATTCCCTGCCTGAGAACTCGTTCACCACGGACACGCGACCAACTGCACGCGTCAAGAGCTTTCGCAACGACTTATCAGAATTCTTGGGGTTACCCCTGATAATTTGTCCAAATGAAACTCCTGCGTTTGCTTGTGCAAGGCCGACCTGAACATCGTACCTCTCCACGAAGCCCTCCAACCACTTCCTGCCGTCACTCCGGCTGTTGCTCTTCTTTACCTTTCTTCCTTTGGGGATCTTCTTCGGCATCTTCATGGAAGGATCCTCCTGGGGAATATTGATGACACGTTGGAGGTCCATCGGTCCCTCTCTCCCAGTCGTCGGCCTTGGGGTGAGCGGTTCACCGTCTCTCGACCGCCGGACAGAGGCAACCGGGAACTCCACCTCATTAATGACGGTACCGTTAGATCCTTTACTCGTCTCCGACTTTTGTGCTTCTTCCCGCTTCTTCTCCGTCCGACAGTCGTCCTCTCCGTGCCCATTCTTACTGCATTAGGTAAATGCTTTCGCCGGACGTTCTTCCCGGTCCTTCTCCCAGCAGCTCCTCTCATCATGCCCGGCCTTCCCACAATACCCGCATCGGAGAATGTCA
This sequence comes from Kappaphycus alvarezii, assembly GCA_002205965.3. NCBI lineage: Eukaryota > Rhodophyta > Florideophyceae > Gigartinales > Solieriaceae > Kappaphycus > Kappaphycus alvarezii. The sequence continues at coordinate 375,358 of NADL03000466.1, forward strand.
CTCCCACCTAAAGGACTGGTGTTGGTGCGCTCCGCCTGTCTGCCGATCTACCCTGAGCTCGATCCACCTTTCTTAACTAAGAGGGATAACTCGGCCATCCGAGACGCCAATTCATCAATCCAATCCTCCCTTTGCTTTGCTTGAACATGTTTAGTCTCTCCTCTCAGAATAGGATCTCTTACGAAGACATGATTCACTGAAGGAGGTGTCTGTGGTTGGCCAAAGCGTTCGGTAGACATCCGATATTAGTTTAAGGATACAATCGATTCTGAGTACGAGGTTGGTGCATGTAGTACCACAAAAGACCTCAGTGGTTCCTCTTCAGCCGCGGCCTTGTTCAGAAAGAAGAACTTCTGATCTTATGTGAAGCCGGCCGCTTCATAAGCCTCATCAACCTTCTTCACGAACGAGGCAAGATCGCCTCCCTGGAACTGGAGACTTAGAGCTCTCTCAACCGCGACACGCGGATCTTCCTTGGGCTGATACTCCTTTTTCAGCGCTTCTCGGACCTTTTCGTACTCTTTTCCTTCCTTAGTGAACTTCCCATCTTCCGTGAACGTCCTGTAAAAGAACTGAAACGCCACTCCTCGGAGGTACTTTATCAGAGACCGAGCCTTCTCTTCTTGAAATCCCTCTTCTCTCACGATATTGTCGAAGTAGAACAAAAAGTAATCGATGTCTGTCTTGGCAAACCCGTCAAACAGGATGGTGTTCTCGCCCAAATTGAATAGCGAAAGCACCCTCGACAGAAGTACCAATGAAAGCAATCTTTACTGTTCGTTTCACTCAGCGTTTTCTGACGTAGTGGAGTCAAATAAACAAGGCAATCACCTTGAGTCGCTTTTTACCTGCCTATCTCCCTTTTTTCTTTAAACTTCTGTCCCCCGTTCCCCGTTATATAGGCCGACGGTGAAAAGAACCGTTACAAACGAATGGACCAGAACAACAGTGAGCTCTACTTGTACATGTGTACACGTAGAGCTCACAGTGTGTCCCCGTTCCCCCCCGCCACCAACTGCCAGCACTTTTTATGGTGTCAATCAACAACATATAATCAGTACATTGTACAGTACACCACACACTGTAAGACCGTTCTATACTGTACTGTACTTAACACATGGATGCGCGAACCCTCATGCTGTTCAAGGACGTGAGCCGCGCTGAGCGCGCGGGTTTTACTTTACTACTTTCCTCGCCTCTACTGAGATCGCACGCTCACCGGACAAGCTTTGTTATTTTCTGGAGAAGTACCGCAACGTTGACTACAGTTAGCTGCATCGCTGAGGCGCTGCCCTTTTCTACCAATAAAGCAATCCAAATTTATTTATTAAGCGCTCTGATATATAGCATCGATCGCCACCGCGCAGAACGCTTGGAGCCGAGACAAGGTCTCACGACAATCCGGGGCTCGTTCTTTCGACTTATTTACATTCTATTCTTCTTTGTGGACTACTTTCTATCATATCTACCCTCCTCACGAAACCCTCAACTCCGCGCATTTCACGGCAATAGCATATCTGTTTTAAGAGTTTCAATATGGCGTAGACATCAGTCGCGTCGTACCGGCTGAGTAAGCGAACGATCGTTCGAATTTTCTCTGCCGCATCGATCAAAGGAAACTTTATCGAAGAGTTACTGCAAGCCGCGAAGTCTACCTTGGAGTAATTTTTAGTCCATAAAGAGTCCGACAAAATATATTGGCCCCTGCAAGTGTTTGAGATGCCCCCGAAAGCGAAGAAGTGGCCGAATTTCTCCGAAATCTCCTGCCGCCCCCGAACGTCATGTTTGACGAGAAGTTCTGAAGGTCTTTCATTTTCCCGTTCCGTGTTCTTTTTTCGGTCGCAGAGCTATTCGCATTTGAAAAGGTACCGGGCGAATTTACGAATAAAATTTTTTTAACGACGTCAGAAAAGAATGACAAGTGCATTTCAATCATAGTATAGCTATGTTATTTCATCAATTGTAAGGTATAATTGGCTCTTCTGTTATTCGCAAGTACAAGGATATCAACGATTCCCCGTTGACCGCAATTGGGGAAATCCGCAAAGGGGTTTTCAGCCCATGTGACTCCAACGAGAGCCTTGCACCGCCAGAAGTTGCTATTTCTCACGACGTTATCCCAGCTTCATCTAGAAACGGTCACAATATCAGCCTCAATCCACGCCCACCCCCTCCGGTTACGTCTCTTCCCGCGATCCCGCTAGCGAATTCCAGAAACGACGGAACTAGCGCCGAATTTTCTCAAGTTCTCCATCAGTCGCTGAATGCTGCCAGAAACCCTTTAGCTTCAGAATATCATGTACAAAGAGTCGGAGAATACGCTCGGAAGGCCAATTACATCCAGCAGATGTTCAAGGACACAAAGTTCTCTGGCGATACATCGCAAGAAATTGATGAAACTCTCGAGATGTACGGAGTAGCCTACCATCAGTACGGCCTTTTCCCCCGGCAGAAGGCTGACTTCTTCATGCGCTGCTTTTACGGAGCATCCGGCAAGTTTTTCTTCGAAAAATGTAGCGAGTCGATGTGGTACCGCCAGATTGTTACCGTCACACTCAAGTAATACGTTAAAGACGCGAGTAAACTTCAAGTCAAAGGTACATTGGAGACTCTCCGCCTTCTAAAACCCACGCAAGAGAGGGATATTGTCGTAGTATCCCTTATATTGACAAATCTAGTCAATCAATTCAATGAACTGGTACTACTGTGTCCTCGCGATTTTCGCACTAGTGCCCACAAGATCGACAACCTCCGCAAAGAAGTCAAGGAGTTCCAGTCTTGATCCTGTATTCCGATTCAAATCATCACCTTGCAAGGATACTCTTGCAACACGTTCGTAACCACTTTGCACGAATCGATCCAGAATATTCGTCAGCTCGAGCTTCTCACTGGTACTCAATATAAGGAAGCCGATATAGTAACAGGCATAGTGGCAGAGGAAGAATTCCATGCTATAGGTTCCACGCGCTACGGCCAAAACCTCGTCCAAGTCACCAACATCCTCGATTCCCCGAGTGCTTCCAACAGATGCAAAATTTGGGACATCATGATGGACGAGGTCCACTCCACAAGTATACAGCCTCGGCCAGCAACAGCAAGTAGCGCTAAGGCCATTTTTGAAAGTGTGGTGCTCAAGCCTCGACTCCCAAGCACCGATGCGCACCAAGTGCAGTTGCAGCATTTGCAAGGAAAATTTTGCAGATGGGGGATTCTTCAGCGCGCATTCTCGCCTTTTTCATCAAGGGCGAGGAAGACGTGTGACACACTGAAGCAGCAGATGATGGAGAAAATGATACAATTTTACGAGCAAGAACACAGATTGCACGCTCCAGACCAGCTTCTGTGCGACGAAGGAGACGAAGGTGTCCATAGTTTCGACATCTCCACACTCTTTGCGGAGAATCACGAGCCAGTGAGAGGAGCGGACCGCCACATCGTCACTAACCATGTAGCAGCTGATTTGTGTTCAAACGACGTGCTTACCCTTTTGCCCCCGGCTGAATTCTCCACGGATACGAAGCCTCACCCCTATGCGAGTCGCTACTTAGAAGAATACTCGCAGATCTTTATGATGGATAGCGTAATTGAATAATTGAGTACAGAAGTCGGAATTCGCCGCCTACTTGGCTTTTTAGCTGACAATGGTGACCCGAAATCCGTTTTCGGTCGCAAGGAACTTAATCGGGTACTTACGTCTCTCGTTATCCATAAATGGAAGACAATTTCTTCCCAGAACACATTCCGCTTTGCGGAAGCCTCCTGTCAATCACTCGGATCCATTTAATTGTCTTTGTAAACGCTGCGTGGTGCCTCCCGCGCCCTGAACAACATGGAAATCATTGATGCCGTTATTACCGCCCTCCTAGGGATGGACGTCATGTATAAGTAGTCCTCGACCCCTTACTGTACCTTTAAGTAGTTCGTATATCGCCTACCACATACATTTGTTGATGTATGTAATGCATATATGGACCAGTGGGCTATTATTATGAAAAGTTCACTGAGAAATTACCTCTATGTCCCCTTAGGTCCTATTCTTAAGTCCAATTCACTAAATTCCAGCTTAGACAACTCCACCGCCAGTTCTTCCACCCTATGTCGAAAAAACTTGTTCAACCTTATCTCCCGCTCACGTCCTGAAGAAGTGACTCCCGAAAAATTAGGGACAATTGAGGATATATCGAAACACTGCGACTATTGCCAAAGGACTCGACATACATATACCGATTCCGCGTCGCCTTTGGTTCTGAAGAAGCCAGGTTCAACGAGAGGAGCCTTCTGGAAATTATTTACATTGATTAAGATCTGTTGCTTCATATTTTGATGAGGATACTCGCGTCAGCGCAGCCCGATTCCTCTCCAATGTTTCCACGTAATAAATCTGGCAGAAGAGCATCCAATTTTCAGCGAGCATCTATACCGGACTACCTAACAAGATTCTCACTGACAGAAGTTCTGCCTTCGACCAGAAGTTAATCCACCTCCTAAAGATTGCGGATGTCGAAGTCAGCCGCACAATTGTCGACGCTCACTCAAGCCGCGGTGTCAGAGAACAATACCGTGATCCGATTCGCACAACGTTCCGTAAGATCATGGTAGCGAATTCATTGGTCGACAAGGTTCTTGCACTTGTATGTGCAGTCAGGGCCATGAACGACACCCTTGGGCCCGAAGGATTAGTGCCTTAAGCGTTGGTATTTGGAAAATTCCCTCAAGATTTGCACACCTTACGAGACCAATCAAAGTCACCCGACGGTACAAATAAGAGCCGAAATTGCCACACTGGCGCGAGGAGAAATTGCAAAAAACATGGCGTTGTTTCGTCTGAAGCGTGCTTTAAAGCAAGTGGTACCCCCAGCCAGCAACACAATTTATGAGCCCGGTGATAAAGTGCTAGTTTGGCTCGAGATAGTCGTGTAGAATTGAATCGGTGAATGTCTTGGACCGTTCACGGTAGAAACTTTGATCCGGAATGGAAACTTGTCTTCGTACGAGAGTCAGTCTCAAGTCCAGCAACATTTTTTATCGTTGCACAATTTAAGCCGTACTTCGAGCCCGAAACTTTCGCGCATACGCTTCTGACCGATGTTACGAGGCCCTCAAATACAACAAGACGCCATTTGAAGACCTCGATCTAGCCGTCGAAGTACTCGATCCAAAGGATTACCGCTATCGAGCCCCAGAGATGACTGGGGTGAAGAACGCAGAAATACGCGATCTTTCATAACGTGGACCTTTCAAGGTAATAATTCGCGAAGAAGTACAACCTGACGCAAATATTCTACCGGGACGCTTTGTTCTTTCTTTTAAAGTTGACCATTGATGTAGAGGCAAAGTAAAAAGAAGGATACGTAATCGGAGGACATCGCGACAAGATGAAGCACATTCTTGTCCACTCATCAACAAACCTCCAACCTCTATCAGTTCTCCTGCTCTTAGGCCCGGCAGCCATCCTAGGATTGGTGTCTGGACTGCTGTCATCACTCAGGCATACCTCTGATCCACCGAATCAATCGCCCGTGACATATTTATTGACAAGCCAGCCCCAGAATTCGAACTGAACCATGACCAATGCTTGAAGCTACTTCGTCCCTTTTATGTCTTACATGACGCCGGAGACCTATGGAATATGACTATTGGCAAGCAATACCGCGAAAAACTTGGCATGAAGCCTCTGCGCATCTATCCTGCCTTTTATTGCGAACTTATTCATGGTGTACCGAAGGGGCTCAGCGATACGTATGTCAACGGTCTCATACGATGTGTAAACCGAAGTTCCGATGGATCCCAGAGCATACACGTCGAAAATTCGAGATGAAAGCCAACGAGGAGCTTCCCGCAGAGTTCACAGGCCCTATAGTGAGCAAGGAGAATGATGTATCCTTCGATATTGACCAGAGCCATTATATCAGAAAGCTCGAGTGCCTACCGTCAGACACATCATTTAAACACTTCAGTTCCCTGCGTATGGGGCTAGCTTGGCTCCCTAACTCAAGAACCTTACTGCCTCTTCGAAACATCTCAGCTAGCCCAGGTCACCGAGCAATTGTACGAAAAAAAAAGCCAGTCGATAATCCGCCGACTAAACTAGGCCGTCAAGGACGCAATTGAGAATCGGCTGCGCCTCCATATTGCCACGTTTGGCCTTAAATAGTTGCGCATCATAGGATTTTCGGACTTATAATTCGCCAATAACCGTGTTATTTCATCCCAGCTTGGACATATAGTGCTCCTTGGCGACACATCCAACTCTGTCATTTCCCTCTCCTTCAAGTACTACAAGGCACGCCGCGTCACCAGATCTGCAATGTCTGGTGAAATCGTTACCTTCAGCGACATATTAGATACAGAAATCGCTATCGGACGGGAGTTGGAGGGCATGCTCTCACGAAGCGTGCCAATCCAGCTTCCCACGGACAGTAAATGCATGACTACGAGGTCACTTTGAAAAAAAATATCATCTTTTGCCTGCCCAAGTATCATATTTTTCGATTTGATCAATTCAAAAATGTCACTTTTTGTCGACCAGACACGGTACCGTGCCAACCAAAAAACCTCTCGTCAGGGTAGTTAGTGTCACACATTTGTGATCCACAGGCATTGTTAGGGCAACCCACAGAAGCCAATGTTATAAAGCCTGTCTGTTATTTTCAGTATCCTCTTTCCACCGGAAGTTATATTTGTCTGTTGTAATGTTTATATCTGAGCAGACATGAATCATTAACTGTGAATGTTACACAGAAAAGGTCAAAATTTCTCATTTAATGAGGGTCGGCCATTAACTGCACTTTCGAACAGCAATCCTTCTGTTAACGTAGTTCAGTTTTAGCGTTAGTATCAAATAACCATATTGTCATCGAGCTACGATAATTTACCCTACGAAGGACAATGAGAATGATGCCAATCCCCGTGATAATCTGCCTAAAAATAGGAAATTTATATAACAAGTGAATTTTGCGAAATAGCTATAACTGAGACCTACAGCACCCCAATGTCACAAAACATACCCTGGAACTTGCTCAAAGTCGAGCTATAAACACAAATCATAGTAAATAAACATAGTGACACACACAAAAAAAGGTGAGACTCATTCATGGAGTGCTTTTGCAGTATCTGCTGTAGAAAAGCAAGTCAAATACTCACTCCACAAAATTTGAATCCTTCTCCAGCTAAAGCCAAAAACGATCTCCACGTCCACCTTTCAGCCGAAACTAGGTTCTATCCAGGATTTTTTGGTTCATCTGGGAGACGTGCATGTACACGCATGCAGGTCCAGCCCCGTTCATCTGCTCAGATAGCAGATCTAGTACTTTTTATACATTTTAAATCATAGGAAGAAGTCAAATCTAGTGTCATATTCCATAGGTTTCCAGCGTCATATAAGAAATAAAAGGGACGAAGTAGCTTCAAGCATTGGTCATGGTTCAGTTCGAATTCTGGGGCTGGCTTGTCAATAAATATGTCACGGGCGATTGATTCGGTGGATCAGAGGTATGCCTGAGTGATGACAGCAGTCCAGACACCAATCCTAGGATGGCTGCCGGGCCTAAGAGCAGGAGAACTGATAGAGGTTGGAGGTTTGTTGATGAGTGGACAAGAATGTGCTTCATCTTGTCGCGATGTCCTCCGATTACGTATCCTTCTTTTTACTTTGCCTTCACATCAATGGTCAACTTTGAAAAAATTTTATTTCATGGCGGTTCAGTGTAAATCAGATCAATACGCCGATAAAGGTTACCCATGGAAGCCATGACCCTGATTGGTGTGAAGCACTGCAAGGAAAATTGGAGAATCGAAAACATATACGCAGCGCACAGTAGAGGACATGCGGATGATAAGGGACCCGTACGCGTCCCTCATCCTCAAAGTGGAATCTATGCGGGATGATTTATCGTTGCAGAAGTGGCGGAAACAACCCTTGGAATGAGGGCTTTCACTAGATCTCAGAGAGCTTGATGAACCGGTATCATTGTTTAAAACTCTGTGCAGGGCACTCTCAGTAATATGTGAGAAACTATTGCAGCGAGGAAAGCTTGAATAGCAGTCCAGTGCCACCGAGAATGTATTGTTCTGTGATCCATATATTCAAGGTTGTCTCAGAACAAGGGTTCAATGCAGTTTGGATCAGGACTCGGTAATAGCTCGAATAATGCTAGGAATAGTATCATGCCAAGAAGCCATTAAGTTTTATCCTATCTTTTCCTAAACTCAGTGTCCCACAGAAGTCAGCTCACTGTTCACTGTCAAGTTTTCCCATTTCTCGACGCCTTGTGAATGAGTTTACATTCATTCAATGAATGGCCGTTTGAACATGTTTCGGAAGTGCGGAACTGGAAAATATGAGGGCGTAGTCAGAGTTTTTGGATCATTCGCTTATGGTAAGGACGAAAATGATTCCTCCATGTTGCTTCTCGGTGCTAGCTCAAATAATGGGTATAATCCAGATATCCTAGAGCCCGGCGGTACCTGCGAGGCTGAAGAACAAAAGTTAAACCCTACTGCCTGCACACTGTGGGGGAAAAATAGAAGATATGGCAGGATTGACGGGACATACAGTTGTGCTCTGGATCTCAAACAGGTTCGTCAGGATTGTTAACAAGACTCTGATTATTGCCCTATTAATGTCGTCTACAATTTCTTTTTGATGAGTTGGGAGCATTCAGCAGAGCGCTAGAGGGGGTGTTCTTCAGGTCTTCGGCAGGGTGGTACCATCCATGTTACTCTGGAACTAAGCATTCCTTTCGTACAGACATGTAGTACTAAGATATGTATTGATCTTTGAGGGACTTTTCATGATCATTTTGTCATTTTCGACGTCTTAGGAGAAGCTGGTCACTAGTTGGTTGAAATTAAAGCATGAACTAGATTTCATTATTACAACTTTGTATTATACGGATTACTATGACCGAATAGCTGGAATAACATAGATGATCATCGGTGTTACGATAGATAATCTATGTTTAAAAGCATAACTGCAATTCTGGATGGTACGTTCCCAGGATTCAAATCTTAAAGAAGCTCATATTTAAATGCTATCGGCGTGCTGGATTCGAGTTCACAAGGGGTTTTGTATGGTGAAGTGATTCCACCAGTGTAATATGGCCAACCGCAAGGTTCTGTACAGTGCAGTGTAGTACAGTGCTTTCTGTGGATGTGAACATCAACAAGTGCACATATATGGACGGGAAGGACCCTCTTGGGTGGAGGTGCGAATGGCAAAGCTCAAGCTGGCCAAATCAAAATAACATTTTACGAATTTCATGCTCATTTGCCGTTGGCACTACACGCGTTACTGACATAGAACCACGTTTAATAAATCTATTTTGTTTTTAGTTTTAGTGTTTGCTTGATTATGTATGTAATGGAATTTTCAAACAGTGACCTCGTAATGCTCTTTGAAATCATTTCAAAGGAAATTTCGGACATATGAAAAGCGAATGATGCTAGATATCGCAGTAGCAAGAGAAGAATTCCGCAATAAGGCCATTTGAGATATTGGATTCTTTCGAGGTCAACAAACCTTGGCCGACGTCCTTACGAAGCCAATGTATCAAGCAAAGCTTCGGCAAACTGTAGCGACAGATCATTTAGATATTCAACCGCAACAGTGGATCGTTCGGACTAGGGACGCCACTTGACTTATTCATTGACTAGCTGAAGGACCTCTGCTACTTCCAACATAGGAGTGTTCGGACCACCACACATATGTAGCGTTTCTGCTGAATGTCTGATCGGTAAAGTGTCAATACTGCCAAAAAAAGGCATCTAGTCGCATCAATGACGACGCAATAATCAAATTTCGGCAGCCCAAGTATGCACTGCGACAACTAAACCAGATTAACGCCATAACTATTACTTCCAATGATCCGAAAGCAGTCGAACGTCGATTTACGGAATGCCAGCGCCACTTTTCGCGCAAAAAACATTCTTTTGGAGGAGCTTGCGAGAATTTTGGCCCCTATAGGCACTACGAATGACATCGATCACTTGCCATAGCATCCTGAGATGCTTCATAAACGCCATCGTCATATCTTTCTCGATCCTGGAAACGACTTCGTTGTTAAAGAGTCTTATTACACTAACATTTGCCGCCGGTATGCGTTCCAGGTATCTGCTCAAGCCGATAAGAAGACCTTTTGCGTCCATATTAAATAGTATGCACGGCAAGAATCATTTTAGCGCGCTTACGATTCACCTAGCACAACGGATACTCCAGGATCTCTCCTACAAAACCCCATCATGAACTCTAGCGCTCGAAGCTCTCCACCATTAGTATCACCACTTCTCGTTCTTCACGAGCCCCCATGGGTGATGACACAATTCCGTGGAACGTCCATCCCGCTTGAAACCGCACCTAAAAATTTATCCAAGGTCACCTCACGACTCGTGTAGCTGGGAGGGATTATCGAGGAGCCGATGATTATTAATTAAGAGAATACATCACGTACACCGCCCGCGCAAGCATACCAACTAACCTTTTGAATTCCATTCCCCAACGGACAAACCGCTTCCAGACATAACCGCCTCAACCTCGTATGGTGGTACGTCCGCCATGCGGAGTGTGTATGCGAAAGTAAGACAATGATTTGCTTCCTCCCATTCAAAATCCTTCCCCTTCTGCGATGAAGACCCAGTTCCCTTCGTTGATACTGTTTTGGTACATTACTCACCCGCTCAGCGGTATCAGTCTTTCATACCTCTCCAGTAGCCTCTATTCATCACTTATATCACTCCCAAGGGCATCCAACGCACCCATTAGACTCTCATCATCAGCCTTCGACAAATGTGGCACCAATCTCATCGCTCAGGCCCGTACACTCCATCCTGTCTCTATCTAAGCCGCAAGATTACAAGAGAACATTGGAAAGCTCCTTGGAAACCACCGTTGTAGGTTCGACCTAGCAAACCCCCGCAAAAGAAGATGAGAGCAACCCAAACACCGAGTGTCACCCCAAACACCGAGTGTCCACCCGTTACTTATACATTTCGATGGCGTTCGAACTGTTAGTGTAGTTTCACTTCTTTGCCTGTTTCTCACAGCTGACATTTCGCAAAGAGGCTTACAGTTATTACTGTATTTTAACGTTCAACCTAGAACTTGGCCGTTATGTTCATGCACTGTACAGTGCTGTAAACTTGAGCTGATCCACTTTAGATCAGCTCAAGCAAGTTTAGGGTTAGACACTGACCGTCGTCTACATGTCTTCTGGAAACTTCCTTCGATCAACAGGAAGCATCATACGACTCGCCTTGAAGTCTATATAATCCCCGATCTTTCTCCACCTTGTACCTGAGTAAAGTTCCTCACCACCTTCTCCTCTCTCATCTCTCCTTCTCGGTCCCTCACTCTTTCTGCCTTTTTCTCTCTCTCTCTTGCTCTCCCGCTCTCACCCTCACTCCTTTCTGGCTCCCTCGCTCCCTCTTTCTCGTTCTATCCATCACGAACTACCGTTTTCTGGGCCCGTTCCTTGCAAAATCAAGCCGAACAAACAATTCCAAACTTTTCAGTTTTCGACATTTTTTTTATTTGTTTTATAGATTTTGATCACTTTGAACCTTGCTTGGTAATTGCCGCACACCGCATTGCGCCGTAGGGATGAGTTCCAATCAACCACGTATACGAAATACAGTGTACAGTACACCACACATCGATAGAGCGTACTTTACATACTGTACCGTGCACATTGCCGACGTGGGCCACCCGGTTGGCACTTATCTAGAAGCATAGTCGGTTCTTGCACTGAACACAGGGTTGCGCAAACGTCGAAGGCTTTCAACTGCATGAGATGTGCTGAGCGGGCGGGTTTTACTTTCTTACTGTCCTCGCCTCTACTGAGCTCACACGACTACCGGGTAAGCTTTGTTATTGTCTGGAGAAGTACTGTAACGTTGACTACCGTCCGCTGTATCGCTGAGGCACCCTCCCAAGCCCTTCTCTACCAATAAAGCAACCCAAATTTTATATATTAAGCGCTCTGAAGTACTGCGTCGTTCGCAGCTGCGCAAAACGCTTTGGGCCGAGACCGGGTCTCATGACATATGGAACTCGCGGGTGTGGCTGAACGTTCCAGAGCCACACGCCGCGAGGCCATCGATATTTTAAAAATAACTCAAGTACTGTAGAAAATAATAGAAAGTAACTCTAGAGTACAGTAGCTGACAAACGTTGAAAACTGAAAAAAGCGCCATGAAAGTTGTGAGAGGGGCGGATATTTTGGTGACCATTCAGGAGCTACCAACAGAATTTTTTTCTTTCGGTCGTCGTGTTGCCTCCGTTTATTCGTGCGCATCCGATGCCTCGCCTACATATGTAGGCAAGCGTCGAGACGCGTGTGGTAAAAAGAGGCGGGCCCTTCCAAGAAAATGAATAAATTTCAGTACTGTAGTCCGAAATATAAATATTACCTGTACAGTACTGTACGTAGAAATAATCAAAAACAATCCAAGATGCAACGTTTGTCCCTGAAGGAATTTGAGAAGATGGCAAGTTGTTCTCTCGAGTCCCGCAGATGGGGACTTGAGTGCCCTTTACATACTGTAGCAGTCCTAAGGAATTGTACTAGGATACTGTAGTATACTAGAGAGAAATACATGTTGACTCTCGATGATTGCGTGTAGACCCAAATACAGTATCCTGATGATTAAGTGTAACCCAGGATAATAATGTGACCCAGGACATGATTTGTCCTTTCGCATTGTACGGACTTAATTTCAATGCGACAGTACCTGTTGATTGCTCCTGAAGGGCCACCAGAAATCTGCCCTTTTTTGACTATTTGTATGACGCTTTTTGTTTTCAGCTTTCAATTTTGTCAGAAACTGTACTCTAGGGTTATTTGCTATAATATTCTACAGTATTTTAGATAATTTTTGAATTATTGTCGGCCTAGCGGCGTGTCGCTCTGGAACGGTCGGCCACACCCTCAATTTCCATTTAAACAGTGTTGGCCGTTGGTGGAAGGGGGAAACAGAGAGACAGGATACGACACGACAGAACTCCCCCTCCTAGGGTCTCCATACTTTTTTATTTTTTTACTTTACCGACCCTATTATGGTACTCTTATAGAGGACCACTTCTTCTGGAGCGAATTCCGTCGCTTACAATGGAAAAGGAGATGTGAGAAAGTTCTTTTTCTTCTACGACAATGCTGTGATGGCAGGAAAGTCCAGTCAAGAGAAGGCATTATCCATCCTCGGATACCTAGAAGGGTCCGCGTCGATTTCTACTACGATTCCTTCGCAGTCAAAGGAGAGCTGATCGAAGGTGCCAGTAACAACACCCTTGTCAAGGAGAAGTTCTTCGAACATTTCGCCGAGGAAGAAGAGCCTCAAGACATCATCCGTCAAGCGCTGAAGATTGGCCTCGAGATTGAACACATACCGAACTCCTTGAAGAAACCGGAACGGTTGTACGAGAATGCAGGTTTCAACATTATTGAGATATTCTGATTACTAGGGACTGCTGTATGTCGACATCAGAAGTTGCAGCAGTTCCTGTCGATCCGATAGTTTTTGTCGATCCGATGAAGAATTACGCCGTTCTATTGAAGGCTTCGAAGGAATTCCACGCGAATCGAATTGCGTTTTCCGTACCCTCGCCTCAAGTTATGGATGTACCGCCGAAAAGCCTCTTAGTTTGTCCCGATGCTCGCTCAAGAAATATCAAGGATAGGGTGGATTCCTTTACTGAAGACCTATCTCGCCTTACCCTTCTCGTCAAGCAGAAGAAGTAATATTACGATACATTCGCAGGACCTCCTTCGTCAGCTCGGAGGTGAAATGCTCCTAGATTGTGCTCATGCTGTCGCCAACCCGGCCATAGGGCATCTAGATGCGAGAAGAATCCCCATCGAGATCATATTTGTACCCTTTGCGGCTGATTGGGGCATTCTGAGGCTACGTGCTGGACTGCGGCGAGAATTAAGGCTTCCAATGCTTTGGAAGAGCACGAAAGGAAAGAAGAAATTCCAGTTGCGGATCGGGTCAACTTTGTCCGTGAAAGTCAGTCGAATACAGATCAAGAAATAGAAGAGATCTTCAACGCAACGAAGAGAAATGCTGAAGGAGAAGCTTTGCCGAAACAACCTTGTCAATAAGATCACGGGGAATCCCGGTATCTCTACTAGTGCATAAACGGCAACAAGTTCGAATAATTGCTCCCGTACCACCCGCAGAGTAATTCCGTGTTTCGTAGCGTAGGAGAAAGAAAAAGAAGTACAAAAAAGAAGCGAGGGGTTCGAACAAGCTCCAAGAATATGTCGTAAAGTACGACGTCGTCGCTGACCTCGCTAATGCCAACTGCGGGCCTAAGTTCGGTCATCTTTTTGGAATGGATGCTGACAGAGCCGCTAATGTAATGAGAAGGATGTTAAGAAAGAATAATATGGCTATAGTTGATGTCTCTGCTGATAAAGGGCCACGCTTTCTGCGAGTAGTGCAGCTCAAAGCTTATGGCATGGAAGCATGGGCGCTTTTGGGTTCTGGAGCCGTACCGGACGTGATGTCTGCGGAGTTATCTCGACGCCTTTACCTGTCGCCAAACTACAGTCAAAGAATATTACCGTCGCGAAAGGAGATAGCGCTCCCTGTGGCAGGTCATTGCTTACGGCTCCCACCACTTTTAGGGATCAAGCGGTCAATCGGCACTACCTAGTTGTGGGGAACTCGCCATTTGATCAAAGTATTGGTCTCCCGACCTTTTCGGCTAAGCGAGCAAAATTAGACTTCGGGACCCAAAGCGCTCTTCTAAAGATTGACTCGGAAGAATTGATACTGCCTTTGGAGCCCGATAAAAAAGCCGCTGAGAAGCAGATGATGAGATGTCAGGGTATCGGGACGCCTAGCGAAGACTTCACCTCCCACTTTGATGCTGGCTCCATCTCCGCCGACACTTCAGAAGAGCAATTGGTCCTGGCGATCCGGGGAAAAAATTACGAGAGCCCCGGCAACTCTGATAAAGAGCTAGCCGATAAATATGCCGCTACCGTCGAAAAATGGGGCGAAGAAACGAGAAGGAGGATATGGAAGGGCCACTTCGAGCCCGTTTTGCTCACCTTCTTGAAGATACACAAGAAAGCATAATTAGCTCACTCCGTGACACTGAGATAGTCTCATGGACTATCGAGGAGCTCCGCTTCGCACCTATACCGACGAAACATTGATTTTTGCTGAAAGATAACACCCTCATCTACCACGGGGCTCGCCGAATGTCTCTACGATACAACGAAATCGCTAGCAGGGAGATTGGAAACATGCTTGATGCAAAAATTATCACTCCAGGCTCTTTAGCATGGTCGTTATATGTTGTAATTTTGACAAAGAAGGAAGATAATACCTTCTTCTGTGTGAACTACCGTGCTCTGAATCGAAGGATGAAGGCTGAACGCTGGCCGTTGCCTAAGAACGAGGAAATATTCGACGATTTGAAGGGAAGCTCCATCTTTACAACCCTGGACCTCTTCACAGGGTATTTACAGATCCGCATGAGCGAAAAATGCAAAGAGATGACTACTTTACTATGCCACTTTGGCACATTCAAGCTCGAGGTCATGCCCTTTTGCCTGATGAATGCGCCGTCTTCATTCCAGCGAATGATGGATTACATATTGAGAGATATCCCATTCGCTGGAGTATGTCCGGACGACGTTCCTTTGCTCTACAGCACGATCGAGGAGCATGTTACACACCTTCGCATCGTCTTCGAAGCTATTGGAAAGTCCGGAATCAAGTTAAAAATCACGAAGTGTGCGTTTGCTAGGCCTACTATTTCCAAGCTTTTCGGCCATTTTGGTGACAAAGAAGGAGTTCACGTCGATTAAGAGAGGATCAGTACCATCAAGAAGGCACCGTTGTCAGCAAACACGACTAAGCTGCGGAGTTTCCTTGGCTTAGGCGGTTATTATCGCCGCTGTATCAAGGATTTCGCGGGCATTCCTGGCACTCCTCATGCCAAAACTCCCGGAAGTAAGAATTTCAACTGGAAAGAAGAAATCAAGGAAGTTTCCGAGGTGCTAAAAGAGAAACTCACGTCCGCACCGGTGCTGGCCTTCTCCGACTTCGACGCGCAGTTTATCTTGGAAATGGATGCCTCAAGTTTCGCCGTGGGGGCAGTGCTTGCTCAGAAGAGAGAAGATGGAAAAGTACACCCCGTGAAATATGCAAGTCGCACCATGACTTGCGCCGAGGTGAACTATTCCGCGTGCGAAAGGGAAGCTCTTGCAGTAATCTTCGCACCTACGAAGTTCCGAGTGTACTTGCTTTCAACGGAGCCCTCCAAACTCACAACTGACCATAAGGCCATTAAGTATGCATTTAAGAAGAGCGAAGTCCTCGGAAGGTTGGCGCGATGGCTAGAATTTCTGGCTGAATACGAGTTTGAGGTGGAATATCGTCCGGGCACCAGGAATGGAGCTGGCGACTATCTTTCAGACGTGGTGCACAAAGGGCTCGGAGGCGCCCCAAATGTCGACGAAGGAAACCTTTTTTGTGCAGTGGACTCTTTGTGTTCGTTCGAGACTCCCGTTATAGAACCATATTTGGTTGATTTCGCTCGATACAGCGAAGGAAAAAATATTCAAGAACAAGATACGTCTAGGCGCCGCTCGATAAAACGCGCCGCAAAACACTCCATGGTGTGGGAACGAAGACTGCTGAGGTGTACGAAGAATGGCCTCCGCGTGATCCTGACAGTCAAGGACAGTCTCTGCATTTTGAAGACATTCCACGACGAAGTAGGACACTGAGATAGGTAAAAAACAAAGAAATTAGTTATCGACCGATATTGGTGGCCCCAAGTCCATCAAGACGTTCAAGACTACGTCAAAAGCTGTAAGTAGTGTCAAAATGCCAAGCACTTGATCTCTTATCGAACTACGCTAAGCATTCCCCTTATGAATATCTTCGAGACCTACTCTATAGATTTCGCTGGGCCCTAAAACCACGAATGTTTAATCCTAGAGACTGAGGTTTGGTCGCACGTGTAAAAGCCCTAACGTCCACGGCTAAGTGGCCTGCTTTCAAGTCCCGTTTCTTCGGACCGTGCCGCAGTTGGAAATAACTTCACCCTGGTAACTGGCTTACCTCTTATGGAGGTAGGCATTCTGAACGAGCTATCCACGCGAGGTGCCTGGTGCCCTACTCTTTGCGCCCATTTTTCCTACAGGATTAACTCCTGGAGCTGTCCTATAGAAGACAGCCCGTATATGTCTTATGTTTGTTCCATGTGTTCTTGTTGGTTCTTCTGTAGATTCTTTATCATCTTAATAAAATTTGAATTCATCATGTCTTTCCAAGTTCCAGAAAACTTCTCTGCAATATAAAGGCTGCTTGAAGCCAAACCAACAGGTGTCCGATCAACTGAACCTGTAAAGGGCTGGAAAACTCCGACTAAAACGCTTGTCTGTAAAAGAGAAAATGTCGCCATCACAATTTAGTGCAGAAGAGCCTCATCTGCCAACTTAGTCCTTTATTCTGTCGTTGAGTAGTTGAATTGCATTCGGTAACGTTGCATTTCGTCGTTTTTGGATTTTTTCGCTATCCATTTCTTGGCAAGAGATAAAGTGTGTGAAGACGTTCTCCGGCTCGTATCCGAGCTTCCGTCCTCATCAACTCACGACGCGACTCTCTTTTTCCAGTTGACTTCTTCGCTGTTTACTCGGTCTTCGCTATCGTATTGGTCCACTTGGGGATTTTCGAATGGGTCCAAAGCCGTATGAACTCCATGCCCGTACTAGCACGGATGGAGCAGACACGAAGGCTTTAGCTGCCCTAAATCGACGTATGTTTAGAGCGGGGACGGCAACGCGTGCGAGGAAAGCTGAGATGGTTGAACGTGGCGGTTGACAGTGCTGGGGTCAAGGTAATGCGTTGGATGTATTTGGAGCGGAGGGTTTGGAGCTAAAAAGTGATCGTAGAGGGATGGCAGTGAGTTCCTGTATCAACCTCAAGTCAATGCTATATCGTGCAGCGGGCTTCCATCTGGGGCCGGAATGGTGTTGGTTTTTTCCGAAGGATCACAAAAAATCTGCCTTTTTTGACTACTTTCATGACACTTTTTGTTCTCAGTTGTTTTTTATCCGCTACTGTACTCCAGGGTTATTTTTTATTATTTTTACAGTATTTTAGGTATTTTTTAATTATTGTCGGCCTCGCGGCGCGTGGCTCTGGGTAGAAATATTTATTCATTGAGTGTACACCGAATGAAAGACTATTCAGTGAACTGGATGGACCACAGCGGTCACGCGCAGTGGGGCCCGCGATTTGATGGCCATAGCCACCAACGACCAAAAAGTGCAACTGGTGCGCTGGTGGATGCGTGTGCGAATCGCAGCGTCAGAGGTATGGCATTTTCTGGCTACACTTGGTACAAACTCTTCGATGAATAATGCGGTCTCCGGAGAAGGGGCACCGAGGGAGTCGAAAACCGGAGGCTGTAATCGGAAACCTGGGTCGCGGGAGGGCAGGGAGGGGGGACTAGTCGCCACTTGATTACATCGCACAAGATGCCTTGGATCTCACGCACGCCGATATAAACGCGACTATATTCCCTCCGAGGTTGGCAAAGAATAAGTATGTCGCCGTGTTCCTCGATGAAGCCAACAGAATGGGTGCCGTGTACTTTCTCTTTGCTCGACCTGAATTCTTCCAAGCCCTCACCGCTTACAAGGCCCTCCCTGAAAACGAGCAAAGAATCCGGATGTTCCGCATTAGCATCGATCGGGCTGGATAGAACACAATTGAAGCAGTCTTTAAGTTCAGTCTTCAGCAGGGAATGAAGTTAGAATAATCTCCTCCTCCTGTAAGCCAGTCCAACTGCGCAGCCGAGAGGCTGGTACAAGAACTCTGGAAGGTCACTCACACAGTTTTTTTCGCACCCAGGTTAATGATTCACTTATGGGCAGAGGCTGTTTCTCAAGCGCAGATTCCGCTCCATCATCGACAAATTGATGCACACCGCAATTTTCACTCACCCAGACATCGCCTTCACTGCCTTGATTCTAGCAAGATAAATGCACGATCCGTCCCTCCGTTATCTTGTTCTTGCTAAAAGTCTGGTGGGTTACCTCCTCCGCACAAAGGATTTAGAACTCTTGTACCTATCACGCTCTTCTTCCGCACCGCTAACCGCATTCGCGGATTCAGACTGGGCCTGATGCAAAGAAACATGCAGGTCTACCTCAGTTATTTTGGTGATAGTCAATAGCGCTGCAGTAATCTGGTCCTCGGAGCGTCAACATCTGGTTTCACTAAGTTCTGCAGAGACTGAGTACATATCGATGCCCTCTTGTGGAAAAAGCGTCACATGGTTGCTCCTTTTATTCGAAGAATTTGTCTCTACCAATCCGCTTGAAGAAAAACTGCGTCTACCACCAACGGTCACCAACATCGAAAATACCGCTGCCATATCAATGTCAACAATTGATCAAGTCTCCGAGCGCGACAAGCATATCGAACTCAGGAGGCACCACATCCGGGACCTTCGCCAGAGAGCAATCGTCTTGCGGGCACACGTTTTTACCTCCAGATAACTCACAGACATGCCGCTGACCGCATCTCAGTTGAACTATCTTATCAACAGCTTTATGATGTACAGGATGATGTGCACTGAACTTGCACGCGAAAAAAAAACTAGAAGGGGAACAATTTCGGATATAGTATCGGAATTTGCAAGATATTTCTACAGTATCGGAATTTGCAAGATATTTCTACAGTATCGGAATTTGCAAGATATTTTTTACAGTATCTGAATTTAAGAGACATTTAGAATTTGGATGAGTGTGGCAAATCCACGGGTTGATTTTTTAATTTTAAGACACGGTACCATTAGAAGATGTTAGTACACGTCCAGATTCTGGGTGATACTAAAGGTGACTCTGAAAGGCCTATATAATGGCCGCATAAATTCCCACCCCTGACCGATGGGTGGCAGGCATGGGTCTGGCACCTAATTCTTTACCTTGAAGAAATATCTTCCACTAGATTCTCTCGTCCAAAAGATCCCTTTTATGCATTTTGTGGACATTATTATGTTTGGTTGAGACATCAAGGTTATCTAAAAAGTTTATAAAAGCTGAGTAAACTGCTTCCTCTTGGAGAGGTCAGGCAAGTTGGCAGACAACTTCAAGCCAAGTCCCGAGTAGTAGGAAGTTGAGAGTCAACTTCAGACCAGAGAACCACTTTTCTTACGCTGGTCACGGAGCATCAGTGGTGGACCCTGCTACTTCTATACTTGCTTGTATCCTTCTCAGCTATCGTCCTTACTCACCCCTTTTTGTTCGCTCAACTACCCATGGAAGCACTTTTGTAGCTTGCAAAACCTTCTTTTTGAGGTAATTGGTTCTGAGTATATCTTCTTCCGATGATTTACCCCTATCATTTGGTACTCTTGAGGAGGCTGTTGCACCTGAGGTATTCGAGTTGTGAAGTATTAGGGAACACTTAAGTGTTACTTTTTTTCCGTAACCAAGGATCTCAACGCTGCTCGTATAACGTTCACAGGGAGCAAGAAAGAAGACGTTGAGGAGTTTCTCTATACATATATTAATGTTTTGATGCGTCGGAAGGGTGATGAAAAGAAGGCCGCAAGTATCCTCGCCTATCTTTATGATGACGCGAACCACAAATATAAGGCCAAGTTTGTCGACGGTGGTCTGTTAATGGGAATTAGCGTAACTTCAGTCAGAGATTTGACTGGCTTGTGAAAATATATGCTAAGGAGGTAGAACCAGATGAGATGATTCGGACCCATATAGAGGCCCTGCTCAACTTCGACGCTATTCAAAGCTCATTGGTATACATGTGTGTGATGTCTATGAAATGCTGTGTTCAACGCCCAAGCCAAGTATAGAATGCTGCGAAAGGCGTCAATGGGGGATAAGATGGCTCTCTGGTTTCCTCCTCATCAAGGGCCCTCACACTTTTAACGACTTGAAGGGCACCATAGTAGAATTCGTAAAAAACTCAAAGACAATTCTGTTGGTGAAGGAGTTGTCGGGGGAAGACTGTACATATATTTCTTTCGTACATCCTATTAATAATTATCAAAGGTCGGCTACTAGTGCAGAGGCATTAGAATCTGTCAGGAGCGATGTTAAAAACTTGAAAAAACGGCTGGAAACAAGACTCGATAATCGCCTTGACATGATAATCTCGCAGTTGAAGAGCCTTACTCCTACCATCAAGAAGAGCCAGTCTGGGAACTCTAAAGCAGCAGAGATCTGCAAGTACTGCCAAAAGCCAAGACATTTTGTGAATAAATGCCCTGAAAATCCACGTAGAAACGCTCTTTGTGGAAAGTGGGGTTGGAATTGGTATCATGAATGTAACGGCTGGCCTAAAGACAACAGAAGACCAAATTTATCGGATGCAACAAGCAAATCAGGACCAGAGATGAAAAAGTTACAAAAAGGGAATGATACAAGGCTGACCAATGCCAGAAATGTATCTATTGCTGACGAAATCAGTCAATTCAATGGGACAAAAACGGATGGAGAACGGAAAATTTTTTCGAGAAATCCTAGGTTAGATTATGGAATGCTTGAACATATCGCATAACCTGTAACTCCTCTTACGAAGCCGTCTGATCAAGTTGCTCCAGGAGTTGAAATCACTCTGGTCAAGAAAATGAAAAAGAAGAAGAAATTCAAGAGTATACCGAAGGACGTATTGAGTATGTGAAGAAGTACTATATGATGACTGCGCTTGAATCGGCCCCATCTGGAACAACATTTGGCCAAATTTTGAGTGTTGACGCTGAGAATGTGAGAAAAGAACAAAAAAAATATAAGGTGTAATAAGTCCGCTAAGGGTAAGACGTTTTTTCTTCAATCGGCCTCGACAGCACCAAGACGTCTCAATCTGGTACCAGTAAAAGTACTAAGAATGAAAACTAAGATCTTTTCGATTCTCGTTCTGTTCCAAATCTTATTTCAGAACGTTTGATGACAGATCTAGGTCTCGAAATTATTCCAACTACGCGAAGGATAACTGTTGCGGATGTAACCGTATCAAAATGCATGGGCACTGTTGACAAGGTTTTCGTGTTCTTTGGGGACTCTAAAGAATATGTTTACTTTCGTTTCATGCCTGATCCACCTTTTTAGGCAATCATTTGCTTCCTTACAATGAAAAAAAAATTGGGGCATGCATTGACTTGGACAACCAAGGCGTTTCAATCCAAATTGACGGCAGAACCATGAATATTCCCCTGGACTTCGAAAAAAGCATACATCCGGAATAATTAGGAGAAACTGACAGTGAATATTCCAATTCCAGCTGTGACAGCGGAGATTCTGAACCAACTAACACCTTCGAAAATGGAAAAGGATAAGTTAGAGGAGTACTAAAGCTGGCATGGGACGATTGTGATTCCGGGTTTAAAGCAAATGAAGACTGGAATTCTAGGGCAAATTTGAGACTAGAATATGTTTCCTTTTGCGATAATATAGAATTCAAGCACAGAATTCGGATTATGAAAGACGAATAACTTTGCAAATAGAATAAGAATATGTCGAATTCCATATCTGAAGATATGCGCACGCTGGAAAAGGCCCTTATGAGTAGGGATGGTAAGGATCACGAAAAAGAAGAGCAAAAGATCTCAGAAATTCAAAAAAAATTGCAGCAATTCCCCGCTCCTGCACCAAAGAAAATATCCGACAAATGACAATCTTCCGAAGTAATTGTATGGAACGTTTTAGATCTAAGAAAAGAAAGTGTACCGGTCACTCATTCATTCGAACTTACCGATAATCAACCAATTTACCATATAGAAGGAGGAAAGGAACAAAAGGACATTCCTCGTTTGAATTACTGTACGGGAAAATCCGACCAATGATGAAGGAGTATGCACTATCAAACGCAAACTGGAAAAAGGAAAGTGTAAGAGAAACGGAGCTACTAGCTGCAAGTAGTTGGTAAGCGGAGCGAGTGAACGCGAATTTGGGGTTCGTTCAGTCGGCGGTAAGGGGTCGCACATTTACGGTCGGTTCTAAAGTTCTCGTGATCCACGGGAAGGCGTTGCAATAGATAATCACGTGGCCGGCGTTCGAGACGAAATACTCTAATCCATGCGTGGTTACCAAGGAAAGACACCCAAAATACGAATTCTGCTAGAGTTCAGGGAAGAAATCGAGGAGAACGATCGATGCTCTTCGTCTCGTCCCGTACCAAGAGGGGGCGGAAGCGGTTTTTTATGATAGCACAGACTGTCCGCCCAAGTAACATCTTTCTCCGTAATTATATGATGATTCTGATCGGTGGAAAGAGGGCTTAGGAGTGGGTAGTGATGTTTTCCACAGAATAGTCGGAGTCTAATGTACTTATTCACTTCTTCATCAACATTTGCTTATGCTTTCAGATGCTGAATGGTCCATATCTTTCGTGAGAAGGTCATAATCTTATATTAACGGTATTCTACTCGTGTCAAAGTAGAGGATTCATAGCAATCGGCCCTGAGTATTTGCAGATAACCTACTACTACTCTATTAGACAATATGCAATTAGGGGATTTATTTTATCGTATCTAAACGCTATCAGAAGCGTGTGTTCGTTTCTAAAAGAGCATTCTGAGGTATCACGCACAGGATATGATTTACCTGGGGGCCTCAACTATCGATTGGTCCTTTATCCTCTATGAGAACCTTACATTTATCTGCCAAGGGACTATAGCTTAGCTGAGTACCAAGATCCTCCCGAGACCGTCATGATGATTCTTGACCTCTCCAAGAGGAAGCAATTTACTCAGCTTATGTATACTTTTGCCTACCCCTAATGTACGAACAAAACTACAGAAGATACTAGATAATCCATAAAGACACTTTGTGTGGATGATATACTATAAAAAGAAGATACTTACGAAACGAAAAATTGATTTATACCTCTCATTCCCCATCCCCTAGACCATTATCGAAAATCTACTAAATTTACATGCTACCAGAACAATCCCCACAAATATCCGCGAAAGGCTTGCAATTCTCTTTATACGACTGGGATATATCTAAACCATTAAAGAATTCCCCATCCGGTTCCGGCGTGGGGACCTCCTGGTCCATACTGTCCAGCCCTCGCCCCACAATTCCTACACTTTCCATGTCTCCCTCCCCCTCATCCTCCTTTTCCTCCTCTATTTACTCTTCTTCACCCCACTGTCCTCCTCCTCACCCCTCCGTCCTCCTCCTAACCCTCATTCTCGTAAACCATTTCCGGGGCTTCCCACTGCTCAAAAGTCTCCCCAGCTCCCTTCTCGACCTCCCCCTCCTGCCCCTCACCTACCGCCTCCGCCTCATATTAGATGAAAAAGCGACGATCGAACTCGATCAACTTCTTCTTAGTTTGCCGGCGTAGGTATTCATCGCGGTCAGTATGGCCGAAAGGGAGTAAGGGAATGGCGTTTAGGGGGCGAGGGTGGCGAGTTTTGGAAATGACGGTGGTGCAGCATTGGTTGTTCATTTTGGTGATGTTTAGGGAGTGGCAGGCAATTGAGGGTTTTTAGAACGGATAAGGGTGGAGAGATAGTGATTAGAATAATCGAGGAGGTTTGGAACTTGCAAAAGAGGGCTTTAAATAGGCTCCCGATGGCGCATTCTATAGATTTGAAATAGATAAAATGAATGTCAAAGGGAATTTTCAGTAGTGCATTCGCGCTTTTTTCTCAAAAAACCAATTTGGAGAAAGAAGTAAGCAAAAAGGGAGAAAGAACTTGATTTGGGATCGATTTAGAGGGGTGCATACAGTATTAAAGTATCTACCTAAAATGGAAACAAATTTAGAGAGGACCGCGGAAAGGGTAAGGAAGGATATGGATGGAGAAATGTTCTCCCCGGGAAGGTGCTTAGAGTGAGAGAGGGCGAGGAAGGACCAGAACTACGAGCAATTTTGGACAACAGAAGGTACTACAGTAAATAAAAAGCCGGTAGATGACGACGAAAAAAAAGAAAACTCCGTTCCGATTCGCCCGCGCCTGACAGTAAAATATTTTTTGGCATACGATGCATAGGGAAAAGGTTTGGGCATTTTACTCTTGGAAGGTACATAACCTATCTATCCTATGTTTTTTGCAGGCAACCACAATTGACTTAAAAGGATATACAGACACAGTTATGGGGCAGAAACTACCTAAAACACCTAAATCCCCTAACTAATCTCCCTAAATAACTACCTTTATCCCAGCCATCAAGCAGGCCGCATTGGACATGACGGCTGCTGCTGCATGTCTTTGCATGAAACCCCCGAACCTTTCCGTAGCGATGCATTCGTAGTGGTTGAGAGTGGTTGAAATCAATGACGGCCGAACCGGATTGGGAGATGGACTTGGTTGCAAGCGGACGGGATCGAAAGATTCATTCTTCAGGCGGGCATGGTCTTTCATGTACAAGTCATAAAACGGGACTGCAGAAGGGAAGGATACATATGGGGTGAGTTAGCCAAATTCCTTATTTTTTCCGACAAAAAAAATGCGGAAGTACAGTGGAGTTAAAATGAACAATGAACGGTCGGGCAGTGCACACTCGAAATGACACACGAGTAAAAATTTTTATTTTTACTTAACTATAAGCAGCTCCTGATGAAGTGGTCGCGGTTTCAAACCGCCAGGAGTACTCACATAAAGGTTCTTCTCTGACGAAAGAATTGAAGACAGTCACACCGAGTGCGTTATAGTAGCCCTTCTTCCGACTCTTGCTTTGCGGTGGTTGTCCTGTCTAGGTCCTGGTGACGATTTAGACTTACCATTGTAAGTCCTACTACAAGGATCTGAGAGCAGCAGAGAAAAGCTTACAATCACAGCGGAAGGGAGGGAAATTGGGGTGTTTTAATGATTGAAAAATAGGTTAGCCTATGTGTGAAATTTTCACCTTTCCGCTAAAAATTGCAGTGGGAGGGTGAACACAACATACACGCAAAGTCTACTAAGAAATGACCTTATAACTCTGCTTTTTTGTTGCTTAAAAGACGATCTATTTTAATAGAAAAATATAGCTTTACTTATTACCTCTGTCCGTGAGTCGATGCTGGGCCCCGTTCTGATGGCGGACAAGGTCTTGTTCACTGAATACCTCAATATTTCAGTCCTTGCACTTTTACCCGATCTTGCTTGTACGGCAGTGAGAAGATGGGAATGGAGGTGCTCGAACTACTGAACGCGATGGGAGCAGGTTACTTGGCAATGACGGCAATGAAGCGGAAAAGACTCCTGATACTTCCTCATCTGCGGCCTTTCCAAGGGCCTAGCCTTGCGGGTTCGACGTTGCACTACCCTCTGGATCGAAGCAGATGCGGCGTCCGGCAGCACTTGAAGACTTACCGCAGGAGGGTTCGAACTTGTCAGCGGCCTTGACGACTTGGGGATGGTCAGACGCGACGGCTTTCTTAGTACTAGAGGTAAAGATCGAAAAACGGTTGACGACAATAGAGCAAATAATCATAGCAAAAGGTAGTGTTCCTGGATTCGAACGTGCTCGGGATAATACGAGATCGCGACCTGAAAGATTAGTCAGCGCCGATGTCTTGGCCTCCCCGGGGCTGGGTATGGCGAATTTTGCGAGCTGGGTTCCCGAAGAGGACGGACGAGGCGGAATTTTGGGATCTCCTCCCTAGCCAATCGGTACAACTGGCGAGGTGGGCGGGGACCGAAAGTCGGCAAGGTCTTTTGAGTCGTACTCGGATGGAGAAGGATGGCGGCCCTTTGACTTCTTGTCGGACGACAGTAGGGGTTACCGCGTAAGTGCCAGAGTGAAAACACAAGGTTAGTCTCTGCTCGCAATCTGGCAGCTCAGATAAATCTGGTAGTTATTTTATCCCAGCTGGTAGATTGGAAAAATGCACAATGAGGCAAAACGTACTTGTGATGCTACCACAATGTGGTTTGTTAAGTGCACATGAGCATATCTAGGTTGAAATGTGGTTTAAACTTTGTTTGAGGCTTGATGGCTTAAGCCGGCCGCTCCAAACCAGGTCTATATAGAAATAGAGATAGCGATATACTTAAGTAAAATGTAGTCTAATAGTAGCGAATGCAAAGTGTTTCTCGAAGAACAGCTCCGACGGTATTGTAGACACCTCTCTCAGAATTGTAGTCAGGACGAGTGGCATACTCTGAAAAGATGTACGACGTACATAGAGCAACAAGCACGGGTGCATCCTGGCAGGATTACAGTGCAGGTTATTCGGGTTCTGCATCAATGTCAGCAAATAACGGGTTTTGTAAGCATTCTAACAGTGCATTGGCGACATTTGGTAACCGAAAGATAAGACACCAAGCTGAACTACGATGGTACCCATGGGAATCTATAGTGACCAAAACTCTTTTAGCTAGATATTTCTTCTATCGTCACGCATACGTCATCTATCTGTATTAACCCTTTCAGATTCATGAATTTTATGCGAATCCAAGAGACCAAGTGCACAGGTTTGATTGAGTTTGCGAAAGACGTCTAGGTTTCTCTTGCTCAAGGCACCAGCGATTATGTTCGTGTCTTTAAACCACTGCATAATGACGATCTTTCCTTACCCAAAGAGCCTTTTGACTTTCTACTGGACACAGCCTGTAATCTCGACCTTCGTGAAGGGTAGTTGCGGTTGGGTAGAGTCTATCAGAATCAACCGACGAGATAAGTGCCGAGGAATGGCGTAAACCTTCGATAAGCAATATGCAATGAGTCCAGCCCGATCTGGTAACTTTGTCACTGCTATTCTCTCCGCCTCATGGACTAAAAGTAGACTCGAGCCTGCTTAGAGCTGTAACAGTCGATGGAATGGAATATTTTAGAGGTCGGAAAGAAATTCCGGAGAATTAATCAGTTTAGCCGTAGGAATATTTCCCTTGGCTTGCGTCTGTAAATGCGAAGTAATTGGTGCTGTTATAATGTGAATTCTGAATTATGATTGTATCAAGTTTTCGAATCTCTTTGAGCGCATTATTAGCTTCACCCAAGTATCATACTTTAATACCAGAGGTCCATTGCTGCAATGTACTAGATAAAAGTGCTGCAGGACGCATGATTTCGCTTTCGAGCAAGTCGAGATGTTCAGCGTGGGCTTGTACCTGTTTGACTTCGTGCAAAGAGCATTTATCGTCTTGCTTTTTTCTTCTATTTGGATCCAATAGAAGATTTTTAATGAATTCCATTATTTCTTCGTAAAGACAGTTGTCTTTGTGATGTTGAATTTGCTGTCATGGGATGTATGATTTCTATTGAAAACTGGATTTGATTCAGAGATAAATATGTAGGCCTTGAACCGTGTCGAAAGTTCATCATGAAAAACTTAGATTAACTGTGGGTTTCACGCAAGCATTAAATCGTCCACAACTTTTGCAACAATAAGAAGGGGGTTTACAGATAATTTTTGTTTCAAGAATAATTGTGGAATCCTCGAGACACATTCCAGTCCATTGTCGAACATCCAATCATTGATTGCAAGTTTCAAGAGCCGGTCTGATTAGACCATACGGTATGCTGGGACGGGCAGCTTTCATACGAAGGAGCTGTAAGTAGTCCAGCCTCTCGGAAGGCGGACGTAAATGTTGCGATTCAATGGTCCAGATTGAAGAAATGCTCCAGAGATGTCAATTGTCGCTAAAGAAAGTTGAACTATTGCTGCAGTAGGAATGAGAGCTCGTATGACAGGGAACCGAGCCGTTATTGAGTCCATACGGATGAAATTATTTTCCTTGTTCCAATTACCATGTGAAACCAATCGGCACTTTATTTTCACTTTTTCTTATTCTCAATCAAATTAACTTGGAAGAAACATTGTGATGATATCATATTTGCATATTTTGGTAATTTGCTGACGTTACCTTCCCGATACGCGTTTTTATCCTTGTCATTTGACTCTTTCCCCGCAATCGGCTAGTCAAAAAGCCACCGTGGTGATATCTAAGCTATTTTGTTTTCAGTAGCAGGCTCATCACCAATAAATTTTCGATTTTGCCGAATTATTGCTTGCTTTTGTGATTTCTACTCTCATAGAGGTATCATCTCTTCCACAATGAAGTTATTCCCGACATCCTTATCCGTTCGACCTATTGGGTTACTCTTCTTTATTTCAAACCAATTGTCTTTGCCCCGATCCTGATTGTCTGGTGTCTTCGTCAGAAGGAAAGAAATCGATTCCAGAGCAATTATTGGGGTATTCTCGACATCATTGATCCGACGCGAGATCAATTAATAACTATTTTTTCATTTATACCTTGGTTATGAGACATTTTAATCCCTTTTGTTGTTCTTGTCGCAGAAACAAACAGAATGGGGGCAACAACAACATATTCACATTCTTCTTCCACTGGAATCTGATGATTTTATCCTTGTTCTGCATGTTCGATACTACTTAACTCCTTCAAAATGGATGAAGATGGATACAGCCTTATGTCCTCGTGTGCGACTTTCAACCGTTTCCCGTTTCCGAATTTGCTCCGAGTGAGCTCTACGAAATGTTCTCTTGCGTTTTGGACATATCCCGAATTCCAAACACTGTGTTCTTTTCGTTTCTCAAATAAATTTACTGGAGTTCCTTTCGTGAGATGATGTGACGGAACTATATTTGGTGATCGAGATTCCAGCATCTTTGAGAGATTGTGATGTGCAATTTGTTCATAGTGTGCGTTAATTAATTCTGAATCCGCTATTGTCTGTCGTAGGCCAATAATTGATGGCGTGTATCCTCTATTAAGCTCAAAGGCACTGACACGATTGTTTCCACAAAGAAGGTTTGTGGAAATGACTGTCCTTGAAACAATCTCTTGATCTGTGAACAAAGTACCATTCATGCTCTTAAGTGCATTGCCTGTTTGAGAATACGCAGCGAAATCTGACGCAGGACAAATTTTCCACTTCCCATCGAACCAATTTTTCTGTGCGTCTTTGCTTTCCGAGTTATTGGTTTGATGTCATGCTTTTGCAATATTTTGACAAAATAATCGTTTTTAAATTACTGGTGGAACGATATTGACACAGGAGCTCCATTCAATTTGATCCAATGTGTTTGAAGGGTTCTTAAGTGTTCTCCGATACCTCTCGTCAACAAACAAACAGCGTTTGGAAAGCGTGAGCAAAGTATTTGATGTGGAATGTTGTGCAATTCTTCAATTCAACTATTAAAATGAAATCGATTTGAACTTCCTCGTTAAACGTTCAAAGTGGCTTACTCAAGGATAACTTTCGAACGTTAAGTTTCCATCCATTCTTCTTGCAGCTAGACCACTTTTCCAAAAAAGATTCGAGAGCTTGCTGCAAGACTGGCGAAAGAACGCCGCACCGTTTGCAGAGATCCTTCATGTACTTCAGAAGTAAGTGTGAGTACAGGTGAAGTTTAGAAGCGAATTATTATGCATATTTTCCCATGAGGCTCATTTTTCTGTTACTGCCGTCATCCCAATCCCCTTGCATTCCAAACAAAGCCCGCTATATCCCGTAATAGCTTTGGAATTTGGATATTTGGCTCATGACATCATAGAGGTGCGTTCACGTTTCTCTACCTTCAGGAATGTAGATTGGAAGCATGATGTTGACATCCAATCATTCTAAAACACCCTTCGGTATTATAAGAACACGAGGTTTCTCAGAATTGAGCACATCTGATTTGCTCAAGATACAAATTCCAAGTAGAGAAGTACCATCGCCGTTCGTGGCGTAGAACGTAATTATGATTTTATTCACTTTCAAGTCTTAAACAGGGAGTCGTCATATACCTGGTTTGAGCTTCGCATCGCATTTCTCACCCTAATCGTGGTAGAATGGTTCACAATATAAAAGCAACGCCTTAAATTCGACGCCAATCGCTAAAGAAAGCGCTACCGCAGACTTTATGCCCCCAGCCGGCTGGTAAAAACCCTCTTCCAGGATAAGGTTGTGGTTTATGCATATGCATCATATCAGAACTGGTAGAAATTACGCTTAAGTTTTCCCTTTGTCCTTAGAATGCTTGGAACCTAGACGCAATTATCCGTCTAAATTTCAAGAATTACGTTCAGTTCGGTTTCTCCTTCACAACGATGGTTACCTTCTCTCATCTTCAAAGTGGCAAAACTAGGACGTTGGCACTTCAAATCATAGCGAGCGTTATCTTTCTTTCTACAATCCATGCAGGCTTCACCGACGAGTTACGTCAGCACTGTTGACTTCTTCCTCTTAGTATACCGATTCTGTCTGCAGTTTTCGACGTCTTTTCGATAATTATTTCGCTTCTTTGCGTTGACAGCGCGATAAATGTATGCGTTTCTGACCCTTTCCTCGCTTTTACCCGCCTCACGACTACCGAAGAAGCTCCTGACCTTATGGTATAAAAAGTTCCCCAAAAAAAGGTCTTAAGATCGTAGATTCATTTCTGCTAATAGACTGAGCATGAGAGCGCGAAGTATACTCACAGCATCGTCAAAACTCAAAATAAAACGTCGATCAGGGGAAGCAATGGATTTTGCTACACCTTGAGTACAATGTAGCTTCTTTATATTGTCAACAATGGGCTTGGCATCCCGACAAATGGTGTAAAAGCGACTTGTGACCTTCTTTCATGAGTGCTTAGCATTAATATTTGAACTCCTTGAGGCTCTAAAGATCTAGATCAAGCTTCTTGGTACTCAAAGATATCTTCTTTGCCTCTTCCAGTGTCAACTTGAACGTTTTCTGAGAGAGAATTGTTCCGTTATCTTGTTCCTGTGCCATGCAGATAATACGGAGCTTGGCTTTGGTGAGAAAACCTTCATGGGCTAAGGATTTATTCATCAGAAAAATTTTCAGTACTTCTCCGAATTGAGATTGTCTGGTATATCCTGCTTTCATCAAGTTTTCAGCCGCGAGTCCAGGAGAAACCTTGACAGATACCTGTTAAGATCCTCATTATTCTCGCGCTTGCAAGAAGTCACCTTATCAAGGGAGTTAATGAGGCAAATAATCACGGAGATAGGAGGACAGTAAGCGCTCAATTCCACGATCTTTTGAACAACTTTCACTGCTTGTAATCGATCTTCCCTTGCTTTTGTGCTCCGTCTACAAGACCCTTCTGAGCTTGGCGAGGACCTAGATGAGACATCTGACACCCAATTGTGTAGAGTACTGTGTTGTAGAGCTTATCTACTCCCTTTTCGGCTGCGGTTGCAATTAAGTGGACCCAACTTGCAACCTTCTTTCTCCATGTCCAGAGGTCCTGGTGCGGTTTAAATACAGGATTGTTCGTCATGCCTCGACCTTTCCCAAAATCCTTCCCTGTGTCCGTAAATGAGGTAAGCCCGCTCTCACCGAGGGAAAGCGCGAAATGTGGGCACAATGAACGGGTAAAACGGTACCTCAGGATGCCTTTGCAAGCTAATACTTTAATAATTTATTAGCAAGAGCACCTAAAACAGTTGGTCAGCGCGATTCTTCAGTATTCCTTCTCAGTCTCTCTTTCTCACACTTATCGATCGGTTAGTGCGGACTGACTTATATGGCCGCCCGGATAGTTATAAATCAGTAGATACAGTATAAGATAGCCTCCGTATCACCAGGCGCATGATATAATAGTACTTCCACTTGACAATCTGGGTCTCAAGTCATTGAAATTGCCAAGTCAGTTCAGTCGTTGCCCGTAAATGGCCACGACCGTTTTCACAGTATGCACTGTACAACATATGTTTACTCATTATCTATGAGAGAAACTTTATGGCATCAGTATAGCGGGTGTACGCTGCAGGATCCGACTATAATGCTAGCTAAAATCTAATCGTGTGGTCCACATCAGCCACTTGCAGCATGAAAAATTTACTGCATTAATATCGGGGGTCCATTGAAGGGAAGGGTATTCTCCTTGAGCGGGTGAATGTAGGAACCGGTATTATTCATAAGTAGAGAGTACAATTTAACCGGTGCTCACATGTTTATAACCATAAAGAAGAAATGATTGAATAAGTTGAGGAATGCAGAATATTAACTACAGTGTGCGAGTTTAGATTAGCACCACCACAAAATATTACCGTTCAGTGGCAAAAAGATGGCCGTTCTCGATAACTTGCACGTCAATCGGACCGTTGTGTCATTTCATTTAAAGGGTGTAAACGCCACATCAAATGGAGCAGGAAAATGGATGTTATGAACTAAACGAAAAATAGGAAGGCGAAATTAGATTAGCACCACCAGTCTTTAAAGCACATAGAAATAGAAAAAAAGGCTTTAAAGCTTTATAAATAGGAAAAACGACTACTAATAGATACAAAAAGTAGAGCCACAGCAATTCAGATTCAACAGAATGGGAAAAGGAAAGCAGCTGAGCGAGCAAGATAAAGGGTCAATTTAGCTCTAAAAGTGGAGGGGTTAAGCAATCGTGCCATTACGAAGCGCATTAAAAGGGACAAAAACGTTGTTTCAAGATTTTTTAAGGACGGAGAAGGCTATGGAAACAACTACGGTACAAGAAACAACACTAAAATCTCAAAAAGAGCTATTCGGGCATTGATGAGGAGCGTCTCAAAGACTGGGGCTTCAGCGGCAGAATTGAAGGCCGAGCTGGATCTTCCAATCGGCAAACGTCGCGTCCAGCAGCTCTTAACTGATTCAGAGCCCTTCGTTTTCTGTAAGTTGAAAAGAGAACCGCCTTTGACCAAAGAACACATAGCAGCTCGGCTGGAGTGGGCCCGCTTCCACCACAATAAATCTTCGCATCAATGGGGATTGGTTGTCTGGTCTGGTGAGAAAAAAATTAATTTAGACGGCTCAGACGGGTTTCGTCACTACTGGCATGATATGCGCAACTCTAAAGTTGTTTTATCTAAAAGAAGGGTGGGAGGGGAGGGGTGATGGTTTGGGGTTGCTTTTCAGCCTACGGTTTTTCTGATCTGGCTATTCTACAGGGGAATCAAGACAGCCTGAAGTACTGTGCTACACTGGAGAACTACCTACTTCCTTATACGGACGAGAAAATGCCCTTAAGGTGGGTTTTTATGCAAGATAATACATCCATTCATACCTCACACGTGTCATCAGAATGGATGCAGAGCAATTTAGGCCATGTCATGGCATAGCCTGCGCGATCCCCTGACTTGAATCCGATTGAAAACGTCTGGAGTGTTCTGGCAAGGGCCATTTATGCTAACAATCGGCAGCTTTGTACTGTTGAGGAGCTCAAAGACACTGAACGGAGCGAGTGGGCAAAATTGGATCACAATTTGATCAAAAATCTACTTGGAAGCATGCCGAAGCGCTGTGCGCAGTTGCTAGAGAGGCAAGGATCGAAAACAGACTATTAAGTTTATTTTTCGATAAAATTGTCGTAATGGTTCTTGATTAAACATTGTGGTGCTAATCTAAATTCGCGGGTGGAAAATATTTTTTTATAATCTTTTTGTGTGTTCCTCCAATAGCCTTGAGTTTCTTATCCTTTAAATGGTTTGAGTTTACGCCTCTTTTGATATAAAATGCTTTTAAATTTGCCGCCCTGTTGAGTCTGCACATTCATATTCAGGGGTGGTGCTAATCTAAATTCGTACCAAAGCCTCCTGTTGGTGTCCTTATCTTGTACATAACACCCTTTTCCCACCAGCGATTCACATTACAGTGCGACCATACAAATTTAGGTTCAATGAAAACCAATACAATATCCGTAATATGGTCACGCAATGTATTGTACAGAAAAAACCCTACATTCGAAACGTATTCATTACCGCTTCTGTAATATGTCGCGCCCCACAACATGCGGAGTTTAGCCACCCTATTCAAACATAATTGTTTTAGGTTTATTACAGTGGTTTATTCAATACCATGCATGTTGCACCTGTATATGTTTGTGGTAAAGTAATTCTTCATTACACCAACTTGCAGACTGCACACCTTTAAAAAACGAAAATTTCAATAAATTTTGAAATTTTTGTGGTTTCACTTCCTGTTCGGGCCGAGCATAGCCTCTCTTTCCTTCGTTTTTCGAACTCTAAGCGCCCGCCTCTTTGCCTTTTGTATACCACCAAGATAGTTGCGGCATATAGTAGCGAGCCATCCTGAGCCCCCGGTCGAGACAATTGTCCCACCAGCATGCTCCCCGCTTGAATGTACGCCACTCTCCAGTATACAGCTGTACAGCTCCCGTCCTTTATTTTTTTCTCTTTTTACCGTCCTAAATCCACTGCGCTTCTCACGAGTTCCTGCCACCCGAACACCGGTACCCCAATGGGCCCTCTATCTCAGGCCCTGCGGCGCCCACAAGCCCCTCTACCTACGAGCTCCTCTACGTAAAGAACCTAGCTCCGAGCTCCTCCACTTTCAAACTCCTCCACCTCAAGCCCCTCTCGCCGGCAAGCCCGTTTGCCTCCGAGCCCTGCTGCGCACTTCTCCCAACGTAGCCCTACGATAACTGTTCCCCGTACCCGTTCTGCGACTTCCGTACACTATTACCTCCTACCGACACCAGCGACAGGCTCAAGTTTAGTCCCAAACCAGCTTTATACGCACGTGTCACCAGGCTGCGTAGCAGGGTGGTGCTCGTGTTGTCGCTTCGTCGGATTGTGGCGTTGGTTGCTAGGTGTCGCAGCAGGAAACACACTCTCTCGTTGTCTTCAATGGTGCGCACCAAACAGTTGACGCCGTGAAGTACCGGCTGGCAAGTGTCCCGAGCGGAACTGGTGACAAAGACCGCGCGGAGTTCGAGGGTCGCAAAGAGGACGTCACCGACGAGCCGCAAGAAACTTAAGCTGAGCTTGGAGGGAAGGTTAGAAATCACCAAATTTTTATTCCTCCGAGATGATTTCCAGATGCCCTACGCCATCTATACCTCCTTAGGGGGCGTACGGTGTATCAAATCGATGCAGAATAATTCGAAGAGTTGTTTGGCAGTGACATAACTGCCTATTTTTCGCTCAAGTGCTGAGCAGAGCTCACCTAGGACGACGCCTTTGGATTCCACTTCACAGAATCCTTGCACGACCACCGTTCCTATACGTAGATGCGTGAAGAAGAGAAGGCGATCCGCACCCTGCAATGGGACGAGGGGGAAATTCGTACAAGAAAGAAGATGCCTACACTGGCGATAATCATTCGTTCCTTCTTTACACTGTAGCCTTCTCTGGCGATGGGGCGGGCAATGGTCACTTTATCGCTCCAAATGGGGAATTCTTCTTCAGGGCGGGTGGGCGCATTGGTGTCGTCAGCTACATCCATATTTAGTGTCAACTTCGCAGGAGGAGGCCTCTCATCCTCTCTTACGCACGCTCCCTTGAAACGCGGGCCCCTGCTTCACCCTTTCTTGAAGAACCGCGCACTGAAGTGATCTTCTAGGAGAACTCCGACTTGTTCCTTGGTTTATGCGATTGCCAACGCCCTATGGCAAGTAGGGGCACTCTCAATCGATTGGATCGAAATCTTCAAGAGAAATGCCAGGAAGTCAGGGCCAGCCTCCAAAGAGGAAATCGTATCGTAAGTCTTAGGGATGCACAAAAGCTTTCCCCATCTCGATTGTTCGTCCTTCATCAGGTACTACCTTTGTACTATTTCCTAAAAAAAGTTCTGGCTTTGCCTCCCAAGTGGTACGTCTTCAACTCCCAGAAGTCACGTGGGGCCTCCCATTGTGTGACGATGAAATGCAGTACTCGCCAAATTTGGGGTTCAAGCGAGCCTCTTTCGTTACTTCTTTCCCCCAATGCACTTAAAGACTTTGTTGGACAGAAGTTCCGTGTCCATGTCCATCTTAGAAATACGCCGGGCCGTTCTGAGTAAGGACGGAAAATCTCGAAAGCTCAGCCACGGCAGTAATTCCCTTTCCGTAAGGAAGCGCGAGCGAGCCATGAAGAAGAGCGAAGGCAGCAGCAGTCAGGCTGGTTGACTCTTCCAAATGCCACTAGCTTCCCTGAGTTCCATGCCTGCCCCAGAAATTTTCCTTGTTCATTCTTAGACCTTGCCGCTAATCAGGCATATTCATCGTCTCCCTAGTACTATATTCTCTTGTCTCCTCCTCCTGATATCCATTATAGAATACTTGATTAAACGAAGCGAACGCTTACTGTAAAGAACTAGCCTTCGAGAGTAAATTTCCTGGCGCGTGACGCGACTAGTAGACAAACAAAATCGAACCTTGGGTGATCAGCCTTGGTCGCACGGCACTGTCCGTAGAAGTACGACTCAAAAACGGCCCTTTTGCGAGTCTCGTTGAAAGCCGGGCCGTGTGTCACCAACGTTTCATCTCCTACGTCGAAATTTTTCTCCTTCTTACTTTTCCATGGTTCCACGGACTTAGCGACCGCAGTAGCGCGCAAGAATGACTCTCCGAACATCTTGAGTAGCCTTTGATGAGGGCCTGCATCGGTGGGGAGCGCCACTTCGTCTCTGGCTAGCATCCTTGGTTTAATTCTGTATATCATACGGAACTGAGAGGGGCGGGGCCACGATAAAAATCGTAAAGAACTTGTGGAGGTACCGCCCCCCAGTCTCCTCCGCTTTAGACTATTGATTCTTAATAGCATGATTGATCTTCTCCACCATTCTCTCCGCCCTCCCGTTCGCCACCGGAGCGTAAGAGAGTACTGCCTTCTAGTCCACGCCCTTACTACGCATAAAGTCCTGCACAGAAGCGGCCATGAAGGCTGTGTCATTGTCTGAAACAATCCTCCTCGACATTCCAAATAATTATCTCCTGTTGGAAGAACCGCACGACGTTACTTGCTGTCGAATCTTCCGTTGCACTTGCGATCGGAAACTCCATCAGTTGCTCCACTGCGATCAGTAAAGAACCTTGTCCCGGCCTTGGACGGCTTGAGTGGGGCAGAAGAGTCAATGGAGAAAGTATTGAATAACCAAGTGACTGGCGCTCGGAGGGTCTTGTGGTACGTAAAAAGCTTCCTCACGTGTTGGCAATCGTCTCCTAAACAACCATAATTCGTCCGGTCTCGATAGACTCCGGACCACCAGAGTCGATTACTTACAAACTTTTTCGTCGATCCCACGTCCCGATGCCCTATTTCTTAATGCAACGTAGTCAGAATTGCCGCACGCTGGCCAAGGGTCGGCACGACTCGAAGGTCATATTTTTCCCTACGGAACAAGGTATAGTTCTACAGCATGGACTTCTTTGTGCTTCGGTTTATAGCTACTCCTCTCCTCTGATCTGTCTCTTGAACATGATCCCCCGCCAAGAACTTTGCTACGACCAGCAATTGTGGCTCCAAATCGTATAGCTTATGGTTTGCCCATAGAACGTTGTCCAA
This sequence comes from Kappaphycus alvarezii, assembly GCA_002205965.3. Classification (NCBI taxonomy): domain Eukaryota; phylum Rhodophyta; class Florideophyceae; order Gigartinales; family Solieriaceae; genus Kappaphycus; species Kappaphycus alvarezii. Next base: position 413,510 of record NADL03000466.1, read on the forward strand.
GAACCCCTCCGTCAAACCTACGTCTCCCTCTCTACTCTATACCTCTATAGGCCGACGGGGGAGATAATTAGCGGCCCCATTCGAAGAAACCGGCCGGTGATTAACCTAAAAATTGTAATCGGCCATCAGATCTAACCAACGTGCCAACCCTCCATAAATATACTTCTCCTTAAACGCGGTTTGCAAAGCCTGGTGATCTTTGTAAATAACAAAAGGTTTCTCGGAGAGAAGGTAGACCAGGAACTTCTTCAACTCGAACACGACAACGAGCGCTTCCTTTTCGCTGTCGTAATACTGGCGCTCTTGCTCGGTCATTGTACGGGACGCGAATTGAATCGGGTGAATCTTTCTATCCTCCTTCTGAGCCAGCACGACTCTCAACGACACTGAAGAGGCACCCATTTCAAAAACGAATGCATAGTCAAAGTAGGGAAAGCCAAGAATCGATGGCCTTGTCAGTTTCTATTTAAGATCCTCGAAAGCCTCCTGCATCTCTTCTGTCCATTTAAAGGACTCCTTCAAGGACTTAGCAGCGTGAAAAACTGCCGAATTTTCTGCGAAACTCCTAATAAAACGAGAAAAGTATCCGGTAAGACCGAAAAAATCCTTAGTTTGGTTACTTTCTTTGGAGCTGGACCCTCCAAAATGACCTTAATCTTATCTTCGTCCACTTTCACCCAGTGGCGTTGACGACGTTGCTGAGGAGCTTCAACTGTGAGTGAGCGAAGCTGGACTTGGTCACCTTGATCTTCAGTTTTTCCTTCTTCATTCTTTCGAAGATCTCCATTGCATTGGTCGACGCGTTCTTCCACTTTTTTTTTGAATATATAGACGTCACTTACATTAACCATTCGTATTGCAAACGACGAGCCCTGGATAACGCCGTAAATCATCTTTTGGAACTTCTAAGGTGCGTTTTTTAACCCTAACGGCATCGCGTCGAGCTTATACGTTCCATAATGACATATTCATTTCGTCATCTCTTTGCATTCCTCCGGAATATTCACCTGCCAGTAGCCGTGAAGATCTTTTCGCCCGAGAGGTCATTGAGGAGTTCCTCTGTCTTTTGTAACGACCAACGGTCAGGCCTCATGACTCTATTGAGCTGGCGGTGTTCAACACAAAAAAGGTGCCTTCCATCTTTATTTTTCACTATAACGACAAGTAATGACCAGGCTGAACTCGCGAGCGTGATTACCCTGTTTCCAGAAGCTCATTCACCTCCTTCCTCACGACGAAACTGTGCTTAGAGGGCATCCGGCGTGCCCTTGAGTGAAACGTAGTGTCGTACGTCAACTCAAAGGAGTGTACCATCGAAACGTTAGCCGGCTCGAGACCGTGGATACCCTAAGCTATGGCGTCTGTGTCCTTGAGTACCCTGACTAGTGCCCTCTGGTCCTTTTCTTCCAGATTCTCAACCTTAGGGTCGAGGTGAGCAGCCCTTTCTGTATCCTCTCCTTACCCACTAGACTTTCCACCCTCTATGGATCCTCTCAAACCTTGCCGTAAGGGTCCTTGTTCATGATCGCAAGCACCATCTCATGCTCAGTATCCGATCCACTATCACTGCCAACCGACCCGATGAGGATGAAGCGGGAAGCTGCTCGTCCCCTGATTCGTCGGAGAATGCGAAATCCTCACTGTCCGCACGCATCCCATCGCTCACGGGAGGCTCCCTGAGTTTTGGTAAAAGTATTTGTAAAAATGCTTCCCTCTTCCCAACCGTCAGTATGGTCTGTTGGAAGTCCGCAGTAAAGGTTCGCCTGCGGAGACTTTAGGGTCGGACTTCATATAATGGAATCAAATGTGGTGTTACGCACTACCAAGAAATTCAATGGCCCGACAAACAATCCACAAGACACTGGGGCTTCTTCAACGCAACCGACAACTTCGGCAACCGTCCCGTCCGCAACAGTTACTTGAAGATCCGTACGGCTCTGTGTCTCCGTCCCGTATGCCTTTATCGCGACGATCTACAATCGATGAGGGCTACCGAACGGGTTAGCCACAAAAGTCTGAGTTACCGAAACAGCCTAGAGGGTCTTCTCAGTGTCGCTTTTGCAGCGCATCGCGACATTTTCGTACGTACAAAGGAACCGCGAAACGCCGGACGACGGGGATCTGTCAAAAAAGACAAGGGGGGATTGATATTTTTCACCATGCTCTACCTTGGATGCAGTTCCGTGAAATGCTAGCAGTCGTCCTTTATTTTGCTTACCTAGGCACATTGTAACCTCCCCTTTTCTCATTTTCCGAACTCCAAGCATCCTCATGTTTCCCTTTTGTAGGCCGCCAAGATAGTTTTGGTATACACCAGCGAGCCGTTCTGGGCCTCTAGTTGGGACAGCTGCCCCGCCAACAATTACACAGGGCTGGAATTAGAAACTAACTGAAATACATTTTCCATTATTTTTCCACAGTCCTCCAACGGTTCTGCGCGCGGCAGTGGCCTAGTGTCTGGAAAGACACAAAGGACGTTGTTCCAGAGAAGTTCCGTAGTCCGAGTTGCAGCTTTATGGGGATTACAATGCGCGAATTTAGGATAACAACATCCCTGAATATGAGTGCGGCATACAGAAGCTTACTGTATGCCCACTACAGTACTGTGCATTGTACAGTACTGCTCAGCCCTACATTCTGGGATATGCGTCTGGAAATTTCCAGACGCATCTCCCATACTGTGATGAATATGCCGAGTAGCATCAATATGCCCAGTAGTATCCCGCCAGTAGCCCTCAAACGGCATGAGCACAATAGAGAGGCACCAGTGCAACATAAGCACTGTAAGGAGACATCAGCGCAACTAATATACTGTAATCTGGCACCAACGCAATGCAAGACCGCAGACCAATCAGACAAAGCCATTATGGATACCTGGCATACTCCTAGGTACTTTCCAGATAAGACCAATCAGCAAGTGCTTTGTGCAGTCTTGCCAAGTTGATCAATGGAACTCTGCCATTATGGGCAATATTTTCAGTCTCACCGCAATACAGTAGGTGAACTCTCAAAACCTTGTAGTATTACGCCCCTAGGCCTGTTTTTCTAGAGTACCTTTGAACTCAGTATTGTTTGCTTACCATTCATTGTCACTCTCGTTGAATGCTTCTCTATACATATAAACCATGGTCAGAAGCTCCGGTTTGTTCACCGGAAGCTTCAACCATCAGTTCAACCATCGATTACCTCTTGTGCGCCCAAACCCCTACACATACTGCATAGTACAGTGCATATACTGTTGACCGTATCATGTCGAGTTAGTGAGAGGAAAAAAGGTAAGAGGTTTCGCTTCGCCCAGGAAGGGAAAGCAAATCAAGTCACAAGCATAACATTGAGTGTGCAGATTCAGCAGTGCGGCAAATTTAAAAGCCTTTCATATTAATAGAGGCCTAAACGCAAAACAGTTAAAGGCTTATTTATAAACCATGAAGTAAAGATGATTACACATTTAAAGGGTAAGAATACCAACGCTTATTTCCGAACAGGGAAAATATTATATAAAAATAGTTTCCACCCGCGAATTTGGGATAGCACCAAACTTTTTAATCAAGAATCATGGTAATACTTTTATTGAAAAATAAACTTAATAGTCTGTTTTCGAGCTTGGCTCTCCAGGAATTGTCCACATGGGCTTGGGCTTGCTTCTATTAGGTTTATAGAAATATTCTTCACTCCACGGAGGGCTACGACAGAGGTGTTAGTCTCCGACGCTGTTGAATTTGATGCGAGTTACTCTTACTAGTACTTGACTTTATCAGGTTATCACTTGCTTTACTTTTGTGGATTCTCAGTCGAGTATCAGCTTAAATACTATTCGTAACAACTTAGGTTGATGTGGTCTAACTCAATAGACCACATCAACCTTAGGTCACGTACAGCGCACAAACTGAGTATACAATGATGCATTGCTTGTACACCTCTAGACTTAATCTGATAATCACATACACTTGTATGACTCATCTATCAGCTTCCAAGTATATTTTTGATCAAATTGTACTAGTAGGAAATGGGTAATGTCTTAACTGATATCATCAAAACTGGCGGCAAAAATTATTACAGCGCTGGCTGAACTGGCATGCTGCGTTGGCTGATTTGGCATGCTGCACTGGCTACGCTGAAACTGCATTCTAAAATTGATTTTCAAGTGTTTTAGAGGGATTGTGTGCATATTACAGTAGCGTTGATGCGCTACCATAGGTACTGCTCAGGTGCCACAGATTTCGATAGTTTGCAACTGTATATAAGGAGATAAGAGGAAACGCCCAGGGGAACCTCTCATGAAGCTGAATGAGAATATTTTTAGAGATCTATATATTGCAGCTGGAGGCTACGGGAAGCTGTGAACTACTCCAGGGAATATTTGTGGACTGCATTGGAGGTATGGATATTTTGGAAGAATCGCTTGGGTGTGATCTCGAGGAATAAGAATGTGAGGAATAAATCTATAAAATTATCCTTATAGTATATGCTGTTGGTCTTTCTCGTTCACACGATCCCATTTGATGCATTTGTGATACTTATTATGTTTGTTTGAGACTTTAAGGTTAGCCGAAAAGTCTATATAAGCTGAGTAAAGTGCTTCCTCTTGTGGGAGTCAAGCAAATTGGCAGACAACTTTAAGTCAAGTTTCGAGTAGTTGGGAAGTTGAGAGTCAACTTCAGAGCCAAGAATAATTTTTCTAACGCTGGTCACAGAGCATCAGTGGTAGACCCTTCCCCTTCTATACTCAAGCTCGTAGCCCTTCCAACTGTCTTCCTTATCCACCTCTTTCTGTTCGCTCAGCTAAACCACGGTAGCACTTTTTTTCGCTTGCAACACCTTCTTTTTGGGGTAATTGGTCCTGAGTGTCTCTTCTCCCGACGATTCACCCCTATCAGGAACCAGTGCAGAAACCGGCGAAATGCTCGCGCGGGTGCCCCCTGAGGATGGTGGAGGTGAGGAAAGATCCAATTCGCAACTTGCGGGGTGAGAAACGACGATGGCGGCGGTATGAGGGGCTATTACGGATGTTCCAGATGGAGAGATAAAGTTGCGACAAGTGCGCCGGGGGATGGATGGTAAGAGTTTTGTGGAGTACCGAGCCTTGATCCGTACGTTGTGATGAAGTGAAATATACGGGCTGTCGTGGTCTTCTGCTTGCCTTTGCATGTCTGGGTGGTGGCCCGGAGCTTGGAGAGGAAATTTGAAGTTTGCTGTTGCAGGAGACTGGTGAGATCAGGAATTTAAAATGGCTTGTAGACAAGATAAGTGGGTGTTGTTGAAAGTACCTGTCGAGCGCAGATAGGATGCGAAGAGTTGCCGCTGGATGGAGAAGTCGGCGCCGTGGAGGTCATCGAGGTCACGCAGCAGGATAGCTCCATATGGGTACGTGCCGCGCAAGAACGTTTGGAAGACGTGGCCAGGACGGGCGGGGGCATGTCAGAAGTGAGGGGCGTTGCGTGCAGGAGGGAACGGGTGCCTTGCTGAGTACGGTGTGCCCTGTTGATGGTCGCGTCGGGTGTACCCCTAGAGGGGTGATTGTCATCCCTAAGTAAGGGGCCTTGTCAGATAGGGTAATTACCGTCGATTGTACTGTGAGTGGTAGACGTTCGTGGGCCGGGTCCCGAGTGATCACTGTGCACTTATTGGGTGCCCAGTTCACGCGTCTGGCGGGTGCCAAGCGTTGACATTCGTTGAGGAGAGTATGGAGGAGGGAAGGGTCGTGGAGTGGAGGAGGACGTCGTTTGCGAATAGTTTGCAAGGAGGTGGGAGGAAAAAGGGGGTCTTGATGTTTGTCGGGGCTTCGGGAAGGCCATTGATGAATATATTGAAAAGTTGGGGAGCGTGGGGAACCTTAGGTGAGACCGAGGCGGATAACCGTTGTTGTGTGGGTGCAATCGTCTTTTGTCCGGACCGTGAGGCGGAGGAGGGATGTTCTTATCATGGCTTTTTCAGTGTGGGGAAATAGGCGTCCGCAGTCGTGTACGAGCAGTTAGCGGTTGACTCGCCCATAGGCCTTAACCGAATCCAGGGTGGCGAGCCAGTGGTTCCCTTGTCGTATGGACGCTAGATTTGGGAGGCGTTGACTTTGAGGTAAATGTAGGGGGATTTAATATTTGAAAGATATGGTCGGTTGTGGCTTTGAAGTTGATTGCGGGATCGAGCTCCTGCAAGATCTGAAGCGCCTTTGCGACCTCCGAGATTTCACCAATAAGGGTGCCGCCGTCTGAGTATCCAACAGAAGGTCACATTCCGCGGCTACGCGGATGATGAGTAGCTTGATAACGAGGAAGAAAAATAGCACACCGGCGCAATCACCTTGTTGGGATCACACGCCGCTAGAGAGAAAAGAGGGAGGATGCGATGGTAGAATGAGAGGAGGAGGGGCAGAGATCATGTTGATAAAACGGCAAAGGGTCAGGGTGTGAGACGAAAGGGCTGCAACAAGTTCTGAAATGCGTTTTTCGCATCAGCAGAGACCGTAGCGAAGTCTTGAGTCCCTACCTTTGCGCTTCATGATCATACGAGCATCGTGTATGATAGCGTCGAGGCCGAAGGGGACACCGTTAGCGAGCAAGGAGGACGCGAGGAAATCACTAGAGTCCGACAGAGCCGAGGGTAGGAGCACTCTGGTGACCAAGCTCCGAAGGCTCTGTCCTATTGCCATCGGCCTGATTTTCCCTGGGCGGGGCTGGAACCGCATGAGCATGGCAGCTGCGACAAGGGGTGTGGTGGATGTCCGGAGATGACCGCAGGCAAGGCGCCGGACGAGGTTGGCCAGGACCGAGAGACCCGTGACGCCAGCTTCACGGGACAGCGAGCTGGGGGCATCAGGCGGGGCAGGCGCGGGGACATGCAGTCAGGGCCAGCGGCGGCAGTCGGGTTCATAGAGCGGACAGCTCGCAGGACGGCTCCTTTGGTGATTTCCGGGGGAGGGGGTAGGTCCGAGTCATCCACGGGGATGACGGCGGTGCGTAGGGGAGGGTGGAGTGAAGCAAGGCCAGTCTGCGTAGCGGGATTGTGTGGTTCGGCGATGGGGAAATTCGTGAGGCGCATAGCACGAGTGCACTGCGCGTCTTCAGCTGTGCGCATTGCACGAGCGACGCGTTGGTTTTGAGTCGCTGAGTGGCGTGTAGAAAGGGTCGGTGAGAGGTCCGATCACACCTGGATCGGTGGGGCGCGAAAGCTTCATACCAGAGCGCGGTTCATTCGGTGCCATTGGCTACCCGTTGAATCCTTCACGAAGGGCATCGATTTGGCCTGCCAGGGAGCGCCACCCGGGTTCACCGGGGAAGGTGCGCCGAAAGACTTCGGTCGGGAACATATGCAGTCAGAGAAAAGCAATGTGATCCTTGGCTTCGTTATATCATATGATATCATAACGGTGCTAGTCACACGCGCAAGGCGAATGAGGATGGGGAAAGCATTGTGAAGCCAGGGGCCGGGAATGCGGTAGAAGAGATCAGAAGGGCGAAGAGGCATGACCACGACATCCTGGACAGAGGGAAGGGAAGAGGGAATGCGGGAGGAGCTGTGAGGATAGTAGAGGGAGGTTGTCATGATGATAGCGGTGTGAGGGGAGGGAGGGTGGCATCCGTGTTTTCCGCTACCGGGACGGAGGGATCAGACTGAGCCACCGGCATGGGGGAATCTTGGTTGGGATGCGGCGGCGGAGAAGCCGTCGCTGGGGGAGTCATGAGAGTGTTCATGTGGGACTCCCACGCAAAATTGACGCGTTGCGAACATTGTCCCTTGTACGACAATCGTGGAGAGGAGTGGGCAGCTGGGGGAAAAGGAGGGTGAGGCGAAGGCTCTGGCGTACCACATGGAGCGGAGGAGGGTCCGGAGGGCACGTAACGCTTTGCGCAGGGTGAGTTTGAAGGCGGGAGGCAGACGGAGTCTGGGGCAGGGTATGAGACAGCGGCGTAAGTAGCCTTAGAGGCGGGGGCAGTGTTGAGGGCAATAGAGTGCCGGGGGCAACAGGAGGCACAGGGGCGGCCTGCGGTGGGGGTTGGAGTTGGGAGGACTAGTTGGACTGCTGAAATTGACATCACAGCCACGTTGTACCGTAGCGGCGAGCATTGGCGGATTTAAACTCTCGCCTAGTTCGGTACGAACGATTTCTTGGACGGAAAACCTGAAGTTTCTGACTTTGCGAATCATGGTCAAAGGTATACAAAGCTTAATCGAACTCAGCCTGAAGATGTTTCTCGGCGCTGTCACCTGGTTGCATAACTTGATGTCTGACGAATACGAGAGACACGAACATCTACGACAGGATATCTTCATCCAATGTCCAAGGATTCAACCCCCTCTGCCTCCGGAAAACATTTATCCCCCAATCATTCACTGCCCTTATCTTCTCTGTGTACTTTTCTTTGTAAGTTCTTAAAATCATCACATGCTCGGCGTCCTCAACCCTAAAAGATCTAACCTCTTTCCCATTCTGCCGACGTTCCTCAATCAAAGCCTCCAATCGGTCAACATCTAGTAAGTGATCCCTGGCGGAATACACATACTGTTCCGGACACAAAAAGTCTGCGTTCCGCATCCCATTCCAGAAAAACTTAGGCAAATTAATAATGAAAATCGATTGCAAAAAGACCAGTGTGGCGAATAACAGACAAACTAGCCACTGAAAAATACCGACAGGAATGCAAAGTCCTTCATTGATTGCCCTCGCACCACTCATGACATGCATGAAGCACGGCGATGAGTCAAAGACTACGGCGGCCATTGCATCTTTGATCGTTTTCACAGCAAGCTCATCATCAGCCTTAATGATATCTCGGTAATCACCAGCAAACATTCTGGAGAGATATGGCGCACATATCGCCCCGCCATTGGAGAACATCATGAATACAAGGCCACCCTTGTTCAATCGGTCGTCTGCGGCGATGATTCGAAGCAGTGAAAGAACAAAAATGGCGGTGCTTTGTGGTTTGAGCGCGAAAATTACAGAAGGAGGCGCAACTAGCTGCACAACGTTATAACCCATACCTTCATAAATTGAAGAATATTTCCCAAGATTCTTGTGTTTGGCTCCAAGCCATCCGAGTAGAATCGCGGTGGGGTTGGGGGACAAACGATCTTCAGAACAATTGGGCGGGAATTTAAGTGGATGCGAAGAGGATTGCACTCGGATCAGGACGTCATCGCCAGTATTGGTTTTCTTCTTGTACTCTTCCATGGGCGGATAAGGCAGTAAGTCGCGGGTGATAACCTGGTGAAGGTTGCAAAGCTAGTCCATGCAACAAATGCGAACGTTGCATTCGAATTGCGAATGTTACATTCGCATCGGAAACCAAGACCAAATCACTCGCTCGTCAACGCAGTTGAAGATACGGTACCCACCTACATGAACCTATTTTATTTGCACATTGCTGGTTCGAGCGGTTCTTGACTTCTGGAAACTCCCTCCGCCCGTTAGCGTACAGTAATGTACTGTACAGTACTGTACTGCACTGTACAACTGCACTGTACTGCACTGTACAACTGTACTGTACTGTACAGTATAAAACAAACAGTGACGCTTTATTGTTTGTAGTGAAGTCCGCACTAAACAGGACCTCGGTTTATGTTGAAGAACACTGTGCTTATTGCTACTAGAGAGATTACGCCACCACTTTTCAGCTTTGATTGTAACTTGGGGTAAAAAAATTACGGACTGTAATGTATTGCAGAAATCTGGGAGACTCTTGTGACAATCAATGCTGAAATCGCACTAATTAGTGAGGAGTCATGCGAAATTGTATTCGCGGGAAGGATGTGCCTCAAAGTATCCTCAATCCCCCCACCCCAACTCCCACCCCAACCTCCCCTTCAACTCACACCCCAACCTCCCCTTCAACCCCCAACCCAACCTCCCTTCAACCCCCAACCCAACCTCCACCATAACCCCCCCTCTACCCCCACCCCCACCCCACCCCACGCCCTATTTCACCCCACATTCATACCTCACACATCCGCCAATCACCCAATACTAATCTCCAACCCACTTTCCACATCTCTTCCACCCAATCCAAAACCTCCATGCTTACTAATCACCTGGTCGGACCACCGCGTACGCCCTCGTTGCGTGCATCTCCGGAACCTATTTTCCAAGATCCGATTCAATCGGAACCGGTCATTAACACGGCTGATGCAGCTGCAGGGCAACTCAACAACGATGGCCAAGAGCAGGAGGTTGTACCGGCTGTAACTGCTTCGCCAGCTCACAACTCTCCCGTGCAGAGCATTGAAAAGGAAAAGAAAGGCAGACATTCTCGCTTTACGGCAGAGGAAGATCTGATAATCATACGGGAGGTTGCCGCTGCAAAAGCACATGTTGCCCCGTACGGGAATGTTTTGAATCAGTTCGAGGTGGTGGCGGAACGTGTAAATGGCAACACTAAAGTCATCCAAAAAGTAACTGCAAAGTGCGCACAGGATAGGTACAAGAGACTGCAAGCGGCCTTCGACAAGTCTGACAGGCGCGACCAGTTGCGGTCGGGGGTGGGAGGAGAGGTTGGTGAGATGGACGAGCTGCTAATGTCGATGAAGGAAGCGACAGATGACCAGGAAATGAAGAAGGGAATGCAGAAGAAGGCTGCTCAAGAAGTTGATGCAGAGAAGGAGAGAGTCGGGAGAGAGTTGATGATGATGGCTACCAATCGAGGTAAAGGAAGTGGTTCGGATGAGGAGAGTCCTTTCGAAGACTCTGCATCTCCCAGTGGGCGTCCGCGCAAAGCACCAAGGACAACACGGGAGAGTTTAGCGTTTGGAGAGATGGATCGTTTTGCTGTCCATTTGAGAGATGCTGATCTAGCTCGTGTTGAGGTTGATAGGGAACGCCTCAATTTTGAACGCGAGCGTCTCGCAGTTGAGGTTGCCGAGTGCGATAATGATAGAACTGAGCGTCGTCGAGAGTTGGAAGCTTCACAGAATCTGGAATTGGAGAAGTTTAAGCTCATGATTGAGGCTTTCTTGAAGAAGTAGAAAAACGATGATTTGCGAGCTTTTCGGCTCAAGTTACTACTGCGAAATTGTAGTATTGCATTTGAAATGCTCTGGTTTCCGCTCGCGCGCTCTTCGCTGGGACTCAGCGCCTGCGGACTTTGTCCTCGCTCCTCGGGCCCGCGCTCAAAATAGTTAAGATGATTGTTTGTTTTTTAATCATTTTGTGACTCTGCAAGCTGAATGTATCTCTCCAGTGAGGGAGGTGGGCATCTGAAGTAAACAGATGTCTGTGGTGGATAGAAACAAACTCTGATATTGTAGAACAGCATCGCAGAAAGGTACAAGCATCCGACTGGCGACTCTTGTACTTTCAATTTCCGTTTGAAGTCTACTGTTGTAAAGTACGCTTTGATATCTTTGAAGATCCATTCAACAGTAACCCTTGCACCCGACATTCCCTTGTTAAATGCATTTTGATGCGGCTGGAAATTTCCGCCTTCAAACGGTACTTGTATAAACCACCTTTGGTTGTATCCAGAGTCTCCGTACAAACAAAACTGCTGACCTTGTACACTCAGTACCGAAGGTAGAACCTCTTCCAAATTACTGCGGGTATACAATGTCCAGTCATACCGCCTCCCTTCAACTGGGCCGAATACATGAAGTATCAGTCCATCCGGAGCAGTAACCGATTGGAACTTCATTGAATGTTTCCTTTTACGCCCATTATAGGCAACAAGCTGCATCATATGACTGCCACTTGGCCGGGCTATACCGATTACTGTTCCGTCAATGAACCCGGCGCAGTCTGTCAAGCCGTCGGTTTTAGCATGCACTGCATCTGCATAAAGTTGAGCCCTCTGTTGCATAAACGATGTGCTCAATCCGACCGATAGAATCCCGTTGCAGGTTGATAAGATCCATTCTATTACCTCCCAAAATATTTCAGACAGTTGAGAGCTGTGCTTGCCGAACAAAAGTTCTAAGTCACACCATCGGGCTGGACTTGCTAAGTATCGCAGAGCCACACATAAGATCAGTAAACCATTCACCGAGTAACGGTTTCGGCGAGTTGACGTTTGTATTGCTGGCCATGCAACAATCTTTTCAATCACTGCAATATGTTCTTTCTCAAATCTAAAAAGGCGAAGGGAATCAGCATTACTTAAGCTATTAAAGTTGAATGAAAAGCTTGATATGCTGATACTGTTGCTCCTTCTAAGGAGATTCCTTAAATCCGTTCTTGTGCCGAATGCCTTATAAACGACTGTCATGATTGCCTTGGATGACGTAGATGCCGTATTTGGTTGTGTACAACGGCTTTTCGTGGGACAGATCAACGCGACTCTCCACCTCCATGCCCTTAGATGACAGCTAGACTCTGTGAAGTCCTTTATTCTTCCCTTCGTCATCGTGGTGTGGAGTGCTGTTTCCTGCAGACGATCGTACCCCCGATGTCCTCATGTATGAGGTAAAAGGCCTTGCCATGTAATACTCATATCTGGTCACTGCGGTTACTGCGTAATCTACTGTACGGAGCCTGCGAGAATTTACAGAATTTCAGTTATGAGTTTTTGTAATTTTGTTTAGTGAAACTCTGGCTTCCTGAATTTATTTAAGCGTAAACTCTCAATTCTGTACAGTATACCTGTACTGCGTAAATACTTCCAGTGCATACTGTAGAAACGGTCGTGCCCAATTATTGGCCAGGACTGCGCTGACTTGGCAATATGCAGTGCCTCGTGCCCTTGAAATGCCAGGTGGCAGAGCCATTATACAGCGAACGTCGTATTACAACTGTACTAGAAACTCAGCTAAGCTATTTGGTCCACATGTGCGGCGTCTGTAATTTGTCGTGCCCCACAACACGCAGAATTTAGTCACCCAATTCAAAATTAATTTTGTAGCGACTTCACTGTGTTGCACATCCAAATTAAAGTGACAAAGTACTGTACTTTACTACTTCTTACAACGCATTACAACGCATTAGATCTACTGTACTGTTGCTGAAGGTTGTCTGCATGAGCCGGACATGTCGTACAAGTAGGCTGTGGCGGAGTGTACAATGCTAAGAGTATCTCCTCCGGGCGGATTCCAAATTATCAAATCACCTAAATTTTTGACAACATGGCGCGTTATTATTGGTCCGACTGGACTATACCACTTTTGAAATTTTAGTGATTTGGTGGTGGCACTGGCTTCCCCCACCAGTCTCGCTGCAGAGGTAAATCGGGAAGACGAGACGGCGGACGACATGGACTTCATCCAGCAGGCCGATGGGATCAAGTTGTTCGAAATCACCGCCAACTTGCCCGACACGAGCAGCGACGAGGAGAAGCCGGGACGAGAGCATGGGGGTCGGTGCCCGGGAATGCAGGCAACAATAACCGCGAGCGGCAGCAGCTGGGTATTCTCTTTTTCCGTCAGTACTTCTCCACCAACCCCATCAACCACGACAACTTCCGCCGCCGCTTTCGCGTGACGCGCAACATCTTCGACCGCCTATTTCACGCCGCCGTCGCGCACGACTAATACTTCGAGCAGCACCGGAACTGCACGGGACATCTCGGGCTGTCCACTTTTCAGAAAGTGACAGCCGAGATGCGCATCATGGCGTACGGCACGGCGGTGGACGCGGTCGACGAGAAGCTGGGCATGTACGAGTCAACCACCCTTCAGTGTCTGATGCGCCTCTGCGACGGTGGGCGCGCAGAGGCGCGCCCGACGTCATCGCCGACGTCGCGAGCCTTCTCAGTGCTTCAAAGAAGCGTGGATTCTAGGGGATGTCGGGCAGCATCTACTGCATCAAGTGGCGATGGAATAACTGCCCAACTGTCCTCCACGGCCACTACAAGGGCAAGGAGAAGGAGCCAGCGGTGACACTGAAGGCGATCACGAACCAATCCCTGTGGATATGGCACGCGTTATCCGGAACGCTCGGCTGCTTGAACGACAACAACGTCGCGGAGGCGTCATCGCTGTCTGAGATGATCACTTTCGGCTAGTACCCACCGCTTTGCGAGCTCCGCCTCAACGGCGTGCAATCTAACAAACCATCTAACAAACCATACTGTCATTGCGACTGCATTTACCCCAAGTGGCCGGTGTTCATCGGGACGACCCTGGGAACAATCAGCCGGAAGCACTAGTACCTCATTAAAATGCAGGAGATAGCTCGGAAGGATGTAGAATGCGCGTTCGGCGTCCTGCAGAGCATATGTCACATCTTCGTCGTTGCGTCGCTCTTATAGGGTCTGGATGATATGAAGCGCATCATGAAGTACGTCATCATCCTGCAAAATATGATGGTGGAGGAGCGCTTATTTACCTCATGCGAGGACGGAGATGAGATTGCAGACGGCGTGGTGGTCGGGCAGGGTCGCCTGCCTATGTGAGGCGGGCTGATTCAGCTGCAAGGAGCGGCAACGGAGGCGGCGGAGGGCTCTATCGCGGCTATGTGCGCCCTGTAGGAGTACAAGGAGAACAGGGAGCAGAACGAAGTGACGAAGCGTCTCCTCATCGATCATTATGGGCGCGGCATTGCACGCGATAAGAACGAAGGGCAAAACGCGGATAGCAGAAGGACAAACAGCGCGAGAGGCGTTGCTCTCTTGATCTCGCAACCTCCTCGCGCCCCCTACACAAGAGATCTGGCGAATTTTCAAGTCCGTTCTGGACGGTGAGACTATCCTCACATCGCTTATATGGTAAAACTAGACTCGGTCCGGCATGGGCAGTATGCACCCTCAGGACTCGTTCTCGATTAGCGCTACGTCTGCTAACTGCGATAGCGCGCTCTCGCACGCCTTTTCTTTCAGAGACTCCTTACGAGCCGTGAGCCGCTCTTCTTGCTTCAGGGCAAAGAACCGCTTCGCCATGACTCAGTCCCGCCCGGACCGTTCATGAACAACTGGATGTCGTTGTGCCGCTCAAGTGCGACTACATGACGCTTCTGCAGGTCCAGCGCCTTGGATGCCATTCGTATCTTCCTCGACCTGTGATCCTCCAGGGCGCGGAGTTCCTTCGACCTCTGGCGACCGGGCGGTCAGTCCAAACACTTCCACTTCCTCTCTCCACCATTGCCTTAAGAGACACTGGACGACGGTTGCGTACCATCAACAGGACCAGGCCCACAAGCTGTCCCACTGGACTGCTCTGCCCCTCCATCACCTCCGCCCCACACACGAAGACCACCTGCCCTGAACTTGGGAAGGTTTCGCAAGCCCAGCCACGACGACATGAACTTGAACTTCGGCCCGAAGTCTTCGTTCGGGTGCTGCCCCTTCTCCTTGTTAAAGAAGGCGGTCGTGGTACGTATCTCATCCGCCTCGTTCGTCCCGCTCCGCCTAAGCGCCTTCGCGTTTGCAAGCACGCGTTGAAGCGCTTACACTGGGTCAGCATGTGATTACGTAGCGACTCTATCGACGTGAACGGGCGGACGGCGCAGTTCACGGGTTTCTTCTCCATGTACGCGTCGTGGATTAATTCGTAGAACGTGTCGCCCTTCTGATCAGACCCGACAATTGAGTCCGTGCATAACACGACGTAAGCACGGGCAACCGCTTCATCCTCCGCCGCCGTGTAGTTTCACCCACGCTTGGGTGGCGTTTGCCTCGTGTTTTCGCTCGTCAACATGATACTTTGGTTGGTGTCACTCTTTCGCAATTTCCACTGCCTTCCGCATGCCCTCTCATTTTATTACGTCCGTTTTATGCTCGGGACTTTTCGTTGATACCATTTTTGCCAAGTGTTTCGGTTTTCCGGCCAGAAATCGCTTATCTACTGCCATGACCACACATATTAATATGGGTGCTAAACTGCGAAATCCAGGAAGTGATTTGTTTGGATTTGCCTCCTCGGTTTTCCCCTTTAATACCATTGATAATTTTCTCCCACGTTGGTGCGCGGAGCAAAATGAAACCAAATCATTAAATTTTACCAATTCAATAATTTCCCACTGACCGGTGGAAATACTCTAAGTAAAACGTTCAGCGAAATGCTGGGCTCTGCTGTCCTGCGTCTCCGCTCTGCCTCTGCTTACTGAGCCTGAGGCTAGGCCTCCATATTGTTCTCTCTGTGTCCCTTCTAGCGTCGGCGCTGACAAAAGCAACGGGTATAACCGTCCTATCGAATCTGCATTGCTTCGTGATGTGATCCAATTCGTAATACGTACGGTTCGAAGCTTGCCGCGTTTGCATTCCGCATTAGTATCACACAGCCCCTAGCTGGTTTAATTTAATACTGCAACTACTTCCGAGTCTCACTTTTCAGTGAAAAGGCTCTATGATCCGGCAAAATCTGTAGTGCCGCGCCCGGCTGGGCCTACTTTTTGGTTATTTTGGGACATGTTACCATTCGCTCCTGACGGTGCGTGTATGGCGCAAAGTCGCCAAGGGCAACATTTGGAAACCATATTTTTTGGTAATATTCTATCGCTCATGTTTTATTGGTTCCACAGTAACTACCCATTCACACGGCCCATTGAGACACGTGAGTCCAAGGATTATAGTGCGCAGTGTACATTGCATGCACTGTAAGTGTGTATAGTGATGTTTACAATGTACAGTTGTACAACTGTCCCCAAATTCGGGAGTATACACGCGGATAATGTACGGGAGATCCTGGTGCCCTCGGCTCACCATGCCAGCTCGGCACTGCACAGAAATAACCCAGCAAGCAGCTTCTGTTTTATTTGGATTTCTGCTTCCTAACCGCTAACTCTACAGTAGCTAACCTAACTGCTGATTTGCAACTTGCCACTGTACAGAGTAAACGGGGAGCCAACCCCCTAGCGCTGGGATATACCCCATACTTGGAACAACTGAGGCACTGCCACCTCTCTTCCAACTTAATCATACGAGTCCGCGCTTCGCCATCTTTTTACATGACACTTTTTGTCAATTGGCCTTGCTCGTGGTTGGTCGACCTTGCCACTAACCCTTTTCTTTTTGGTTTCTTTTGGTGTTTGGACCACAGTCCGTAGAATTTTCAGTGTATTTAACCCCTTTTGGTATTACTACACTCGTTCAACCGCGTTACCGAGAAAGCGGCTTGAACAACCGGTGGCCTTGCCCCCAGTGGTGGCATTTCACCACAGAATCAGCAAACCAGTAGCAGCGATCCGGCTCAGCAGCTTGTGTATGGCTTAATTGTTCTTCGTCAGAGCGAAGTGAATGTTCGCTGCTCCTTTCACCCAGCGAGTAGTATCCAAATCTCTCGATTCGTATGATTCTCTAATCCACAGCACCGTTTCTCGGAGCCGGTACTCCTTACTCTAATGCAGTGTGGTAATAGAATTGAATAGTCCTTTTTAGTCAACATGTAGGACATGTGGGAATGTATCAGCTGTAGCACTATAGTACAGGGTATTCTTGATATTTAATCCTATGCCATCCGCGTAAGCGCATGCAATAATTTCCGCGCCGTAGAAAAATAAGAAACAAGATTCTGCTTCACAGTTGCCCAGTCAATCAAGTGATACGTAGTGGTATCCCCCTCTGTAGTTCGGTACCAAATTTCCCACATGAATACAGTCTGTTCATACTTCTGACTTGCGGATATGTTAAGCGAGGCATAAGAAAAAGAGACAACTTCAGCCTAGCGTATATTTACCGACGGTTTCTTGAACGTGATCACATGCCTAAGGAGTCGCAGCTCCGATAGTTTTCTGTTAGCTTCGATAAGGTGCGACATTTGCAATTTCGAGATCTTCTTCCATAGCAGTGAACCAAAGTATGAAGTTTGGGGCAAAAACCCATATCCTAGCCAGATTCGCTCACCTGCAGGAGCACTGTAAGCGGCCAGCTCCTGTGAGGATGTCTTGTCATTTCGCATAGCTTGACCAGGTTTGTTCATGTTCATTTTCCTGATTCCGTTCGTATACTGTTTCGTTGGCAGTTGAACGGAAAAATCATTGCTTTTCTAATTGTTAATCCATTAACATTAACTCCTCGTCAATTATAACATGAATGATCCGGCAATTTTTTTCCGATCTCTCTGCTGTACTTTTCCATGCTATGCTGGTCTCCGTGAATTAGAGAATCGTCGGTCAATTTCGCAGAAGCATGGAAATCGCACCATCCTCGCTTCGATGGACGTAGAGCTATTTGACACCAAAAGACCTTGTAAACTTTGCTTTTTGCAAGAGCAAGTTCTCGGTCACAGCTGCCCATTGTCTGCCAGCCTCGCTGATTCCATATGGAAGTTTGAAAAGCTTCCACACTAAACTGAGTCCGCCGTTCCATTCCGAGAGGTTATAATGTACAAATCTCGTTTGATAGGTCCTCTTTGGAGGTACGCTCAATTCATATCGATGCATCATAGGCGAAAGTTCAAGATCATGGAGAGTGAAAGCAAGATAAGGATTATATCAACCTGCGCATTCGCGGAATCAGTGCGTATGTTCCCTTTTCTTTATCCCTGTTTCCATGAGGAGATAGTCTTGCATTCAGTGTCTTTCGGTTCTTTTCCTCATTTTTTACTTTGTACACAATATGGGAACTGATGACGTTTGCATCATCTGGCACAGCTCGGTGGTTTACTTCGATTCCGTCCTTTCCAAGTGTTCTCTATCTCCTCTTCTACCGCTTTATGGAGTATCCATGGTTGCGCATAGTCCACCTTGTTGCACGCCATTTGTGCATTACCAATTACCCCATGTATCTCACTCAAAACGTGTTGTTCATTGGAGTATAGTTCGACTCCCTGAACGTGGTTTGGACATTGAACAAAACGTAGCCCAATATATAGCTCTGGATCACCTTGCACGGCGACAGAAAAGTATGAATAGCGTTATCCGTTCTGTCACGGGTGCTCATCGTCCTCCGAACCCTCAGTTCCAAACAAATCTTTCGTTATCCTTTCAGAGCTGTCGGCAGCTCCCGCCTCCGTTGCAGTCTCGTGTAAGTTGGAAGCAAACTCATCTTGTTCGGTTGTCTTCAGCCAGTATATCGTCCGGATTTCTTTCTTGCAG
Organism: Kappaphycus alvarezii; assembly: GCA_002205965.3. NCBI lineage: Eukaryota > Rhodophyta > Florideophyceae > Gigartinales > Solieriaceae > Kappaphycus > Kappaphycus alvarezii. Next base: position 432,399 of record NADL03000466.1, read on the forward strand.
TTTCTGTGCCAGTGCTGTTTTTCACTTCACAGACCTTACAGCTTTACACAAATTCACTGCATCTACTGTACTGTAGATTCAAATCACTGGTAACCTTACAACCAGGGCTACTAGGCACTTTGCTGTCATTACACATTCCTGACAGTTCTGAAGACAGCGTTTGACCCCATTGGTACACTTGGAACAATTACGGGCGAGTTGCACACTGGGATATTGTACCATTGCTTTACCAATCAAAAGTTTCCTTGCTAGCCCATGCCACCTGGACCAATGCACTTCTTACATCTTGTCAGAGTATGTCACTCGTGCCGACTACAATTATGAAAGCGCTACTTACGATAATGTCAGGGTCCTGTTTTACGGAAAAACCTTTGAATTCGCTACTGTTAGACTACATTTTCCTTTAGTATGTAGCTATCTAAAGGTCTATATAAACCGTAGTTTAGAGCGGCAGGCTTAAAGCAGCCAGCCTCAATCAAAATTTCAACCACAGTTCTACCCAGATCTGCTCATGTGCGCTAAACACCCCACAGACAGGGTACCTCATGGGACGAGCCTGAAATTTTCGTAGGCTGCGTGCATCTATGGTCCTCGGTTCGAACGTCGACTCTTCACGTAAAATGGTGTGTTTTCCACTACTGTCGCTTTCACCCACCTCGCTCGATCCTTCTGCTTCGACGTGATGTAATATACCCATAAATAAATCGCATGCTTTAGCGATTGTGGCGTATTGAAGTGGTATTTGTGAGCCTTAATTACCTTTTGCGGAGCTCACGTCGCAGCCATCTGCTTATGTGTTTGTAGCGATTCTTCTGGCACCTCTCTAGATGTCATTCCAAGATTCGAAAGTGAGAAGCCTCTTGCTAGCTGAAAGGCGCTCAACACGGAGCTGCCATGGAATAAGTTGCTCAGAAAGAATGCACGTGCGACTGTAGTTTGAGGATATGCGCAGGAATTCTTCTTGACGATGCGCTTGAATATGGATTCAAGCAGTCCATTGTTACGGTCTATTTTGTCATTCTTCGATTTTCATGGAGGACACCGTTCCTGGATTATGATTCCGTCAGCAGAAAGAATTTTCGTTAATATTGGCCGAATAATCTCCGGGTCGGTGCTGAAGTACTTCGGTGCCTCGTGGTGGTAAATGTATTCTGATTCTAACTTGGTTGACATCTCGAAGGTATCGCTCCGTGCCACAATGGTGCGTTCGCCGTAGTTAGTGCCGGCATCGACAAAGTTCAACACTTCACACTTATCCTTACCGATATGCACAACAAAAAAAGGCCTGCAACGATTTATTGAAACCCTAGTAGGCGTGGGTAAGAGCTACCTTCTTGGGATGGGCTGGGCGACCTGCAGACGCAATGATTTCGCAGGCAGAGTACACTGCATCACATACCCGAGAAACATCCTCAGTGAGAAGGTTCGCATCCTCTAACAACGCATTTATCTCATTTGCGGTGGCGTGGGTGAAGCGATGTGTCCTTTTAACGACATTCTTATCCATTCTATTGCGGTCGTTTCCAAGCAGTGACCTTACTGCGGAGTCGGAGTGCGGCGCAATTCTCAAGCGCAGCCCATCGTTTCCAGTGTCTTGTTTGTCAATTTACGTATTTAATACGAGCTTATCGGTACCCATACGGAGTTTAAATGCAGTGTGGGGTGTGAAGGTCTGTCCAATGTGTCGTAAAACCCTGCAAATCGAGACCTATTAATAGCGGAGAGGAAAAATTAACTAAATCGAAAGGCAGAGCTATGAGTAACCCGTTGACGTCATTCACGACAAGAGTTAAAGTTCAAATGATTGAGCAGCCATTCTCTGCTTTTTCCCCGGCCGTGAAGATAATGGTTGCGTGGGGGATCTACGGAAAGAGGAATCCCAATGCGTTGCACAGTGCAGTTGCCTCATCCAGGCCTCCTGTAGAAGTTAGTGCTTCTTCATCTAGTATCGGATTGATATCAATATGAAGTGCTGTGACCTCAAAAAATGAAATACAGAATGGACTGCAGGTTCTCTATTCACTTCACTTGCTTGCGGTGGCGCTTCATCAGCAACCATAGTTTGCGTCGGCTTGTGTGCTCCCTCCCCATTCTGTCTCCTTTTCTTAAGAAGTTCACCGCAGGCTTCCCTATCCTTGTACCAGTATCCATTTTCACCACAAGCACGGCATATGCTTTCCTCCTTCAATTGCTTCATGAAATGCGTGTGGCCAGGTTTGGTATTGATTTCTCGTTTTCCTAGCATGTGAGGTAAAAACCGTGAGGTGCTTCGGTACTCAAACAAATAAAGGGACCTAGCTCTTCGGGCGGTGCACCAAAAGGAGAACGGGCTTATTCTAAAGGAAGGACGCTGCGGAAGCACAGCGCAAGGGGAGGTTCAATGGGCAAGCGATAAACTGTTAAGTGTCAAAGGCGTTAAACCTAGTCGGTGTCGATGCCTTGGAAACCGTAAGTTTGGGTCCAAAGGGTGCTTACCTCTTTACGTCCACCGTCTGTCGTCAAACGGCGGTCCTTAAAAGGTAGCTCCAACTACGCTACACTACTGTACTACGCTACTCCAAATGGCGCAAATGGCCCACTACCGCTCCATCCCTTTCACCAATAGGATAACTCCAACTAGCTCTACATAAACTAAACCTATCGGTCCTTGATGGGGCCCCACAAGGGCCGCCCCGCGCGTTCGCCATTACAGTGGTGCCCCGCGTTCCTCCTTACAGACGTTACTATACTACAGAACACCCTTCCCATAGGCGTTACGTACTCAGGTCGAACAAAAAAAGAAAATGCGAGCACGTGCTGATCACTTTCTCGGAGACTCAAGCCTGCCCCTGTACACGTATTGCTGTTGCTACCTTTGGGTGTGGCATTGTGGCCGAAAAAGATCCTCCTCGTCGGAAGCATCGTCCTCTCCCCAAGCTTGGCTACCCCTCACTTTTTTGGGCGTCTTATAAATCCTCTTCATCCCCTTCAAACTCAGCATCACCCACCATGTCTCAACCCCTCGACCACCAATCCCCGTTCGCTCCATCTGCAGCTCCTCGGGCGTCCGCGGCTCCTCCCTCGACGTCCATACAACTCCTTTCGCTTCCTCCTTTGGACACACACCCTTCGGCTGCCGCCTTCACTCTTTTACCCTCCATTCCTGTGTCCGCTCCCCGGCAATCGCTCCTCCTTCCTCTTTCGCTCTTCTTTCGTCGCCTTGTGCTCCTCCAGGTCCGTCTACACCTATCAGGATGTAGAGCAAAGACTCCTATGCCGATCCCTATGCCCACCCTACACCGCCTTCCTTTCGCTGGAGCAACGACATCTCCCTTCAGGCGTATCGCGAGCTCCGGTCCAGGCGTTTCGATGTCAACAGTTTCGACGTAGCCACCTCCCAGGACGGTCGCTACCCGTGGACGGAGCGCAAGACACACGCTCCGCCGAAACGCCGTATAAGTGTCCCTTCCTCCGATCTGGAGTTTTTCCGTACGCCCGCCGAAGAGGAATACGTTCGCCGCTTAGATCATCTGCTCTCTCACCCCCTTCTGACTCCACTAACTCAAGGCGAACGTCAACCTCGTCTGTTTCTCCGAGGCGTACTACCAGCAATGGAGGCTTTCGGAGCGTTGGGCCGCCGACATGGAGAGCGAAACGCGAACCCGTCATCAGCGAGATCACCTTGTGGGGTTCCACAACGTCGAATTCTAGATGATGCCGAGGCGAGACCAAGGCCGCGTCTACACCTCCTCACCATATTGGTGGGCGGAGATCGAAGTTCCTCGGTGGGTGCCCACGCGCACTCCTCCGGTATACCCCTATCAAGGCAGACACGTCTTACGACGGGGTCCCTCTCACGCCTCACGGAGACCATCGCCAAGTCGGAGTTTCTGGTGGACGCCTTAGTGGATTTTCACCGTCCACGCCAAACATGGCGTCTGGTTCAATTTCCGCAACCTCGAGGCGGTTTATCATCACACGACGGTCCTCCCCGTGGGTCGCCTTTTCCGTCTCTCTCCCACCTTGATGGCGTCCATCCCCGAAATGGGGATCGGCTCCATTACCCAAAAGACCCATATACCAGTTGAGACAGTCGAGCGCCTTTTCCTCATCGTCCAGAAATTCCCGTGGTGTGACGACGAGACCTGGGTGGCGTTCGACTTCCCCACCCAGATGGTGTGGACACGGGGTTGTCAGGAGTGGTACCTCCTCCCTAATGGTCAGGGGGTACACCAGCATTCGTCACCCGACTCACCATACCGGTCCTATTCTCCCCCCGAATCAACACTCTACGCCCTGGCGGAACTCGAAATGGAACCATTCGCAGAGACGCCAATGTTCTCCTCCGTTCCTGCGGTCGCAAATTCCCTCTCTTCTACTCCGGTTGCACCCACAGGAGCCCCGACAGCTCCGCTACAAGGGACACCGGCTACTTTGGTCACCGTCGATCCCTATTCCGGGAGTCGACAGGCCCAGCTGCTCCGCGAACTACAGGAGGTGTGCCACACGCGCCGCCTTGAGGAGCCTCGTACCGCCGAAGAAGCCTTGGAGATGTCCCGTTCCTGGGCGGCCGCCTTCGCCTTAGGGGTGTGGCTGCGCTGAGAAATCCTGAAGATGTCCGCCGCCCAGTCGTCCCGCGCCTACGAGGTCGCCCAATTGGTCCATCGACTTCACCAAGAATCGGTTTCCTACCCATCCTTGCCGGTGGAGCGCTATGACCGGGAGTTCACCGACTTGGAAAAGACCCGCACCGGAGGTGTTAACCGTCCTCTTGATGCGCCCTCTTCTCCGCCTGGCGCTAATCGAATGCGCCGTTCTTAGGTTAGACGCTAGTGTCTATTCGACAAGGCCAAGTTACATTGTTCTAATCAATTGATGACATGGGTATTTGGACAATTTTCTCAAAAAAAATAATACTGCAGTTACTTTTACGCATCTCTGTGCATCAGCATGTCTATGGTCCGCAACGCCAGTCCCCACTGCGGATGCCTTCGACGCTCAATAGAAGTCTTGCTACCACGCGCTATACGGAATTGCTCTCACCGACGCCGGGGGCTCGAGGACAGGGTGCCGGGTGGCTTTGGAGAGGTCTGCGACAAACAACCGTTCTTGCGAATCGTGCCATAGGCATTTCCACTTGTGGCATTTTGAAGCGGGAGGAAGCAATGGTGCCCTGAAACTGCAACCACGTCTTACACATTGCGGTCCGAGATGTAGGTGCCCAGGCCTAGAGCCGGTAGGCATGAAAGCCAGTCCTTACAACCATCCACTGACAACGAGGCTCCGAATGCCGCGGTCCTCTCATCCCCCTTTGGCATGGCGTCAAAGGCCTCTTACTCAACTGGGCGAGCGAGTTGCCCTTGCCCAAACCGCTGCCTTGAGTCTATAGCCGTGAACTGGACAACCCTCTCGGGTGCCACTTGCTCTTCCACTCGTCATGAGCCCGAACTGCCGATGTGTAAGATTGGAGAGCAGTGTTCGGTAGCACAGGGAGAAAGGTATAGCACAGGGCACATTTGAGGGACACGAAGGAAAGGAAGGCAACCGACGCAGTCAGCTTAGCGGAGCGGAGCCCGATGCCAAATGTTGGCTTGCGGGGCTCAAAGGGCGCAATAGGAAGTTGTAATTCCCGAAAAGTGTCGGCGTCCAGAACTCCGCCCACCATCCGCCGCAGCCTGTCTTCAACAGCGGTGTCGAATTCCGCAGCTCCCTTGAGAGTGGAGTTAGGGAGAACTACACGTAAGAGGTAGTTGATCCGACCTACAACAAAGCAGGTCTGCAGTAGGTGGAGAGCTACATGAATATCCTCCAGGGTTAAGAGGGATTTGAGGAGAGGCTGTAACGAAGTGAGGTGCGTTGTGAACTCGCGCTCTATGATTAGGTCCGACCCGATGGGAGCGCGGAGCACTTTTGTCCGTCGTCATAGTTCTGCCGGAGCTCATATAGGAGGGACTATTGACCAGGTAGGGCCGGGATAGTTGGCCACCAGCCGGCACACTTATCGATGCGGAGGTCTACACCCAAACTGCGCACCTCTGGGGAGGAGAGGAACTGTCACCTCTGGGAGGAGAGGAACTGTAGTGCCGTTCGAATGCCTTCATGGGTGCCAACTACAGTATATACCCATCATAGGAGTGGGGAAGGCCTGCCTGTGGTGTCGCCCACATTTTCCAGGAGGATTTTGAGTTTCCGCGTCACTTCTTGCAGCGTCACTTCTTCCAGCACAAGGGAGAATTAAAGTGGACCCAGCGGATCCCCGTGCTGCACGCCAACCACGCTCCGTAGCATATCATCCTCACACCATAGATGACCCCGATTTGCCGCGTACGTGTAATGGACCAAAGGGAAGAGCTCCGGGAATCTTTGTTAGACCTCCGTCAAAATCGCACTGCGGCTGACCAAGTTAAAAGCGTTTTCGAGGTCATCGGTTAACAGTGCATACTCTGCCGACTCACCATGCTCCTCGTAAAGTCACCGTATAGCGTGGACAACTGGTTCAGATCCTCCTGACGTTGATACTCCCAACTGTAACCACCCAGCACAGACGAAAATAATGCCCACGTGATGCTCGAGGGAACAAGAAATAAAGGACCTAACTGTTGAAATTTTTCAAAAAAATGATGCATGGTGCATCTGATTTTTTGATTTTCAGCTACTGTATGCGTCATGATCAACCAGCGCAAATTCGGCGCGGTTGAACCCCAATAGGTCCAGCCGGGGCCGTACGGTCCCCTCGTAATGCATATAAGTAATAAAAGGTCACCATTCCCCTGTACAACAACACAAATAAACTCAGGCGCATCCGCTACAACATATCTTGCGCAGGAGTAAATTGGTTTCACGAGGCAGTTAACGTGTCTGAACTGCAACCTTGCACAGCTAAGAGAGACGTCATAACCGACCACATCTTCCATGCATTAAAATAACCCCAAAACTCCCCCACTGTATCACCCAGACCATACTACTTTACACCTCCTTCTCTCTTCTTCCTCTTCTTCAACCTCCCACACTCTCTCCAAAGTTCTCCCACCTGTTCACATCCCTGCTCAGAATGGCGAAAGCCAAAGGTGACAAGGCACGTTCGCCCTCTTGGGCGGACATAGCCAAAGCTCACATGCAACCAAGAGTTGCAGCCATCCCGTCCACCGTACGCGACTTCTGCCGTCTGCAGAAAGGATCATTGGAACAATTACCGGCACCACCCGCACCAAAGGCCCCAGAACGCCACGGCCGATACCCAATCAGTATCGCGCCCACCCCTGTAACGGAACGACAGGGCTCGAATACGAAATGGCCCCGATGATGTCCACTCTCGCGTTCTCCGCAGGGCCGCCAGGCAAGGGAGCCCTGTCGTCTTATGCGGACGCACAGGCATGCCTGCTGATAGCGGCAGAGGGTGCCGGAGAGAGCCTACCAAAGCACGCCCTCCTCAAGGTGGGAGATTGGACAATCGTTGTTCACCACGCTGCCGATTCTCCAAGTGTCCTAAAGATCCTAGAAATGCTCCGCAGCGACCTCCCTGGTGCTCGTCCTGCACGAAATCACTATCGGAACTCGTCTCCGAGCTCCCCACAGTCGAGTGGCAAGTCGGTGCTTGCATTGCAGCCGCCCGTGAGGTTGGAAACCTCAAGACAATAGCCTCTGATATCACTATGACAGACCGAAAAGCACTAGCGGGAGCAATTACCCGCCTCATTGACGAGGCAGTAGCGACTTTGCCTCGAGGAAATGCATTCGTGGAGAACTTCATCACAAAGTTCTACAGGGGGTGCCCACACTTGGCACCGGCAACTGAAGAAAAAGACAGGACCCTTAGCTGACGATGCGCATACCAATGGCCACAAACAGGATGTACCAGACGCACAGGACAACCCCAGTGCAGCTCCGGAGCCAAATACTCCAGCAGAGGCCCACCAACACACATCCACGGACACCCAAGACGAAGGAGTGGAGATACCGGAACCCGCTACAGTCCGGGAAGAACCCAAAAGCGCTGCACCATCGGAAACAGGCACAAAACCCACACCCGCAGAAACTGCGGACCCGTCGCCTACCAACTTGCCGGTTGCCAAACCGAATGAAACAAGCGCCGCCAGCACCCTAAACAGTCCAAGCCCGTTCTTGGAGCCCCACCCATGACGACTGCGAAGACCGAGCGACGTACGAACCGCACCCGCGCCCTGTCACAGCGGATGAAAGACATGCGGAAGGAGACGGCAAAACGTGACCCTGCCCCCCATTGGGACAACGGGCAATCAGGACATCACGCCACTAAACCCTCCCCTCTTTCTCCCTAGCCCGCAGCAATGCCTCAAATGACTTCCTCAGAAACCCGCGAACGGTCCACGCAAGCCACGTCCCTCCCTACGGTTTACGATGCATTGCACAGCCCGCTAAGACCTTCGGACATCTTCGACCGCATACCCGCAAACTGCATGCACAGCCTCGCCATATTACTCATACGGCTTTTCCGCGCTGCGGCAAACGCACGGAATGCAGATGCAGTCCACGCCACCCTCCTCCGAATACACCTTCTTCCCACTGCAGTTCTGCGACGCTTAATGCGTGGGGAAGCCGGATGGCGGTCTCAAATAAGGCAAAGCCAAGGACTGCGCGAACGCATCCGCCGTGCCAACGCTGGCGAATGGAATGAACTTTGGACAGAAGCAATTCAAGCCCACAAGACCAGAGAAGAGAAATCGTTAGGCGTCGCCGCCAGCAGACTGACAGTAAGCACGACCCGAAGTTTCGCCGAGCATCCCACTTGGCAGCAGACGCACAATACGGACGTGCGATGCGCACGCTACATCAGTCGCGCATCGCCGACGTGCGAGACCCGCAGGTTATAGAACGTCTGCAAGAACTGCACCCAGCACCGCAGTCTCCGGTGACAGCTATCCAAGTGAGAGACCTTCCGCTCCCGATGGACATCACTGAAGAGGCGGTTCTGCGCGCTGTCCGACGCCTTAACCCAAACTCCACGCCGGGCCCGGACAGAATGTCCCCGCGGCTCCTTCGTTTGCTGGCCAACACAACCTGAGTCCCGAAGCAGGAGTGACAGGCATCTCGGTGCTAACTGCTGTAGTGACGAGATTAGCCCAGGGGACCTTCCAGACGACACAATTCCTTTGATCTCCTCTGCGACGCTGCTGCCCATCCAACCTCGGCCAGATAAGATTCGCCCTATTGCCATTGGGACGGCCCTGAGGAGACTTGTAACAAAGGTGCTTCTACCACAAGCACTGGAAGACACGAGAGAATATCTTACACCCCTGCAAGTGGCCAATGGCGTGCCCTGCGGACTGGATTCCATGTGCACGATGCACGGAGATTGGTACAGTGCCAGGGCAACAAGAAGAGTACGCACTAGTGTCCGTGGATGCACATAATGCCTTCAATCGGTTCTCCAGACAGCGCATGATAAACTTGCTGCCGACCAAGGTACCATCGCTATTCGTTTTCTGAACATGGTGTACGCTCGCAACAAGCCTTCGCTAATTCTGCCTGTGGCGTCTGCACAAGACATCCCTAGCCAAGAAGGGATGCAACAAGGGGACCCGGCAAGTATGCTCATGTTCTCCCTTGTAGTGCATCCATTAGCAACAGAAATTGCCGGGCGAACTCAGCTCAGTCTACAGATGGTATGCCGATGACTGCACCCTCATAGGCACTCATACGGAGCTCGACAAAGCAATCCAGATCCTCAGTGCCAGGGGACCCGATCACGGATTGCATTTGAACCAGGCGAAAACACGTCTCTTCTGGCCGCGCCAGCCTGACAACCGTACATCGCCACTATTGCACCGCTTCCCTCTAGAGATAACTTTCCATGAAGGCATCGACCTCCTCGGCGCCCCGATTGGAACGCCCCAATTCATGGAAAATTCTCAATGAGAAAATCAGCGCTGTAAGAACACTTTATCGCTGATCGACGGTATCGGAGACGCTCGTACTCGGTTTCATCTTCACCGAGTATGTGCTCGGCATGCAAGCTTCAACATGTGGTGAAGCTAACGCCGCCGGATGTGTCCACTGCCATTGCAATGAGATTTGATGAAGAACAGTTGGAATTCTACTCGCGCTCCAATAATGTGCCGATGACCGGTGCAGTTCGACAGCAGGTATCCTTACCTCTGCGATATGGCGGCCATGGCTTCACACCTGTTGCGACGCTCAATATCGCAGCGTATGCGGCGAGCATTATTGAAGCCGAGCAACTGCGATGCCCTGACGAGCCCGATGCGTTAGAACACCGTGAGTATAGGTACGCGGAAGCGGATGGACACCTTCGGGACTTTGTACGACAGCTCCAAGCATCCTTTCCGAACGAACAAGGCAGTCTTCCAGAAGCACTGACAGCGGCCAGCCTTGCTGCCAAGCCCGATAATCCACACAACGTTCTATATCGAGCCTGGTGCGAGTCGGCAGCAAAGTCCTTCTGGAAGGATGATGAATGGGCGAGATTCCCCAACCCCGCAACGCACTCGGAAGAAGATATTCGGCGAAGGATTCGCCGCCAAGCATACATGGGGACGCCTGCAGCAGCGTTCCTGACTGCGCATCCGTCTGCGGTCAACCGAACGTACGACGAGATGTGGACAGTAATGCTCCGTCGCCATCTGGGAGTGCCCGTATTTGATGACACTGCTCCGCTGCGGTGCGCGGAGTGCCACAGGCCCATGGACGCTCTAGGAGACCATGCAGCAGACTTATGCAACAAAGGTCTCGGATGGACCATCCGTCACACAGCGGTGGTAAAGGTACTTGGCCGAGAGCTGTTCAAGGCAGCAGGGTCAGCGTTCAATACGAAGTGAAGTACCTACTTCCTGGACTGAACGCGCGACCCGCGGACATTCTGGTGTACCCAAGGTCTGATGCAACAACACCCAGTCCCCTCTCCCAGTGGCGTATGACGTGACTGTATCATCCCCGTTCCAAGAGAGCTGTAAGTCAATGGCAGCACGAGAAGCGCGAGCTGTTGCAAACGCAGCAGGAAAGCGGAAGAAGAGAGACTTAGCTACGAAAGTGGCAGCGATTCCAGGCGAGGCAATGCCGGGACGATCAAGGCTAGGATGGGATTTTGTACCACTAGCCTTCGACTCGTTAGGAACACCCTCTTTAGAAACATCCAAGGTTATAGAGACATACGCGGCAGCAGTAGCGTCTCGTAGCGGATGCTCGACTGGGGGAGTGAAGACTCGCCTGTATCAGAAGCTTACAGTAGCTACTCAATCTGGTCAACATGTGCAGCATCCGTAATTTGTCGCGCACCGCAACACGCAGAGCTTAGTCACCCAATTCCAACTTAATTTTAAGTACTTTGCAACGTAGCACATTTGGACTGTACACCAATGATAAAAGACGAAAAAAAAATAGAGACGTCAAGGAAAATGGATAGCAAAGAAAAGGCGTTAAAAGAATATTTTAAAATTATTTTTTTTGTTCGTAGAAAATGTAATCAATTGATGACACTTGTCGAATAGACATTAGGTAGTCCCATTAGAGTGTATACGCTAGCGAATTTCTGCAATGCTTTTTCCATATTTCAGCAATACCTGTACCACGTATGCCAGGAGTTCCACAATTTCTGTAACGGAGTTCTATAATAACAGAAATATGAGCCGTTAAAGAAACAAATTCTGCAACTATGTAATGGCGCGAAAGTCGTAAACACAGTAAATCCAAGGGTACTACTGCCACCATTTACAATTTTGAGCCAGCCTTTATTCCGCATCTTATTTGCAAAACACAAACCTCACTCATGCCCAGACCCATCAAGCAATCTTCAGCATCAAACATGGATACCTCTTCCAAATCCCTTTCTTTGAACCCTTCCCTTCCTGACCAGCTTGTGTGAAGAGGGAGAGAGGGGAAATGGTTTGCAATAACTTCCACTAAGGGATGGAGGGCAAGAGCGAAGAGTAGCATTCCTAGTGGATCTCCCTGTTGGGTGCCAGTCCTGCTCCACCGGAGAAGTCGACCAAAAAAGAGCCTGGAGGGCTCTCAGTACACGTAGTGGATCCATAGTTCGGCTTGAGGGATGCGAGCAACTGCTTGGTCCATAATCTTGGCACGCTCAATCGAATTAAAGGCATTCCGGGCGTCTACTTGTATGAGGACATGCTGGGTCTGTGCAGAGCTGCTGTATGGTGGCCGGCGTGGCATGAACAATTGCCTCAGTTGCTCCTGGGGCACCGACGCCAAGCTGTAGAGGTTGCAAGTAGGAGGCGAGGACTGTGTCATTGCGGATACGTTTCATAATGAGGCGTCCTGCTAGACGGCGAATTGCGAAGCCGACTGCGATTGGCCGGAGGCTTCGGCAGGCTGCATCCTTGGGGAGACCAAAATAGGGAGGCGCTGGTGAGGTAGTCCGCAGCTCGGGTGGGGCGTTTCCGTCGAGGAGGCAGTTACCAAAATCTGTGAACCATTTGAGTGCTGAACGTGAGGGTTCTGAGCCACCTGGGAGGAAGGAAAGGACCTTCAGAACAGCTGGAAGAAGACCATCAGGACCGGGCTGTTGTGGTGCGGTAGACGCCGGAGCTCACGACGCACTTCCGCTTCGGTGAATTTGTACGCACGGGGAAGAGCACCACGGGTACATGGTGTGACAGGAGCAACAGGGTCAGGGTGAAGGGCACGAAGTTTGGCGGCGTCGGCGGGAGTTGGCGGGACAGGTGGGGCATGAGATGTGAGAGCTTGGGCGGCTTTCCTCGGGGAACCTTGGAGGAAACAGCGCTTGCATCTTTCCGACGGGGTGGGCGGGGGGGGGACCTTGCGGGCAGCTATTGCGCCGAATGCACCCGTTGCCTCATCGAGGAGGCGGGTCCATTGTCCAGATCGGGCGAGGGAGATGCGGCGCTTGAGCGAGGCGACAGAGCTCGGCCGGTGGCGGTTCCGAGGCTCCCGCATGCCGTTTTTGCGAAAGACGAGTTTCCCTAGCGCAAGCATGTGGTTGAGACTGTCCATCCTTCGTTGGGTGGATCCGATTCAACGTATCGCCGGCAGATGTCGGCGACAAGGGAATGGAAAGGTGCTCGGAGGGAGTTTGGGGGATAAAGGAGGGTAGGAACAGGAGGTAGAAAGACATGAGCGGGAGTAGGGCATCGTTGCGGGGGTTTCTGAGCGTATAACTCCACTAATTAGTGGGGAGAGATCGGCGGCGGCCCGTGCTTAGGAGAGCGGGGGGCGGCGGGACACAGGCGCTTGTAGGGAGATGCAGCCGGCGTCGAGGGGGGGAGTGAGGCGGAAGAAATGGGGGCAGGGTCAGAATTGATTGGGTCAGGGGGGGATGGGGGTCCGGGGGGCGAGCCCCTGGGAAGCGGGAGAGGATGTCCGACATGGAGGTGCGCAGTACGTCGATGAAGTACTGCTTAGGCCGCCAAGCACAGGAGGGGTGCATGAGGCGGAAAAGCTCTGTGTTGAGGGCCGGGAGGAGAGAGCAGGCGTCGTCGACCGTTTTGCAATGTTCAACGATCGAGGAGGGAGGGGAGACGGTGATAGAGGGTAGAGACGACGGGCAATGCTTGCGGAAGGCATCGTAGGCGGTTGCTGTGTGGCGGAAGGTGTCGCTGGCAGCGCATACGAAAGCAGTGTGGAGGTCATTGGTGGGGACGACGGTAACGGGGCCCGGGAATCCTTCGGCGGTGAGAGCTTCCCGGAGGGAGAGGGCATTGCGAAGGGGACGCTTGTGTCGAGGGGTCGTAACTTGGGGGGGAATGGTGACCTTTTATTACTAAAATGCATTACGAGGGGACCGTACGGCCCCGGCTGGACCTATTGGGGTTCAACCGCGCCGAATTTGCGCTGGTTAATCATGACGGCAGTATACCGCTGCACGAATGCTGACACCATTGCACGAAGCGCGCGAAACTCCGTAAAGGCAGGCTTTCCCCGCCTAGCGGCGGTGCAGTCGGCAATGTCCTGGAGGAGCTGGAGGCCGGGGATGTCGATCTGGCCATAAACGTCGATCGCCAAGGGGCGCAGTTCGATGCCCTCGGACCGGCAAGGAGGGCCGTAGTAGTTGTGCTTCTTCAGGGTGGCTCGTTCGAGCGCGAATGTTCCGCCATCGGCGAGGTCTCGGTAAGGGCGAGAGTGCGGGCTGACGATGGTGACGTCGATTCCTTGCGGGGAGGGAGCGAAGAGGGGGTCGTCGATGACGAGGTCAAGTTTCCGTTATTCGGCCGGGCTTTTGTGGAGGTCGGCCGCCAGGGCCCGTTCTCGTGAGACAGACAGGGCAGTGGCAAGGTTGGTGAGGTGGCGGTAGAGAGTGTCTCGTAAACGGTTGTGCCGCCTCACCGCACCTACTGCGCCCTTACAGACGGAGGCGTGGTGACCGGGTGCGCCGAGTACGGGGAGGTGCTGGGCGGAAGTTGTGGAGCACATCGGGCAGAGACGAGAGCCGTCGAATATGGGGTTACCGAGGCGAACGTCAACCATTGTGCGCCAGACCTCGGCTTCGATGTAGAGGTCGTTGCCGGATAGCGGTAGGGTGTAGAATGGAGCGGATGCGGCGGTTGAGGCAGCGGCCGCCAAGCGGGCGCGGTGATGGGTGGAGGATGCGGGTGTCAGATGTTGCAGCCGATGTAGGGTGTCGGTGTGGAGGTACGCTGTGATTTCGTCTTGGAGGTGCCGTGGGTGGGGGGAATCGAGTCGGGACGATCAGGCTCTCAAGTTGGAGGTAGAGGGGGAGGTCGAGGGCGATTGCAAGTGGGTCATAGGATGAAGCGAGGAGGCGGGCGGGGCGGAGAGGGGTGGGGCCGAGAACCTGTTGCACAAGTGCGGAGTTGCCGAGGAGGGATGCCGTGTAGGCGATGATGTGAACGCCTTGGGTCTGGCTAAGGCCGAGGCCACCCAGACGGAAGGGGAGTGTGGCTTGGGTCCAACCTGTGTCGGTTTGGCGGCGGTGTATCTTTTCGAATACCCTTCGCAATCCCTTGTCAAACGACTTGGCAAGGGCACCGGTTAAGTCGTAACTTGGACGAACTGTTTGGGACCGTAGCAATGGCGTTGTGGAAATTTTTGGAGGTAAATACGTAAATACTCGGCGTATGTAAATTTCAGAAAAAGGATGTTAAAGAAATACTGTATCTAAGGTTGCATTGCTTGCGATCTATTACATTCCGAAATCATTGCAGAAATTTTGTAGCGTGAACTCTACATTGAAGGTTCTTCAACTCCGCACTTGTGGGCCTTCGCCTTCGCCATTGCGCGCGCCTCTTCTTGGAGAGCAAATCGTTTAAACTCCGCGGGGTCAATTACGCGTTCGCCAAATGTGAGAAATCCACCGCTTCGAGAGAACTGACATGTATCGATAGGGGATGCTGAGTTAGCACCAAATCAAACGGCGTCGTTCCTGTGGTTCGATGAACCTGATAGTTGTAGGCGTACGTTGACGGCTCCACATGGCGATCCCAGTCCCGTTGGTTCTCGGCAACATAGTGCCTCAACCTCTGGACCAACGTTTCATAGAACCGTTCCACTTTGCCCTTCGCCTGAGGGTGGTACGCCGTGGTGGACCGCGTCTTCACTCCAAGGAGTTGACAAACGACCGCGAAGAATTTAGACGCAAACTGCGGGGCGTTAGCCGTTAGGAGATAGAGCGGCAGACCATATGGATACAACAAATGGGTGAGAAAAGCCTGGGATACCGTTGACGCTTTAATGTTCCCAAGCGGGATGTTTCGGCAGAGTTTGTAGAACCGATCGGTGATAACGAGCACATGGAAGTTGCCATCCTCGGACTTCGGCAGAGATCCCAGGAGGTCCATAGCCACGAACTCCAACGGGCCGGCGGCGGGGAGCAACTTGAAGTAGCTCGGATGATTCTTCACGGCGCCTCGGGTCGCACGCAGCTCTCGCAATCTCGCACGGTGCGGAAAACGTCATTTGCCATATTCGGCCGATAGAACTTCTTCCGGAGGGTGTGGTACATCCGCGAACCTCCAGGGTGGCCGGATAGCTTCAAGTAGTGGGCTTGCGCCAAAATAACCGCTCTTGGCGATTCCGGTACCACCGTTTGGAGTCTTCCATCCAACTTCGACAGACGCACCAACAGGCCGTTGCTCCCCAGAGGATACGGCGAACGCTCCTGGTCCGCGACCTCAGAGATCTGTCAGCACCACGGGTCCTTCGCCTGCTCCTACAGTAGACCCTGTAAGGTGATCGGGGGGTCTTGATCCACTGTGGCCGCTGCCGCTCTCACACCCGGCATGGAGAAGTACACCGGTGCGTCCAAATCATACTTCAAGGCGAAAAACGGGATCTTGTCGTCTAGCGGAGTTTGATGATCACCATCGGTGGCCAACCTAGATATGGCGTCCGCAAGGTTGTGCTTCTTCTCCGGATTGTACTGCATCTCAACGTCGAAATCCGCCAATCGGAGTCTCCATCATGCTAACCGTCCGGTGCAATCCGTTAGGTTCAACAACTACTGTAGGGGTTGATGATCTGTTCCGAGAAAAAATCTTTGTCCTCCCAAAGCTGTAAGGTGAGAACGCTCCACACTACGGCTGAACATTCCCTTTCGGTGGCTGTAGTTCCTCTGCGGTTTCGAGAGTGTGCGACTCCAATAACCAATAGGCGACAACTCACCGGATGGATGTATCTGTAAGAGACAAAACCCCACCTGACGTTTGCATGCGTCCGTGTCCACATAAATGGTTTGATTGGCCTTCGGGAGCGCCAGAATTGTAGGGGACGTTGGTGCTTTCTTCAGCTCCTGAAAGGCTTCAAACTCCTCGTCCGACAACACTTCAAAAGCGAACGAGTGATCCTTTGCCAGCTTCCGCATCAAAGGGTGCGCGATACCGGCGTAGTTCTCACAAACCTCGGTACACGTTACGTACACCTAAAAAGGAGGCGCAGTTACGTCTGATCCTGTGGTTATCTCGCCTTTTCCAATGACTTAAGATTCTTTGACGCCACCTCCAGCCTTCCCGGTCTCACCACATGGCCTAGATAATCCACTGAACTCTCGAATAATTTACACTTCTTGAGCTTCAGCGACGCAATTGCGGCTTGTAGTAGCGATATCACCGTGTAAATGTGTCTGTAGTGCTCCTTTCGGCTTTTAGAATAGATAATAATGTCTTCCAAGTAGACCAACACGTTCTGCCACTTACACCTTGATAGGATGATGTCAATCGCTCTCTGAAATGTGGCAGGGGCATTCTTCAAAACGGCTGGCATCCTGAGTAACTTTAAAATCCCACCGTGACAGGTTAATGCGGTCTTCTCTCTATCCTCTAGGTGAATCGCCACTTGCCAATACCCGCTGTGGCAATCCAATGTGGAGAAGAACCGGCAACGCCTAAGGGGTCTATGCAACCATCCATTCGGGGAATGGGATAAGTATCTATCAACGTTACGGAATTCAAATGGCGGTAATCAATACAGAACCGCAAGGATCCGTCGGGATTCGGAATCAACACCACTGAGCTAGCCCACTCAGATTGCGAGGGTTCTATCACTCCTTCCTCCAGCATTCGTGACACCTCTTTGCGTTTGGTCTCTCTTGCCTTCAACCCGGCCCTGTACGGTTGCTGGTGCACCGGACGGGCGCCTTGGGCTAGCTCTATCCTACGACTGGTTGCCTTGATGGTGCCCAAGTGTCCTGACCACATCTCTTCGAGCTCCTCTAGGAGTGTCATCACCTTCTGGCGATCTTCGGGACACTGCACCCCGATGTACACTTCCTCTCTTCAGATCTTGTTCTCTTTTTGAGGGGGTTCTGTAGTCCCCTTCCCCTCCCCAAGAGCGAAGATCGCCTCTGGAGAAGGTAATGCGTGCCCCAATATTCGGTCTTTCTTCAGTCTCACCTTGCGATTCCTGAAATTTGTCACCAGAACGGGGAACGCCTTGCGGGGATCACATCCTTAATACCGTTCGCTATCAAAGGGTAATTCGTCAGGACCGTCTTGGTGTATTCTAAATGACCGAAAACCCTACGATGTCTGTTTGTACCATTATTACGGATTGTGAAAAAGACGTTATGCACATTGCCTTTGCCACTCACACCTTGCTCGACGGTGTACCACCCCCTTCCCGTCTTGCTCTCACCTGAAGTGTTTGCACGATGATTCAGACTGACGGTGCATCATGGAACCGCACCCGCTTTCGGCCGGGGAGGATACCGCGCACGAATCGATCGACGAATAACGTCCCTAGAATACACTCCACCGCTAGGTTGTTGACCACCAAAAACAGGACTTTGGCGATCAACTCACCAATGCGGGTGTACAGCGAAATGATTCCCAAAGGGCGTAGCGAGTTGTTGGAGGCATCTATGATACGAACGGGATCCTCTAAAGGTGACGCGTATGATTTCCACGCCGGTGGCAACATTTTTACGTGCACCAAATTTGGCCCTGCTCCGGTATCTAAAACTCCTTTGGCGTGTCGCAGACGCTTGGACGAAAGTCCTAGCGTCATAGACACCCGGTAGTTTCTCTCTCGCCTCACCAATATAGGTTCTTTTCTTCTTCCCCAACCGGAGATCGAAGTTCACCTTCGACCGCCTTTGGGTATGGAGTGCGCTTGAAACCTGCAGGCGAGAGCGACTTTTCTACGCCTTTTTTTTTAAAACACTTGTTCTCCAATACGGTGTGCGCCTTTTGGTGATTCGATTCTCCCTTAGCGGCCGCCTTTTACTCATGCAGACGAGCTTGAACTCCTGTCCTAGGGGCGCCTACAGACGTCCCATACGAAACACTCACCCTGCGCGTTGGCGGCGTGCTCATGGGAGACCGTCCTCTGGGAACTCCCTCCATTCTCCTCAAATTGGCGCTTATCTCATCCAGGATACGGCGATGCACCTTCGGAACGACTGCAGGGCAGTCTTCGGCAAAGTGCTCGGGACTAGCAAAGATACAGCACACCCGAGGTGACATTGTCGGAGACGCCGTAGAGGTAGGGGGAGAAACCAGTAAATTTTGGTCGATCTCCCGTTGGACCTGGTAGATCTCCTGTTGGAGACTTGTCAGTCGGCGAGGCGTTGGATTCCCCGGAGACGAGGATTCCTTCTTGTCCTGGTGAGTCTTTCCATCCTGTGCAAACGCCACCACGCCTCTTCTCTTCTGTAATTCCCCCCCGTCTGGTGCTTCTGTAAGAATCTCCTAAGGTTTGCGCATACTTGTTCAACTTCGTAAAGGATGTCTTCTTCCTCCTCGATAGATGATTACGTACTGTCGCCTGTATGGTGGGGGATAGCTCGTCCAAAAAAATGGATTTGAGTCGTCTTTCGGAGAAAACTGAGCCACATTGGCGTGCCTGTGCGCGTATCAACTCCGCAAAGCTGGATTACATCATCACCGGCCCTTGATTCATCGATATCACCTGATGGTACGCCTTCGCTGTCATCTCGTCGATAGCATACGTCCGCAGGAGGCAGTTCAAAGTCTCTGGATAAGTGGAAACCGTGTCTTCATCGACCTCCTCGTCGACCACCATACTCCTTGAGGTGTTAAGGCGCGACTGTAGGTTATCCTCCGCCGACACATCCATAAAATACTGGAACAGCCAAACGATCATTCCTTCCCTGACACCGTTATGGTCACACTCGTTACGAAAGTCCATAAAGAAACCTAACACGGTGATAGGGTAGTGTACCGAGAATAGCTGTAACGACATCTGCACAGCTATTCTCTTGTGGTGAGATGACACCTTTTTGGATATTCTCGACGAATAGGCTTAAGAGCAATCTTGCAACCTACAGGATTTATAGTTCACCACCCGGGCGAACAACTCATTCGAAGGGACAATCTTCTCGATGTGCGTTCTTCTATGATATCTTCTGCGGGGACCACCGGAATCAGAGTCCAAATCGGACTCTAACGAACTCCTAGAGGATGTAGACGAGCTCCTTCAATCCTTCTTTTCTCTTCTCCTTGGCCGCTTGGAATTCTTCTGTCTACGGTGTTTCCCTCGACGACCACCTTTGCGGAGATCACGGCCAAGCTCCGAATCAGAGGAATCCGACGGGCCGTCATCTGGGCCACCATGGCCCTGACTGACGTAACCTTTTGGTGACGTTTCCGGTAATACCACCTGTAAGTGTGACGGCGGTATCTCCGTGGGCTGCCGTTTGTCCATCAATGCGGACAGTGAAAAAAGGGGGGTTGCATGTGAGGTTGTCGCTTTGGAGGCGACCACCAAATCTGCAACCAAATGGCGACACGTGTTTTCGACTCTATCCGCTCCCCTTGAGGTGATCCATTCTTGCATCATCAGTACCACCTTTCCCATCAGAGTCTCGGGGCTAGTCTCCTCTAGATTCTGTCCTACTAATTGGCTAACCATAACTGGTAGCCGAGTCTCGATTTAGGCATTTCACCAAGCGGTGAGGCGCGGTAATAGCTCCGTATTCTACCAATGTTGGCGGGTTTCCGAAAGCTTAGGCCCTCCTTCAGCCTTCGGCTGGGGCGTAGTTGTGGTCACCGAAGAGGTCTAGAGATCCTCCCGCTGTGAGGATCCACCAATAGGGGTACGAGGAAGATTTTCGGGCGCCACGGGTGTAACTGAGGGCTCCCTCCGTAAACTCTTTGTGGTTCCCCCGCTTTTCAAAGACATGTCGAATATTCTCCAAAGAAGTTGAACAAACTTGATAGGTAGGCTGAATTTCCTTGGGCTCTTACGGCAATATTCCGAAGAGTTTAATTTCGGCTCAACCGACAAGTGAGGACAAATAAAGCCTTCTAGGTCGGGAGACCAGTTTGTGGTATAAAATCGTGAGGTGCTTCGGTACACAAACAAATAAAGGGACCTAGCTCTTCGTGCGGTGCACCAAAAGGAGAACTTAATTATTCTAAGGGAGGGGCGCTAAGGAAGCACAGCGCAAAGGGAGGTTCAATGGGCAAGCGATAAACTGTTAAGTGTCAAGAGCGTTAACCCTAGTCGGTGTCAATGCCTTGGAAACCGTAAGTTTGGGGCCAAAGGGTGCTTACATCTTTACGTCCACCGTCTGTCGTCAAACGGTGGTCCCTAAAAGGTAGCTCCCACTACTCTAAACTACTGTGCTACACTACTCCAAATAGCGCAAATGGCCCACTACCGCTCCAACCCTTTCACAAATAGGATAACGCAAACTAGCTCTCCATAAACTAAACCTATCGGTCCTTAATGGGGCCCCACAAGTGCTGCCCCGCTCGCTCGTCATCACAGTGGTGCCCTGAGTTCCCCGTTACAGGCGTTACTATCCCTTAATTCCCGGATGGATAAAGGATATATTATTTAACATAAATTGTCAACAATTCCTCTGTTTTGTGTGCCAAGCATCCAATTGCTTTAATTTTATTCGTTGAAAGATTTGACGGTTAGAAAGAACTGTCCAATAGCTATCAGCTATCCAAATTGTGATAGACATTGAAATGATCACTGCACAGATGTACATCGCAGTATCCACATTTGCATGATGGCTTACGCGGTTTGGGAACATCTGCGACCTGGTCTGGATTCTCCTTGATGAAAAAGGCTTTCAAGTTCGAACTATATCTGCAGGTCCGTTGTTTCTTTGTGACAACACGTTGGTGTATGTGGGAAGGACGATCCTTTCTTCTTAAACTCAGAGTAGGATCTAATCTTTTGGTTCGAAATCTTTTCCCTGCGCCACCCTCGGTAGTTCCCAAAGATACTTCTCCTGTTTGAGAGGCCCTGGTTTCTCTCCTGGAGGCAATTTGCAGATGCATTGAACGAGCCGGGGTTCGCAAAACAGAGACCATTGACAGTACTGTGCTATTATGCACGTTATTGCCAACCTTTTCGGTTGATAGCTCCTTTTGTACTGCCACCGTATTTTTTCTAATGATATGCAGGCATTGAAGAAACATCGGCATCCTGGTCCTACGGCATCTTAGGTCAGCTGCATAAGACGCTATTCTCTGATCTGCCAGATCAACCCCTCCCATCTAGTGGTTTTAATCGTCTACCATGCGAGTAATTGCAACGCTTCGAAGTGTACTTTGTCCCCATATCTGCTGCAGGTGATTACGGTTCGTGGCTGTCGGTCTAGGCCGCCTTCTAATTCTCTCTACACTCATTGTTGGTGTGTGCACTGTGCTCACTAAGAGAACTACATTGTTATCAATCCAACGGCTCACAAGTGTTCCGTGGTCGTCAACACAGTAGTAAAGATCATTAGAAGTTACCGTATTTGATACAGACAGAGCAGAAGGCGACCAGCCGCGCTCAGGTCTTGAAGTTACAACACATCCAACTCCCATCTCCCGCAAAATTGGCATCACGTTTGGCAACGTGAAGCAGTTGTCCATCGCAACTACAAATGGTACATTTCTCTCTGTATGTGGTTCGATCACTTTCTTAACGAGCATCCTAACCATAGCAGCTGTTTTTGACAGTGTTCCTTCACGTCCAAATTCGTTTCTACCAGCGCCATCTTGAATATTGCGATTCGCATCAAGACGCCCATCTGGCAAGAAGTAGCAAAAGAACCCTGTTTTAGGGTCTACAATAGAAAAGAACTTGTAGCCCTCGCCTATTGGCCTGTTTTTCATACGATGAGTTTCCCCTGAACGACCGTTGAAGCGCACCATCATCTCATCAAATGAGAGTGAGAATCCCGGAACCTTCAGCAGGGTCATTGAAACATTTCTTACATGGTTTACTAACGGAGAAAACCTTTGCAAACCATACCGAATCGCGGTCTTGCAAATTAGTAAGTCACTCATTTCCGTTGTCACCAATCCTCCATGAGGCGATTGGCATGTCTTCATTATCTGCACCTTCTTCATCATCAGAGGAGCAGGATCCCCCGTTACCATCAACAGCAAACACGGGTTCCACCAATGCAATATTCCTCCATACATAGTTGAACCGATCCCGTGACATGCCGTGTTCATTTGCAATTGCGTGTAGTGGCATCTTCGGATGGGTGGACCAAAGATCCAGCTTTCCTGGAAGTTGCACCACGCCCAATTAGAAGATGATAGCGATGAACTGCAGTATATCTGTTTCAGTAATAGGACGTTGACGAAGAGATGAAGTTACGTTAAGAGCAATATATTTGTTAGAACATAGCACAATGTCACTAATCAAACTATCCGGAAGATACAAATGCACAAGGGCGTCAACCTCTTATGTCACTTGTGATAGAACCCCTGGAATCTCGAACACCGCTCTCTGATCAACGTCCGTGCATTCCAAATCAAAGAGAGAATGATAAGAGGCATTGTTTTCGCGTGGAAATTCCAATACTCTCGGCGCTAAACCAAGCGGGCTGTCAGTGGAATCTACGGTTTGTGGCTGCGGTTGAATTTCACGTGCAATCGTCACTGGGAGACCAAAGTAATTCTGATAGTCCATTCATCTTCAGTTTTGCCGATGGTCGGTGATTTGGATAACGCAGACAACTTTGGGATAGAGAAGAGGTCGGTGAGCTTGTTTTGAAATAGACGGATGCTCAGAACTGCTGTGTATCGTCAAATGGATGCATTTTAGGGTGGAGGCGGCCTTCCTCCCGATCCTGTCATTGATTGGCTACTGAAAACGAGATATTGTCGTGCACGGGCTAATATGATAAATTGTTGATTTGGAGAAACTTTAATTTTCGTTATTTTTTCGATCCTGACATCTGGCTGGCATGCAGAGGACGTAATGTCAGCACCATTTGTTTGGCTCAATTTTAAAAGCAAATCTTGCCATTCAACGTAAGACGTTCAAGTCAGATAGTATGCCAAATAGCATCAGCGCATTGGGTTTTTTCGCCTATTTTCTTTGCATTGTACATGAACCGTCAATGTTTAGGGGATATTGTTGTTTTGCCCCGCTGTTGAGCGGGGGGAGGCGCGAATGTGCGTCCCTTTAAGCGCTTCTCTGGCGCCTTAGTTGAGGGGGACACTTACGGTGTTCCCGCGGGTATTTTCGGTCAGCTTACTGCTGAGGGTGAGGAGCGTGGTTCGAGTGTTTGATGTTGTTTAATGATGTTATTGGTGATGGTGCGGGGAAGTGCAGCACCATCACTTCTTTATACTGTAGAGTTTCCTGACTTGATGTGTTCAAGTCAGGCGTGCTGTACCGTCGGTTGTATACTAACTGACAGCATACAGTATAGTAAAAATAACCTAAAACTAACAAATTGAACCGCAGCCACATAATTCGTGTCAGTAGCGGCCATGTCTAATGAAATTCAACTACTGTAGACAGACAGCAGCTTCCACTGTCCGTCTTCGGAGGTTACTGTACATCTCTTGTACGTTTCTAATTCTAACATTCCCACCTTCTTCTGTTCGTTTCAGATCGAAACGAATTCAGTTTTCTCTGTCAATCCATTGTTCGACTGGGTGCCTTATGCGTCCATCTCTAATGATACGGTGTATAATAGAGTCATTTTTGAAGTTAGTGAGGGCGTCGGCGGGATTAAATTCAGAGCGAATAAAGT
Source organism: Kappaphycus alvarezii (assembly GCA_002205965.3). Lineage (NCBI taxonomy): Eukaryota > Rhodophyta > Florideophyceae > Gigartinales > Solieriaceae > Kappaphycus > Kappaphycus alvarezii. The sequence continues at coordinate 456,766 of NADL03000466.1, forward strand.
TGATATTCTGAAGCTCTTTCGACTTGTAAGAATTCTTAACTGTAGCAATATCTATCATAAGTCGCTTCTCTGTAGTTGTAGCAGCCCTAGTTATAACATCGAAAAGTGACAAGCTGTCTGTAAACATGATAATTGGGACAAGACGTAACAATATCTTCTGTAGTTCATGTTTCAAAGCATAGGACATATCGAAGGCGTCGGCGAATGCCATAACTTCACTACCAAGAACAGACCTAGTAACTTGTTTTGACTTATGAGATGAACAGTAGATCGGTTGACATTTCCCAGTGTTATCTGCCAAGAAAATTATGTATCCAAGCTCTGAGAACCCGTCGATGTTTGTCGCAAATGATGCATCGGAATAAACTCGTAGGTGAAGTGTGTTGACATCGAGCTTTGGGAACTTAAGTCGCATAGAGTTATCATTTCTAGCTACACTTAGGGCAAGGTTGATTCTCTTGATATGCTTCTGCGGATCCCTTTTGAATACATCCTCCGTAAGCTGAGCGGCTTGAGCGACCCGAAATGAGATGTCAGGCCTCGTGTACGCTATCCAAGCCAGTTTAGCCTTCTAAGACTTATAGGAACTTAATGGAGCATCAGAGGGAAGTAATTTAAGCCTCTGTATGTAGTTGGATTGATGTACTTCGAAGCCAAAGGGTTTTCTTTCGATTTGCGCTCCGGAGAATTGGATGTTGTCATACTCTCTACGTTTACACTTGAAGCGATGCTCGGCTCGGAAATGAACACTTTGAAAAATCCTTGAGTATTTTTCAAAGTGTTCATTTCCAGCTTGTAGTAAATCGTCGACGTATGTCACGCAAAGGCCAGAAAGTTTCTTGTCAAGCATCTTGAAGAAGAAAGATCCGTCGTTAGTTGTGGATTCCATTCCAAGATCAGATCGAAGATGCTCGTAAATCGTTCTTCCCCAGTAATTACCACTGTCAGGGAGTCCATAAAGCGGTTTAAGAAGCTTTAGCATTGCATCAGGGCCAAGCTCGAATTCCTTGGTAGGCTTCACATAAATGTCTCGGAGTAGTTTCTCGGCCCTTTGGAGATATCCTGTGTAACGTCCGTTGAGAAAAGCTTGAAGCCAAGAATAGATGCAAGTCCTACTGGTAACCGGATTGAATGTTGACGAGCAGTGCTAGTGTCATGGACAAGGAATTCTTTCATTTTATCCCTATGTCTTGTACGACGAATCTAGATTTCCACACTTCACGATTTGTGCCAGAATCTTTGATTTCCAGTACAAATCTTCCACCTAGAACATTTGCGTTAGCGGGTACTTCATCCTTGCATACTACTTTCCATGTGCCGCGTTCAATCAGTCCCATTATTTATTTTCGCTTAGCTGTACTGAATTCAGCTGCGCAGGGATCTTTGGGATGAATAATTTCTGTGAGGTGAGCAGAGAAGAGAGGACTAGGGGGACTGTTTCTGGAACGGAATGGTTTCAACATTGCTTGATAGAATTCAGAGGACGGGCAGAATTCCGAAGGATCAATAGCTTCTTCCCTAAGTTTACGGAAGTACGGTTTCGCTTGTTGAGTATTGAAACGTTGGATTGGCGAATTTCCCCTTTGAACATGAATCATTTTGTCATGGAAATCGATAACCGTATAGGGACCTACCCATTCTCTCTCTTTCTCTCTGAAGATTAGAACGTCGTTACCGGGGTAGTAAACTCTGTCTGCGGCAGAAGGGACGTTGCTACTTAACGCAGTTGCGATATGTCTTTCTGCAACGACAGTGTTCATTTCCGTCACGGCATCAGCAATAATTTTCATCCCTTCACTTTGCTGTGGTAGCCTAGAGTTTAGAATTGGGAATCTAGGTTTTATTCCGAATACCAGAAATGAAGGAACTAAACCATTCTCTCCGATGGTGTCATTCATTGCTTTGTTAGCAATCTAGAGTAAAATCTCTTTTTTGATATGGGGGTATGTCCGATGTACTTTTTTGATAGATACGACGTAGCGGAGCATGAAGTCTTTCCCCTATATCGAGAGAGTTATGAGCTTCAACACCAGAGATTCTAAGCTTGAAACCACATCCATTCAAGATATCTTTCCATCGGGGAGAGGTAAAGACTGATCCTGCATCTGTACGAATCTGGTTGGGATAGCCGTTGTATTTTAGACACAAAGCCTCTAGAAATGCTGGCCAGATTCCTTCAACACTCTGATTGTATCCTGAGTTTTGATCGAGGAAATCGAAGCTAGAGATATGAGTTGCTGTGTCGATGACATGAAGAACTGGATGATTGTTGAGAAACATCAAATCGAGAGAAAGTTCTTCTCCGAACACTAGTTCATCTGTATCTTGCATGGATACCTTAAACAGAACAGGAGTAGGACCAAGACGCTGACATTTGTCTCAATGTCGCGAAATCTTCTCTAGGATTTTTCTCGTATTGGCATCAAAATCCTCGGGTCGAGCTCTTTTGAGAAGGCTCAGTAACTTATCGGTGGACGGGTGATGGAATCCTCTATGAAGTTTGGTCAGCTCTCTATGGGTAAAGTGATGACATTATGATTCCATAGCAGAGAAGCGTGACCGTGTTTGCGGACTACAGGCATCTTCCATTTACGGACTGGATTACAAAGTGTGTTCTCCACATTGTTGAAATATATCTGCAACTTGTCAAGTTTGTCAAGTCCAAATAGGAACGGTATGTTTGAGTTGACTACATCAACCTCCATTGATAGAGGGGATGTAGGCAGAGGGACTTCAATGTTGATCGAGCCGATAGCGCGCTGGATGCTTTGTCCGAACCTGTATAAGTTCCTGCTTTTCTTCATTTTGAACTTAGCTCCAATGATCCGGCAATAAGCACGGGCTTGTTGAAGGCCAATGACTTTTCGCTGTGCATCGGAGTCAATTCATGCGCCTTGCCATTCAGTTTGTCTATTCAGGCCTGATTTACGTTTGAAGGAAATCGTTTCCGCATCGATCAGGAAAACAGTGTAATGCTGTACCCTTTTACGACTAAAGCGGATACGTCGACTGAAATTTGACCTTCTATCGACAGTAGATGGAGACCTTCTTTTATGGAGAGCAGTACCGAATGAAAATCTTTTCACGCGGGAGGGTAATTTACTGTTCCTTACAGAAAATTCGTAGCATCAAAGTCTAAATCGAAGCTTTCAGGTTTGAGCTCCATTATATCATTGTGAAAATTTTGAGCAGTACCTGAGATTTCTTTTTCAGTAAGGGATTTACTCTCCTAAACTTTTGGGAGCATTCTGTTTTCTCCTCGGTGTCGTTGAACGGGTCCTGAACATCTTCATCGTCACTAAACATAGCATCTTCGACTTGTTGACATAGTTCGAAGAGTATTTGCTTAGCACGGTCAGGATTCCTTCCTAAGGCATTACGTACGTTATTCGTGACGTTACATGGCACTGGACAGTCTCGAATAAAATATTTTTTGTCCCCACAATTGTTACAACGACGAACATTGCCGAAGCGGTCAACACCGTTCTTGCCAGGGGTATCTTTACAGTATCCATTCGAACGTTTGGCTTGTTCATGACGGCTTAGATAGGAAGCGGGAGCGGATGATCGCGATCCTGGTTTACAGGGTTTACCGTATGTTCCATGGTTGAAGTAAAGACCAGTAATATTCGGAATAGTAGGAGGAGCGTTCGGTCTTAATGAAGGCTCTCAACGAAATGAAGTTTTTGTATCCCTCTGATTTCCTTCTATTTCTTCCTGATTTATCATCCAACTGGAATCCAGGGAAGTACATAGCTGTTGAAAACCCCACTGGGGTTTTGCCGATAAGGCATTCGCAATCGATGCTTTAGCCCAGGGTGCACCAATGACGGCTTTATAGAGGTATTCGACTTTATCTTCCTCAGATCTGCGCTGCGGGGACCTTGCGAAGCAAATTTAGTGATTGTCTCCCTTAGCTCCTCCAAAGCCTCGGGCACAGTACAACGCTTGCTTTCGATTATAGCAGATAATCTTAAGCTTTGCAAGTGTTTACGAATGGGATTCTGACGAGTGGAGCTATTGTGCTGGTTCCTCATTATAGACACTGCTGTTGCAAATGTTCCACATTGTCTAGAGATATGCTCACGATAAAATCTTTTCGCTTCACCTTCAAAAAAATTATGGAAGTACTGTAAATTCTTGTCATTAGGGAGTTCTTAATCAGCGGCGGCATCGAGGTAGTTAGATATGTACTCATTGATATCCTCACCAAGTTTACCACTAAACTTTTCCGTATATTTGAAACGAGTCGCAAGATTGTGAGCAACCTTCGAATCATCAATGAAGCGGGATGTTTCATTAATTTGAGGGTGTAAAGGGGCTTCATTATACCTTTTTGCGGTAGTTAGTACGGGATATGCTTCATCTTTATCCTGTTCTAACTGATAAAGCATGGATGGGATTCCCCACGAAATTCGCGAATTTTCCTGATGCGGTGTGTATTGCAACCCTTTTAGTTGCAAATAATCGCGAAGAAGCCTGAATAATACCGCAGGACCAGAAAGGAACTCTGTGTTGTAAAGGATTTCCACAGAAAGATCTTCGTGGAGGCCAATTATCGCGTCCCCGTTTGATGGCTGCGGGTCGGCATTTATGTGAAGAGAAAGGGCAGCTTTAACATTACAATGCGACTGGGAAATCGGTTTATACGCGTTAAGGCATTTCTGGATGTATTCCAGGCTAACCATCTTGAGGCGCTCCCTTCAAGGTACCGAGTTGGTAGGCAAGAAGTACTTAATGTAAGGTATAAAGAGAAAGGTTCTTTAGAATGTAGGAGGGGGGTCTTGTAACTACTTTAACGAAGCCCTAAGCGGATGCGCTCGTTCTTGATGTGTTTCTGTGTGAGTTTATGGCGATCAGCGTCAGGCTTGTTGTGGATGGTGGTCTTGCACAACTCGCAGTGGAAACTTCTCGGATTTTCAAGCTTCCGAACCTTGTAAATGTGGCCTTTTCCTTTCTTTTGGACGTTGAGCTGCAGGTAGGATGAAAACTTGCGATCGCACAGCTTGCAAGAGACTTCAGCAGACTTGGTCTTCTTCTTCTTTCTTATACGGTCGTTGGCTACGCGGTAGATGTGGTGCGAAAGCCCTTCTCCTATAGGCTTCAGCTGACGACAGCAAGAAACACGACTGATCGGAGCTGCGGGCGTCGCGGTAGGGGCCGGGAGCTTGCAAATTCGGAGTGGGGCGGAGGGGCAATTGTCACCGGGCGTTGTTGCACGAGAGAAAGGAGTCCCTCCTGGTACTTCCTCCGCGGCGCTCACTGCCTCGTGGTCGATGACAGCAGGGGCCGAGTTCGGTTCCTCGTCAGAGTCAAGCTCTGAACCGAAGACGTCCTCCATGTGTTCACGTAGCTCACGAAGCGTAGACACTAAGAATCCACTGGTCAGTATGTTAGATACCTTTTGTTTACCCTCAATAAAATTGTAGGTTAACTTACTAGCTATAAGATACCCTTCAGTGATAACCAGAACAGCTAGGTGACCAAAGCAAGCTAGAGCTTAAAACAAAAAGGCACAAACGAGTAAAGCAAGGTAGCAAACGTTCCATAACAGAGTAGCCAAGCCGAACTTCCAACACAACCAGCCAGCCAAAACACAACCAGGACCAGCATACTAGTTCAGAGAGGAATCAATAGGGGTCAAATTTGCGAGCGGGGGAGGGGGCTAAAGTTGAATTCCGGAATGTTTTTTTAACCTACTGGGGTGAAGGAGTCCAGGGAGGTGCCGGCGGCTTGGAGACGGATTTGTGGCTTATCAGGTGCTTGCCTCTTTACTCGAACCATCAAAGATTGACAAACCTATATAGGTAAAAGATCTAAAACGCCGGCGATGGGGCTGTAGGGGATCAATGGCCCAAAGAAAAGGGATCTAACAGGGAATCCAGCGCCTGTAGGAAAGGTGAGCCACGAGCTCACCTTCCCAAACCCTCTGACGGTGCGTACCTTGCGGGAGTCTACGACATTTCCCTGAGGGCTGCACTGTATCCAACGGGACCTTACAGTAATCTCCCATCGGGATACTGAAATCTCCATCCATGACGGCCAGCAATGCACGTCAGGCAACCCACTGGATTATTACACCAAACCACTCGGCTTACATTAATCCAACAGGGAGCGGACACCAACTTGGGAGCGAGCGCGCAAACTATTTGGAACGCCATTATACCACATAGAGTTTCCTGACTTGATGTGTTCAAGTCAGGCGTGCTGTACTGTCGGTTGTATACTAACTGACAGCATACAGTATAGTAAAATAACCTAAAACTAATAAATTGAACCGCAGCCACATAATTCGTGTCAGTAGCAGCCATGTCTAATGAAATTCAACTACCGTAGACAGACAGCAGCTTCCACTGTCCGTCTTTGGAAGCTACTGTACATCTACTGTACGTTTCTATTTCTAACAGATGTATTATATCCCTTAGGCAATTAAGGGATACTGTACTACGTACAGCATGGATCCCTAAATACTGGTCGCAGATGTAAGTAAAGATATCAACGTGTGCTGTGTGTCGTCCACACATGAGAGATATTCTGAGGTGTTCTCTATTGTAAACATGGACAAATTGCAAGTTTTTTGACCTTCCAGTTCCAAAGCGCATTATTCACCTTTGCTTTGCTCTTGGACAGGCCATAGTCTCTTTTCTTATCCGCAACCGATACAGCCTTAGAGAAGAGGGGCAACGTTTTCTTCAGCGACGTGGCTTGGACCGGCTGTAAACAACCTGTACGATTATCTTTTGAGATTAACGGAAAAACAAGGGAATTAATCATATCGGAAGTAAGCAAGTCGTTTCGAAGCATCATTACAGCAAACTTTCGACTATTTGCGTCACTAATGGCGCCAGCATGATTAATGTACCGCGCAACGGCGGCAGTAAATCTTCTGATAAGGTATGAAACAGACTTCTCGTGGTCCCGATGACATTACTGAATACTAGTGAGAAGATCGAATTCCCTTTTGATGGATTGTCTTGAACTATCTTTGGCGATGACGTCCAGAATGTACCAAATCAAGGCCTTCTTCGTAAGATAGTCTTCAGTTCCAACGAAAGAAAGGAGCCCAGAGTTTTCTGCTTTCTTCAAAAGATCTTGATCAGTTTCATAGCATGCAATGTAAATCATGTGGCCCGCTCCTTGAAGTATGAAGGTCCATTTCTTGTCAGTCTTTGCAAAACGGTTCATCATTTTCATCCAGCGGGGGAGGGAATCACGATATCGGCTTTTGGATGTCACGTTTGTAAGAAAACGAGGTGGTTGGTTAAAGGTGCCATAGGAATGTAGAAAGAGACCCCTCTGGGCCTATAACTGTTGAAAGTTGTCCGTATGAGCCGGACACGTCGCAGAGTTGGCCGCGGCGAAGTGTACAATGCTAAGAAATACGTTCAGCACAAAGCTGGGCTCTGCGGTCCCGCCACTCCGCTCTGCCTCTGCTTACTGGGCCTGAGGCCTGGCCTCTATATCGTTCTCTCTGTGCCCATTCGCGGGGCTCTGTCTAGCGTCGGCGCGCCGACTCAAGCGACGGCGTGCTAACAATAGCAACAGGCGTCACCGCCATATCGGATCTGCATTGCTTCGCGATGATATTCAATCCGTAATGCGTATGGTTCAATGCTCCCCCCGCTCGCATTCTGCATTAGTATCACAACTGTACACTGTAGTGTGGTGTACTGTACTGTACAGCACTGTACAGGACTGTACTGCACATGGCAATCTGGACAGCTTTTTAAAGCAGCCATTGTGAACACGTGTAATATGATTACGTCTATGATGCTTTGGTGTCGTGTTACCGCACACATCGCACTTTCGCGATGTCATTTTAGTGTTTCTACTTTTTTAGTAATATTTCTGTCATATTGATGAATACGATTGCGCAACCTACTCGGGCTGCGAAAATATAAAGGAGTAAAGTGTTTTGCCAGTCTCCGTGCGGAGCGGAGGGGCAGAGAAAAAGAAAGAACAAAACAGGAAGTCACAGCAGCAGAATTTATCCCGGTTGTTGGGATTTGCTTGCACGCACCGGTCGTCGGTGCTCATTACCCCAGTATTATCACATTCCGGAATCTGCATCTGGGGAACCACTGCAAAGAGACCACAAACAAAAAAGGGAAAGACAACTACCAAGTAAGGGTTGACGTGCCAATTTGTCAGACAACTGGAACCGGTTCGGAAGACGACAGGTAACTTGAATTAATCGGGAGTGGGTAGACCTTACCTAGCACGCATTGGATGGTCGGCCTTGGTGAATCCTTTGCTGTCTAGAATTTCAAGTGTTGTGCGGGTGCCTGGGTATTGTGTCTTTTGGCATAGTGCTGTCTAGAATCCTGCGTGGCTGCTCGGAGACTGGGTATTGTATTTACTCGCATCCAGCTGTTCAGTCTGACGCTGCTGACCGCACACCTTGGGAAAAACGGGTGAACTCTGCGCATCAACGGGGCGGCCCTGAGACAAGGTGTTACGTCGCAGGTTGTTCAAAACGGCACCAATAGTCTAAAAATCCCTAGCTTCTGGTGGTTTTTAAATTCCTTCTTTTATTAGCAACTATTGAAACACCAAGCAAAGTACAATTTCAAGAATCCCGTCTCCACCTTGGACACGAAAAGTGCTTCTACCAAGAGCAGAACCATGAGCACTCCCGCTATGTCGGGAGATTCTCCAACTGATTCTGGGGCCTGTAATGAGCCGGGAACATCAATTCAAACGACTCCTATGTTTATGGCAACCCTGCCTCAGCCCACTTTAGACGCTATGGACGATATTCAAAGGGGATTTATAACCACAATTCGAGTGTTGGAGGCAGATGACTCCATGACAGGTGGCACTCTAATGCAAGCAGTTGCCGAGCTCTTTCCACCAGCTGTCCTTTTTGGGGCGAATCTTCGTGCCATTCCAGCACTACACACGGGGCTGAGGAATTTTCTGGACCGTCGAGGAGCAAATCTCGTCCAGCATTCATCTCGACGGATACTTATGACGCTAGCCTCAAATCTGTACGCTGACGAGGACGACAGGAGTGCAGCTATCGAGATTGTGAGAGGGATTATTGCTGCAGGAAGAAGGAATCAAAACGTAGATGTTCAGCATCTGTTCCAGCAAGTAGTGCACCAATGCAATCAGGTGTGACCCGCTCTGACAAACTCGCCCATAACATGGCTATGAGACTTCGAGAGAACGAAAAAAAATTCTCAGGTGATATTGGAGAATGTTGGCAGGAGTTTGTTGAAGAGTATCGCCAAATTGCTCGCGACTACAACCTGAGCCCAACGCAGCGCCTACATTTCCTACATAACCTCTTGCGTGGGGACGCAAAGCGCTTTTATCTTGACTCTGTGGATGGCTATGCCCAATCGTTCCAACAGGCCGTTGACCAAATCGAGAGGGAATACAATTCCATTGTTCGACAGTACAAAGTGAAAAACTTTCTGAAATCGCTGCGAATGAGCAAGTATGTGGCAGAGGGAATGGATGCTGCTACCGCCCTAGAAAAAGTATACAAGGTAGTTACGAAACTCGCACGTCAAGCTCCAGTTGCTCACCGCGGCGACACCCACTAAGTGGAATACCTTTCCTCCGCAGTCGCCGGCTATGAATGGGCGACAGAACTCCTTGCGCGGGTTGCCACCTGCAATCTGAATTTCCAACAGCTCTACGGGGAATAAAAAGCACAGCTACAGTTAAATAAGGAAGCTGAAATTGCTCGCCTTAAAGATGAGATCTTTAACAAGGCAAGATCAGCGAGAATGCCCCAAGATGAAGACATACCCGGCATTCTCTTCAGTGGACAGGGGAGATATGGACGCAAGCCGTCATCTATACGCTCTTCCGACTACAAGAAGCCCATCAAAAGTACAGCCAAGTTTGATCCTCTGTCTATTTCTGGATGCTTCAACTGTGGGGATAGATCCGATCTTGTACGAGACTGCAGAAAACCGCTTAATGTAGCTCGTGCCGCTGCAAACAAGTTGGAGTATCACTCTCGGAAGAATTCGAATGTTGAGAACCGCACGCATCATGTTTTAGCCGAGCTTTGCTATCAGCTCGACCAACAGTCAGCCGAAGGTTCAGAACCCCCGGATAATCAGACCGAACAATCCGATCAACAGGTTTTCGAAAATCTACTGTCAAGCATGGAGAGCCAGATATTACATTCCTCCACCTCTCAACCCTCCCATGATTATCTGTCTACCCTTTCTTCTTTACCTTACGAAGATGAATCTGATACTCCACAATTATGTTCTTCAGATAAGGAAGGCGCAGATGGATACGATACTGCTAAAGAGTCAATAGCCACCATCCTAAGTGATGAAGAGTCCGAGTTACATCTTTTAGCCAGTGAGCTTGGCGAGCACCACCCTTCCACGGGGCGTGTGTTGATACCGGAGCACAAAAGTCTGTCATCGGCGCCGAACAAGCACAGGCCTACTGTCATTCAATGAGAGTTCCATTCTCTCCTAAGGACATTGATGGTCACCGGTTCTACAAGTTCGGAGACAAGAGGTACAAGGGCATGGGTTTATTAATGTACGCATCCCTGTAAATGCCACTACCTTTCTATCTTTTCAGGTCGAGGTTGTTGAAGTCAATGTTCCACTATTAGTTGGGCTAGGGTTTCTGGATAACTACGAGGTTTCAATTGACGTAGCGAATAATAGGATCGTCCCTCGTAGTAAGAAGTGGGAGATCCTACTCACAAGGAAACATGGTCATCTATTTATCGTCTGGGATGTAGCCAGCGAGATTCTGTTTACTGATGATGAGCTGCGGAAGATGCACCGCCATTTCTATCACCCAGAATCACAACGACTTTTCTCTGTGTTACGCCGAGCTATGCCTGGAGATTGTTCGCAAGGAACACTTGAGACATTGCAAAGAATTGAGGAGTCTTGTGATATATGTCAACGTTTAAGTGAGAAACCCAGCCGCTTCCGAGTTACTTTACCGAACGATGATATTGTATTTAACCTTGTTCTGAGCTGCGACCTGTTCTCGCTCGAAGGTCACACTGCTTTGCATGTGGTTGAAAAAGATACAAAGTTCAACTCCGCAGCATTTCTCTTCCGTGAAACCACTGAGGAGATATGGAAGACTTTCGTCAGTATTTGGAGCACTCGTTACACTGGGCATCCAATAGAGCTTCATGCAGACGCAGGACCGCAATTCTCCTCCCTTCGATTCAAGAGTTTATGCCGTTTAGCCGGCATTAAACTGACATTGGCCGGAGTTGAAAGCCACAATTCATTGGGAGTTGGCGAAAGGTACCATTCCTTTTTGCGGCAGATATACCGTAAGGTTAAATTGGAACATCCGACCATGGGGAAACGGGAGGTATTGGAGACTGCCGTTAAGGCTCTCAACGATACCGCTGGGCCTAACGGATTAGTGCCCACGTTACTCGTTTTTGGCGTCATGCCTAGGATCCCTCTAACACCAACCGACTTACCAACGCAAGTGGAGCGAATGACGGCCCTGGATGAAGCACGAAAAGAGATGGCTCGCGTTTCTGCTACCAATAAAATCTCTAGGGCCCTCAGGAACAAACTCCCAGCTGCTACAATGGCTCACATTCGAATTGGTGATGATGTTCTAGTATATCGTGACAACTCTGATCTTTGGGAAGGTCCTTACAAAGTGCTGGATGTATCTGGAAAGATCTTAAAGCTGGATGTCAGAGGAAGGCCTGTTCAGTTCTCGACCGACAGGGTCAAGCAATACAAGCATGAGGCTGGACCCAGCCAACCTATATCCAACGAAAACCCCCTTCAAGTTGTTGACGATGTAATTCGTGAACTGAGGGGCGATGATGAAAACACGACAGCAGCGGAACCATTCGATATAACAGAGTTCACCACCAATGAGACCTTTATTACCGAAGTACTCAGGCAGAACGATCCAAAGGTCCAAAGCATAGAATTCGAGAGTGCGAAACAACAGGAGGCTTTGGTTCTGCTCAGCCGCGGGACTTTTGAGACTGTGAGCAGTGAGGACATACCGCAAAACGCCAACGTGTTAGGAGGGAGATTCGTTCTTTCGTTGAAAAACGTTGGAACGCCAAATGAAAGCCCAAAAGCCAGATTTATCATTCAGGGACACAGGGATAACGAGAAAGATAGTCTTGTTCACAACATGCCAATAATGCAGCAGAAATCCACTCGGATGATAATATCTTTTGCTGCAGTTAAGGGTATCGAGTCTTTAGTAATTATATCACCCAAGCATATCTCCAGAGCAGCGAACTGATGAAACGGGAGATATTCTTACGACCACGTCCGGAGGACCTACCGTACTTTAACCTTCAACAAAATCAGCTTTTCCGGCTCCGTCGCCGTTTGTACGGGCTTTGTGACAGTGGTGATTATTGGATGAACACCATCCATCGTTATATGAAAGAAAAAATTGGGCTCACACCTCTCACAGGTGACCCGTCAGTTTATGTCCTACAAAACACCGGAGGAAACGGAGCTTCAGGAGTATTTGGTATGTATGTCGACGACTCCTTGGGAGCGGGTAATACAAATTTCGAAGCCTTAACAGAGCAAGTGAATATCGATTTCGAGTCAAAGCCTCGTGAGTGGAATGATATGAATTTCTTTGGAATGCATATCTGTCGAGGCAGTGATGGGTCTATTAGTATAGATCAACGGGTATACATTGGCCGTTTGTCTCTCTTGGCGGATGATGCCTCGTTTCAAGACTTTAGGAGTGTAAGAGCAGCCGCTTCATGGGCAAGTCATTCTCGTCCGGATATCATGTGGATTGTTAACAAAACAGCACAAGTTACAGAAGAACAATTTGGCATGGAAGCAGTCCAACTCCTGAATGAGGCGATACGAAAACTGAAGAAATCAGATCGTGTACTTTATTATCGACCTTTGGAAGAACAATCCCTGCACCTACGCGTCTACACAGATGCATCATTTGGGACAAATGCTGACCTGACATCACAAATTGGATATATCATTCTGCTATGCGATAGTGATAACAGATGCCATATATTGGATTATGTTAGCAGGAAATCCAAACGCGTCGTTCGATCTATCCTAGGTGGAGAGGTTTACGCTTTTACGGAAGGATTTGACTCTGTATTTATGCTGCGTCACGATTTGGAACGTATCTATGGAAGAAAGATTCCTCTTCGTATGTTAACAGACTCAAAGCAATTATTTGATGTAATAACAAAATCATCCATCACAACCGAGAAGAGATTGATGATTGATATTGCCGCTGCTCGTGAAGCATATAATAAGTTTGAAATCAATGAAGTGGGACTAATTAGCGGAAAACACAACATAGCGGATGCGTTTACAAAACGATCCTCTAATAAGTCGTTCGATTCTTTACTTGTGAACGGGTTGGATCAGACACCAGTTATTCAATGGATAGTACGTGATGACATCGCTCGTATTTAGAGTGGCGGGAGTGTGAACACGTGTAATATGATTACGTCTATGATGCTTTGGTGTCGTGTTACCGCACACATCGCACTTTCGCGATGTCATTTTAGTGTTTCTACTTTTTTAGTAATATTTCTGTCATATTGATGAATACGATTGCGCAACCTACTCGGGCTGCGAAAATATAAAGGAGTAAAGTGTTTTGCCAGTCTCCGTGCGGAGCGGAAGGGCAGAGAAAAAGAAAGAACAAAACAGGAAGTCACAGCAGCAGAATTTATCCCGGTTGTTGGGATTTGCTTGCACGCACCGGTCGTCGGTGCTCATTACCCCAGTATTATCACAGCCATGGCCACCCGCGATTAACGGGTGACCATGGCTGCTTAACGGCGACCCAGGCGCCGTTTAGCCCTGCTTCCCTTGCTGACATACTCGGCAATCTTAAATCTCATGTAAATCGGGCACAGCAAGAGGCCAAGGCAATGATGTATTGGGAAGATAACCTATGGAAGGAGGTGCCCCGTCCCAGCTGCCACTCCGAGGAATCCACCCGGCATCGCATAAGTGGCCTGGCCTTCAGTCACCGCGCGGCGCCACTTTTCTATTTACGCATCCCACCACCGTGACGAAGGTGTCGTCGGATCAATGGAGCATCATCCTACGTCTACACCTCGGTCTCCCAGTCTAAGCAGACTTGTTGCCCTTGAAATTTCGCCACTGCCAGCAGGACCGAGATGTCCACGGTGACTGATGTGCGCAAATTCGCACACGAAAAAATCTAGATGAGGACCATAATTGTATACAGTATTGGAACTGGGAAGATTTTTTTACAGTTTTTGAATTTGCAAGATATTTTTAATTTGGATGAGTGTGGCAAATTCATCGGTTGATTTTTTTATTTTAGGACACACTGTCATAGTGGATGTCAGTACAGTTCTAGGTTGTGGGTGATACTACGAGTGACTCTGAAAGGTCTATATAATGGCCACATCAATTCCCACCCCTGGCCGATAGGTGGCTGGCATGGGTATGGCACCTAGATATTTACCTTGAGGAAATATCTTCTAATGGTCTCTCTGGTTCACACGATTCCCGTGAATGCATTTTATGGTTATTAGTCTGTTTGTTTGAAGACTTTTAGGGTAGCCAAAGGTCTATATAAGCCGAGTAAACTGCTTCCTTTAGTGGAGGTCAAGAAAGTTGGCAGACAACTTCAGGTCAAGCTCCAAGTAGTAGGAAGTTGAGAGTCAACTTCAGACCCAAGAAAACTTTTTCCTAAGCTGGTCGCAGAGCATCAGTGGTAGACGCTGCCCCTTTTATACTTGCTTGTAGCCCTCTCAACTCTCTCCCATATACACTGCTTTTTATTTGTTCAACTATACCACGGTAGCACTTTTGTCGCTCGCAACACCTCCGTCTTGGGGTAGTTGGTTCTAAGTATCTCTTCTCCCGACGATTTACCCCTATCAGTGACCATGCCGCAGACCGCTGCGTCTCAGAGTTTGGACCCATTCACCCCCACAACTCCGGCAGCAACGTGTTCGCGTGGCACGTTTCCCGCTCCGCCCGCCTGGACTACGAGGTTGAAGCTTGGAATCTCATCCCCGGTACGGACTTGGGGTCAGCCGATATCCTCCTCGTGCAACCCCCCCGCGACCCTGAAGCCGGCCTCCCGGACCGGCCCATTATATGCAACCTTGCGATGACCTCCCCATTTAAGCAGTGCTCACTAACGGAAGCAACACAGGCCACCGGTGAGGCTGCCGCCCTCACGCGCCACCGCAAGCTCCAAGACCTACAACACAAGCTGTCAAGGCGCTTGGTGGCCCCTCCCAGCCCTCCCGCGACCCGGGTTGCTTCCAGCCGCGTTTTTGATTCCCTTGTGCCCCTTCTCCGGAGACTGTTACTTGTCGAAGAGTTTGTACCCCGTGTTGCCAGGAAATGCTACACCTCAGACACTACTATTCGTACGCGCATCTTTCAGCGTATCAGTTGCGCCTTGTGGTCATCAGTGGCTATAGTCATAATATCGCGAGCCCCACTGCACGTGATCGATGTGGTCCATCCAGTTAGCTCTTGACTGAATAGTCATTCAGTCGGTGCACACTCTAGATAAGTAATGGGTAAATATCTCTCTCTCTATCGAGGGATGGAAATGGAGACAACGGTGGCATTGCAGGCGATCGGGCGGACCAC
Source organism: Kappaphycus alvarezii (assembly GCA_002205965.3). Taxonomy (NCBI): domain Eukaryota; phylum Rhodophyta; class Florideophyceae; order Gigartinales; family Solieriaceae; genus Kappaphycus; species Kappaphycus alvarezii. The sequence continues at coordinate 472,350 of NADL03000466.1, forward strand.
GGTGCCGCCGGGAGCGGCTTCTGTGTGGACCAGTACGTCGGCGGGTCTCAGCTCAGTGCCTGGCACGAGGAGTGGGACTTCGATCTGGCAGTCCAGGCCTGCTGCACGGGCGATACGGCCGGCAGTGACGTTGCGGAGCGGGTCATATCGGTCTTTGCGTCGGAACTCAAAGAGGCACAGGTCCACTGCGTGGTCTCCTAACCTGTCCACTGGGCCTTTGAAATGCTCGCAGTTCCGAGGAAGCGAGTCATAGTAAACGATCCGCCCAAGGTAGCGTCGCAACATAATCCTCCAGTGCACTGCAGACACTTCCGTGTCGGCGGAGGGATGTGCAAAGAGGAAGGCGGCACCGAGGCCTTTGCGAAATGCGAGGCCGCGAATCCAGTGTCTCACCGCGGCGGTGGTGTGGTCATCGGGATTCGGGGAACGAGCCCATACTTCGTCGTCCCAGTGAGCCTTGGCCCACGCTTCCTGCTGCACACCCTTTAGGTAGGTTTGGACGCGGGTGTGTGCTGCAGAGAACAATACTTTACTGCATTAGTATCGGGGGTCCAGTGCAGGAACCGACTATGTTGCTAGCTAAGTGCTAACCAGGTGGTCCACGTCGGCCACATGCACAGGTGTACGGGACACGATAGCGTTCGCCAGAGACCAAATCGTGTAACTAATGCGTGGAGAGCGGAAGCGTGTCGTAGGAGCCCAGGTCGACGGAGTAGGGACGGCCGGGGATGCGGACCACAAACTCGCGCATGGGAGTGGAGGACTGGCGGAGTAAGAAAGACTTATCTCGGCGGCATCGGGAGCCGTGACGGCAGTGGAGCGAGGTGCAATGTGTGCCCCGGTCATGGTACGGGCCAGTTCCACGTCAATGAGACATGCGGCAACATCATTGTGGAGAAGCGATTCGAGAAGTGTGAAGCCGAGACCACCATGTCGGAAGGACAGGGTGGTCTGTGACGACGCCTTGTCTGGGAGTGTGACACCGTGAAGCCCCTCAAAGAACGACCTTCGCAGGGATTCGAAGACCTCGGCGGCGAGGCGTGCGTCTGTCGGATCGGCGAGCTCGAAAGCATGGTCGACTAGGCATGCCGATGCGCACAGGCGGCGCATGTTGTATACCGCGGGGAGTCGTCGACCTTGAGTCGCAGCTGTAGGGTGCGGCGACACCTATTGATCTTGTCCTGCAGAACGAATATGTGAACCGGCAGTTGCCGGTCGGCGCGCCCAGTAGTTCGAACCCGTCGGAGGAGCACTAGGCGAGGCGTTCACGGAGAAAAGCCTCGGGCGCTTGCCGCGGGACGGTTGGCAATTAGATGAGGGTTTTCTCAGCATTGAGGTGCAAGCCGTAAGCGGGCCCTTCGTCACGGAGTAGGCGGAGGGTTCTTCAGAGGTCGAGGAAGGACACCATGAGCGTGCCATCATCGGCATACCAGTGGTTCATGACGACACCTGTTTCCTATGCGATCCGGCGGATGAGCATCTAGATAGTGAGGGAAAACAGGAGCATGCTGCCAGGGTCGCCCTACTGCGTACTTTGGGCACTCGCGATGGTCGTGTTTTGACGATCCGGGACGATCAACAGAGGTTGCGTTCGCCCGTAAACCATGTTGATAAACCCGGACCAAGGACAGCAAGCAGTCGAGCATTGACTGCGGATCGACTTGGTTGAAGGCATTGTTCGCGTCAATGAGGACTGTGGCAATATCACAGGGGCGGGAGAAACGACGGAGAAGCGTGCGCGTGTCGTGGATAATCGCGTCCATTCCAACCCTGATTCCATTTGCCATGTGGAATGGGGCGAAAGTCGCGAGTTCATCGATAGCCGCAGGGAGCAGCGTCTTCGTAACCAGGCGGCGGAAGACCGATCCAACAGCGATGGGCCGGATCTTGTCTGGCTTTGGTGGAAGCGGAAGCAGGGTTGCAGCAGTCACGAGAGGAAGGACAGAGCATGGCAGGTTGCCTCTAGCGATCCTAGTCATGAAATGGGTGAGGACTCCTTTGCCCGTGACTCCAGCTTCTGAGCTCGACGAAGTCTGGGCGAGGAGGTGAGACCAACGCGCCGGCGCGCGGTGGGGTCAAGAAGACGTTTCACGGGAGATGTGGCGGACTGCAAACTCGACGGCATCACTTGTGACAGCGCGCGGGGGGTGTGAGGCTGTCAGCTGGCACCCGTTCGACGAGGCACCGCAGCTGTGGGTGTAGGTAGCGAAGCGATTGGATAGTCTGCGGGTCGTCACATCTGCCACTGGGGCGTTGTGAAGGAACCGCATAGCCTTGACATACCGGGCATCGGCGCACAACACTGCCGCTCGGCGAGCCCGACGCCCAGTGCTGGAAGCAGGCCAGGGGCGACGCTGTACAGTCCATTAGGTGCGGGCATTGTGTGCATTCAGTGCTTCGGTCCATACCGCTGGAGTGAAGCTTCAGGGTCAAATTTACCAAGGTTCGCGGCTCCAACTCGTGGTTGGGAAGCCGGAAGTGCTCCGATTGATAATTGACAAACCTACGTATGGGTTAGGCTAGCGTTCGATGCGGCGGTACACGAAAAAGTCAGTTACACTGGCGGCATGCCACGCATGCATAGAAAGAGGGTGTGAGTGGTTGAAATCCATGGCCGCCAAACCAGATTGGGAGCTGGACTTGGTTTCGAGTGGTCGGGGTCAGAAAAGCGTTGTTCAACCGGGCGCCGCGTCCATGTGCAGGTCGCCGCATCGCACAGCAAAGAGGATGGACCTTGTCGCGCGAGTGTTGTGTCGCGCGACGGTGAGAGTCGCTAGTTGATTGGCCCGGTGTGCTCGTACAGTGTACAGTAGTAGTGTACACTGTACTTGCACTGTACACGAGTAGAAACCCCGGACCGGCCGCCCCTATAAGAGGACGAGACGGCTGCGGGAGTTCAGAGGAGAAGGTAGGTTCCGCTTGCCCAAAAAAGGAGAGAAGCAGAGTAAACAGAAAAAACAAGCATTATATGGTACCGCATCCAAGGTCGACTATGAACATGAACGATTCCCCGAGACCCCACGTTTCCTTCAACGGTTCCCCTTCTTCCGACGTCGCGCGCTTCCTTTTCCCGTACGAAAATGTAGTTATGCGGGGGAAAAGTGACGAAGAAAAGGCGCGCCAAATCCTTTGCCACCTCAAGGGCGCAGCGTTTGAGCGTTACTATGAGGCTTTTGCGAGGGACGGAGCGTTGGCGGAGGAGGCGAAGGACTATTCGACCATTACGGCCAAACTCATCGAGGAGTTTGGGAAGACCCCGAAGCCGGAAGAAGAACTACAGAAGGTTATCAACGCTAGGTTGGATCCCAAAGACTTAACGGGCTCCCTAGCGCAGTTAGATGTTCTATACAAGAGAGTTGGATTCAACGATACCGCTTCGTTCGGCCTGCTTCGGAAAGCAGTGGCAGAAAATCAAGAAATAGCGCAGTTTGTGATGTTTAAAGACCCTACGAACTAGCCTCCATGGACTACACGGGGCTCAAGAAGGCAATCGCGGACTTCGTGAGCGGAAAGAAGCCATTCTATGGAGAAGAAAGTCAAGGAGCATCATCGAGTGGAGCGCCGAAAAAGATCATCCAAAGGACGGATGCTCGTAGTTCTCAGCATCTGGAAAACAAGGTAGATAAGTTGGCCGCCCAATTCGCTGAACTATCGTTGCTCGCGAAGAAGTAATTCGACGGAATGACGCCGCCGGTGAAGACGGATGTAGATTATTTTTGCAGGTATTGCAACCAGAAGGGCCATGGTGGGAGCCGTTGCCCGCATAATCCGCATAGGGATACGCGTTGTACAATTTTTGGGAGAAAAGGCCATTCGGAAGCAACATGCTGGTCCAAGAACCCTCGCGGTGATGATCAGCGAGGAGGAGTTGCTAGGGCCCGGTCTGAGTCTGGAGATGTGACGAATATGCCCAGTAGTATCCCGCTAGTAGCCTTCAAACGGCATGAGCACCGTAGAGAGGCACCAGTGCAACATAAGCACTGTAAGGAGATATCAGCGCAACTAATGTACTGTAATCTGGCACCGGCGCAACGCAATACCACAGACCAATCAGACGAAGCCATTATGGATACCTGGCGTACTCCTAGATACTTTCAAGGCAAGACCAATCAGCAAGTGCTTTGTGCTGTCTCGCCAAGTGGATCAATGGAACTCTGCCATGATGGGCAATATTGTCAGTCTCACCGCAATATACTAGGTGAACTCTCAAAACCTTGTAGTATTACGCCCCTATGCCTGTTCTTCTAGAATACCTTTGAATTTAGTATTGTTTGCTTACAATTCATTGTCACTCTCGTTGAATTCTTCTCTATATAAACCATGGTCAGAAGCTCCGGTCTGTTCACCGGAAGCTTCAACCATCAGTTCAACCATCGATTACCTCTTGTGCGCCCAAACCCCCACATCTGGTAGCATCGCCAAAAGTTTGTCAGTACTGCGAGTTCTTCCAATCCGACAGTAAGTTAAAATCTCTATTAGATTTGCCTTTCTGCCCGATTGCAAGTGGAGACTAACATTTTGTTTTTACTCTGATCCTTCCGGATAACGCCCAGTGCCGAAAAACACAACTTCCAGGGACCGCCCTTCGTCGCCTGACGAGTACACCGAGAAGGACTTACAGGGATTTTTCGAGGAAAATTGTCGAGAAGTAAGTAAGTTCTGTTACGGTCAAGAACCAAGGACACCGACTAGGATTGAAATCGAAGAACCGAGAACCCCGCTGCCTCCCGCTTTCGCACTTCCGTCGGCCCTTCCACCGATACCAGCGCTTCCCGAGATCCCCCGCTCAAGGCCCGTCAAATCAAGGAAGGCCAAACCGACCACCAGGCCTACGATTTCGAAGAAGGGCCTACCTGTTCTTCCTGACGCCGCCTCTATCGTTATCCAAAGGACAGCCAACCATCGTATCCGGAAGTCTGTCAGGAGGCCTCGAATGACCAAGAACCCTCGATCGTCTCCTTTCCACTGCCGTCACTGTCAAGTCACCTGCACAGGCCGCGTGCAGTACTTCGAGCATCTCCGTTCCCGCAAGCATCAGCACCGCGCTGACAAGACAAGGCACACCTGCAATATTTGCAAAATAGAAGTTCCGAGCAAGGAAGACCTTGAGCGCCACCGTCTTGGCCGTCGTCACCGCGAGACTGCTCGTAAGTCTGAGTAGCTTGTATTTGAATAAACCTATCCTTGTCGAATAGGAAAAAGAAACAAAAGTTGCTTTCTCAACCGACTCCGTTTGTGCTGTGTTCACCCTCCCGCTGTGGCTACCTTACAAACTCGCTTTCCCCAGTTCCTTGCAGTAGGACCTGTAAGTCCGTATCGCCGCCAGGTTCTAGACAGGAAAACAACCGTTTGGTAAAGCATCGGAAGGAGGGCTACTATAGCACACCCGACGTGATTGACGTCAAACCCTTACGTCAGAGAAAATCAACTTTCCCAAGTTTTCGACTGGGATTCGAACTCGAGACCTCTCACTGGTGTTTTGCTGGTCTTGCCAACTCGGCCACAGTGCAGACCGATTCTTGCCGAACAAATTGGAAAACTTCTATTTAAAAGTAAGAAGAAAACCAACAGCACACGTGTGACTCTATCGACCAATAGGAAAATACCATGGAAACTCCGGGAATTACGGTAGAGGCTCTCGCACAAGCTGTAAGCGAACTTCAACGTCAGCTGACAGAGGCCCATAATCAGATCTCCGCGCAGCAGAATCAGCTCAATAATGCTGCTCAGAAGGTAGGAGCCCTCGAGAATGAACTATCTCTCGTCAGGATCAATACTGGTACCTCAAGTAGTCAAAATGAAAAAAGGACGCCCCCAAGAAGAATAAACCGGGATCTTTCGGTGGGAAAGGGTCCGTCGGAAGCTGGTGCGTGCAGATGGAGAATTACCTTGGTGAAGCAGATGGGCAAGCAACTATGAACATTGCACTGAGCTATCTTTCGGGAAATGCTCATGAATGGTGGATGGTCTATTCCAAGAGTGCCGAGGGGAAGGAAATTCAAACATGGAAGGAATTGAAGACTGCTCTCCTCAATCGTTTTGAGACGATAAACAAAGAAAAAATCGCCCGAGACAAACTAGCTCGCTGGAAACAAGTCAAGGACGTTCCAACGTTTAATGATGATTTTAACAAAATCTTATTGGACATCCCAGACATTGGAGTGAAGGATCAAATAGATCGATACTCACGCGGCCTGAAACCATACATTTGGAAAACCTTATGCACGAAAGAATACACCAAGCTTTCCGATCTTATGGGAGATGCAGAAAGAGTGGAAGCGGCGTACAGGCGTTCAGAACCCCTGAGAAATACCAAGTCCGGTGGAAAATTGCTGAATGGAAGTTCATCTGCCGGAAGTAATGGTCCTGTACCGATGGAAATTGGAAACGTGGAAGTGAAGTCTGGTGTCGAGTCATCAAATGTGAATCTACAGAAACTCGATAAGGTAGAGCGCGACAGATGCATGCGTGAAGGACTGTGCCTAAGATGCAGACAGAAAGGACACATAGCAAAGAACTGCCCAAAAGCCCGGAAGAACTGATTGACGGTCCGCATTCAGTTCTAGATCAAAGAAATCTCATTCTTTCAACAGTAAGATCCAAAGAACTAGTTAGGGCCACACCGACCCCAACCTTCCAACGCCGCCACCGGGGACTTCTTATTGTTAAAGGAGTTATTTCCAATGGACCAGCTAAAATTCTCATCGACCCCGGCGGTGAAGTTAACTTCCTCAGCGAATCATTTTGCGATCACCATAAGATTAAAACCGAAGAATCAAAAGAACTTGCCGAAATGGCGAACGGTGTTGATCAAAAATTAATGGAAACACCGCGTCCTGTTATCGTTCAGATAAAGAAATACACTGAACCACTGTACTTCGCCATAAGTCCCCTGAAGAGGTATGATGCAATCCTTGGGAAGGAATGGTGTGGAGCCCATAAAGCGATTATCGACACCACCGAAAATCAAGTTTCATTCAATTACAAGGATGAAAATTACGTTATCGAAGCCAATGAAAGGCTATTGAATTCTTTCGTCTCCGCAAATTCAATACTCACTGATTTAGAAAAACATTATGGGACGTATGCAGTACTTGTGAGACCCCTAAGTTCAAAGTCCTATTCTACGGAAACCTATTCCGAGATATTCAAGACATACTTACCAAGTATGAGGATGTATTCCCAAGCAGACTTCCAAAAGGCCTCCCTCCGAAGCGAAAGTATGATTTCAAGATTGAATTAGAAAAAGAAGCGAAGCCCCAGAAAAAGGGTCTCTACCGTCTTTCGGACAAAGAAATGGGGAGCTTCGCAAGCAGCTAGATGAGCTGCTGGAGAGTGATTTCATTAGACCGAGCAAGAGCCCGTGGGGGCTCCAATTCTCTTCGTGACGAAGAGGGACAGCTCATTGCGGATGTGCGTGGATTACAGAGCACTCAATCGGCTCACTGTAAAGAACAGTTATCCACTGCCGCGCATAGACGATATCTTTGATCAGCTCAAAGGATCAAAGTACTTCTCTAAAATAGATCTGAGGTCAGGTTTTCATCAGATCAGACTGGATGAATCTTCAATACCCCTCACGGCATTTAGAACTAGATATGGACATTTCGAATTTCTGGTATTGCCATTTGGATTGACAAATGCCCCAGCGACTTTCATGGGTCTAATGAACGACATTTTCAAAGATGTACTTGACGTTTTTGTTATCGTATATCTGGATGACATTCTTATATTTAGTAGGACATGGGAAGAACATTTGAAACACATCGCTGAAGTATTAGAGATCCTTAGAAGGGAGAATTATTCGCAAAATTGTCAAAGTGTGTCTTTGGTGTTAAAGAAGTTGAGTATCTTGGGCACATTATATGCCAGGAAGGAATTGCTGTGGATCCCAACAAGATTAAAGCCGTCATGGAATGGCCGCTTCCTCGGAACAAACAACATCTTCAGTCGTTCTTGGGGTTCGTAAACTATTATAGACGGTTTATTAAGGGTTGTTCCTTAATTTCGAAACCACTTACCGAGTTGACAAAGAAAGTTTGTTTTCATTGGACAGAAACTCAAGAAAAATCATTTCAAACCCTGAAGAAAATATTGTGCAACGCCCAGTCCTTCGAAATTTCGATTCAAGTCTACCGATCTATGTCACTACAGATGCTTCCCAATACGCAATTGGTGCTGTATTGGAACAAGGAACCGCGAAGGACAAAAGGCCAGTCGCTTTCGCATCCAGAACTTTAAATGATGCCGAACAGAATTATGCAGCCCACGAAAGAGAGCTATTGGCCATTGTCGACTGCCTAAAGTGGTGGAGAGCATACTTGTATGGTAACTTCTTCACTGTTCATTCGGACCACTACCCGTTGAGATACCTCGAGACACAAGATAATCTGTCACAGAGACAGGTTAGATGGTTGGAAAGATTAGTTGACTTTGATTTCAAGATTATACCCATCTCCGGGAAATCAAATATAGTTGCCGATTCCCTTTCAAGACAACCCCAGAATGCACCCTCACCCCACCATCGAAACAAAGGGCTACTCCAACAAGTAATAATGAAGACATCTTCGGAATCAAACAATATTACTGTTCCGTTTTTTGAATCATCCGAACTCGAAGAGCTTGTGAAAGACTATAACCTAGATGAAAGCCTCAAAGACGAATACAAAGATCCGAACGCACCTTTCCAAAGAAAGGGATCGCTTTTGTTAAGACACGGGAAAATTTGCATACCAGAAGGAACGTTTAAAGCCAAGTTATTGCATGACTACCATTCGACTCCAAATACTGGACACTTGGGAATATCCAAAACAATCAATAGAATATCACCGAAGTTTTACTGGAAAAACCTGCGGGCTGATGTAATTCAGTACGTTCGCTCTTGTCATTGCCAGAAAGATAAGCAAGCCAACCAGAAACCTGCAGGGTTTTTACAACCTCTTGATCCCCCGAAAACAAAGTGGACGCACATAACCATGGATTTCATCACACCACTTCCCAAATCAAGGAACGGAAATGGTGGAGTACTCACGGTCGTTGACCGACTATCAAAAATGATAAGGATTATCCCGACAAAGCCAAAACTAGATGCTCTTTCAACTGCCAGCATTTTTAAAGACCACATATACAGAAACCATGGAATCCCGGAAAATATCATTTGCGATAGAGATCCAATTTTTATGAGCAAGTTTTGGAAAAGTCTATTCCACCTATTAGGTACCAAAATATCCCCTTCTTCTGCATACCACCCACAGACAGATGGGCAATCTGAAGTGATGAACCGAAAGATTGAGGAAATGATTCGTTCCTTCGTTAGTTTCGACAAATCCGACTGGGACAAATACTTGGTCGACTTTGAAGTTGCCTACAGTACAACTCCTCGATTAACGCAACTACAACATTCTCCCCATTATTTCTCAATTACGGAATTCACCCTAAAACTGTTCCTTTGGACATACTAGCCACAGAAAACCCAGCCGCGGCAAACTTCCTCAAAGCTATGCGAGAATCACTGAAAAGGGCCCAAGAACAAATAAAGAGGTCGAACGATGCCACAGCATCTTATGTCAACAAAAGTAGGAGGCCTTCGACGTTCAAAGTTGGTGATAAAGTCTGGCTTTCAACTAAAAATCTAGCTCTGGAGGATGGCGCTGGATCTCGTAAACTTAACCCCAAGTATTGTGGCCCTTTCGAAATATCGGAAAATATTAACGGAGTCACGTACCGCTTAATTCTTTCCCAGCCAATGATTGATAAGGGAATTCACAATGCTTTCCACGCAAGCCTCCTTAAGCCGTACTTCCGAGATGAATTTGACCGAGAACTCCCACCGCCACCACCAATAAAAACGCAGGATGGACACATAGAGTACGAAGTCGAATCCATATTAGCACACAAGAAGCAAAACAGAAAAACCAAATATCTCATCAAATGGAAAGGGTACCCAGATCACGAAAACTCCTGGTTGTGTGAAACAGAGCTTCAAAACTGCCAAGAAATATTGAAGAGCTACAAGAATCGGGGCGATTCTTCTTCTTAGGGGGAAGTGATGTGACGAATATGCCCAGTAGTATCCCGCTAGTAGCCTTCAAACGGCATGAGCACCGTAGAGAGGCACCAGTGCAACATAAGCACTGTAAGGAGACATCAGCGCAACTAATGTACTGTAATCTGGCACCAACGCAACGCAATACCACAGACCAATCAGACGAAGCCATTATGGATACCTGGCGTACTCCTAGATACTTTCAAGGCAAGACCAATCAGCAAGTGCTTTGTGCTGTCTCGCCAAGTGGATCAATGGAACTCTGCCATGATGGGCAATATTGTCAGTCTCACCGCAATATACTAGGTGAACTCTCAAAACCTTGTAGTATTACGCCCCTATGCCTGTTCTTCTAGAATACCTTTGAATTTAGTATTGTTTGCTTACCATTCATTGTCACTCTCGTTGAATTCTTCTCTATATAAACCATGGTCAGAAGCTCCGGTCTGTTCACCGGAAGCTTCAACCATCAGTTCAACCATCGATTACCTCTTGTGCGCCCAAACCCCACAGGAGAAGAATTGAAAATGAAGAAGCCGAAGGACGATGACAAGGTCGCCGTTGTTCAGGAATCTCGCAAAAAGGACGTGGTTGCTGCCGCGAAGAGAAGTGCGGACGGGTAGGCACTCCCGATACCGCGGAGGGAAAACTTGATGGATCTCGATGCCATCTTGAACAAAGCCTCTGCTAATCGTCCGCCGATGATGGCTCCCGTCCCAAGGAAGAAGACTAAGAGAGGAAACCGCAAGTCGAAGAAGAAATCTTGTGGACTTCAGGATCATGTAGGAAAGTGTAACGTGATCGCTGAACTGGCTTCCGCTGCCACAGGATTGAACTTCGGGCAACTATTGCGCGGAGTTGCCGAGGAGGCCGGAAAGGTTTTCAGGAGATTGTTATCCAAGAGGTTCCCGGTTACACAGGCGTCGATGGTTAGCTCTTCAGGAGGTCCAAGCCGACTCAAGGTAGTAGCCGTGAAGTTGTATGGAACGGAGACTCATGCCCTTTTGGAAACGGGTGCAGTTCCTAACCTGATCTCTTGGGACCTCTGCAAAAGGCTTGCCCTCACCCCGACGGAAACCGATCGTCAGGTGACAGTAGCAAACGGAACTTTCGCCAAGGTTCTCGGTTGTCTCAAAAGAGTGCCAGTGTCGTATGGTTCAATGGTTGTGCATCTATAGTTCTTGGTGGTCAAAAATGCCCCGTTCAACGTTATTGCTGGAAGCCCGACTTTGGAAGCTCTCCAGACGCGCATCGATTATGCACTACGACACGTAAAGTTAGTCATTGGAGAAGAAGAGGTTGTGTTACCATTCGTCAACGAGCCGTCCAGAATCAATGGGGCTAAGACGGACAGTGAGGATTTCACGTTCCCCAAAGGTTCGGACGATGATGAATCTCTCTACCCGTTCTCGTCGTCTAGGGAAAGCGATAGTGGATCTGATACAGAACAAGACCTGTTCCTAGCCATCATTTACAAGGAACCGCACGAGCCTGATCTACATCGCTCGACGAAGACTGAAGTTAAGAAGGAGGTAAAAGAGGAGGTGGACCGCTTGGCTCTATTGGCCTCGAAGCTGAACCACCTCGAAGAGAAGAATCAGAAGGAGCTGGCGAAAGCTCTCAAGAAAACGGATGTCATAGCTTGGGACATTCACGATCTGGAGCCTGCTCATGTGCCGGTGGTGCATTCTTTCGAGTTGACGAACGAGACTCCGATAAATTCGATAGCCCGCCGAATGCCGCCGAGGCATAACGAAGTGGTAAGGACAGAAGTGAAGGAATTATTGGAAGCTGGAATCATTACGCCGTCAAGGTCCGCCTGGTCCTTCCCGGTAGTGAAAGCCACGAAGAAAGACGGAAGGCCCCGGTTCTGCGTCGACTACCGTCAGTTGAACTGGGTGATGAAACCAAACCACTGGCCGTTACCGAAAATAGAAGAAATCTTCGATGAGTTCTCTGGCGCAGAGTTCTTCACAACATTGTACCTTTACACAGTATACTGGCAGTTTAGGATGTATGAAACTTGCAAGGAAAAGATGACGTTTGTCTCTCGGTATGGAACGTACAAGTTTGTGGTAATGCCGTTTGGACTCATGAACGCTCCAGCGCCGTTTCAAATGATGATGGATGAGGTCCCTCGCGGGTTACCTTTTATGGTTTATGTCGAAGACGTTGTCATTTTCTCTAAGACATTGGAAGAACACATAGCTCATTGCAAAGAAGTGTTCAGGAGGATCAAAGAATCGAAGCTGAAGTTGAAGGTTATCAAGTGCAGCTTTGCTCAATCAGAGGTGAAGTTGCTTGGTCACATCGTTAATTCAAGTGGTGTGAAGGTGGATCCCGACAAGATCAAGGATATTGTGGAAGCTCCGGAGCCGAAAAACGTGACGGAACTCAGGAGTTTTCTAGGACTCGCGGGGTAACACCGACGGTTCATAAGCGGGTTTGCCGACAGCTCAGCAGTGTTGCACGCGGCGACGTCTGTCATGAAGGCTTTCGAGTGGACTCCGGAGATGCAAGAGGCCTTCGAATACTTGAAAAGGAAATTGACTACTCCTCCAGTTTGGCGTTTCCGGATTTCAATTCTCATTTCTTTGTGGAAACAGACGCCTCTTCGGCAGCCCTTGGGGTTGTTCTATAGCAGAAGAAAGAAAAAGGGAAAACACATCCCATTCAGTTCGCTTCTCAAACGATGACGGATCAGGAGCGCCGCAACTCCAAAAGCGAACGAGAAACACTCGCCGTGGTTTTTGCTCTTAAGAATTTCCGAGTGTGCCTTCTGTCTGATAAGCCTTTCGCCGTTTATACAGACCATCAATCACTTCAAACCGCGTTAAAGAAGAAAGATATTCACGTGCGGTTGGCAAGGTGGATGGACTTGATGGCGGAATACGACTTTGATATCAAGTATCGTCCGGGACTAGCGAATTGGGCCGCCTATTATCTTTCGCCAAGACCTAACGAAAAGAAACAAAGAAGAAACGATGAAAACATAACAGAAGGATTGGTAGCGACAGTGGATTGGGCAGACCTAAAGTCCGATGGTTTGGACCCGCACTTGCTAGATGCGGGGGTTTGGGCGCACAAGAGGTAATCGATGGTTGAACTGATGGTTGAAGCTTCCGAAGAATGGACAGGAGCTTCTGACCATGGTTTTTATAGAGAAGCATTCAACGAGAGTGACAATGAATGGTAAGCAAACAATACTAAATTCAAAGGTAATCTAGAAGAACAGGCCTAGGGGCGTAATACTACAAGGTTTTGAGATTTCACCTAGCATAATACGGTGAGACTGACAGTATTGCCCATCATGGCAGAGTTCCATTGATCCACTTGGCGAGACAGCACAAATCACTTGCTGATTGGTCTTGCCTGGAAAGTATCTAAGAGTATGCCAGGTATCTATAATGGCTTTATGTGATTGGCTCTGTGGTCTTGCGTTGCGTCGGTGCCAGATTACAGTACAATAGTTGCGCTGATGTCTCCTTACAGTGCTTATGTTGCACTGGTGCCTCTCTACGGTGCTCATGCCGTTTGAGAGCTACTAGCGGATACTACTTTGCATATTGATATCAGTGGGCATACTCGTCACATCAATTCCCCCTAAAAAGAATAATTGCCCTGATTCTTCTAGCTCTTCAATATTTCTTGGCAGTTTTGAAGTTCTGTTTCCCGGATTGGGACAGTTTGAAGCAGAAAAGCGTATCTTACTCCTCATGTGGAGCAGAGATAATTTGCCTGCGGGGATGCAGATGACAGAGGATATAAAATCAAATCCACACTGAAATCCATTTGACCCGGCGACACGTTCCCTCACGTTTTGGACGTTGACTCAAGAGGATTGTTTGACACTATAACGACCCCACATAAAAGCAAAGAATATAGGCTAAGGCAGACTGTGCAACGCATGAGAGACTTGTTTGAATCAGGCGAACTTGAAACAATACGCTGGATACCAGGACAAGCAAACATTGACGACGCGCTCACAAAGGTCAATCCTGCCTCTCATCTGCTATTGAATCCTATCGCCGTAACCGGACTACTGCTTCTACCAAACCACAGAGCCTATTCTTTGAATACCACGAGTTGGCGATAGTTACGGAAAGATTGAACACTTACCGCAACTGGGGGGCATGTAAATTGAGATGCAAATTATTAGTAACAGCAGGTGTCAGATCCGAATTAGTTGAGACGACAGAAGGCAGTTCAAATGCAAGCAGGATCGCCTCAGCGGCCCCTTCGAGGATTGTGCAGTGTGATGACAGCTGCAACCCAAGCGAACGGGCAAGAGAAAGAGCATATAACGGTCGGTGAAAAGACTGACTAAACACGCAAGAGAGCGAGGCAGGCAACCAGGAATCCCAAGCATTGCACTGAACGTTATTCCCGGTGCAGTTGCATCCCTACCTCAATATGTCAGACGATGTCGACCCAACATTGAGAACAGTACAAGACTGCACTGTACGGGTTATATTTGTATTTTTTGACTACAGTGCTGAAATTTATTTGCTTTCTAGGAAGAGCCGGCCGCTTTTGGCCACATGCATTTCGGCGCTGGCCTATATATGTAGGCGAAGCGTTGGATGAGCGTGAGTAAACAGATAACGCAACGAACGACACCAATATGGTACTCTTGCGCAGGAATGAAACTCCCGGCGCCAGCACGGTAGTGTTCGACGGCACTAGCGATGTGCGCAAATCCTTTTTTTTTCTATGGGAACGTCGTTATGGCCTCTAGACCTGATCTGGAGAAAGTAATTACTCTCCTTTGACACCTAGACGGCGTGGCTTTCAATTTCTTCTACGAAAAATTCTCCTCGAATGGCGAACTCGTAGAGGAGGCAAAAGACTAATCCATCGTCAAGCAAAAATTCTTCGAGCACTTTGTCAAGGAAAAAGTCCCAAGAATCCATCCGACAAGCTTTAGAAGTTGATCCCGACATTAAAGACATTGATGGCTCTCTGAAGGAGATGGATCTCCTTTATGAGAAACTAGGATTCGACAAAGTTGCACTATTTTGACTTTTACGCACCGCCGCCTGTCGCCACGAGGAGCTACAGCATTTTTTAACTTTAGGTGGACCTCGAGATTACTGAAGCATCAAAAGGGCTCTAAGAGACTTTCACTCGAATCGCCTAACGTTCATTGGCCCTTCAAGCCGAGTGTCAGACGTCCCACCGGCCAAATTGTTAGTTCGTCCAGACTCCAGTTCCAGAAATATCGAGAACAAAGTGGACGCTCTGGCTGAGGACCTCTCCATATTGACATATTTTTAAAGAACGAAGGGATTCCGATTTCTCGTCCCGTGAATATCCCGCAACCAGCCCGAGTTGTTCGCTCAGTCCCTCCGGTAGAAGAAGTCCGTAATTTAAATCACAGGAGGAAGCCGAAAAAGAACAACCGCACGAAAAAGAACTCGAAAAGATCCAAGAGTACGTGGGCAAATACGACATCGTGTCTGAACTTTCGAATGCCAACTGCGGTCTGACGTTTGGCCACCTCCTTCGTATGGATTGAGATGGAGATACCAAGATAGTAAGCCGTTTTCTCGGGAAGCAGTCAGTTCCCCGCGTCGCAGTCGTGTCCAACCCGAAGTCTCGCCCATTAAGAGTCGTACAACTTGAGGATTATGGCACTGAATTTTGGAATTGATAGACTCTGGGGCAGTATCCATCGTGATTTCTGCTGTACTGTTTCAACGCTTATATCTAATTCTGAATTTTACGTCAAAGAAGAAAACAGTGGCTGATAGAGAAAGTTCATCTTGTGCCGGCTCGATACTGAATGTTCCTTCAACTTTCGGAGAACAAGGGTTCACGCTGGACTACCTTGTTGTCGAGAAGTCTCCATTTGACATTTTTATTGGACTTACTGCACTCCCATCTATGCTCGCGAGCCTAGACTTTGCAGCACAGAGTGTGCGGCTGTACATCGGGTTCGAAGAATTCGTGCTACCGCTCGAATCTGACGCGAAAGCGACCGGTAAGAGGCTCGTGGAAGGCGAAGATATCGGTACTCCCAGGGAAGATTTCACATCCGATTCGAAAGATGGGCCGGAGTCACCGGATTCGTCCGAAGAAGAACTTTTTTCGTTCATCCGCGGAGAGGTCGTGGAACAAAAAGATGAGAAGCCTTCTGGCGGAGAAATCACCACCGATGATGAAGAAAACGAAGTTCGTGGCGCTCTAAGGGCTCGTCTAGCGCATCTTTGAGAAAGAAAACCAAGCGCGAACAAACAATGCCCCCCGAAGCAATGGAATAGTCGCTTGGAAGATTGGCGAGCTCCGTCTCGTTGCAGTTCCAGTGGAACATAAGTTTGAGCTAAAGGACCAAAACCCAGTTTACCACAGATCTCGTCGCCTGGCTCCGCTTCACAACGATACGGCCCGACAAGAAGTTGATAAGATGCTGTAAGCAGGAATTACTACCCCAACGTCTTCGGCATGGTCCTTTCCTGTAGTGATCGCATCCAAGAAGGACGGAAAGCCAAGATTATATGTGGAATACCGCACTTTGAACCGTAAGATGAAGTCTGATCGTTGGCATCTGCCCAATATAGAAGAAATTTTCGATGAACGAAACGGTCGTTCGGTATTCACTACCTTCGACTTGTTCGCAGGATACTTGCAGGTTCGCATGAGCGAAGACTGTAAGGAGATGACTACTTTTGTTTGCTGTTACTGGGTGTTCAAATTTGAGGTTATTCTTTTTGGTCTCATGAATGCGCCGTCAACTTTCCAGCGCAAGATGGAATATATGCCCGCGTTTATCTGGACGATGTTGTAGTCTTTTCTTACTCCGTACAGGAGCACATTGATCACTTAAATATAATTTTCGACGCTTACAGAAAGGTGGGTCTGAAGCTCAAGATAACTTAATGTGACTTTACGAAACAATCTGTGAAGTCAATAGGACACAAACTTGACAAAAATGGAGTTCAAGTCGACGAAGAGAAGATTAAGGCCATCAAATAATCACCAGTTCAGAAGGATACCACTGAGTCGCGCGGTTTCCTTGGTCTTTCTGGTTATTACCGCCGTTTTATTCGTGGCTTCGCCGAGATTCCCGCCGCATTACATTTCTCTACTTCTGGCAATAAGGATTTCAACTGGAAAAAAGAAATGATGGAGGCATTCGGGACTTTGAAAAAGAAGCTCACCACTCCACCCGTTCTGGCATGTCCGGACTTCGATTCCCCATTTATAGTGGAAATTGATGCTTCAAGCGTCGCAGTAGGGACATTCCTCGCCCAGAAAAATGAAGAAGGGAAGATATACAACACCCCGTGCATTATGCTAACCGAACCATGAATTAGGCTGAGAAGAACTATTCTGCATGTGAAAGGGAAGCTCTAGCGGAATTTTTTGCCTTTCGGAATTTTAGGGTATACCTGTTGTGGAAAAAGCTATTCAGTTTGGTTACCGATCATAAAGCCCTTCGCTACGCATTAAAAGAGAATGACATCCATGGAAGGTTGATGCGGTGGGTGAAATTTCTTGCTGACTACGAGTTCGAAGTCGAGTATAGGTCGGGCGCAAATAATGGCGTCGCGGACTTCCTGTCGCGAGCAGTCCCTATTGGTTCCAAACCATCCAAATGATTCGACGAAGGAGACTTAGTTGCAACAGTGGGTTCAGTCGCTGTCGCGGAGGGCCTTTCATTGGAATCCCAGCTTTTCGAGGTCGCTCGTCATCTACAGGACTTTAAGATTGAAGAAGAGAACGAAAGCAAGAGGCGTACGATCAAGCGTATGGCGAAGCGTTTCATGGTTTGGTAGGGGAGACTACTAAGACGCACCAAGAGGGACTCAATACTGTCCCATTTCTTGAGGATAGGAAGTAGATACTCCGCAGCATCCACGACAATATTGGGCACCGGGACACTAAAAAAACGAAGAAGTTCATCTCTGACCGCTACTGGTAGCTGCATAAGGTCATCCAAAACTACGTGAAAAGATGTGGGGGATGTCAGAAGACAAAACTGATTTCACCTTACCGTAAGAGCCTGAAAATACCGCTTTCAAACATATAATTGAGACTTATTCGATCGATTTCGCCGGACCGCTTCCAAAGTCGAAGGGCAGGAAGACTTTTTTGCACATTACAGTAGAGCATTTAACGAGTTGGCCTGTAGCTTCGGCCACCGGAGATTGGTCGGCCGGAAGTGTTGCTCAGTTTATAGAGAGGAAAATTTTGTTCCACTTTGGTCCCCCGATGACCATAGTATCCGGGATGCTTCACCGCTGCTTCTCGTATAACCTTTTTGGGGAAACACGGAATAACTTGGAGCACTCTTCTGGCCTACGCCCCCATGTCGAATGATAGGGCCGAGATGATGGTTCGCATCACCAAACTGCCGTCAAGAAAATGGTTCTAGGCCAGGGAATGGATTGGGAGGAGAGTCTTCCGAACGTTTTATATGGTTACCGTCGTCGTCGTCTAGACTCCGGAGCATCACCGCTCGAGTTGATGTACAGAGTTGTTCCACGCATGGAATAATCAGATGCCATAGCTCTCACTTCCAATGTCTCGGAGAGCCATTGCCGATTGTAGCTGTTAGCAAACGTAGCACTCCGAGCACAAAGAAGGAATGAAGAAAAGAGTGTATTAAGGAATAAGGCATTCGAGGAACCTGCAGGGTTCAAAGTCGGTGACTGGGTCCTTTTCGCACATGGGGCGGCCTTGCCGACAACAGTTAAATAGCCAGGTCTCAAGTCAAGATACTTCGGGCCGTGCCAGATATGGAAAGAAGATCACCCGAGATTTTTTCTGACCTCGTATGGTGGACGGGACTCACGACGTGCTATCCACGCAAGGCGTTTGGTTCCTTTTGTGGTTCGCCCCAGAAACCTACAGAATTAGTCCCCTCAATTCTCGCTGATCATACACCAATCACCGTAATTAACGTGTGTTAAAATTAACGTGTGTTAAAACTAACGTGTGTTAAAATTAACGTGTGTTAAAATTAACGTGTGTTAAAATTAACGTGTGTTAAAATTAACGTGTGTTAAAATTAACGTGTGTTAAAATTAACGTGTGTTAAAATTAACGTGTGTGCAGATTTAATGTGTGGCACGTTAATTTATGAACGGGTCTTCGAAGAATCGTTACACACATTAATTAATGAATGGCTTTTTGGGTACATGCCCCGAAAATTGCTTGTTTTCACGAGGCAGCATAACTTTTAGCGGTTGAAACAAAAAACTTGCTCAGATAAGCAATCTGAATGGACATCTATTCTATTTCCTGTGACAGTTCCGTTCAGATTGCTTTCGTGGGCTGCAACATACATTTACTTACCAACACGAATGTACATAAACAACAATGTGCAGATGGAAACGGGAACCATTACCCATCCGCCACTGTCTCAAACCCCCATGCCCACTGACGGCCCCCTTGACAACCTGTTTCGCGCGGATGTGGTACGACAGGGGTCAAGCCATCCTTCGCCTTCCCCAAGCGCTCTTCTCTCTCCGCAACCACGTCGGGATGCAGGACACAGTACCAACAACCCAGTAACCACTACCCCCACGCGAACACGTCACCATGTCTATAGTATTTCCGAACGCCTTTGCGTTACCCAATGGATGGTATCTGAGGCAACCATCAGTGGACCAACACAAATTATTTCAAAGGCTGTCAAGCAGTTTACGCGTTTATTCACTGGAACACCTGGCGCGAAGTTAGAGAAGGCCAGAAGATGGTAGAAGACTAGGGAGAAGAAGCTGACTATTGTGACAACAGGGCGCCGTGGAGAGCATTTAGTAGCGACAACAGCCTCCGGGATGCATCGCTTGAGTCGCAAGGCGGTTACTGGGCAAGGTAGGAAGGCGGCTGAGTGTAGTGCAACACTGGAAGCAACCCTACTCGGGTATTTGAAAGGCTTGCCGCCGCGGGGTTGAAGTTTTCCCCATCCATTTTGCAGAAACTGTCTCGAGACCTTATTGCCACGGCGCCCGTCAGCTCCCCATTCCATGCTGAAGTGCTGTACGAAGGTTTACCGATTGCGCAAAAGGTAAAAATCCGGTGGATTCAGCATTTTATGATACGGAAAGGGATTGTACTGCGGGACCAAACTGGAAAGTTGCAAAAGAGCCCTGAGAAAAAGTTATTCATAGAACGAGAGGTCGCCTTCCATCTCGGTATGTTAAAAAGGGGGTTCGAGGGGGGCATTTTAGAGAGAAAGACATGGAAATTGCTGATAAGACGCATTTCGTTTTTAATATGGACAACGGGAAGACACTGGGGCTGCTGGGTACGAATCAAGTCAAGTATGCGGATGTTGTTTCGGGAGGTGAAAATATCACCATGGTGGTCCAGATTATTGAGGGACCACAGGCAAGGGTCGAAGTGCCGTTTGTTGTGTTCAAAAATAAGAGCAGTTCATATCATATCAGGGTTATTGAAGAAAATGTGCCAGGCGTTTGCTACAGGCCGCAGCCGAAGGGATGGATGGATGGTGTGACGTTCTTGTCTTGGCTTTATGAGCCTCGTGCGATGCCCCGAGAATGGGGTAGGAAGCGACACTTGTTTGTGGACAACTGTGGCGGACATAATAAAAACGATGCTGTAGAGTTGAAGTTGCCGCAATTGAACACAAAGCTCTATAAGCTCCCCGCAAATGCGACGCACTTGGTACAGCCAGCCGATAGCTTTGTGATACAGAAGCTGAAGAAGCTGTGGAGGAGGGACTGGGAAGCTTACAAATCCAGATGTATTCAGGCTAATGATTGGAGTAAGTCAAGTGGCTGCTTGCCGAATCCGTGGAAACGGTTTTACTTGGCACTTTGTGCTCGTGTGGTTCGTGACTTTAATGCCATGAAGGATCAAAACGGCGTTTCATATTCAAGGAAGGATACGAGTCGTACTGGCATGTCTCTCGATCTGGACGGTGTCTGGCGTGAGTCTCAGCTAAGCGGGGAGCTGCAATAAATTATTGCCAAACACCGCGAGCAGTTTAATGGCGCAGTAGTGCATGATAGGACGGCTTATATTGAAACAGAAACCGACGACGAAAAAATAAACATTTAAATCCCTGCTTCTAAGTGTGGGGGAGATATGCACACGTTAATTATGCAGTGTCAAAATTAATGTGTGTGCGCAAATAACGTGTCACACGTTAATTTATAAACGCTGCGTCAAAAATCAACTTCACAATTAACGTGTGACTTGTTAATTACGGTGATTGGTTTAGTGGTCTCAAAGCTATCCTTTTACAGAAATTTTCTCTTGTTTGTATGTGCAATATGTCTTTTTATCGTTTGACTAATAAATTTGTTTTATTGGTTTTATACGCGTGCATACACAAAAAAGAAAAGAAAACTAGAAGAAACGAATTATCGAAGAAGAAAATTGAGTGATGAAACCTGCTGAATCACCGTGGAACCCTACTGCATGAAGCTACTCGGTTTCCCCTTCACCTCCGACTGCGCGCCGCGACTTTTACGGAAGTCCGATTTGGTCCCGTCACGGCGGCGGGGACGCTTCGATGCCTGTCCATTTATCAGTGAAAGATTTATAGTTTCCAGTATCCTGATGATGCTCAACGTTTCGCCCACGCACTCAACCAAGGACTTCTCGTAGAGCTCAAGAACTAAAGTTTCTGCGGGGTCGAGGAGACGACCCGTCTGAGTATTCATCGAGAAGAAGTACCTGACGCCGTTGGAACCTTCTATAGGGACGATATAGTCGACGTAGTCCGAGGCCAACGCAGATTTATCGGGAGGTTACATTGGCGAAGGCTTTTGAAGCATAATTTCTCTAGGAAGTAGGTGCTTTTGGGCGTCCCGTAGATCTCGGATGCGGGCCTGTCTCAAATGATTTGCGTGACATCGAGCCATATTTGACTGGAAGTAGTCAAACCAATGCTTCGCGTCGGCCTCCTTACTTAGTTCTCGCAACCCATTTGCGATGGAGGCGCCAAGACACCCTTCCGTCTGGTTAATGAAAGGGGTCTTGAGGAGCGGGAAAGAGCGGTACCTGGTTTCATCAGCTCGGGGTTCCCGAGAGCGAGTAAAAGAAAGAAGAAGCTTCCAGCCAGGGTGTTCTTGGCACCATTCGTGGATTTTAAAGATCGTCTCCCAAGAGTTGTCCGAACCTAGCGTGAATATGCCCCTTTCGTCGAGATTTTGCATAAAGGAGCTGCCGCCATCCTCAAAGGAAAGGGTGTACAGAAGGATAGTATGAAATTCCCTGATAGCCTCATCTTCTCCCCTGTACAACCCTTCGTTCTCGTTATATACATCAGACTTGACGACCCAGTCGTTTGACGACACCTTGTTATACGTACGGGAGTCGTAAAGGGATTCTGTCAAGCCCAATTGGCAGGCGAAATCCTTTGTAAGCTCCCTGGTAGGCAAGGCGGAAATCGCGCCTATTATAAGATTTTCGAATAAGGATGGAAAGTCGCAAGCGCAAAACCTTGCCATTCGAGGGAACCCAGGGGTGAAGACGACGAGTTCGGCCTGGTTCGGCGAAATTTACTTGATCTTAATAATGTGTGACCTCCCGAGAGGGGCTCTTGTCTGTGCAGGTAGCTTTGACTCTGCTTCGACGTCCGTTTCCCTCGGCATCCTCGCCGCCTTAGTAGCAATCTTCTTCGGCGGCGCTTTGCCCCCCGTTCTCAATCTATCCAACTGCTTCGTCCGCACCACTGCGGTGTTTGTGCAAACTACGGATCAGCTTCCAAGGCAGTATAGGAAGTCGGAAACTGCACCTCTGCACTTCTCGGCTTCCACGTCACCATCGTTGTGCAATCGCTATTGTGAGGAGAATAAGATGGCGTGAAGAGGCAAAAGCCAACAAGACGCTCCAAAAAAGGAGGCCAGCCGAACAGGCGTACAAGCCTATAAGGAACACAAGGCACACAACCCAAGAAGTTACACGGAACAAAAGGTACACAAGCCGACAAGATACATGGAACACAAGGCGCACAAGCTGAAATGGTCCACTAGACAAAATTCGCACAAGCACACAAAGCGAACCAGCAAAGAGGCGCACAAGCCGAGAAAGAACACAAGCCAAGGCGCGCGAGCAGTAAGGAACTCCAGCTGAGGTGGCACACAATCCAAGAACCAAGCCTGGGAAGCAGGAGTGAACAAGCAGAAGTGTTGATGTCGAGGCTCGAGTTGGAAGGGCTGGAAATTTTTCAAGTACTGAAACGTACAGTACATGCGGTATGCGGGTCCGTGGTTTGTTTTGGAGGCGGGGTGGTAATGGGGATAAATTTTGCATTCTGGATTGTTTTTAATTATTTTTAGTACGGTACTGTTACAACTTCCCACTGAAACTGTAAAGCACGGATCAGGTTGCTTGCCACACGAACACTGATGCCTGTCTGGACCTGCAGACCAGGTCAGGGGCACTTTGTATAGACCGCAGAGGAGCACTAAATGCAAACCAAATGCAAACCAAGTACGTTGCTAACAGAACACTACTGTACGTGTTACTGCACCTCGCCGACAATACACGTGTACATGCCACGTACTAATTGAACCCCAAAACTCGTACCTTGTGCACTCCGCGCGCACAAAAAATCAACAATAAAATCAACATAAAAAACACGCAAATTCAATCACACGAAAAATCAAGTAGCTCCTTTTCCCTCTGACCCCATCTTATCGGATGCCCAATTCGAAAAAATCCCTTTCTCCAAATTATTTCCAAAGTCTCATCCACCGGGGATTCCAAACAATCCTTTCGTTCCCCGCGCTCCATTGCAGTCCCTCACCCGGCATTGTCCCTCTTTTTCACCACACCACCAATATCTCTTCTGCACCTGCGCACTCTTTTGTGTACCACCCGTCTGCGGCCCAACAAAATTCTACTCATCTCCCCCATCCTTCCGCATCGACCGCCTTGCCTCATCACCAACAGCAACCGCTCTCCTCATCGTCTCCCCTGCACCAAGTTCAGCAGCAACACCACAACCAAGCGCAACAGCGACAGCGCCCACATCTACCGCTCCCGCTCCAGCTTCAACAATACATTGACCAACAGAGTTCGGGTCTCACACTGTCCAGCATCAACAGCAGACCTATTGCTCTGCACTTCCAGGTGACCAATCCCCTCACAACGCTCAATCTATCTCGGTGTTCCAATCCGCTGCCAAGGTGAATTCCTCACACGTCACGGAGCAGCCCGTGTAACCCCTATCACTGCCCTAACTCCAACTTTCACCTTCGCATCATTTCATCAACCTTCGCCTTCTGTCCCGTACCCACAACAGCAGAGCCACGCTTCCCCCCCCGCATCAATCACTACAGCCGCTTTTGCAAAATACAAGTCACTTGGGGCTATTGCCTGGGCAATCACAAACTCATTTCAAGCATACAGATGATGTCGATGCTGAGGGTGACCTTATGAATCTGCCAGAACGGTCAAGCCGACCTCAGGATATGCAAGCCGCATATTTTCGTCGATGTTCCCCCCATCACCAAATTCTGAGTGCCGAGGTCCCTTCTGGCCTTGATTCAATTTTGCCGGATGCAGAGCAGGATCCGTTGAATACGGGTGCCAATATTGCCCGTTGAATACGGGTGCCAATATTGCCCGTTGAATACGGGTGCCAATATTGCCATGCCCATCTCACTCCATCACAACAAGCAATTGAGAGACAAGTTATGGTTCCATCACATCCGGAATCCTCGAGCCGTTTCCGATCGCTCCGCACCCCTTCCTGAATCAGCACACATCGTCAAAGCGCAGCGCAAGACGAGACTAACGGTACCAGGACTGCCCGACAGCCTTCACTCGAGTAGATTCTCTCAAGCGACACATTGCCACTACGCATTGTGGCGAGAAGAAATGGACGTGCCCATAATGCAGTCGATTTCGGGCAACAGCCGCACCTGAAGATGCACATTGACCAGGTGCACTTGAAAAAGCGCGGTCACCAGTACTACTGTGGAAAAGCATTGGAACACGATACAGCCTTACTGGGCACCAGAGAACGCATGAGCAAACCCCAACGAAGCATGTTTGCATCGTATGCAAGAGGTCTCTCGCGTTAATGTCGAGTCTAGCCCAGCATCAGCGAACTCTTCACACACAACTGCAGATTTCGCCTATGTCGTTGTACCTGCGATGCGGAGTGTTCTTTCCTCTTCCACAATGCCTCGAGCGGCGGGCTGCGGCGGGATGCTCGTGTCGGGTTTGCAGATCACCCGTTTTAAACGCAGCCCGGTCAGCATCCTTTGCAGCCAAAATTCCTGGATCCTGCCTTCACTTGAGTCGTACGAACTACATGACGCGCTCGTTTCTTTGACCCCTTCCTTAACTCGCAACTTTTCCAGTCTACCCTTTCGGCCCTCAACCTCGTCGCTCCAGCACGTCGTTCGAATGATGGGCAGAACTTCGTGCATCGAGAGAGAAACGCCTTACAACGGGCCCCTCTTACAGTGGCACAACATACGGCACCAATTAAGGCCCGGATACAGTAACCATTGAGGCCGGGGTACAGTAACCGTTGAGGTCCGGTAACCGTTGCTCACTGTAAGCATATCGTACCTCAGGGGTCCTGCATAAGCAACCACTCACCTTGAGTTGGTGCTTTCGTATGTTCCATCAGCTTCAGCAAGGTTTGGACGACGAGCGGTTGATGAGATTATATCGCGGACGCGGCCTAGCGACTTGACCTAATGCCGGTCGTACTGCCATGCTGCCTCGACCGGTCCTTAGGGGCGGATAGCGGTGAGTGCAAGCGAGTATTTCCGGCAGACAGGGTGTCGTGGCGTGCATTCTTTGCCTTGTCTGGATCTGGCCGCGCAATCTCCTGCAAGAAACCAGCTTGTCTAAGGTGAAAACGGGCTTCCGCTAGTACCTTCCTTGGGACGTCTCGTAAGGATCATTTGCACCCATCCCGTGCGTGCAGGGAGGAGGCAGGCAGCTGTAACCACGTCCTACCCAGCGGGTCGCTGGGGCCGGGTGTCCGATACCTAGGGATCCTAGCAATAAGGCAGGGGTATCTGTCCCATCTTGGCTCGCGCAAAATGTGGTCAGGGAAATCGCGTCCCACCTGAAGGGTCTGTAGGGGCCTAAAGTCCGACTTCTGAAGACTGTCCAAAGCTTGTAGCGTAGTCTCCCAATGGGAGTCCGGCCCGTCCTGTGTGAGCAGGTTATCAATCCCTTTGGGTACACGGCTATCATATAAACTCACCACCACTTCCGGTAACTCAATTTCCGGGGTCCATCTCGGCGACCTTCTTCAAGAAAATTTTACCTTGAAATGCCGCTCTAATTCATCCGTCTTCTCACTCCTCCTTGTCTCTCCTCCTGAAATTTTCTTCACCGCTCGTAAGGAATCCGGGAACACACCATCGGTCGGGTTTCCAGTTTCTGCAACTTGATCCCCAATTCTTCGCTGCCTGTTGGCGTGTGATCTGGCTAACTTACCCCCTACCTCCGAGTCCAAAATATATCCGACTCTTGCTAGCCTTTCCTTGACCCTACACGGTCAAATCCAGGGCTGGATGACATCATTTCCCTAAGCTTTGCTTAATTCTAACGACCATAGCAGGACGCAACCTCCCCCTTAAATTCGATAAGATTGACCTGGTTGTCATATGCGCCCTTGGCTCTGGACCTTGAACTCCTGTCTTTGGCATATAAGCGTCGGTGAAGAACTTCTAAGCGTCTGGGAAGATCCTTTGGCTCGTCTTCAAAGTAGGCTATATCCACTTCGCCCCAGGACTAGAATGCTTCAACCCCAAACATAGCCTTGTACGGCGTGATACCGGTCGTTGAGCATACGCTAGTATTGTAAATGGAACATGCTACAGTAACGTGGTAATTCCAATCTTTCGTGCCATTCCCTTTTGGGTGAAACGGATAAGCCTGAATTCTAACGATGCCCAAGGAATCAGTCAGACTTCCCGCTACCGATCCGGTCAAGTTTGGACCCCCATCCGACATCAAGGTCTCCATCGGACCGAATATTGAAATCCATTCGTAGATGAGCACTCACGAAATAGTCTCAACACGTTCATCCGGTATGTTCTTGGTCCTTTAAAATCTTGTGAAGACATCAACTATTGCCAGAACTTTGATTTTACCGCTTGCCGTGCGTGAGGTGATCGTCTAGATGTCAAAAACGACCTGCAGAAATTTTCGTTTCGGATGGAACACCTCCAAAGAAGCCTGCGGGGCTGGATTACGCTCCCGTGACACTGTAAAATGCAGATGGTTTCCCAAGAATGCCGCCGCATCACGTCGCATATCTTTCTAGTAGTATCGAGGAAGGAACTTGCAGATCGTCCGTCGGAGGCCAAAGTTACGATGCATTTGTGACCATGGATCCATTTAAGGACCTCAACCACTAATGACTTTGGCATCAAAATAGGAAGCTCATCTCTTCCTGAGTATCGCAGAACCCCGTCTTCATCCACCAAAAACTTACCTTGCGATCGTGCGTAAGCCTGTACATCCAAAATTCTGCTATCGGCGCCTCCCAAAATCTCTATGTATCTGGCGTATACCGTTCTTGCTCGACCTCCGATGTTCCTCAACGAGGTTCTTCCACAAGTCTCGAGATGGATTCGTTCCATTCCTCCTCCCCAGCATGCTTCAAACTCTTGGAATCAATTTCCCCGTAGCACCTCTGGTGTAGGGGCTTTGGGACGGCATCATGGCTCAGGGTTTCTGGGAACAGTAGCTCAGGTCCGTTATGGTGCTCGATCTTGAAGTCCGAGGCTCTTTAAGGTTAAGCAACAATTTCAGTGACAAATGGTATGTCACTACCGTGAAAGATTCTCCATGCAGATAGTTCCGCAATTTTTGTAAAGCATAAAAGATTGCCAAGCACTCTTTTTCCGTGGCTGTATAGTTCTTCTCCAATTTCCTGAGTGCTCTGCTAGCAAACGAGATAGGACGCCATCTACCCGTCTCATCGGCTTGAAGCAAAATTCCACGGAGTGTGCATGAGGTAGCATCCGTCATCACCCTTTTGTTTGCTACCCGAATATGCGCGGCCAATACTTCTGGCTTACTTCAGGCATCCTTCAAAATTTTCCAGGCCTTCTCTTGTGCTGCACCCCATTTATCCGACCATTCTAGTATAATCAGTCGCTACCCATGTCGCCTTTTTTTGGAAAACCATGTTCCCTTGAGGACGTCATAGAGTGGGGTGGGTTTTTCCGCAAAATAGTCGACGAATGCAGCGAAGAAGTTCATGAGCCCCAGAAACCTCAATAGCTCATCCCCGGATGCCGGCTCGACCAGGTTCTTGATAGCCTCGATGTGCTTGTCGGAAGGTCTCAACCCTTCTTCGTCCATTACATGGCCCAACAATTCCGCCCGTCGAACACCAAAGGAGCACTTAGATAACTTGAGTCTCACACCCGCTTTGAGCAGAGTATCCAATATGGCACCTAAGAAATCGAGATTCTCCTCTTCAGTGCTAGTTGCAATGCTTGTATCATCTAGTAAGGCCCATACATCTCTCCCCTTCCAATCTCCCAAGATGTTGTTGACTACCCGTTGGAAAGTTCCAGGAGCGTTTTTCAACCCCATAGGCAGTCAGGTGTATTGATATAGGCCTACCACTGTGCGAAACGCCGTAAATGGCTTGGAATAAGGATGTAAAGGGAACTGGTAGAAGCCATCCTTAAGGTCAAAGACTTAGAAGATCTTCTTACCGCCAAACCAGTCCAAGATCTCTCGCATGTTCTCCATTGGGTAAGAGTCTGTGATGGTGAGATCATTAAGGCGTCGGAAATCGGGTGTAACCCGAAGTCCTGAATCCTTCTTTTTCATAAACACATTATTCGTAGCCCAAGGGGATACTGACGGCTATAAAACCCCAAGGTCAATAAGCCTCTGCATTGAAACGCGCTCGATCTCTTCTTCTTTTGGCGATCGCCTCCGCATCGGCGCACAGACCGGCTACACGTTGGGTTTCAGGGATATCCTGTGCTGTATGCCTACAATTTTCCCAAGGACCTTGAAAGTATCTAGACGCTCCCACACCAGGTTACGAGGCTTACCAGGCATCCACTTGCTTGAAGAAAACTCGGAATGGCCCATTGACGCTATGGCGTTGTCCACTTCATATTCCTCAATGACCACTTGAGTTTTCTCATGCTCGAATCCTTTTTGCTCTTCCTGTGCGGTTTGCGGACCCTTAATCCTCTTAACATGATACAATATGGACGCTCAATCCGTTGCAAAGTCTAACTGAAGCCTTTGCTTTCGCCAGAACCGTTGTCCTTTCAACAGCTTGTCGGGAAGTCAGGTCATTATACGGACATTTTCGCAAAAACTCAGTCCCCATACATGGAACTTGACGGAACCTTCCCTTTTGACTTCAATACCCCGACCATATACCGAACGAGCTCCTCCATCCGTTGGGTGTAGCATTCTTCCATTATCATGGAACCACTTCAAATCAACCCAGATTGAGGATTCTTCTGTATCTACTGGTGCCTTAATATCCTCCCCAAATATCTTTGACTTTGACTGCTACTTCTTCATCGTCAACCATCCCCTGCCACCAAATCGGCTCCCGACAAGCGCAAAAACCCTCTCGCTTGTTTTTTACCACCTCCAGTGGAGGCTTTACTTCTCGACTGAGGGCTTCGGACCTCTCAGGCCTTCCCCCTGTGGGGCTTTACCACTATAGCGCCGCATCACATCATTCTTCTTCTTCCAACAGTACCTTGCCATACGGCTCGTTTCGCGGCAGTATTAGCAGGCTATTTGAGGGTAGTTATAATCTGCTTTCTCACGCGGGACTCCCCTGTATGATTTGGCTGACTCTTGGACTTGCCGCAAAATTTCCCGACTTGCATACTGACGTACTTCCGCAAGCCTTGAAATCTTACTGACAACGGTGTAGTAGTCCCCTGATACCAGAATTGCTTGCTCCTGGAGACTCGCGGGCAGACCTGCTTTAAAGCGGTTCACCACGATTTCGTCTGAGATTGGGATCTGCAGAGTCATGGAAGTAGACCTTAAGCGTTTTCCAAAAGCGGATACAGTTTCATATTTCTGATTCCATTTCATACTGAAAAACTTGTCTTGCAATGCACTTAGCTGCGCTTTGTTGCACAGTCTAGCCTCCAAGTGGTCCCAGAGCTCATCGGCGTTGGCATTCCAGTGTAAAGTCGCCACACTCTCGAAGACTCTAGCCGCATACCATTCGAATGCACGAGACAGAAGGCGCGTCTCGTCACTCTCCTGAATTGGGAAATGCTTCAACAGGCAATACCACGTTCTTTTGGCATCGAAGAAAGAGCAGTTTCCGGCCTTACGACAACGAGAGTTTTCGAGAGAGCTTTTGTATATCTTGTGGGCTACGTGTACAGGATAAGTTTCGCGGGAATCCTTCTTCGAATCAATCTTGTCTTCATCTTCTTTGGCCGCCATCTCCGTCTGGCATTGTTTGTGTTGACAACCGCAGACTGACTCCCTGGAAGCACTTTTATATGTTCGACCTTACTGAAAAGCTGAACTGTCTACTTCATTACGGTTGAAATACCATTAACTGACCCACGGAGTTCCTCCATTACCTCAGCAGTGCACTGACTGTCCGTTGGCGTGGCTTCGCCTTTGATTTCCGCTTCTGCGTGATGCATAACCGAGTCTTGAAGAATCGGATCTCTTCGCTGAAACTCAGCACCTTCCTGGCCTTGATCCGGCATTTCTAAATGTGGGTTCGCTCTTGTTCCCGGGCGAACCATGCTTCTGTCTCTACTCGAAACTTGACCTTCTCAGTCAGCAGGTGGCGACCCTTGTTCTGACTTCGACTTTTTCCGAGGACGTCTCCTCTTGAACTGGCGAATGATCTACTCGTGCGCAGAAACTTCTTTCCGGGATTCCCCTCCCCTATTATCAGCTTCTAGCCCTTGTTTTACGTGCCTAAGAGAAGTCTAGATCCCTTGAATCCGAAATGTGCCCTTCACGGACGCACAAGGAGATGGTTTCTTCTAATGAGGCTGGCCTTGCCTCGGATGTTGGATGCTGTCCAGATTTCGAAGACTCTCATACAATTATTGCACCCTCGCAATGACTACCTCGGGTAGTCGTGCAGGTAAAATCGATTTTATGTTACAACTTCCCACTGAAGCTGTAAAGCACGGATCAGGTTGCTTGTGAAACGAACACTGATGCCTGTCTGGACCTGGAGACCAGGTCAGGGGCACTTTGTGTAGACCATAGAGGAGCACAAAATGCAAACCAAATGGAAACTATATGGAAACTAAATGCAAACCAAGTACATTGCTGACAGAACACTACTGTACGTGTTACGGCACTTCGCCGACAATACATGTGTTCATACCACGTACTAATTGAAACCTAACAGTACAGTACAATACAGTACTGTACACTACAGTACACTACAGTACTGTACGAGTTATATTTGTTTTTTCGACTACAGTGCTGAAATTTATTTGTTTTCTAGGAAGCGCCGGCCGCTGTTGGCCGCATGCATTTCGGCGCTTGCCTGTATATATAGGAGAAGCATCTGATGCGCGCAAGTATGCAGGTAGCACAACGACCGAGACCAACATACTTGGCCTCTACACGTTTGGGCTTCTATATCTGCGACTGGCAGATATTGTACCAAAGATTTTGAGTTTTGGGGTACAGGTGTCTATCATCCGGACAGAGCAGGTTGCATAACACATGAAAACTAGTAAACTCAAGATAAAACCGAAAAATGTAATCATAATTTCCCTCCGTCCACTTGTATTTGGTCTCCACAACGTTCCAAATAGAGCAAATCCGACCGAAATAGTTTTCCACCAAAACACGATCCGCTGATATGTGACGATTTTTGCGACCTGGGCGGGTGCTAGTTTGCCATTTTTTTTGTTTTCTTCGTTGAATGGAAACAACACATAAATTACTGTGCTCCCTGGTATCCCCAAGTGCGGTCTGCATGGAGTGAGCTGCTACTGGGGCTGGGAAGACTGTGCTGCGGTGTTACTTTCCTGAATTTATTCAGATCGACCAGTGATCGGGGATATTACTGAACTTTTTGACACTTATTCGACTGTGGAAAAGTGTGTAAGCACTAAAACAAGCAGATAGTAGCAAAAAGATACCCAAATGGCCATAAACAGATAAGTATAGATCAAGTAACCCGACAAGAAAAGGAATGCCACAAATACAACCCGGGTGGCTCAGTAAATGCGAATTTGAAATTTTAACGTGCTGCTGAAATCATTTTAATTTATTGCAGTATAGTACCGTAAACTGGTCGTTCAAATATGCAAACCGTAACGAGGCACTACAGTTGCGCAATTTTATTACTGGAAATAACCTGTAAATTTGCAACCGAAACAGTTTCTTGGTAGCACCACTGCTTCAAGAATGCGCTGTACTGTAATTAATATACTCGATGTGACCTTCGACCATCATGCACCTCAGTTGCGATAAGGCGCGGCAGCCTGGTTGCGATATTGCTCGGTATGTGTTTGTGCTTAAAAGGGGGGATGTTAAGGTTGCGCGCGAGTTCTAGAAGGGAGGAGCGTCGGTAGGGGATGTGACGGAGAGTGGAGAGGATGATGAAGGGATAGCTGGCAAGGGAGGCGGTTGTTGGACAATATGTGCCCTTTTTCCTTCTTAGCGTCCCCTGTTCCCCTGTATATAGCTGCACCCATAGCGAGAAATAAATAATCTAAATACCCTACCTTACAGCGAACCATCTCGAACCCTCCGTAAGTTCTGGAAGCCACGTCTATGGCTGAAGGGTGGCAATGGAGACTAAGGTAAGGCGCGGGTGTGGCCAAACACAATACTTGAGCTCGCGATTTTTCTTGGCACCCCTGGCTCCCGGTTCGGCTGACGCCCAGCGCACCCACTTACTTTCTTCCCACCCCTGCTCAAAGCCGCGCTTCACACACGGCTGACCAGCATGCCAATAACTCAATACTGTTCTAGACACAGCAGTAGGGTATAAATTGCGAATAAAATGCATTAATACAATCTACGTGACAGTAAAAATCGAAAAATATCACTGGTTGAAAATACAGGAAATTTTCATATAGACTTGGTGAAGTAAGGAAATTCACAATATAATTTTGCAAACAACTGTAATATCGACATCAAATCGAGAACTTGAAATTCGTAAATATAAATGTCACAATGCATATTTATCAATGTCACAGTTGACGTAAACAGCCTTCACTTCAAATCTCAGCATAAAGGGATAAATGAGAACCTCTCCGGAGAATAAAAATTCTTCATTACAGCAAACAAAAATTTTCGCAAAGTCTAAATCTAAAGATGATATCTATTTAGTGATATATTTTCAGCAAAATTACGCCAAGTTTTATTAGTTAAATAGCTAATCGCACTGATTTTCAGCTTCTAACAGTGGGGTATTCCTTTCGTATTACTTCTAAAAACCTACGTAAAATTTATTCACGAGCTTTATTTTTTCTATAATGTTGTCGTGTAAAAGGATTGTCACCACCAAAAAACTTACTTTCTCAAGTGCTAATCTTTTTATTACACACCTGATTCAAAACTTAGAATTTTTTAGCCCAGGATGCTAGAACAATCGTTGAAAGGGAAATTTAGGACTTTTGCAAGCAGAGTTACATCTCTCCTTGATATTAACTGCATAGATCTATCCAGTACCGCCAAACAAACAATCCGTCTCTTTGAGTCCAACATTGTGCGACTTCACCGATCTTTTCGATTTTGTTCCATCTGAATAAATTTTCTGGGAAATCAGAAAGTTACCATAGAGGCGCAAGTCCTGCGATCCAGATTGTTTCAAGAAGTAAGTCGCAAGTTTCTTCTGAGTAATTCAAGAAGCGTAGTGTTGCAGACCTTATGAAAACATAATTCAGTGAGCTAGATCATATCAGGAAGATTTGAGCCTTATTGAAAGAAAATGTCAGATAGAATCCAGGGTTAACAGCGTCTAAAATGGCATCGAACTACGGTATTTCATCATAAGCAAGAATTACCTCAAACAGTCTACTTGGTATTCCTATAATTTGAATAGGCCCGGAATTTCTTTCTGTAGTGAATTGAAAGTGCTTTATGATATGTATGAGTCATCCAACTCATATATTTTCATTTCAAAAAATACTTTTTCGTCGATAATTGGATATTGAAGTACGAAAACTGAACTTTTCAGATTTTCTACACTCTCAGTAACAGATATGAAACCGACAGCGAAAATTCTCGTTGCCGCTGGGAGAACATGTCAATACCAAAGGCAACTCCTCCGTACAGAGATCATCCAGAGAGGAGCATCGTAAAATCAAGGGCCATTTGGTATGAAACTTTACCGTCACGAAATCGTGGGCGCACGAAAAATGCTCAGTTTGTGGACTAGCCGAGCATAAGTACAGAAAGTGCCCAGAAATTGAAGTATTCTATGCCAATGAAAACTCTGGGGATTATGATTGATTTACAGTAGCCTTTTTGTGAAGTATTCGTCAAAACTTAATGTAAGTTGAAATCGCACAATAAATTTTTACTATATAATTTATTTTCTCGTTACTACTTCACAATTTGAAAAAAATAGATAGGGGTCTCTTGATTTCTATACTAGAGTGTGTATTTTCCACGATGAAAATTAGCAGATATATGTTTTCTCAATTCTTATATCCAAACATACTTTATATCAACTATCTGTGAATACAGATTGAAAACTTACAGTTTGTCCCATTATTGGATCGTATTAACGATACTTAACAAAAAAATATACGATTTAAGAACCTCAAAATCAATATGACCAAATACTACCCTGTCACAGTGTGTTTTAGAAATGACCCTTCCAGAAAAGAAATTGATTTTTTCAAGATAAAGTTTCAGTCTGTGATTAAATAGGGTAAACTCGGATTCACTTTGGAGAAAAACTGCTGTTACATAGATATTTACTTATGTGATGTGTGAGAAAAATTTGTGAGGAAACAAAGATTGACTCAAGTTTTCTCGGTTTTCTGGCAATCAAAAATCATGCCACCATGACCAAGCCCAACAGCGACACCGACGAACAGCATTTTCCTTTAACCCACTCTGAAAACACCTGAAACCTCCGAGTCTCTACCTTAAATGAATCCCCTCCGTTATACTTCTCAACACCCTGAAGATGTGTCAGGAGATACCGACCAACATTCGAACGTAAGGGAATATGCATCGGCGCAAACCAAACGCTACTCTCGCTTCATATCATATGAAGACCGAACCTTTGTTCTTTACGAAGCATAATTACAAGATTTGATATAAATGAGTTTAATGCAAAATTACTATTTACTCATGTATGGCACGGAATTCGGACAGATAAGCTTGCTGCAGGAGGCGTAATTCAGGTATTTTGTGGGAGGGTAAAGATAAAGGGTGATGTATTTTAATCTCGCTTCTCTTATAGGATAGTTTAAATGATATATGAAAGAAAATAATTTTAAAATTTGCGTATTTTAAAACATTCTGGAACGCAGAATGTAGTAGTGTACATTTTCGCATAAAAGGTACGATCTAGCACCTTACGGTATAGAAAAAATCAACGCATATGCGTCTTACGCGCATCTCACACTACACTGTGGTCCTCGGCCCTGCACCCTTACATGAGGGTGTAATTATACTATATCTATATAGTAGATGTTAAATTGATATTTAGATCTATTTCAAGTCTATTTAGGCCACAGAATCTATAGATGTTTACTGCAGTAGATATTTATGGAAAAATCAAGAAAGATTTTTATCTTAGTAGACACAACTTTCCGCGCATGACAGGGCTAGTCTACGGTGCCGGGATTGTTTATAATTAGTGCGACTGCCGCACTTCGGTGAGTAAAGGGAGCAAACAATTCATCGATCTTCAACTCAGTCCCAGCTAGCAAAAACACTTCTGTTTTTTTCAGAGTCCCCCACAAGCGCCACTCTACTTTCTTTACCTTGTAGTTCACGACAGTCCGGATTTTTCCGTGGTTTCAGCTTTTTCAAAAATAAGTTCCTGCACTTTCCAGTGAGACTAATTCTATCGGTTACGGTTTACGGCGTTATTTAGAGATACGTGTAAGTTTGCAAATTTTAACCATACGATTACCTCTTTTTTCTCTGAACCCTTGGTACTGCCCGAACATCAACTGTAAAGCAATGTAGTGCCCCGACCTGTGCCAGGCCCGGGGTAGTTGCTTCTAGATCGACACCAGCCAGGGTAGTTAGCGTTCAGCTGTCCCGTAGCTCCCTCTGTGAATGCTTGCAAGCCGTCAACAGCAGCAACTGAGCCAAGGTAACCGTCACGCTCCCAGCAAGCTCCTTGAATTTAACAATCCCTCTTCAGCCTCAACGTGTCCCTAATCTGGTCAATCAGATTGGAGTTGAGACCAATCCAAAATTGCCAAGTGGAACCCAGAAAACCCC
Source organism: Kappaphycus alvarezii (assembly GCA_002205965.3). Taxonomy (NCBI): domain Eukaryota; phylum Rhodophyta; class Florideophyceae; order Gigartinales; family Solieriaceae; genus Kappaphycus; species Kappaphycus alvarezii. Next base: position 508,720 of record NADL03000466.1, read on the forward strand.
CACTTCCAACAGTATTTCGACATATGTGAAATTTTCGACCAATCAGATCGCTTCTTATGAAGCAACTACCAATCAGGTCTCTGCAGTGAAGGGAAGAGGCACTGAGAAGGTGACGAGTGGAACCCGAAAAAACCCTATTTTGAATCAAGCTCCAGACGCCAACCAGGAGGTGCTTCGTGTGCCGTGTGTGCCATGTACTCCACCGAACGGATTCAAGTCAGTGTTTGTCGAAATAAAGGTTCGTCCGCCGATTCGAGAGCCCTGTAAGCAAGACTGCCCCCTTGTCGACCGAGCGGAGTTACTAAGAATAGTTCATCGCGAAGACCTAAAGCGAAGAAGCGGAGAGGTACCGTCAGCTGTGTGACGTCACCGGCAACAGCCAGAAGTCATTTCTTGACCACCGTCTTAGCCGTAAGCACTTTCATCGCCCTGGTATTAATGAGGACCAAACTCACTGTAAGACCTGCTCCAAGAGCTTCGAAAGCCGCTCTCATGTGGAGAGCCATCTAAGTGGAAAGGTCCATAAAGCCCTTTTAGAATATAGTCTTTAATGTAAGTCTACCTGCACTACCGGTCCTAGTACAGTGAATTTGGAATTGATTTCAGAAAAACATTTGCCAAAAGAAAGTTGAAAATAAAGTTGAAAAAATCAAAAATCCCAGAGTACAGTACACTGCCTTCGAAGGAAAAGAAATTCCCCCCGCAGAAAAGGGACTTTAAGCCGGAAGAAACACGTGTAAAGGGAAACCAGGCAAAGGCATTCAAAAACAAAGAAAAAGAAAGCAGAAAAAAATAACGAAAGAAAATACATAAAGGGGGAGAATTAAGTTGACTATTTTCGTATAGGAACAGAATGCCGCTCGGCCAAGGTATCGGCCAGTATAATGACGTCCAGCGCGGGTTTGCGGAGCGCGTTCGTGACTATGAGGCAGCTACTACTCTAAAAGGTGCAGCCCTGAAGGATCTTATCTCTGCCGACTATCTCCCTACGCTACTCTTTGGTCCGTCCATGCTATCTAATACGACACTATTGCGCAGGTTTTTGGCCTTCCTTGCGATAAATTGAAACAACACAGTGTCAAATGATTCGGGGATATTCTTCGAAACAGTTGCGTCAACTACGTATTCCAACAGTGATTTCTTGACCGCCTTGAGATCCATTGATTCCAATTTATCTATAGGTAATACGCTGCCTATAGGAAGTAAATCGGATCAAAGGGTGTCTTGTGGCAGTTCTACGGGCTCAGGTCACCTATCTGAGGACAGAATATCTCATTATATATCTCAGAGACTCAGAAACGAAAGCAAGATATTTTCTGGGGCCCAAGGCGAATGTTGGAATGAGTATCTCTCGGAGTACGTCTATGCTTGAGAGGAATATTCTTTAATGCCGGCAAAACGCCTTTAATACCTGCACCACCTTCTTACCGGCAACGCAAAAAGTTTCTGCAATCGGCACGTGGAGGGAAACTTCCAAGACTTCCGTCAGGCCATCAAAGATTTACAGGAATAATATAACTAGGAATCTCGCCACAACCGCATAGCCTCGTACCTACGAAGCCTGAAAGCTAGCCAGTTCCCTACACTGGACTGCACTGTAAGTGACACCATTGAAAAAGTTCATGAAGAGATATCGAAAGTTACACCTCAGGCCCCAGAACACGCGAGATATGAGAGGCACAGAGTGGAGTACCATCAATCCGCTGCTAGTGGATACTAATGGGCTAAGAATGCTTGTAGTCGTGCAGACACAGGTGATTTGTCTTACCAAACCCTCTAAAGTCAGCTGATCGCTGCCGTGCAGTTCGAACAGGAAGAGAAATTGGGACGAATGAAGGATCAGAAAAGCCTTTGTCTTTCTTCGGTGAATAGAATTGATCGATTACTGTGCGGTAGAGTTTCTAAGGCTCTCTTCAATGAACATGAACGCTATGCTCGAGCTCCCAACAATGTCTGTATGAGCCATAGATAAGAAACGCATGGTCAAAGAGGCTGTATTAGCAAAGGCCAAACTCAGATAGTCACTCTAGAAAGGAATTAGGGGAAACCAACAAGCTTCGCTGCTGGAAATATGGTCGCCCTGGGCACAAAGGTTGTGATTGACCTGATTTCCTCACAAAATTTTACTCGCAAGGTAAAATATTACCAAAAGAAGTTCTTGAAGGATCCGGCAAAGGACTCGAGACTGTTTCTCTTTGAGCTTTGTGCCTGGTTAGATAAAAAAATAGTGACGAAGATCATACTTATGATATTGAATCAGAAAGTAATGAATCCCAGTCCGCTGAAGATTTATTTTGCGATATAATGGATATTAATACTGACTCAAAACGACCTTGACCGGCACATGTCACAAGAAGATTTACATGAGGAGTCAAATAACATTCGTTTGCAATGTTTCTCACAATTCTTCCCTTCTGTATCACCAGATCCCTCCCTATCGAATGTGCGGGTGTATTTTTGGAGAGGAGTACGCAAATAAGCCGGAGTACTCCTAGGAAACGACAAACTGTGATAACATCGGAATCAACGCGCCAACAGGGAGTTTTCATGCGCCCCTTGACTTTAAATACCAGGAGAGATCAGAAAATCTGAGACATCTTCCGCTCAGATCCAAACGTTGTCGAAACACTATTTTCACCACTGACTGGATCAGAATGGAGAGTCGCGCGGACAGATTTAAAGAAGTGTGCCTCGATACTGAGACTCAAAAATCTGTCATTGGGAAGCTCAATCTAATGCTTACCGTAGATCCGTGGAAATTATATTAAACAAACGGCCGCAGAATATCCACTTCAAATTTTGGGATGGCGCTTTCATGAGTATCGGTAAAATACCCATAAGGATACCGACCCCAGATGGCGGTTTCATATGCATCAGAGTGAACGGCCTCGATGAAAACATACTATTACAGATAGGACTAGAGATACTCGACTCTCATAAAATGATTGTCGATAACGTCGACAACGTACTTGTATCGAAGTCATAAAATTGGAAAATTCCAATTGTACGAGAGAGAGGACACCTGTACGTCGAATGTGATTTTAGTGAAATTCTGTTAGCAAGGACTCGGCTGAAGCGTCTCCACCCTCACTTCTTCCATCCGTCGGCAAGAAAATTATTTAATCTAAAATCAAGAGCCCAGCCAGAGCAGGCAACGTCTGAGACTCTTAAACTAACTGGTGAGATCAGCGAGTCTTGCAAAACCTGCCAGCGCTTTAATCCAAGGCCTATATCGTTCCAGGTTACTACACCATGCGGAATAGTTGCCAATCAGGATATTTTCCTGGATATAATGTATCTCGATAATTTACCTGTACTTCGTGTAGTCGACACAAAAACGCGGTTTTCGAACGCAATGTTCATGCACAGTCTGTCAATACAGGCAGTATGGAACGCCTTCCTTGAGTGATGGTCAGAGATATACACAGGCCACCCTGACAAGATGCGTGCTGACCAGGGAAGTCAATTTGTATCGAGGTCATGGAAAGAACTTTTGAAGGCAAGCCGAATTTAGGTCTCATTGTCAGGCATTGAGAGACACAACTCTATTGGGTCAGGAAAACGATATCATGTCCTCATGTACCTCTGCGCCGAATATACCCGAAGATAAGATATTCAGAGCCAGCATTTGAGCCTTCATTAGCCTTAAGGCATAGTATCAAAGCAATGGGTGTTACAATGAACCCTGACGGAATAGTTACGTCCCTTCTTGGCTTCGGTACTATGAAAAGAATCTCCGCTACCGATAGTCAACTCCCAAACCAGTCTGAGCGATCGAGAGAAATGCAGATGGCTCGGGCGGTAATGGAAATGAAAACATCTGAATTAACAGTCCAGACCACATTGAACTCCCAGATACCAAATGAGTCCAAATATGAGTTAAAAGAGGGACAGAAATTACTTTTGTATCGCGAGAACTCTATACCATACAAGTAGAAGGGGCCATACGAGATCATTCGTATTGAAGGTAAGCATTTATTCGTCGATCGTAATGGATCAGAGGTTAAACACTCTAGGGCACAGGTAAAGCCTTACTTTGATAAAAAATCCGGGGACTTGATTGGAACCTAAGTTATCGAAGTTCTCTACCCCAAGGATCCCAGGTGCTACTCTCGAGCCTTTAGGGAAGCCAAAGATAAAGAGATATAGTGGAGAATTAAGAAGGGCACCTAGAAGAAAGTATTGAAAGAGGATGTACTCGCCAACTCCACCATATTGGCTGGAATATTAGTTCTCTCTGTGAAGAATATAGGTACCGAGGAGGAATAAACGAAAGCTAGGTTTTTTTTCAGGGCTAAAAAGTCCACGAAGCCTCAGATATGGGCCAAAGTCTAACGAGAACTATAGTAGTCGTAGCGGCGATAATTGGATTCGATATGTGTTCGCAAGACGTTAATCAAGCGTATTACCAGTCCAACGGAAACGTTTTGAGAAAAGTTTACTCGAAACCTCCGAATGAGCTAGAGATATCTGACAGATATCTGCTTGAGCTAATTAAGCCCTTGTACCGACTTTCGGACTTCGGAGACTACTGTAACAGGACTATGAGCCTACCTTAAGGCAAGACTTACAAATGAAGACTACCAGTGGTGATCTTTCTTTGTTTACCAGACGTGATAGTTCTAAACTGATAGACATGATCGGAACTTACGTGGATCAATCATTGACCTGTGGGAATAATCAGTTTAAGAAACTGACTGAATTCATCCTTCGCAAACTTATATCGAGAGAGAGGAATTACGATGTTACCACATTTGCGGTTGTGAAAGTCCAAAAAACCGATTTTGGTTTCGAGCTCAGTCAACAACAGTATTCAAAGAGTCCCAAGCTATTTCCATCTGATGGAAACTTCTCGGATTTTAGGGCGTAAGAAAAAAACTGGCTTTGCTCACCCACACAAGGCCGAAGATATGTTGCGCTCTCAACATGACCGCTCAAGTAATTGAATGACGTTTCTCTAAGTACGACAACAATCGCGTGAACAAAACTCTCCGGCATGTGGAGAAGGACCCACTAATAACTCTCAAGCACTATAAACTTGAACTTCTCCAACTCAGTCCCAGCTAACAAAAACACTTCTGTTTTTTGAGAGTCGCCCACAAGCGCCACTCTGATTTTTTACCTTGGAATTCACGACAAACGGTAGCAGTTTCTGAGTAATTTCACCCTACGATAATTGCACCATTGCGTTAATTGCACCAATTTTGGATCCATCATGCTTGTTACCCATCAAATTTAGTCGATTTTTAACTTCGGTGCAAATCAAGCGAGTTACACCAAAACTGAACGGCCCTTTTTATGTTTACTCTCCAAATATATCTTCATACTTGTATTTTCAGAAGCACACCAACTCTAGTTCCGTGCAATGTCCTTTTTAAAGAAATACGCTCTCAGTTGTGACCTACTGTCCAGTTTGCTCCGCAGTAGACTGTGCACTCTACAACGTCGCATTAGGGAGTAAATATTTTATTCTCTCGGTGAAATACTGTACTGGACATCGTAACGTGGAATCTATGGCAACGTTGGAGGCAGCTAGTATAGTATTTTCTGCTCAAATTTTCGAGCGATTTTTGAAATAATTTACAGTAGGGTTAAATTTGTTTTTAGAATTTAATGACTGGACTTAGTCCGGCAAACAGTACTCAACGCCCGCACTCAGGCGTTCACACGTATGGCCAGGCTGTAGCAGCCTGGGTTGAAACGTGGAAAACAAAGAGAGAAGCAAGGAGTAACCAATCGTTCTGGTCGCCTTCGCCCGCTGAGGTCTTCTGCCTAGCCTTTATCCTCGAAACCAATTTATCTATTCCCTCCAATTACACCTCCTCATACAATGAAACTTTCTAACCGACGAAACCACCGCCACACGACAGATTGTACTTTCGTGTAGTTTTCGTGGGCCTATACCTGGGGTTCGACGACGAATTCACGAAAGCAGTTGACATTTCATCATATTTTGACCTAGGCTTCCAGCACTTTGCAATTGCACCATTTTCCTAATTGCATCAAAACCCAGTCCACCACCTTGGTGTGGTGAACATTTATTTATTCTCCCGACTAAAAGCCGCCGAGAAGGCTACGTTTCAGGGTAATCTTGCAAGTAAATACTGTTAATAGGGGTAAATTGTTGGAAGAAGAGATAATCAGAACCAATCACTTCATGAAAGCAGTGTTGCAGGCGACAAAAGTGCTACAATGGTATAGTTGAGCGAAAAAATGGGTAGTTAAGGACGACAGTCGAGAGGGATACAAGCAAGTATAGAAGGGGCAGGGTCTACCACTGGTGCTCTGTGACTGGCGTAAGCAAAATGGTTGTTAGATCTGAAGTTGGCTCCCAACGTCAAAACTACTAGGAAACGGACCTGAAGTTGTCTGCCAACTTGCTCAACCTCTCCAAGAAGGAGCAGTTTACTCAGCTTGTATAGACTTTTGGCTACCTTAAAGTCCTAAAAAAACTACAAATGATACCAGGAAATGCATAAAGATACTTTGTATGGATGATATACTCTAAAAAATACACTTAAGAAAAGAAAACTCGATGTAATCCTCTGATTTCTGATACCTCAGACCAGACCCAAACAACTTCTCCAAAATATCAATGCGATCCAAGCAGTCCTAACAAAAATCCACGGACGGCTTGTAATTCTCTATTTCCTCCTGGGAGATATCTAACTCACTAAAGATGCCCCAGCCGGTTCCAGTGTCGGGACCACCTGGTCCATACTGTCCGGCCCCCGCCCCGCCATTTCAATACTTTTCATGTCGCCCACCCCCTCATCCTCCTCGTCCTCGTCCTCGTCCTCCTCTTCATTCTCCCCGTCCCCATTACCGTAAACCGATTCTGTGGCTGGCCACCCCTCAAAAATCTCCCCAGCTCCCTCCTAGATCTCCCATCGTGCCCCTCAACTACGTCCTCCGCCTCATTCTTGATGAAAAAGCGACGAACGAAGTCAATCAACTCCTTCTTCGCTTGCTGGCGGAGATACTCATCGCGATCAGTACGGCCGAAACGGAGTAGGGGAATGGCGTTTAGGGGGCGGGGTGGCTAATTTTGAAAATGACTCTGGAGGGGCATAGTTTGTTCATTTTGGTGTATTTTAGGGAGTGGAAGGAAATCAAGGGTGTTTTGGTTGGGTAGGGGGAGATGAGTGGTGGGTAGAATGATCTGGTAGGTTTAAAACTTGGAATTAAGGGGTTTAAATAGGCACCCGAGGGCGCATTCTGTAGGTTTCAAATAGGTAAAATAAATCTAAAAGGGAATTTTCAAGAGTTCATTGGCCCAATTTTTCTCAACAAAATGAATTTGGGGAAGAATGTAGGCGAAAAAGGAAAGAGAACTTGATTCGGGATCGATTTAGAGGGTAGATTCAGTATCAAAATATCTAGACAAAATGCCAGTAGATTTGGAGAGGACCGCGGAAAGGATCAACAAGGATAAGGATGGAGAGATATTCTCCCCAGCAAGGTTCTTAGAGTGAAAGAGGGCGAGGAAGGATTAGAACTACAAGAAATTTTGGACAAGGATAGGTAATACAGTAAGTAAAAAGTCGGTAGAAGAAGACGAACAAAAATTCGATTCTCGCGCGCCTAACAACTGTAATGCAGAAAAGCGGAGAATCTGGCTTGTTCGGAATTGGTTGTGTGTCATATGGGCCCTTTGAGGATAGAGATAGTAGGGAGATGCAATGTCGTGGCTGCTAGTGATGAGAATGTAGTAAAATGATGGCGGCCCGTAGTTGCAAGAGCTGGCTGCCGGTGAGGGCGTTGTTCCGGAGGAGTTCCGTGGTCCTGGTAGCGTTTTGTGGGGGCGTTATTGTAGGCACTCGGTAGTGTGGGAACAAGTGCAACAACCAACATTTGGCGAGGCGACGTCGGTGCCCCTCGAGGACGGGGGAGGTGAGAAAGGATGGGAAGGATCCAATTTGTGCTGTGGCGGGTGCGTCTTGGGGTGAGAACCGACGTTCGCGGCGACATGGGGGGCTATTACGGGTGTTACAGACGGATTATTAAGGTTGGATGGGTATGCCTGAGGTGGGGAGGTGAGTGTTTTGTGGAATGCCGAGTTGGCTCCATAACTTATGATATTGTGTAACGTGGGCGTCTTTTGGTTGCCTTTGCCCGCCTGGGTGGTAGCTGGAAGGGCGGAGGGTAAGTTTTTTCCGTTTTTTTGGAGGAGGCTGGTGAGGTCCGGGTTTTGGAGGACGGCTTGTAGGCGGGATAGGTGGGTGGTGTTGAGAGTATTTCTCTAGCGGTCTTGGTGAAGTTATCGAGAAGCTACTGTACCGGGAGGGCTGTGCTTGTACACAACCCATTCTTTACTCCTTCTTCAACATACACACCATGAACCTGTCCCATTGCCTTCTCCGTCTCAATACCCTCATCTCCTGCGAAACGATTCTCCCGCATAAATATCACGAAGAGTCACCCAGAATCATCTTCTTCCTAAGCGCACGTCTTCGCTAGGGAGGTTGATCGGCCGGAAAACCTGATAGATCTTTTCAGGTCCGTCCAATCGATGAATATGGATGACTGCCACTCATGAATCTCCCAGAAGGATGGGTTGAGGACCCTTGCGGCCATTTTTTCTTCAAAATGGGTTCAAAAAGTGGCGAAGCGGAAATAGGGTATGGAGTATCATCGGCCGTCCGCGGTAATACAACTATTCTAGGGCGACATCTACTCCTTTTTTAGCAATTAATATTTGTCTAAGGAACTTTTATGCGCATTAAGCAGTCGCGAATCTGTGAAGATCATGTGTCAAACGATCGACGATGAGATCCTTTGAGAATGAAAGTGACTGTTATAGGTCTCGGGAAGACATCCCGGCGGCTTCTAAAAAGCACGTCACGGAGTTCTTCTCTATTTCTGGAAGTCCCTTTGTCAAGAAACTAATTTCCCGGCTATTTATCACATAATACGTCAAATAACTCAAAATATGCGATGTGAAAGAAGCGGATCCAAATTTAGTCTTTGAAAAAGTTTGGATCCTCAACGAAGAGTGTGAATAATATCTGGAGGTGTATCGAGGTTTCTCTGGGCATAATACGACGCCCCACGTCATACTGCTGTAAAAGATGAAGTGACGTGCCGTTTTGGGTCCTTCGGAGAGTATGAAAGTTCATTCACAGGGATTCAATAGTTAGCTAAAATCAGAAGGGTTTTAGAGATACATTGATATTTTGGTAACTCAATTTATTCTGCAGCAATCCTATACCAACGGAGCAAACTATCAAACTGGGTCTCATCTAAGCAAATTTCGGTTTCAAAATCAGAAATTTTGCAAACAGAAAAAGGGGCCTAGAAACAAATCAGAATCCACATGTAAGCTCAGGACTCACCCATTCTCTTTATTTTCGCGGCAATTAACCAAAAAAACTTCTAATCATTTCTTTCTGCCAAGTACCGTGCGAAGCGTGTGCTGTCGATACCATAGTGACAACCATTTTCGTTGTCCATCTGCATCTTTTTCAGAAATAAATTCAATGATGGCAGAACTTATTGACTTGACCAAGCAACCCAGTTCGGACAGGAAAAAGATAAAAAGAGGGATCAGGAACCCACAATTTAGAAAGCCTGAATAACTACAAGTGAGAGCGAAATAATTAGAGCGGAAAAAAAAGAACGAACACTTCATTCGTCAAATCACCAACGCATGTAATAATACATTTAAGCCAGAAAATCGATCAAGAAGATCATTTGACTCCCTCAAACCCGTAGTACGATCGTTCTTAAGAATTTTACGCTAATCGATTCATGTTGTGTTCGATTAACAAGGATGAAGCCCTCTAATGGGTCCTCACCTGACCTCCTAATACTCCCTACTGCGCTTTGTAATGGAGTCGAAGTTAAAAAAGCAACAGTAGACTCCGGAAATCAGTTGAAGTTCAGAGAAGCACGGGAAAAATTGAGGACACATGACAAATTTATAAAGGGACAAAAATAAGTAAACGATTCTGCTGATTTTTAAAATGAGCAGTATAAAGGTTAAAAGAATGAGAATTAGCGATATTCAGGAAGAAAAAGTTCCAAAGAAGAGATAGGAAAGCGCAATATGCTGAAAATAAGATCAAACTAGCAGAAAAATCCCTATCTGCAGTGCAAGAACGTGATTTTGTCTTCAAACGACATTATTAGATTATATTGCTCACAAAAGCACCGCCGGGTTGCGATTAATCGGAAGCGGTACGATACTTTAAAACGGTTCGCGCTCGATCTTTAGAAGGTATCAGGAAGGAAGGCAAAAATCCAGTCTTGAGAAAGTCGGAGGCGATATTGCAAAAGAAACAGAAGAATCGACAAAATCCACTCAATTTATCGACGGTGATTCGGAAGAACGAGATTGCTTGACACTGATAATAAGTACCAACACTGCAGCATGGTCTCTCCTCTCGAATTCAACAGATGTGTCATTACAAGTTCTCTGGTCTTACCGTACTCATGAACGTTCTCGGTAAGCTTCAGAACAGCACAAATTGCCGCAGTAGAGCCAGGGGAAGGAATAATTACACTACTAGCCTGGTCCTTTGGAGTGCTCCAAAGATGTGCTGTGACGCCAAAACTAACATTTTTAGGCCCACCTTGGTGAATTTAGACATCTTTTTCGTCGATTATCTTACGTTAAGACATCATATTTTGCAATATGATGCAACATCTTAAAACATCGTGTATGGTGCTTTTGTACTATAGTCGGCTGTGATTTCCTATTATATTTCAATTTGCTTTCAACACTCCAAATGCTCTTTAAACTTCTTTCCTAAACGCTTCTGGACTTCTCACAAAGTACTCCTCCTCGTTCTTTGTCTGTGAGGCCGTGTGAAAAGTATAGGCAAGTTTGGGTATATCCCGTCTGGAAGCCAGTAAGGTATTATCCTGGTTTACCAAGCAATAATGTATTGAAGAGGTGGTGGATACGTATCTGAATCTATATAACTACTCAATTGAGAAGCATCAAGGACGTTTATGTCACTCAACCTTCCTGGCATACTAAAGAACGCATGCCAAATCCTAAGGTGATCATCCGCATTACCTTCCAACGTTAATGTGGGATGTCCTTCTTTCCTTTGATATTGTCCGTGATGTGCTATAGGACAATTATTCCAATACCATTTACAGCAGTCAATACTACCAAGGCAAGCTGGAATGCCTATACGGACGGAACCTTAAAGATTGTTCTTGATATCTAACGTTGAGGGGTAGCGCAGGTATTTCGAGCCAAACCCGTCAAGAACCGCTTTTCTAAACCTCTTCGTGTATTCCATCGCTGCGTATTCTCCAATAAGAAGGTACTATTCCATGTTATCTGCTGCTGTCCAATACGCCAGGATTCTAAAAAAGCATGCCACTTTCTGATACTTTGAAAATACAGTACGTCCTGTGCATTCATTTTTCTATTTTAAATACGCATCCACCTCGCATAAATGCTCAATAATGTCGTTGAAAAGCTCTGGTGTAACCCTGAACCTGCATCCAAGCTTTGGGTTAATGTACGAAGGGTCGAACAGAAATAATCTTCATAGAGACGTACTACACTTTGTCCACTGAAGCGCTCAATGTTAGAAGCCCGAACCGGACGGGACTCATCCTATTTTAGATCATCCTTTCTCCTCTTCGCTACTAGTATCGAGAAGTTTCTTTGTTAACCCGCGGAGCTTTGACTGTAATATTTCTTGGTGTCACAAATTTTCCATCTTGACAAAGCTGTGAGAATGAGCTTGCTCTTTTTTTGGGACAACGGTACTTCTGGTGGAGCATAGCTGAGCTTCAAAAATGCAAAACAGCTATTTTACGTGATTAAGTTAAATTTGTACAAGTGGAATAGGTTTTTCTTATTTGTTTCGGAAATTGTTTTTGTTTGTGAAGATGCTCTGATTTAATTTATTGCATCTTACTGAAGGTTTCCTGTCAGAAGTAGACGAGAGACAATAAGAGTCAAAGAAATTGTTTTTATTCTAGAGTCTCGAGCAAATAATTTGCTCCGGAAGCTGTACATAACTACTATGGGGACTAACATAGTTATCTTGGTGCGGAAAAGTCCCATGATTAAAGCGCAAAACGTAGCAATGTTGTTTTGCTAGTAACTGTTGGCTCGTAAAAAAGTACTTCGATTGCATTTCGACCGTTTAGGGCTTTCGAATTTCTTTCTATGTGACACCCAAATTTTTTCCCCCAATTGCGAGAAAAACTGCCGCTGAGGTTCCCTTCCAGGGAATGTGGTTTCTAAAGCTCCTTGCAGCGAGAAAATATTCCAGCTTAAGAGTATTCACAAGAAGATACTTCAGGATAACCGCTTGCGGAAGCTTCTCCAGTCTTTCCACATGCAGGAAGGGAATCACCCGAAAAAGGGGCTTTAAAAAGCTCACTTGAAGGATCCAGCACAGCGGTATACCCAAGAATAACTTGTCAAATGATTACGCAAAATCCGTTGAGTAACACAATTGATGATACCTGGCTTCTGTTTTCCAAACATTCCCTCGGCCATCCTATTGAAAATATCGGCATAATCTATCGCGGAATGCCACTTGATGCCATAGCATTGCTAAAGGTAGTTCAAATGGACGAAAAACTTCTTCGCACACGAACCCGTTAACTATTAGTGCCGCAGAATTTCTGTTCAGCATTGCTATTTTAACCTAGTTATATGTTCTACACAGAAAAACATGCAGCAGTACCCGTCCTATGAAAGGATAAAGGGCCTGAAATGGAAGAAAAAGTTGGAGAAGAGTCCTTTAAGGGTCGTTCTCAGCACCAATATGTAGTGTCGAAGCCCACACATATGCTGGTAGGGTGCCCACGAGCGGAAGTTCTCTCTTAAGTCGGCTATCAGTGTGAACCACCAGAAGTTTTCTTTTAGAGCTTTTCGTTAGCGCGTACTTCACAGTGACCCATTATATCTGATGTGCGCAAAATTTGCACACGAGAAAAAATCCAGAGGAGGACCAAATTTGGATACAGTATCGGGATTTGCAAGATATTTTTTACAGTTCCTGAATTTGCAAGATATTTTTAATTTGGATGAGTGTGGCAAATTCATGAGTCGATTTTTTATTTTAAGACATAGTGTCGTTAATAGATGTCATTACTGTACACGTCCAAGGTCGACATACTTTTCGAAGACGTCGCAGTATTTAAACTTCGAAGTCGACGTCGTTGAGGCAACCCCCGCCATCAACTACCCCATCGGCTCACCCCTTCTTTTAGCCCTTAACGTGACCAACCTCCGTCCTTCCCTCACCATCAAAAAGTCATCCGGAGGCCGTCGTACACTCAACGCTCTGTCCCTGATGGCAAATGGTCCAAACGACTATGATTACTGTAGAAGGTTGGACCGGGAACGCGTTCGGGAGTAGGTCCGCCGTAACTGCTTCCAGCAGGCAGAAGAGGAAGAGTAGGAGGAGGAGGGAGAAGAGGAGATAGAGGAAGAGGAGGATGAGGAGGATGAGGAGGAGGACTGGGTGAATCCGTGTGAACCACAAGTGTATAACGGTGGGGGGCTCCCATATAGAAAGGAGGGGAGACTGAGGGAGTAATTGTGATCTCTGACTCTTCTGACGAGGATGAAGAGAGAATAGAAGAGGAGGAAGAGGAGATGAGGGGAGGGAGACATGGAAAGTGCTGGATTAGTGGGGAAGGGGCCAGAAAATATGGACCGGGTGGTTCCGACTCCGGAACCGGATGGGGACGTCCTCAGTGGCCCAGATATTTCACAGGAGGCAATGGAGAATTCTAAGCCGTTCGCGGATATTTGTGCGGACTGCCTGGGTGGAATGGATATTTTTGGGGGAACTTTTTGGCTCTGATGTAGAGGACTAAGATATGAAGGAAAGAATCTAGATATTTATCCTGATAGTATCTGCTGTTAGTCTTTCTCGTTCAGACGACTCCATTTGATGCATTTTTTGGTTCTTAGTGTGTTTCTTTGAGACTTCAGGGATACCCAAAAAGTCTATATAAGCTGAATAAACTGCTTCCTGTTGTGGAGGTCAAGCAAGTTGGCAGACAACTTCGAGTCAATTCCCGAGTAGTAGGAAGTTGAGAGTCAACTTTAGACCCAAGAAAACCTTTTCTTACGCTGCTCACAGAGCATCAGTGGTAGACCCTGCCCCTTTCATACTTGCTTGTAGATCTCTCAACCCTCTTCCATGTACACTCCTTGTTATTCGTTCAACTATACCACGGCAGCACTTTTGTCGCTTGCAACGCCTCCTTCTTGGGGTAGTTGGTTCTGAGTATCTCTTCTCCCGACGATTTACCCCTATCAATATCATGCAAAAAATGTTTTATTGAGAGGATGAAGCTTTTCGAGAAGGATCCTGGCGGCTACACTTCTGAGACAGTAAAATCGGCGGTTCCAAGAGGAACAACCTTACTGGCCCTTCTTTCATTCAATTGTTGCTTCGGAAAGCATAAAGTATGTTTTTTTCGATGAAAAGGCAGAAAGCCAACGTGATATGATAGTCAAGTACGGAAAATATCCGTTTCCAGGTGATTAGAAGAAAAGTAAGTAGATCTATCTGACCATTCTCATAGATCCATCTGACCATGCTCGTTGTAAATTGCCATCTTTATCGACGTAATTGAAATAAAGTGCAGTCCATGAATCTATTCAGTTCGCTAGGGTGATAGAAGATGGAGAAGTTATACTCCATTATTAAGTCAAAGTAACGAAATAGGTATCACTGGATGTACGGTAGTTTCTCCCTGAGTAACGCTTCTCTGAGCTACTTTTGGTTGTTGATTAAGTCGAATATGTGGATGTAATGGGGTTATCCCCGAAACTTGCGTCACACGAAGAGAAAGACCACAGCCAATCCTTTGCATTAGGATCAGATTTCAAACACAGTATTTATTGTAAATGTCTAAAAAATTAAGTGTTATGCGTATATTTAAAATAGTTACTGCCAAATAAATGAATAATAAATTACCTGAATGTTTGTGGAAATATTTTACAAGACACAAAATCCCTCCTTGTCTGGCTCCCTCTTCGAATCTCTTCCTCTCACTCCCACTCCTCCTCGCTCCAACGGCTCTCCGTAGCCGCCAGCGTGCCGGATTCTGCCGTTCTGGGCAGGTTTTACGCCGGCTTGCAACCCCCTTTTTTGCTCTCCCTTTTCATTCTCCTTGCTTTAGGGTTTTCTTTTTCTTCCTTTTTTATCAGGGAGATCTCGCCTTTGGCCGCTGGCCAACGATATCCTTAGGACCTCCCTCATATCCTATCACTTCCCTCCACCAACGCCCCATGGACTCGTGTCTGCGCCATGCCTACTGGTCGCCGACCTGCGCCTTCGGCCGATATCTTCGTCGCCCTCACCCACTCGTCTGTGGAATTCCTCGTGAAGTCCGCATCCGTCCTCAATGATGTCGTGGACTTTTCTGATCCTGCTTCCGTTGGCCAGTTCCTCTCAGACCTCCGCGACACGAAAGCTTCGGAGGCTCTCCAACCCTCACTTCAGCTCAGTCCCCAGTTCTTCGGGGTGGTCCGCATCTTGAACACCCTCACCAGTCATACTGCCACTGCCACGCTCGACGCCGGGCCTTCCTCCGAGCCTCTTCCAGGCGGATCACCAAGTGCTGCCCACCATACCCCTCCCGTCGCTCCTTCTCCGTACCTTCGTGTCGCCATGTTTAACAAGGCCCCTAAGCCTCTCGCCCGTCTTCTGGTGCTTGGACGCCAAGGTATAGGATCCAATGCCAACCTTACTGACGTACGTATCTCCGACAAATTTGCGGGCCCTGTTCGCAGATCCGATTGTAGACAGTTCGGTAGTAACCGCAAGCGTTTCGTTCGGGTTTCATCACCTCCTGGTTTCGATATTCGGGATCCGTCCCTGTTTCGTCGTGCTCTTTCTAGTGGTGGCTTCCCTGGGTCCTGCTCGATTATCAAAACAACTGATCCCCACACTTTCTTCGTCTGTGCAAATGAAGGGAACCTGTACTCCATGCGGCCCGCATACAACAGTTTCCGGGCCCTCGCCCGGCAATCGGACAACTTTGAAACGCCACCACTGGAATTCTCCAATGTTCAAGACCTTGCGGCTTCCGAGAATCTTGCCGAATTACAAGTGGTTTGGTCTGGTCTTCGTGCCGGAATTTCGCGGCTCGAATCGGCCTCCTGTACTTGGATACCGGCTCCGGCTTTTTCCTTGCCCTGCGGTAAATTGATGCTGCTGTCTTCTCATCGCTCACCTCGGCAGGCAGAATGCAAGATATAGACCCACTGCACCCTTCCTCTCCCAACTCCGTCGTTTCAAAGCGCCGCCGTCTACGGCCAGTGACCCCTGATGCAGACAGTTGGATCCTTGTTCCTACTCGTCCACACAACCCTGCATCAACCCCCTCCGCGATACTTCTCCTTCTCCACGGGCCTCTCCTACAAAAATTGTTCCCTCCCCTCCCCAATCTACCTTGATGGTAGCACTTCCACAGGCCGCTTTGTCGCCCTTGAACACATTCCCTATCCGGATTCCGACTCTGACATGAAATCAAATTAAGATGTCAGTCTCCTTGAACCCAACCCTCCCGGCCCAACCTGCTCTAACTTTCCAGTCTCTGCTTTCCTTGCGTACCCCCGTCCTCTCCTATATTCCCCGGCCAATTCAAGCGGCGGCCTACAATCTCTACTTTCATTCAGTCGGTCACATTGTCTCCGCTCCGTCCGACAACCACATGGCCCGGGCTCTTCTCGAGTTTCTTTCCATCTCCAAACTTGTATTCAGATACAATCGTCCCCCTAGCATCAGCAGACGACGTCCAGATCCCTGCTCTACTCTGGTGGACCGGATACTTTTAGCAACCGCTCGCCTGTATGATGACCTCTTTGCTAAGGCCCAATCTATATTCGCCTCCTCCCTTTCAACTTCTTCCCCCTCTTCCCCATCCCCTGTCCCCCCATCCCGGAGGTCACTTCATCGCCGTTGTAGTCGGCATCTTTACCGCGGAAGCCCCTCACGGGCCACCGCCGCTTCGCTTCAAACACAGGCTCCGTTGCCTACTACCGACGCCACCCACCGCTTCCTCCAGAACCTCCACCCTTCGCCACCTTCCCCGATCACGGTGCAGCCTCCTACTCGCCTCTCCAATTCGTTTACGTTCTCGGTTGCTGACGTTCGCCGTGCCATTCACTGTTTGGATCCCTCGACCTCTGCGGGCCCCGACGGCATGTATCCCATGTTTCTGTTTCTGTTGCTTCGGCCGACTGGGGGAATTCCACCAGAACGGGACTGCCTTTTCCTGTTAACCAAATTATCAATATGTGTTGCAACGGGGCCCTGCCCAGATCTTGCCGCCAATTCTTCTGTGGGGGGCTTGTCACGGCTTTTCCAAAGCAAAATGGCGTCATTAGGCCTATTGCAATTGATTTGCTCCTACGGCGGATGATTTCACGGCTTCAAGCTCACAAAGCCCGCTCAGTGGTTCATTCCTACCTTGTGCCTCATCAGTCGTTTTGCCTTCATGGGATGCAGGCCCGCTAGGTCAATACCAGCCGCGTGCCTGAGTATTAATTATTGGTCTTTCCCCTAACACTTGCTTTAGGGGCTTTCGTTTCTTGTGTGTGTGGAAATCTTTTACGTTTCCGTTTGTTGTGTGTGTGGAATTCTTTTACATGGAACGAGAGCCCGTAAAGCAAGTGTTAGGGGGAATACAAATAATAACTACTCAGGCACGCGGCGGGTAGTGACCTGGCGGATCTGCACCCCATGAAGGCAAAATGAAAAGCGGTACCTAAGTCCTGAAGCGCCAGCGCTGCCGCCTAATTCCGGCGGCTTGAAGCGAAAGATGCAAGAAGGCGGAAAAATTTTGTTCCGCTGGCCCCTAAAGCTCCATAGGAGTCAACAGCTACTGGCAGGGGAAAGGTGTCGTGAGCGTTGCAGTGCGGACCGCAATGTCGAAACTTTGCTTGCTCAGCAAGATTTTCAGCGGCGCCGGCGGAAGATGCGTTTTGGGAGATGCAATTGACGGAGCGAGGATGGGACACAGTGACGTCCAGGGCGATATGACGAGAGTCGAGCCCATAGGCACCCGGAATTTAGAGGTCCATGCGTAGAGACGGAGACTAGTTTGGATCCATATGGGGAAGAGTGTGTTCGATGAGTGCGGAAATGCCTAACTCCTTGCAGTACCGGTGGATGGCATCCCGGAGTACATAGTGCCGGCGCGTGTTCCATCGTCATACTTACGAAGAAGTAGAATACTTTACCAAGCAGGAAAGGGGGGCTAGCGTCCCTCAAAAGGGTAAAAAACTATCCGAGCCAGGAACGGTTGAGTTTTCGTCGCTTGATGGCGACAGAAGTTCGTTGTTGTACGAGCGAGCTGATAATCATGAACAAGCGATCCCGCTCGAAGGAAGGGCTACTGCCTTTCCGTATAGCGATGTACTCAGGAATTCTGGACAGACTGATGCGCGTAAAATTCACAAACGGAAAACATATCTATAAGAAGACCAAACTTGGATACAGTATCGGAATTTGCAAGATAGTTTTACAATTTCTGAGTTTTCAAGATATTTTTAATTTGGATGAGTATGGCAAATTCATGGGTTGATTTTTTTTACTTCAAGACACACTGTCATTTATAGATGTCAATACACGTCCAAGGTCGTCATACTTTTTGAAGACGTCGCAGTATTTAAAGTTCGAAATCAACGTCGTTGAGGCAACAACCCCGCCATCAACTACCCCATCGGCTCACCCCTTTTTTGGCCCTTAACATGACCAGCCTCCGCCCTTCCCTCACCATTACCAAGTCATCCCGAGGCCGTCTTCCACTCAACGCTCTGGCCCTGATGTCAACTGGTCCAGCCGACTACGATGATTACTGTAGACGATTGGACCGGGAACGCGTTCGGGAGTGGGTCCGCCGTAACTGCTTCGAGCAGGCAGAGGATCAGGAGGAGGGTGAGAAGGAGGAAGAGGAGGAGGAAGAGGAGGAGAAGGAGGAGGAGGAGGAAGAGGGGGATGAAGAGGAGGACTGGGTGGACCCATGGAAGCCACTAGTGTACAACGGTGGAGGGGCTCCCATGGAGAACGAAGGGGAGACTGAGGGATTAATTGTAATCTCTGACTCTTCTGACGAAGATGAAGAGAGGGGTGAAGAGGAGGATGAGGAGGATGAGGGGGGGAGACATGGGAAGTGCTGGAATAGTGGGGAAGGGGCCGGAAAATGTGGACCAGGTGGTACCGACTCCGGAACCGGATGGGGGCATCTTCAGTGGTCTAGATATTTCGCAGGAGGCACTGGAGAATTCTAAGCCGTTCGTGGATATTTATGGGGACTGCCCGGGTGGAATGGATACTTTGGGGGAACTTTTTGGCTCTGATATAGAGGACTGATATATTAAGGAAAGAATCTAGATATTTATCCTGATAGTATCTGCTGTTAGTCTTTCTCGTTCACACGATTCCAATTGATGTATTTTATGGTTCTTAGTATGTTTCTTTGAGACTTTAGGGTTAGCCAAAAAGTCTATAAAATCCGAGTAAACTTCTTCCTGTTGTGGAGGTCAAGCAAGTTGGCAAACAACTTCAAGTAAAGTCCCGAGTAGTACGAAGTTGAGATTCAACTTCAGACCCAAGAAAAAAATTTCCTGCGCCAGTCACAGAGCATCAGTGGTAGACCCTGCCCCTTCCATACTTGCTTGTAGCCCTCTCAACTGTCTTCCTTATCCACTCCTTTTTGTTCGTTCAACTATACCGCGGTAGCACCTTTGTCGCTTGCAACACCTCCTTCTTGGGGTAGTTGGTTCTGAGTATCTCTTGTCCCGACTATTTACCCCTACCACAGGGTATGGCACACCGAAGGGACGTGGGGATTGGATCCGGGCCGGGACTCCATAGCGTTTTTTTCGCCATGTTGATAGAGAACCAGAGTGGCTTTCCACGATCTGAGATGAAGCGGATAACCTTAGAAGCGGGCTTGACAGGGGCGATGACGGTACCGTCGTCGGCGAACCAAGCGTTTAGGCTTATGGCAGGAAAGCGTGATTACAGCTGGGTGACCAATGGGTGGATGCCAGGGGCGAACAAGATGCTTCCGAGCGGATCTCCCTCGTGGGTGCCTGTGCGACTGTGCAGGATGTGTGAACCGAACATGAGGGTGGAATCACCTCCATACAAGTAGTGCACAAACCAGGCGAGGTCGGGATATGGTTGGCCGTCTCGAGCAGAATGTCGTGAGGCTCGATGTTGTTGAACGCGTTTGAAGCGTCAATTTGAAGGAGAGCGAAGCTGGCGCTGTCAGGGCGGGTGAAGAGACCCCGTGTCGCATGAATGATGGCTTCTGTTCCGTGGCGGACTCCGACGGCGAGCTGGTGAGGAAGTAAATAAGAGCCGATTTTGGGTTTTGTCGACTAGCTCCGAGCTTCGAAGTGGCAGATGAAGCGTCGCAGAACCGTACCCATGAGGATGGGGCGGAGACTGTCGCCGCAGGCCTTTGGGATGCCGAGTAGGGTAGCCTCGGCGAAGAGATGACGGAGCTCAGTTGGGATTCGGCCGTCCAAGGCAGAGTTCACAAAGATTGTGAGCTGATACAGGGCGGAGCGATCTGCGGTATCACTGCCTGGTGCATGGGAGAGGGATTTGAAGACGGATGGGCGGAGGCCGTCAGGGCCCGGAGAGCTGTGGTGTGGGAGGAAGGCGAGCTGACGGCGAACCTCGGCCTCCTTAAAGACAAAGGCGGGGGCAGCAAGTGGCGCGTTGTTGGGGTAACCGGGACACTTAGGGAGGGATGCAGGAAGGCAAGCAGGGATTTTTTATGGAGAGTAGCCGGTGCCGGTGAGGTAGTAGAGCAGAGGGCTGCGACAGCCTTAGTGAGGGCCCCCTGCTGGATAAAGCGGCGGCAGCGGGTGGTGGGAGAGGGGTGTAAATAGGAGATAGATTGCAATGGGCAACCTAAGGCGTCAAATGCATCTGAGTAGAGCGTTTGCCAGCGTCCTTCCAGGGCCATGGAGATGCGGGATCGGAGAAGCCAGTAGACACAGGCGCGGTTGCGATTACGGGGTTCTCGTATTTACAGGTAAGAGCGTGTTTGCCGAGGGATTCAATGAGAAGGACAACATCTGAGGAACGCCGGGCGCAAACACGGCGACGTAACTGGCGAGGGAACAGCGGGGTACCAAAATGAAGGGCCGTGAGAACTTTCCAAGCATGGGGGGACAAACAGGTGCCCCGGTGGGGGTGAGGGAGGGCGGAAAACACAGAACACGAAGATTTAGTACGCAGAGAGAGCAGGCGGACACGGTCAGCAGGGCCAGAAGAAAGGAATAAACGTTCCTACTTACCATGATGGAGTTCTGAGGTGATGGTAGACTGGAGTTTTTCGCCAGGAACAGGAGAACTGCACCGTTCGAAGAGGGAAGTACTGCTAAAGGAGGAAAGGGAGGGATTAAAAGAGTATAAACGGGATATTGCTGAGCGAGGGATTTCCTCCAAGCGAGGATCGGTGGATGCGGGAAGACGGATAGGGAGGAGAAGGAACTTATTGGTGAAGGATGCCGCGTAAGCGACTTCGACGATGTCAGCAGTGTGAAGTATACAAAGTCCAGACAGGGACAGTGGAAATGAAGTCTGTACTCAACCACACTCTGAGAGGGGACCTTGCAGCTGCTGGAATATTTCCCTATGCTTCTCATCGAAGCGAACTGCTAAAGCCGTAGATTGATTGAGGGGAAGTGCTCGCAGCAAGTGCATGAAATTACACGCACTGGCACAAAACCGGTGTAAAAGAAACGGAAGCTGAGCGTCATCGATCTCCTGGAGGGCCGTAAAAATCCGATCAATGTCCTTCTGAACAGTGGTGAAAGATTCAGTCACGTAAGAATCAGTGCCAATAGGAGACCAGACCCCAATACCCGGGAACCGAGGCGCAGGAAAAAGGGCACGGTAGACGGAGAGGAGGAGAGGCTGATGAAAGTGCGTTAGCCTGAGTCTTGCTTATGTTAAGCGTGACTCCGAAGGAAGGCCCAGCTGTCTGGAAAAAATTCAGGGCGGCGTCAGCATGGGAATGATGGACGAGGATAGTAAACGCGGGGGTATGACATGAGCGATCTATGCAAGTCTTTAATCTTACCAAAAATCTATGCTCCGCTAGCGGAGTTAATAATAGTACACTGGAAGAGCTATTTGAAACAGTCTCCAAATCTATGGAAACCACCTTTGAAGCCCTGAGAGAAAGAAGGGGCTATCCTTCTTACAGAGCTATAGATGCGGCAGGTGCTGATCATCTCGAAAGGTTCACAGCAGCAGAGAAGGTATCAAATCGCATGCGACTCGCTGCTCGGAAACATCGCAGGTCTATGGTGACCAAGGTAGTTGAGGCTGAAAACAAGATCTTAGACAATAAGAAGGCCGGGTAGAACGTATGGAGTAGCAGCAGCAACGCTTCGACTAGTGGGAAGTACATAGATAAGAGAGTTTCAAAGCCTAGTGCTTCTGGGTCTTCAATTAGTTAATCCAAAGCAGTTAAAAACCCCACCCCCCGACTGGTCACCATGCAAAAGGGAAAATGAGGGGGACCTATAACGCAACAGGCGACCCGGAGAAGGTGGAAGCCGGCGACGGACAGTAAGTTCTGCCTGCGTTGCGTGGAAATCACGCGAGTAGTGGGGTCAGGCAAGAGGCTCACCGAAGATTGGTGCCTCCTTATGTATGACCAGTTGGTCGTGGTAAAATACCAGAAAAGCGGCCGATCTATGGAGGGCCTAGTTGAGTTGCGACCAACAGGAATGGGAGGCATTACAATATGGAATATACGACCCTCCGGATATTCCCATTCTCCCATTTCTACAAATATCGCAAAAAACTCCTCAGTGGACCGAGGAGGAAGCGGAGTTCGCCAAACTAACGATCAAAAAGAGGTTAAAGGAGCGATTGTGGAGGGAGCTATCGCGAGAGGAGGTAGTATCCCAACACTACGTATCCACAGAGTTCATATCACGAGAAAGAGATTGAAAAATACTCGCTGTGGCAGGCTTATACCACTTACCAGGCCACTGGCACCCTCGCCACAAAAAGTTGTCGACTCTGGAATCCTTCGCTGCCCAGCTAATGGCGCAAGACAGGATGATCTCCTTCGACCTAAAGGGTGGATGCAACCACTTCAGGCTTCACCCAGCTAGTCGGAAAAACTTTACAGTGAAGTTTGGAAACCGCTACTTCCAGTATATAGCGTTTCTTTTTGGCTGGAGGCTGAGCGGGTATTGGTTCGTCAGACTAATCACCAGCGTGTGGATATATTTACGGAAACGTTTCGGCTGGAGGATCCTAGACTACATCGACGACATTTTACTGTGCCCGAATGGGCAGAAACGTTCAAACGCATCCGATTGCAGGAGGGCCACAAATATAATCTGATCTATGATGCAGCGGTATGGCCTACGTATACACTCGGACAAATTCGTCCTTGGGAATGGTACGTTCCGACTAGAGCACTTTGGGCTAATCATAGATACACAACGGATAACATTTTTGGTTCGCGAACGAAAGTTGGCAAAATTGGAGTGGTCTGCGCGGTTCGTAATTCGTATAGTACGCAAGAACAGGCGTCAAGTCTGCGTTAGAAGGCTGAAGTCGTTTGCAGTAATTTCCAAAAGTTTATGCCTTACGGTACTGTACACGCGTTTCCGCCCCAGAGCAATTTAAGAGTCCATTGGAAGCTGCAAAGGAGGACAGACAATCGTCAGTGGTGCCGCAATCCGTTCCATTCTGTGGTGGAGAGGACTACAGGGCCACCTAAGTTCTCGTCAAATACACCACCCGGAACGGCGAGTGGCGGCCACACCACACACCGACTCATCCGCTTTGCTTGGGGGCCACGTTATCATCTGGGGAGTCAGGGCAAGGTTGCAGAGGTATGTGGGAATTATTAGGCTACTGGGACGAAAATATAAGGAGCACATACTTCATCACGTACAAGGAATTGCGAGCGGTAATTGAATCCTTAAGAGGATTCAAAGCACTAGTTTTGGAGTGGTAAGGGGAGGTGGTCAAACTCTACACAGACAACATGTGTACAATGTACATAGTGAACAAGATGGTATCAAAATCAAAGAAACTTATGAAGGAGGTCTACAAACTTCACGAAGAATTATGGCGAAGTTGGATAAGCTTAAAGGCCCATTACATTCCCTCAGCGTTGAACTTGTTCGGAGACCGTCTCTCCAGAAAGAGGAGAATTGTCGACTCATATCCTGTCACGTCGGACCACATCGCAGAGAGAGAGTGGGTGGGGATAATAGAGTCAAACTACAACCAGAGCTGGAGGGGTGCTTCTCATGTCAGACCAAACCTGGAGCTAATCCCCTTGGCGTTGAGGAAGGCCAAGAGAGAAAAATTCACATGAATTATGCTGCTACCGTACTTGCCAAGCCGCCCGTGGTGGCCGATGATTTCAGAAGCAGCAGTATACCTCCACACCATACAACCACCACCTCGGCAACAAGACAAGAAATGGAAAGTTGCTTGCGTTCACTACAGCGCGGAGAGTGATTGTATGATATCAATATGCAGTCCAAAAGCCATATCATGGTAGAAGCTGGTAGCTACGCGACAGCTTCCCCGAAAAAGGGGAGGACCTTATGATTTCCAGATGGGAGAATACTGCTTTACGCTCCTATGATGCAAAATGGCATAAATCATTCGCTTTTGTGATGAGAATCACCGAAATGCGTTCGACGCGAAAGAATTAGATATCGTGGCCTACATTGGATGGCTACATGGAGAAGGTAAGATTGGATCCGGATCGATTGGCAATCACGTATCCGCTATAAATTCAAATTACCGAGCATTGGGACTCCCGCCTCCCGCGACCAGGGCGCTAGTAAACATGGCCAAGAAAGGGTACATACGCAAGTGCGATAAGTCAGGGAGGAAACCACCTCGTATTCCTATGAAATTATGCCACATCCATTCGATATTAGAACGCGGCATTCATGCCGCACGATCACGGGACTACATGTTTACTCGAGCTTGCACTGTGGTTTTGTTACAATACTATAAATTTGGTCGCCCATAGTTTATAGCGAGCTTCAAATTGTCATGGATACAAGAAATATCGCACCAGCATCTCATATTTACCGTCCCTTCTATCAAACCTGGCAGGAAAGCCAAGCACCGGAAAGCCTTGAGATTAGAACGAGCTCGAAATTGTCCAAAGGAACCAAGTACATCCGTTAGACGTAATTTTCCGTTGGTACCTCATTCAATCTGAGAAACGGAACTCACCAGAGTATATGTTTGAAATCAAGTGACAACGATAGATACAACCTAACTCGAATAACATGGACCAATGGCTAAAATTGCGCCTTCAGAAATTGGGTATCAGCCCCACCGGTGGCGTTTATGAAGGTCATAGCTGCAGACCAGGCGCAGCGTCGTGCGCGCTTGCCATGGGTGTTCCCTTACCAATAATAAAATTTTACGCTGATTGGTCGCTCGACGGAACCACACTTGAGGGCACCTTTTGGGATCCATATTACGTCATGACGACCGAGCGAGCGTCTGGTTTAGCGACTTACGGCCAAACTGGTTGCCGTAATACTCGGCATTACATGCATTATGGATCTGTAATCCAAAGCGTGAAAATAGATCTCGGGAAAGGATTGCATTCCTCGCAAGCAGGCACTCTCGGGAAAGCATACTTATCCCCACGGATTGCGGGCGGCAACCACCCTCCATCCTTCCCTCGGCCTCTGACCCCACCCACCCACCCTTCCTTTTCACATTCAAAACGTACTGTTAAGGCCGTTTACCTTAGAAGAATCACAAAGAGTGCGATTAATCGATATGTCATACGGAATTAAACGTTTAAAGAAATCTTTTATGCAAAATCTACAACAAGACTCAATTCATCTACTGTATGATCCTTTGCAGTATCCTTATTAACCCCAGCCCAGCGAAATACCCCTCAATTATCTTGCTCTAGGATTAAAAGCGACAAAACTCCTCTGTTTTGCACAGTCTGGACTCAAGTGAAAACGCTTTGTAAAACCGCAAACTATGCGGAGAAAGCAGTGGAATTACTCTTCACTCACCATTTTATATCTGATCAAAGCCTCAGCGGTGTCTCTGTCTCAGTGTGGTAGACAGCCTATGGTTTGTGTCACATAGAGTTCAACTCTGCTCTTCTGAGCTACATAATGTCGAAATATTATTCCTGAGATCCATTGGATAGCTCAGATAAAATTAGCGGCAAACTAATATCAAGTTTTGGGAGATGTAAGAATCCAACACAATCCATCACGTCCAGAGCGTCGCTGTCAGGAGCCATAGGCAAGTTTCACCATCTGCCTCTAGCTCCTGTAACAGTTAATCTGCCACTTCTTCCAGCAAAATTGTCCGTACCCCCTCTTCAATGGCGAGGCTTCAGAATCAAGTGGTCAATTTTTGTGCTTTCTTGGTCAAGCATCCGCTGCTTTTTCCGGTTAAAATTCAAGCTCTATTAAAGGACTCCAGCTACATTCAATTGACGAGGGCGCCAGCTATTACATATTTTGTTTCGCCAACGACCAAATTAGATACCAAAACAGGGAGAAGAATTCCATGTGCCTCTACATATTTTGCGGCCACTCTTTCCTTCACTTCGCGCAAAAGAGCTTAGCAGATCTGAAAAATGATCCAAAATAATAAGAAAAAGAAAAAGAAATCCATTATTTACCTTACTGAATGCGATAGAGACCTTCATAAGCAATATGATTTAGGCGCCATGAGAAAGGGAACTCTCTCCGCCGTAAGTTAATCCCCCTCAAAGGACAGAAATAAATTTCAGAGTCCTTTACTTGCTTCTTTGTCTCAATCTAGCAAAGGGCCTGCCCCTCCGTAGCTTCTCTTATTCTAAAATTAGATAACTATGAAGAAACGGGGATGCCTTGAAAATCGCTGAAACAGAGAACTTACTCATTTCGAAAGAACCAGTGCCCAATCTAACCAAATGTAGACTTAGGCTAGAAAAAGAACTCAAGATATAATTTAAATTATGAGGTATTGAAAGATCAAGAGACTATGGGTCAACTTCTGCGGGATTTCGATATGGGTAAATCGTTGGGAGAAGTGATATTCAGAACCAATTTCCCCAAGAAGGAGTTGTTGCAAGCGACAAAAGTACTACCATGGTACAGTTGAGCGAACAAAAAGGGTGGGTATAGACGAAAGTTGAGAGGACTACAAGCAAGTACAGGAGGGGCAGAATCTACCACTGATGCTCTGTGACCAGCGTAAGAAAAATGGCTATTGGGTCTGAAGTTGACTTTCAAGTTCCTACTACTCGGACTCGACTTGAAGTTGCCTTCCAACTTGCTTGACCTCCACAAGAGGGAGCAGTCTACTCAGCTTATAAAGAATTTTTGGCTAACCCTAAAGTCTCAAACAAACATACTAAGTACCACAAAATGCATCAAATGAAATCGCGTGAACGAGAAAGACTAGCAGCAGATACCATCTGTATAAATATCTAGATTTGCTCCTTACAATCTTACTCCTCGAGATCGGAGCCAAACAATTCCCCCGCAATATCCATTCCTACAATCCCTCCTCACAGCCTTCAACCTCCTCTTCACCCCGTCAGAAGAGTCAGAAATAGCGATTACTCCCTAACGCTCCCTTCCGTCCTCCACTGCGGCTCCCCCACCGTTGTACACTAGTGGCTCCCACGGGTCTACCCAGTCCTCCTCACCTTCCGATCCTTCCACCTCAGCCTCAGACTCCTCCTCCTCGTCTATCTCTTCTTCTGCCTCCTCTTCCTCTAGCTCCTCCATTGCATCCTCTGCCTACTCGGAGCAGTGCCGGGGGACCTACTCCTGAACGCGTTCCCGGTCCATTCTTCTACCATTATCATCATAGTCTATTGGTCCGTTGGCAATCAAGGTCAGAGCTTTGAGGGAGCGGCGGCCTCGGGATGGTTTGGCGATGGAGTGGGACGGGCGCGGAGGTTGGTCATGTTGAGGGCAAAAAAGGGATGAGCCGATGGGGTTGTTGATGGCCGGTTTTTTTCTCAACGTTGTCGATTTCGAACTTTAAATAGAGCAAAGTCTTCGAAAAGTTTCACGGCCTTGGACGAAATAAGAATTGTGAAGCAATGATGCAGCTTTGATTTTTCATTCAATAAGGGCACAAAATAAAACTCTGCTTCATAAAATATCGGAAGTGAATTTGGAGGACGAAGCAGATCACGACACGAATGATTTATTTTTTGAATAAGGAGGACCAAAATCCTCATAGGTAAAATTGAAATGGAGTTACACAGTGAATTTTGATTCAAAGGGGAAATTTCGTTTCATGATTTTGTTCGCAAGAGAAAATTGGTGGGAGGATTTGTTTCTGAAAACTCACAGGGATGAAGACCAAAAAGGTTTGTGGAGAGAACCGCTCTCCTACAGAAAGGGCCGTTCTTAAAGCAACAGATTTATTGCTGAATCATGGCACAGGGCAAGTGGCACCGGAGGAAAGAATAATCCTAGTCGGCCCAGCGAGAGTTATATATGCAACAGAAGAAGAAATTGTCGTCACAGAAAACCTCAAACGGGATTTTTCTATTACCAAATAGAAATAAAAAAGCATTAAGCCTCTATTCGGGTGTGAAAACGGTAATGAGTCGGAAGAGCTGGTCTATTGTATTTGAAATAGGTTCAAAATGGAAATCAAGCTCCCTGGAAAGCAATAAGAGGGTCTCAAAAAGCAAAAATCACTACCACGATGATTCCAGGAACTAGATTATGACCCGGGATAAAAAGATAGGATATCTACTCAATATTTTCCCGCGAAGGCCGAGACTTTATCAGTAGAAAGTGGAAAGAGAAGTCGAAAGCTTCAATGGAGATAGTCCTATTTCGATAAATGAGTACAACTTTGTCATCCGGCAGGAGAGAGTACATCAACATTTACAAAGTTTGCGTCTCTAGAATATCATTGAAGGAAAATAATAATATGTGACTGAAACGCTTGAAGAACTGATAGAGCATATCTTGCAATATACTCTGCAAGGCCCGATAACGTACAGAACGGAGGAGGAAAAACCAGAATACATTTATGACGCACTTACTAGACAGTGTTGGGCCGTCGATACACTATAAAAATCCATGAAAATGGATTAATCTATCTATTAGAGATTTGTAAATCATCTCGACGCTTCTTGGTTACCATTCGAGTAGAAATGAGATGTAAGAAATCAGCATGGTGTGTCGCCCAACTTGTGATCAAAATTACAAGAATCCAGGGTAATATTCACTGGAATATAAACTTATGGAAGGCATCTGAACCATTTATATCGCTGTTTATCCTCTAAAAAGTCAATGGAAAGAATAAGTTTAGTGTACCGATTTGCAAGGGTGTAATAGCCTAGATCGC
Organism: Kappaphycus alvarezii; assembly: GCA_002205965.3. Lineage (NCBI taxonomy): Eukaryota > Rhodophyta > Florideophyceae > Gigartinales > Solieriaceae > Kappaphycus > Kappaphycus alvarezii. The sequence continues at coordinate 538,044 of NADL03000466.1, forward strand.
ATAATTCGAAATTCTCATCATCGAAACACGGAAAATTCCAGAACGAGTAAAATTTAGAGTGTAGTTCGCCGGAACTATAATAAATTAAAAACCATTTGATAAGGTTTCTGCGAAAATAGGAATGAAATACTTGACCAGACTCTGAATTGGTAAATGAGATTATGATATATCAAGGCAGGTCTACATAGGAACCCCAAGGTTGAATAGTCAGTCGAAAAAATAGATGTATCCACTTATTCAAGCTTCCAACCATGATACATTTGATGTCCATCAAGTAGATGCAGATTTTTTTATAAGAGAGTAGTGAAAAACATCAAAGTCATGGAATCAACTATTGTCTTTCCTTTCTTTCCCAACCGCTAAGAACCAAGAAGAGAAAATTAGAAATTGTCTGAAGTCCGAAACAATTGCGAAATGAAGCACACACATTCATAATTATTGCGAACAAAAAAATAGTCGCGTCAGCAAGAAAATGAAATACAAAATAAATCACCAATCATCACCCCAGGAAGAAGTTTGCATTTATATTGGCGGCGAGAAACACTCGTTTGATTATCTCAAGCCCATGCATATTCAAAATTTATAAATTTCCCATTTAGGACAAGTCCAAATGGTAACATGTATCTTTTCGGAGAAAATACCCGAAAAATTCTCGCGTCTATACATATTATAGTAATTCTAATCTCTTATGTTTTATATCCCTTAATATCTAGTATGTTTATAGAGATATAATTTTTCTTCTCGGACTTGGTGTGCTGGACAAATTTCAGATGCATTACAAAACCTTGAGTATACTATTTTCTGTCTTTCTCTTAGATGTAATATTATATTTAAAAGGATATTTGTCCACGCATTATTGTAAATAAGTAAGGAACATACCATGCTTCTCATAAAATCAGAGCTACTCCGACTTCACCATGGGTTCGCTCATCCACATAGGGGGAAACTGCTGAATCTTCTCAAGCGCGCAAAGCCGCAAGAAGTCAACACAAAAAGCGTTATAAATTGCAACGTATGTCTTAGTATTGCCAAATTTGCCAAAAAACGGCCAAACCGCCGATATTCGAAGCCACTATGCCTCCAGAAACATTATTTGAAATTTGTTAATGAAGTATCTATGAAAACCATCTGGCTTAGTTCAGAGGCAATCATTCATGTCGTGGACAATACCACCCGTTTCGGCAGTACCATGTCTAGAATAATAAAGTCAGTCTGCGAAAGTAGTATGGGAAGCCTTTTTCGATATTTGGTGCAAATTATACAATATTTTTACAAGTAAAAATCGTATCGATTTTGGCAGTAACTTTCTGAGCAAAGAGTTCACGCACCTATAGAGAAAATTTTTCATTTCCCTTTTGACCTTCGGGATTGAAGCACATAATTCTTTCTTGGTTGAAGGGAGCTCCGATTATCCTTTACGAAATTATATAAAATAAAGTTTCGGAAAACTATCCTTCTGTCTCAAAACATTTACGCCTCACGCTTGCGTCGAAGGCTGTTAATTACAAAATAGTTGACATTTTTCGTTTTTTCTATCTCATTGTTGGTATCCAACTTCAATTTACAAACATAAGATCTTAATTACCTACTCGAAAAGAAATGATGGAAATTATTTACGCCGAACAGAAATAATGAACACAATCATATCCGAAAGCCGCACTTATGCTTCTCTAGAATGAAATAAAAAGAGCCAATTAGACGAAATCTACCTAGTTGATGATGAAGTGATGGTATACAGAGAAAAAGTACAGTTAGAGGTGATATCAGACCCTGACCAAAGTAGAGCACATCCTGATCTACATAAAGAGGGCAAAAAAAGTCGTTCCATTTCCAAAGTAACATTTGAAATAATGTAAACCATATAAAATCTAAACATACGATTTATAGATTCATACCGATAACATACAAAATTCAAGTAATGATAGAACAACTCTGAGGGAGTAAACTTAATTGAAATAAATACCTCCGGAGATTCCCGTTACAAACAGACCATATATTTCAAATATTAAATCACCCCACATTTCCCCGTTACAAAGAAATTCGTTTCGATGAAGCTAAGATAATTGAAAGTATAGGGGCAATTGTGGTTTCAGAACTGTGCAGGAAATGAGGTCCCCGGCCACTCAATAATTCAAATGGACGTTTTTCCTCAAAAATAAGAGTTGAAGGAATAAAAAAGGGTTTAGAAGGCTTTATTTGTTGTTCAGGGATGTAGAGAAAGTATGAAGCCCTCTTTTGCTTGTGTCAGAGCCAGTGAAAAACCACATTCAATTGTTAATCTGGTTGGTTTAGCATCTATGTTGAATTTAGGGTATTATCTAACGATTTTACAGAAGCATGTATACACAGTAACTAAATAATCATTCGTGACGTGTACTTAAAACTGTCAAAGAGTTTCGCGACTGTCCCGGCCAAGTTGGTGTAAGTCATGAGGCCACTGTGCGTTCTAGCTGACTATGGTGCCTACTGGGGTTAGAATTTGAGAACCCACCTCATTTCTGACCTTAGAATGCCAAAGTGTGCTCAAGATTAAACCCATTACTCTACATTTTCCGCCAGCAACATGAAGTTACTTTATGTGAACCATATTTTGGCTAACATGCTCAGGGCTGGATCCGAAGAGTTCTCGAAGAGAGTAAATGAAACGGAAAAGAACTTTATGTTCAAGGGCGTAGAACATAGATACAATCTCTTCATAGGTTCTAGCATTGAGTCGCGCCCAAATATATTCTGCGTACACATGAAGGAACATGTAGGCAAACTTACCTTACTGAGGAAGGACGCAAGTCTCGCATACTTTACATAGCTTCGACAAAATTTGATGCTGGTTGGGAACAAAAGTCTGTTAATCGCGTGTTCTGTCGATAAACACACCCATTTCAAAGCTGAAAAATTCGTCAACGATAATATTAAACATGATAATGACTCAATCGCGTTCTTCGCTACCTCATAAATAATGTCCAGCTGAACCTTCAGTTTCAGGAACTGAATAAGTAAATACTCCTATCGACAGTATTCCGAAGCTTTCTATGCGTCTTACATTGAAAATAGCTTGCAGTTCGGATATATAATCTCTCCGGGGAAATAAAAGGTCCCTCTCTCTTGAAGACAAGTTCAATGGCATTTTAGAGAGAAAACCTATTGGAATACTTTGTAATATTGTTTCAGTACATGTACTTACAGTGAAAGTCAAAAAGATAGGACCAGACCTGACAGATAGATGATTTTAGGCCTCACATCGACCGGCACCTTGTATAGAAGCTCTTTAAAAACTCTTAGCAGCTGTGCAAATAAATTTTTAAATAGATCAATAGCACGAGCACAATGTATAAAACAGTGAAATTGTCCAATAAAAAATATAGAACCGCCTAATTGTTAACGTTCTACTTGTTCACCATGACACTTGACACTTATTTTTGGCACCTTGTCTGGCAGAACATCAATGCAGCGATGTTTCATAATGTCAACATGTGGACGCAGCAAAGTTTCTTCCAATTAGCCCACTCTTCAAAAAAACTCCTTCTTAAGGTCGTTAATAGAGGATACTCGACGCGCGTTATGATAAGCATGCCTAGCAAGCACAGCCCAAGGGTTCTGAATTGGGTTCATATTAGGAGATCTGCTTTTCCAGTCCATCGAAGTAACATTTTGAGCATTAAAGCAGTCCTTAGAATAGCTGAAAACATGTATAAGACAATTATCCTGTTGAAAAGTCCACGTCTCTCCATAAGTAATCCCAGGCCAATCCAGTGAATGAACCTCCAGAAGCTTAGCATATTTCTTAGAATCTTGATAACATTAATAACCAACAGTCGAACTTTATACCAAAATAAGAAGAGCAGCCCCAAAACATCACACCCACATAACTATTCTGACGCTTAGAAAAATCCTTTCTTCACTTCCAATTGAATGGCAATACGAAGCATATTCATCGGGGCTGGCTAAGTTCAACTTTTCTCATCAGAGAAAATTACATTTCGCCATTGCGTTATGCTCCAGTTTGCGTCTTCTGTGGCCCACTTGACGCGATTTTTTTGTGTTGTGAATTCATGGAAAAAAATTGCTTCATTTTCTTGTATAAAAATTACCCTATGTCATGGATTGTTCTTTGGATGCTGGCAAATGAGACTCATAGTTCCAAGTGTTTTTTGAGAGCAATAGAGCTTTCACCTGTGCTTTTTTTCTTCGCTGAATAGTCGGCGGTTTTCACTCGGGCTAAGTTTTTGTAATATTACGCATTTTTTGAATTGCGGTTCTGAGACTCCTTCAGGAAGTTTGTAACAACTCTCTTTGAGCGAAGGATGCTTTGAACAATTTGGCGGTGGGTTTTTTTCGCAATGGATCGCGATAATTGCTCCCTTTTATTCCTCAGTGAGAGCTTTCCTCCGTGGTATATCGATGGTGGAATATGGGATCTGGTGGAACAAATGGGCGCAGATGATACTCTTTGCACTGATGTTGCGCTTGTATGTGTTTCAATTCGGCGCTAGTGAAAGAGGCAAGCTGCAGTCTTATATTTTTGAGTTATGCTGTAAGTTTTTTCATTGATATTGTCTAAAGTTTGAAGTGCTTGTAAGGGAAGTTTGTACTGTTTTGCTCCCCTTTTAAAGAGCTTTTAGAGATGGTATATTTCACGTTGTGGTGTGAGCGGATGTGTTGATCATATACGGTCTTATATTTTTGACGCTCATTGTAAGTAGACCACCCCATCTAACCCCATTACTGCAAGTATTGTAAAGTATTGTACATCAGCTAGTGAAGAGTCTTGGCCAACACCATTCAGTTCAGTGCTCAAACACGGTTTGACCTAGAGATAATTACAGGCACACAATCATTGTGAAAATATATATTTACAGTATGTTTGTAGAAAGAAGTTATTGCTACTGTAAACCAATTGATGTAAACTTTTTCCAGGGTTAAATGTATCTGTATCTAGGGCCAATCAGTTGCTACAGACCTCCGGCCAGCCAGCATCCTCGTCCAATGTGGACCGGAACCTACTGACACGCTCGATGCGCCGACGCAAATCGCGTATGATGTCACCATTCGCAATCCCATGGCCCGATCTTACCTCAAACAAGCTGCATTGGCACCTTGCGGGGCAGCCGAATCGGCCTACGTTCACAAGGTGGAGACCTTCGACCGCTCAGTGAGAGCTGCGTTTAACCTGACCCCGGACGCTACTTTTCCAATGCTCGGTTTTCACTTTGTTCCGCTAGCTTTCGACTCTTTCGCCGCGCCCTGTAAGTCAACCTCTGGGGTGATTGAGACCCATGCGAAATTGATATCGCGACGACTGTTCTGTACACCAGCGGCGGCCCTTGACCACCTGCGCCAACGAATCTCGTCGACCATGTGGGCTACCTTTGCAACATCGATCCTAGCGCGTACTCCCAAGCTGGGCAGCGACGAACTTCAACTATCTTAGCTTACACTGTCAGCTAGGCTTGAACGCCTTTTATAATACATGAAGTAAAGGTGATTATATATTATATATAAACAGTTGCTAAACGCAATGTAGTTGTTTCTATCATGCGAACTGTGCATGTGAGAGAGTGTTGGGCCAGGAAGAGTGTAGAGTAATTAATTTGGTAAATGGAATTGAATATCTGTTACTGTGGTTGCGTTGGTGCTATTAACGTAGTTTCAGCTCCATTCCACTACACTGCAGGACTGACTGTAAGAGTTTGAAATAATGGAAGCGTGATGGAAAAGATGGAATGGAATACAGTAACACTAAATTAAGGTTGTGCAAGTTCCACCCAATTCTTTGACGAATGTTTCCTAACTGATATTTAAATATTCAGTCAAATGGACAGTGATTGTAGTAGAATTAAGCGATGATTTACATCCGCACACTTGTGAACAGGCGGCTGTGAATTAGTCCGTTAGTGTTGATGATGCAGGATAGTGCTGGGGACAGATTCCCCCTTGGGGCCGTTTATCCTGCAGCGAAATGAAAATGTAAATTACAACCCTGGCATGAAATTGCACTTTGTTGCAAATTACATCCACATTTTGTACAATTAAAGTTTGTGCTGATACTGAAGACTGTCCTTTTCACACATGATTCATCATTAATTGATTTTCTCATTAAATATACGTTGTGCAGTATTTCAGGAACTGTTTGTTGGAAACGGCATAAAAAAACAGAAAATTTTTTAGGTGTCCTGACTTTGCACCCTATATAGAGCTTCTCCCGGAGAACACGTCACTGGTAAAGTGTTTCAAAGAAGAAGGCGTTTTGAAGAATCTCCTAAATTAAAATGAAATTTTGCTTTTGATGACCGCTTTTCTCAAAAGCTAACTGTACAATAATGGTCATAAACTTTTTTCTCTCAGAATTGCCCCTCCAGAACGACCCTGTGTTGACTGGATCTTAACTGAATGCCGAAGAAAATTAGCACACAGTACTGTACAGCACCCAAAAGTTTTTGCACCTAGTATGTGCAAAAACGTGCCAGTTCCTTATTTGTCGACGCCTCTGTCAGACTTAGTTCCACTCAACAATCTCATTATCAAGATACCCTTCCTGTGAATACTAACCCTTGTCACAGATTTCAAATGCATCGGGCGGGTCACCGTTCGCAACACTTTGCGCTTACAAGCATTGCACCACGACACTTGTCCTCACTGTGCTGTACCATCGCTGGAAGCCATTCAGTTGACGGATTTTCATGCGGGCAATTTTTCACACGCTGTACTCAGGACACGGATTTCGGTTTTCCTTGCCGCATCGCTCACCTCTGCATTCTCTATCCATCCATGTACCCTCGCTTGTCTAAACTCCTTCGTTTTTTCTTTCGCCAGCACACATTCGAGATAAACGCTGCGCCGATTAGACCGTGCTTTACCCAGATCGTGAGTATATATAGTAGTGCTCCTTGTCAGAGCGATCGCGTCGGCCGTTTTCGGCTTAATTTTCCAACCCCAGCCATCTTCAGTTCACTGTCTACGTCCCCTCCAAATTAACTCAAGATCACCTACCTGATCCCACTAATCAATATCCACTTCTTCATCTTCTTCGGTTGAATGGGAACGTCTGCGAAGCCCTTTTACACCTCGCAAATTTTGTCAACCCGGACGCACATGCCAATCACTCTACGCAGATCGCAACATCAACTGTTCAGGTAACTCATTACTAATACAAATCTTGACCTTGCAACTTCCCGCCTACGGCGTCCCCTCTATACAACTGCATTCCTACCATGCTTTCCTCAAGAAATATTTCCCTCGTGCTCCTGGCCTTCGCCACCTTATCCGTCGCCTCTCCGTCTCCGGTTGCTCAGGACCCGATCAATCAACCCTTAGTCCTAGATGCCGCCAGAGTGCTCTCTGCAAATTGGGTTTCCTCAATGAACTCGACTCTTCCCTCCCCGAATCTATACCCTCACCAATGGTCTTGGGATTCTGCCTTCATCGCCCTCGGATACTCTCACTATGACACCCGTAAGGCCATTGACGAAACAAACGCCTTGTTCCGTGCTCAGTGGTCCAACGGCCTGCTGCCGCACATTGTCTTCAACCCGAATGCGGTTGAATCATACTTCCCAGGGCCGTCTTTCTGGAAGATTGACACTTCGCCCAACCATCCTGCCACAGCACTATCGTCGGGTATTATCCAGCCTCCCGTCCATGCTATCGCTTCACTCGGCATCTATAGCAATGCCAGGACTGAGATGTTGAAAGAGCTGGCGGCTAAGCATCTCGAGGAGATCTACCCCAAGCTAGTCTTGTGGCATGAGTACTTGTACAATGAGCGCGATCCCTTGAGTGAGGGCCTTGTGTACATCCGTCACATGTGGGAAAGTGGGATGGACAACTCGCCTGCGTGGGACGCTGCTTTGGAAAGAATTAACATGGACAGTGTGCAACTGCCAGAATACAGTAGGGTGGACAAAGGGAAAGTTGGAAACCACAATGAACGGCCTACGTCGTTTTTTTACGACCGCGCAGTCTACCTGATCAAGTTGTTCTACGATAGTAACTACGACGAAGCGGTCATCTTCGAGAAGTCGCCGTTCATCATCCAAGACGTTCTGTTCAATTCCATTTTGGCAAGGGCCGGAGAGGCGCTGGCAGACATCGCTGATGTGCTTGGGAAGTCAGAGGAGGCCAAGACACATAGGGCGAATGCGAAGAAAACAAGTGAGGCCATAGCGAGTAAGCTCTATGACCCAGAGACCAAATTCTTCTACGATTTTGATGTTAGGGCCGGAGAGCTCATCAAAAGAAGGATCTCGGGCGGCCTAGTTGCACTGTACGGAGCAGACATCAGCGAGAAAGTAATGGACGGATTGCTAGAACACATGTATTCCGACGGATTCCACGGGAAGGACCTATCGGCTTGGACGATCCCTTCGGTAGCCAGGGACGATCCAGCCTTCACGAAGACCCGGTACTGGGCTGGCCCTGCGTGGATCAACGTGAACTACTTAGTTAGAGATGGTTTGATCAGGAATGCTCGTGGAAATGCCGACGTGTTGCAGGTAGCCGAATACTTGCAGAAACGCAGTTTAGAAATGGTGAGAAAGGTCGGATTTTATGAGTACTTCGATCCGGAATCAGGTTCGGCACACGGTGGACATGACTTCAGTTGGACTGCGGCGTTGATTATCGACTGGCTGTGCCAGTCCCACGGAAAAGTTGATTCCCCGGCAGAATTTCAATTACCTTCGGCAAACATTACAAGCCGCTGGGTAGTGGTCGGGTTGATCGTCGCCTACTTGGTGTACATGCGCAAATCCAAAAGCGAGAATCCGGACGAGCAGACGTTGGAGGATGTTGACCTTGAGCCGCCGGCAACGCCAAAAAGAGGTCCTCTATCGCGGAAGCCCAGGCCCAAATGGGTCTCTCTCGCCCTCGTGCCCGTGCGTCGTCTTCTACCCATATTAGGCGTCGGGCACGGGACTAGTATTGCACTGCTTTTGGACCTTCAAACCCGAACAGGTACTTTCGCTTTTGAAACCGGGAATGGAGTCAAAGCTCGGTGCAGTGGTTACTACGACCGTTGTGCGATTGTTGGGTCGAGGAAGAATTTATGAGATCGATATTGTCATAATTTTTGGTGCGCTGTGGAGATACACTATACAGCAGTGGTTCTTTCAAATGAATGCGCGTAGAAGCACGATATTTATTTATTTTTGGATCTGGATTTGCTGCGGTCATTTAAGCTAAACGACATCTTTTCCTGCGAGATGGTCATCATTTGCAGTGGTACAGTAAGCCATAATTAAATCGATAAACTAGTAGCAAAAGCGAAGCAAAGATGTAGAGATACGGGCGCATCCAGCAAAACATGTATTGACATTGCTATCGCCAGTATCGCGGTAGAATGAAGGACATGTAGGGCTGCAGGGAGCACCGGATGGACAGACTTTTGCGATGATATATTCGTAAAACCACTTTCTCTCTCAAGCGCAAGGTCCCGTCGTTTCAACCCCTTGACATCTAGTAGCGACGCGAAAGCTGAAATTCAGAGGGTATCAAGAGCTTATCATAACGCACGCTCTGTTCCGAATGGCCCCAGTGCCAATATCCACTCTTGGACACTCTGACGCATTCGCGGAGCTGACAGACGTTGCCAGGCACGTCAACGTGCGAGCAATGGAGACCTTCGGGCGGGTGCGATCCGCCCTTGCGCAAAGACGCGCTGCGGGTTACGGTTTCGCCCAGCGCAGTATGTCTTACGGCTGGTCTTACACGAGCCTTGCGATGTAGTCCCACCTGACTCTGCCTCCTTTTCTGACCCTCCAATACACAGACCGGCCCCCCCATCTCGGGAAACGGCCGCCCCACATCTCTAATCAATAAAGCGCCCCAAATTCCCCCTCTGTGGGCCAAACGACTTCCAAGACTAAGGACAAGCACGCTTTACGTTGGCAAAGGCAAAAACAGGGGGCTTCTTTCCTAGAAGGAATGTCTTTGGGCGACACCCACTCCATATTTATGCAAAGTGCAAATGCTTCGACAGGCGCATAAGGGTATACTAACTACTTCCATTCTATCCCGCACCTCACTGCACGTGGCTAACGTGCAATCTCCGGTCAGCTCCTAGCCGTGGCTCGAACTCATTTAATTTCAGTGGGGAGTGGTCGCCAAAATACGTGCGAATTGGGCAGTTGCAGAACTGGACCAGATTGCGTAGCTTAGGCGCTCCAGAATCCGTCCCTTAACACGATTGAACCGGCGGACCGACCGAAACGCGATATGTTTGGCCCAATCTTCAACACGGAACAGGGCACCGCGCGTACCAAACGCAAATTATACAAAATGCCAATGGACATGTGAGGGCGGATCCGTGTTAATGGGCAACAAGAACGTCACGGACCATCGGGCCATGTGATCGAAGTTTGGCGCCATCGGCGAGTTCAGCAGCACCAGCACACTTTTTGCAGCAGAGCGCATAGAGCTAGGGACAAACGGGAATCGAAACGTAATGCGATATGTGGTGGTGTGGTCGGTTTGTTGACAGGGGCACCTTGGACTGGGGAACAGGGTTCAACAAGGATATCAGCAGGGCGATGCGCTGTGGCAAGGAGGAGGAAGGGGACCTCCCGCACGCGAGACGGGCGGGCTTGAATACAGGCCTGGTGAATAAGTTGCGGATGGTGTTGTGGCGGTGCACAACGCCAAAACCAGGCTTGCAAATAGAGGCTTGGCCGCCGCGAGGGTCTATCCGGGCGTGACAATGATGAAACTAAATCGGCGAAGCCGATTCCTCATAGACAAGGAGATCCAGGTGCCTGCGAAGCATAACCGACCAGACGATGCTATCGGTTAATGAAATGGATGAGGGGTGGTAGGTGAGGAAGGTGCAGGCGCCAGGAGAGAGTACCGAGTTGCGATGGGCCCGAAGTCGGAGGATGCACTGTGGTCGGAGGGGTTGGGGTGTGCATCCCAGAGGATCATTCCCAAAATGCGGGCTTCAGTTTACTGGATTAGTTGAAGAAGGAGGGTTCATGGGCGAATGGAGCGCTGGAGTGAAGCTTCAGGGTCAAATTTACCAATGTCCGCGGCTGCGAACTCGTGGTTGGGAAGCCGGAGGTGCTCCGATTGATAATTGACAAACCTACGTATGAGTTAGGTTACCGTTCGATGCGGCGATACACGAAAAAGTCAGTTACACTGGCGGTATGCCACGCATGCATAGAAAGAGGGTGTGAGTGGTTGAAGTCCATGGCCGCCAAACCAGATCGGGAGCTGGACTTGGTTTCGAGTGGTCGGGGTCAGAAAAGCGTTGTCAAAGAAGAGAAGAAAGAAAGGGAGAAGTTTAATGCGTTCAGTATCTACTAAGTCGGGCGTCCGCGTCCATGTGCAATTCGCCGCATCGCACAGCAAAGAGGATATATAATCATCTTCTTCATGTATTATAAAGGCGTACAAGCCTAGCTGACAGTGTAAGCTAAGATAGTTGAAGTTCGTCGCTGCCCTGCTTGGGAGTACGCGCTAGGATCGATGTTGCAAAGGTAGACCATATGGTCGACGAGATTCGTTGGCGCAGGTGGTCAAGGGCCGCCGCTGGTGTACAGAACAGTCGTCGCGATATCAATTTCGCATGGGTCTCAATCACCCCAGAGGTTGACTTACAGGGCGCGGCGAAAGAGACGAAAGCTAGCGGAACAAAGTGAAAACCGAGCATTGGAAAAGTAGCGTCCGGGGTCAGGTTAAACGCAGCTCTCACTGAGCGGTCGAAGGTCTTCACCTTGTGAACGTAGGCCGATTCGGCTGCCCCGCAAGGTGCCAATGCAGCCTGTTTGAGGTAAGATCGGGCCATGGGATTGCGAATGGTGACATCATACGCGATTTGCGTCGGCGCATTGAGCGTGTCAGTAGGTTCCGGTCCACATTGGACGAGGATGTCGGCTGGCCGGAGGTCTGTACCCGGCACAAGGTTGGGAACTTCTTGTCTGTGAGCAAGACCGGCAGGTCGGAACATGTCGGTCGTAAGGAGGTTCCGGAGGAAGTTGTGACGGGTAGCGGCGTTGTATCCTGAGGTGCAACTCGAAGCATGGTCGCCTAAGAGGATGGACCTTGTCGCGCGAGTGTTGTGTCGCGCGATGGTGAGAGCCGCTAGTTGATTGGCCCGGCGTGCTCGTACAGTGTACAGTAGTAGTGTACACTTTACTTGTACTGTACACGAGTAGAAACCCCGGACCGGCCGCCCCTATAAGTGGACGAGAGGGCTGCCGGAGTCCGGGGGAAGGGAAGGTAGGTTTCGCTTGCCCGAAAAAGGAGAGAAGCAGAGTAAACAGAAAAACAAGCATTTCATGGTACCGCATCCAAGGTCGACTATGAACATGAACGATTCCCAGAGACCCCACGTTTCCTTCAACGGTTCCCCTTCTTCCCATGTCGCGCGCTCTCTATCTCGTACGAGAATGTGGATATGCGCGGGAAAAGCGACGAGGAAAAGGCGCTCCAGATCCTTTATCACCTCGAGGTCGCGGCGTTTGAGCGATACTACGAGGCTTTCGCGAGAGACGGAGCGTTGGCGGAGGAGGCGAAGGACTATTCGACTGTTAAGCCCAAGCTCATCGAGGAGTTTTGGAAGACCCCGAAGCCGGAAGAAGAATTGCAGAAGGCTATCAACGCTAGGTTGGACCCGAAGGACTTAACGGGATCCCTAGCGCAGTTAGATGCTCTATACAAGAGAGTTGGATTCAACGATACCGCTTCATTCGGACTGCTTCGAAAAGCAGTGACTTAAAATCAGGACATGGCGCAGTTTGTGATTTTCAGAGCTCCTACGGACTACAAGGAGCTCAAGAAGGCAGTCAAGGATTTCGTAAGTGGAAAAAAGACGTTCTGCGGATAAGAAAGTCAAGGAGCATCATCGAGTGAAGCGCCGAAGAAGATCCTCCAAAGGCCGAATGCTCGTAGTTCTCAGCATCTGGAAAACAAGGTGGATAAGTTGGCCGACCAATTCGCTGAACTATCGTTGCTCGTGAAGAAGCAATTCGAAGGAGCGACTCCGCCAGTGAAGACGGATGTAGATTATTTTTGCAGGTATTGCAACCAGAAGGGCCATGGTGGGAGCCGTTGCACGCATAATCCGCATAGGGATACGCGTTGTACAATTTGTGGGAGAAGAGGCCATCCAGAAGCAACATGCTGGTCCAAGAACCCTCGTGTCGATGATCAGCGAGGAGGAGTTTCTAGGGCCCGGTCTGAGTCTGGAGAAGAATTGAAAATGAAGAAGCCGAAGGATGATGAAAAGGTCGCCGTTGTTCAGGAATCTCGAAAAAATGGCGTGGCTGCCGCCGCGAAGAGAAGTGCGGACGGGCAGGCCCTCCCGAAGCAGAGGAGGGAAAACTTGATGGATCTTGATGCCATCTTGAACAAAGCCCCTGCTAATCGTCAGCCGATAATGGCTCCCGTCCCAAGGAAGAAGACTAAGAGAGGAAACCGCAAGTCGAAGAAGAAATCTGGTGGACTTCAGGATCATGTAGGAAAGTGTAACGTGATCGCTGAACTGGCTTCCGCTGCCACAGGATTGAACTTCGGGCGACTATTGCGCGGAGTTGCCGAGGAGGCCAGAAAGGTTTTCAGGAGATTGTTATCCAAGAGGTTACCAGTTACACAGGCGTCGATGGTTAACTCTTCAGGAGGTCCAAGCCGACTCAAGGTAGTAGCCGTGAAGTTGTATGGAACGGAGACTCATGCCCTTTTGGAAACGGGTGCAGTTCCTAACCTGATCTCTTGGGATCTCTGCAAAAGGCTTGCCCTCACCCCGACGGAAACCGATCGTCAGGTGACAGTAGCAAACGGAACTTTCGCCAAGGTTCTCGGTTGTCTCAAAGGAGTTCCAGTGTCGTATGGGTCAATAGTTGTGCATCTAGAGTTCCTGGTGGTCAGCAATGCCCCGTTCGACGTTATTGTTGGAAGCCGGACTTTGGAAGCTCTCCAGACGCGCATCGATTATGCACTACGACACGTAACGTTAGTCATTGGAGAAGAAGAGGTTGTGTTACCATTCGTCAACGAGCCGTCCAGAATCAATGGGGCTAAGACGGACAGTGAGGATTTCACGTTCCCCAAAGGTTCGGACGATGATGAATCTCTCTACCCGTTCTCGTCGTCTGGCGAAAGCGGTAGTGGATAGGATACTGACCAAGACCTGGTTCTAGCCATCATTAACAAGGAACCGTTCGTGCCTGATCTACCTCGCTCGACGAAGACTGAAGATAAGAAGGAGGTAAAAGAGGAGGTGGACCGCTCGGCTCTATTGGCCTCTAAGCTGGACCATCTCGAAGAGAAGAATCAGAAGGAGCTGGGGAAAGCTCTCAAGGAAACGGATGTCATAGCTTGGTACATTCACGATCTGGAGCCTGCTCATGTGCCGTTGGTGCATTCTTTCGAGTTGACGAACGTGACTCCGATACATTCGAAAGTCCGCCGAATGCCGCCGAGGCATAACGAAGTCGTAAGGAAAGAAGTGAAGGAATTACTGGAAGCTGGAATCATTACGCCGTCGAGGTCCGCCTGGTCCTTTCCGGTAGTGAAAGCCGCGAAGAAAGACGGAAGGCCTCGGTTCTGCGTCGACTACCGTCAGTTGAACAGGGTGATGAATCCAACTGCTGGCCGCTACCGAAAATGGAAGAAATCTTCGATGAGTTCTCTGGCGCAGAGTTCTTCACAACATTGTACCTTTACACAGTATACTGGCAGTTTAGGATGTCCGAAACTTGCAAGGAAAAGACGACGTTTGTCTCTCGATATGGAAGGTACAAGTTTGAGGTAATGCCGTTTGGACTCATGAACGCTCCAGCGCCGTTTCAAATGATGATGGATGAGGTCCCTCGCGGGTTACCTTTTATGGTTTATGTCGAAGACGTTGTCATTTTCTCTAAGACATTGGAGGAACACATAGCTCATTGCAAAGAAGTGTTCAGGAGGATCAAAGAATCGAAGCTGAAGTTGAAGGTTATCAAGTGCAGCTTTGCTCAATCAGAGGTGAAGCTGCTTGGTCACATCGTTAATTTAAGTGGTGTGAAGGTGGATCCCGACAAGATCAAGGATATTGTGGAAGCTCCGGTGCCGAAAAACGTGACGGAACTCAGGAGTTTTCTAGGACTCGCGGGGTAACACCGACGGTTCATAAGCGGGTTTGCCGACAGCTCAGCAGTGTTGCACGCGGCGACGTCTGTCATGAAGGCTTTCGAGTGGACTCCAGATATGAAAGAGGCCTTCGAATACTTGAAAAGGAAATTGACTACTCCTCCAGTATTGGCTTTCCCGGATTTCAATTCTCCTTTCTTGGTGGAAAGAGGCGCCGCTTCGGCAGCCCTTGGGGTTGTTCCCTCGCAGAAGAAAGAAGACGGGAAATCACATCCCATTCAGTTCGCTTCTCGAACGATGAAGGACCAGGAGCGCCGCTACTCCACAAGCGAACGAGAAGCACTCGCCGTGTTTTTCGCTCTTAAGAAGTTCCGAGTGTGCGTTCTGTCTGATAAGCCTTTCGCCGTTTATACAGACCATCAAGCACTTCAAACCGCGTTCAAGAAGAAAGATATTCACGGGCGGTTGGCAAGGTGGATGGACTTGATGGCGGAATACGACTTTGATATCAAGTATCGTCCGGGACTGGCGAATGGGGCCGCCGATTATCTTTCGCGAAGACCTAACGAGAAGGAACAAAGAAGACACGATGAAAAAATATCAGGAGGATTGGTAGCGACAGTGGATTGGGCAGACCCAAAGTTGGATGGTTTAGAACCGCATTTGCTAAATGTAGCACGGTTCCTTGCCGGAGAACGAGTTCAAGAAACCGAACCGAAGAAGAAGGTCGCAGTCAGACGGAGTGCGAAGAGTTTAATGCTCTGGAACGACACCTTCTTTCGTCGCGAGAAGGACGGGCTTCGTCTCGTGCATCCGATTGGTCAACGATCGGAGATACTGGCAACTTTTCATGATGATATTGGACACTGGGACGTCGGTTCGACAAGAAAGTCGAACCGACGTCCCAGTGGTTCGGGAGAGATCGATTCTGGTGGCCTGGAGTGTACTGTGGTGCCACTGAATATGTACAAGGTTGGGATAGAAACATTCGAGAATGTTGCCGACGTATCATTTGAGTTTGAGAGCTCCCGTTACTGGACTCTATGAGACCTTCTCGATGTAATTCGCTGGACCAATCAAGCCTTCAAAGACTGGAAAAGATTTATCTGATCGCTGTGGAACATATGACGGGGTGGCCCATAGCGTGGGAGACGACGGATTTTACTGCCGACACCGTAATAAGGTTCATCGAGGAAGAGATGATAACACCGTTTGAACCACCAAAGAGAATCGTCTCGGATAACGCGACTGCATTTATGTCTGGATCGGTACAACAGTACATGAAAGAGAAGGGAGTCGAGTGGAAGGCGGTGCTTGCTTACGCGCCGATGGCAAACGGCCGTGCGGAGCGGATGGTGGGAACTATCAAGCACGCGCTCAAAAGGTCAATCGTCCGCGGTGGGGCAGACTGCGCAGAAGCCCTCCCCAAAGTCTAATAAGGTTATCGCAAAAGCGAACGAAGCGACGCCCCATCCCCTTTCCGACTGATGTATGGAATTAATCCGAGGATGCTGGCCGGTGATTTGGTAGCATTTCTCAGTGACGGCGGCCCCCATCATCGGCTTATGGAGACCTTGGCTGGTTCTATGACGCGGGCTGGCGTGGTGAGGAAGACTAGCGAATCCTGCAAGACCAAAGGAAATGTCAGGGAGCTCGAAGTTGGAGATTACGTGTTGGTAGCGCACGGTGCGGTCTTCAATAAGGGGCGCAACTGGCCGGCCTTCGACTCGTATTTCTATGGACCGTGCAGGATAACTAAAGCGAACCACCCTCGCTACGAGTTAATGTCCTCCACCGGTCGCGTTACAAGGAAGGCAATTCACGCTTTTCGGATTGTCCCGTATCAGAAGAGATCAACCCATTTGTTGAATGGATCAACCCATTTGTTGAACTAAGGGAAAGCAAGAAAATCAAGGAAAAAAGAGAAGAAGAACCAGGAATCAAGTAGATTGAAGGGCGAGGACAGAGAAGAACGCATGATAGAGGGCTGGGTACTAAAGAAGCACGCAGAGAAATCGTAAACATGGGGGATGGGGTTTTGAATCTTGAGTAACTAGGAGTGGCGCTTCTGCCTCCTTCGTTTTCCCTCATCCTCCCCTCGCGCTTCCGGACGGACAAGGAGTTGCAACCAGGACGCCGCTTCCTGCGCTCTCCTGCAGTCGCGAGCACCGCCTTCCGGACCTCTAAAATAAAAATGGATGAAGAATTACCTCCGACTACAAGCACTCAGAGGCGCCGAGAAGGAGTGGAATAGAAAATAACCAGAGAGACGTTGGGGGAGGAACTGACGGGCTTGCATGCCGTGCAGGCAAGAGGTGAACCGGGAAACAGAATCGTGAAACTCTTGACGGGGAGGGGAATTACGGAGCCTAGCGACGTGGGCGGCAAGGTGGCGGAAGAACTGTACACCTTCCGGCCCGAGGGCACCACAGATGTCGATGCCGACTAGAATAAGCAGGATATCGGAGGAACGGCAAACTTCCCCGTAGTGTGAATGTTTGGACCGTTCGACGAGGGCTGCTGCGGCGGCTCCGTACGGGGTGCCCCGTTGGATTCGGGACTGGACGAGAGAATGGTCGACAGTAACATCCAAGGCTGGATTGCTGTGGTCAAGGCCGTAAGCTCCTGGGATGTAAACGTAAACATGAAGCACCATTGGCGAAGGAGCAGAGGTGGAGCTAGATGGAAGGGGTGTTCGAGTAGAGCGGTAATGCCAACATCCTTGCAAAAGCGGTGCGGAGAATTGCGGAGGGCGTTGTGACGGCGGTTCTGACCGCCTTCGTAATTGCAAGTAAGAGCGTGCTTACCATCGAGATCGAGAAGCGGGGCCACCTCATTACAGCATCTTGAGCAGACGGGACAGATTTTGCTGCCAGGAGAGAGAATCATTCCGAGACGGAGGGGTACAGCAACAACCTATGATTGCGTGGAGAGGTATGTACCACGGTGGGGTGAGGGAGAGAGGAGAACGCATTGAGCTTGAAATGTTTTTTGGGCCGTCGAGAGGCTGAGAAAGGAGAATAAGTTGACGGAGAGAGGAGAATATGGGACCTCCGGGCGTATACCGGTTGTTTTTCAGCACTTCGGTCGTTCGCCCGGAGAATGGTTGCACGTCGGGCGTATACAGGCTGTTTTCAGTACCTCGGTCGTTCGTCCGACGGAGGTGGAAAGGTTGAGTGTGTTAGAAGGTTGAAAGTGGACTGGGTTACACGGGGGAGGAGTCGTGGTGTGGTAATGAGCTGGGCGGGGAGAGTGGTGATAAGAGGGCCCCCTATATGGGGGGGAGCTGGAGTCTGCTGAGCTTGAGTCCTTTATTATCTTGTGGCGCCTGTGGCCCACAATGAGTGGGTGGGCGTGTCGCGCGAGTTTTGTGTCGCACGACGGTGAGAGTCGCTAGTGGATTGGCCCGGTGTGCTCGTACAGTGTACAGTAGTAGTGTACACTGTACTTGCACTGTACACGAGTAGAAAACCCGGACCGGCCGCCCCTATAAGAGAACGAGAGGGCTGCTGGAGTCCGGGGGAAGGGAAGGTAGGTTCCGCTTGGCCGAAAAAGGAGAGAAGCAGAGCAAACAGAAAAAAATGCATTTCAGACCTACCAGGGGGAGCTGGCCGGAGTACGTAGAGTATGTTGAGCCCGACAGACAAAATTAGAACAAAGATAGAGGTTGATGATGGAGCGCTCAAGTGATGGCCAGCATCAATTCGGAAAAAAATCTGCTTACCGCGTGAAGTGAGTGAATAATTGCACCAGTGCTACAGTAATTTAGAGTTTTCAATATAAACCGGTTCTCCCACGTGTCTAGTCCTAAGTCCTCCAAGACCATTGTTTGAGTTCTTCACAATAATAAACCGGCTTGCGAGTAATCTGGGGGTGTACTGGCTCCCTAGTAACCGCTTACAGATAGATCAACCCTGTACTGCTACAACTGAAAGGACAATACGACAGATCCATAATTACAGAAAAGTGTATACATTACAGGTTACTGCATTTATTTTCTCCCTCGAAATGAATTCTTACAATTACAGAAAATTGTATACATTAAAGATCACTGCACTTATTTTCTCCCTCGAAATGGCTCCTTACATAAACAGAACTGTAATGGGTAACTATAGAGCGACAGAGCAGCGACAGAGCAAGTATCTACATGCTGTACTACGAACGAGCATTGACAGTAAAAATCAATGTCATACACCGCTGACCTCAGAGACATTCACGTCGGCAAAGTTCGCTACCCATTTTCAGCCGTTTTCTTAAGCCATCATTGGCCTGGAGGATACGGAAGTTGCCTTCCAGCTTCTGTGAAGTTGCTTCGGGGTATCAAAAATTGGCTACCTATTGCGAGTAGTTCCCACGTCATCCACTGCCGAGGGCACAGCTATGTTTGACGTTATGATGGAGCTTTGCGTCCGCAAACTGGCAGGGGGTTCTGGATTCAGAGGTCTTCCGTGAACTCCGACTTCCAGTGAAACCACTGAATACGAAGAAACCATCCCTTGGGATTGGATTCACTACCGCAGAAAACATCGCTGCAGCGGCATTCCTTGCCTCCAGGACGGCCGCCAACAGGTTGAGAAGGGCCGACATGCCAACTTCCATAAGGAACTTTGTCACCTACAACGATGCTTTACACGCCCACCGGACTTGGTCACTCTCGTGTCTGCAATCAATTATTCCGCCATTTAGTACCTTTTGCTCACATCCCACTCCATCGCAAAAGAAACTGACGCAGTCTATTCAGAAGTGCAGACACAGGTTCCCCTCGGGAATCGAAGAAGGCGGGCTTTCCGAGCTTCAATAGCCCTCCCTGGTGCGAAGGAATGGGTGTATTTCGCCCCGTGCCCTGGCCTCAAGATCAGTACTGACCCCCGCAAATTCGCAGTGTTGCTCCATTGCTACTTTCAAGTCACGCGGTCCTCTTCCGGCGTGCGTGCAGGAGACGTCATTATCCCGAAGCAATCGATGCTTTCGGAGACCATCTCCTACACTGTATGTATGGCGGGCAGTGAAAGCGACGATATGACCGCCAGGTCGTCCTCCTTGCACAAGACCTGCGGAAAGCCACCTGGCACCCTGCTTTCGAACCGCGGGACGGGCTCCATCGCACGACACCAGACATCGAGCGATGGTAAGCAATGGAGGTACCAACTTCTTCGACGTCACGTTCTTCAACTTCTTAGTGCCCTCCCACAGGGGTTGTGCACATTCAATCCGCTCACTTCCCTCAACGCCACCATATACGTGAAGTATAGAAGATACGAATCTTTATCGCAACCTCCACAAGGGTAGGCTTGAGCCAATCCCTGTATCCACTCTCGGAGGCAGGCACCCGGATATCTACAGGCTGCTAACCGACGTCACGGGGACGTCGAGTTTAGGATAATGGAGACCTATGGCAAGGTCCGAGCCTTGCTCACACAATGGCATGCTGCCGCGTCCGTAATGTTAAACGCAACATGTCTGTTGGCCGGTCTTGAGCCAGCTTTTTAAGGAAAGTAATGAGGAAACATTGGTCACCGTCCATGAGACTCCGGGCCACATCCGTACATATCTTTCAAAGAATAAATTACCCACTTCTTCCCTGCTGACCTCATGAATTGTATCCATGAGCCGCAAAGAATCAATTTCCATGACCGTGAAGTGACCCTTTTTGCTAGTAACCCCTCAAAAGCTGCACGTCACCCATCTTTGAGCCACGAGAAGGACTCCAAAAGCCACATAAGGACTGTAAATACAGGCAAAGGGAGGCACTAAGAAGTGTTATGTTAGTTGACATAATGTAATGAGTAACATAGCCGAGCATAATTTTCAAGAATTACGACACTCCCAAATGACCCACTTTGTTAGGTAACCTTCTTCAACCAGGTTGCAGCCTCCAACAGGAGATTTCGATACTTCAAATAGATTAAATTCCTGACAGCTGCAAACTACGTGATTCGCAGAAAATAACAATGCTGAATTGCGATTTCCGTCAGAGGCAGAACCATACTTGTGCAACTAGTCACACTCGGGCTTCGGGACCAGGATTTTTATGTATTTTTAAATCAAATTGCGATAAATTCGACTCTGGTGGCCGCGAAAACAAACAGCAAGGTTCTAAAAGTGTCGAAGCGACGAAATTCCACAGCGGCTTACATATTGAATTGAGCCTGACTAGTGGCTCGGCGGCAGGGGACCTTTTAGGAAATAGGAGAAATGGCGCTAGTATGAGAACTGTAGGGATATATGACTTGATTGTTTTAAGAAGTCGATGAGTGACTATTTTGAGTATCATAGGGTAGAGACTAGTAAACTTCTCAACAGGGAAGTGTGAGCAGTTTCATGAAGATATTTGTCTCTGAAGATGAGTGTGATGGGGATTGATGCTTTGAAAGAAATTCGTGCTTAGATATATATCTGATATGCGACGATGGTTATCTTAATATGATGTTATACCCAATTCGAGATGTATTTAAACCAATACATCATTCGCAGTAAAATAACACCCCTCATTCCCCCGATTTCGGATATTATGAAAGTTTTGAATTGGAAGTCATTATCAGAAATCCTGTCTGTGAGATAAGAGGGGATTAATTAAAATTTGAACCCTAAAAAATTAGTCAGGATTCATCCTGAGTAGGAACGTATTATTCTAATGCCATTTCGTCTATGGGTAGATCAGAAATCATGAGAACAAAGAAACATCGCCACGAGGTCTGTAAATAAATAAAGAATAAAACCAAGCATATTTTTGGAATGAAGAAGTGGTGGTTTTCGACAAGAAGGGTCAGAATCGGCCATACCACTAACCTTATTAATCATTTAATTGAATTGAATTGAATTGAATCCATTTAGTAATGTCGTAAAGCGCTGCACCTTGCTCCGATGAATCCGTGATCCGTTGTATGTATTACAGATCTCATGAAAGTAAGCAAACATATTGTATACGTTCAGTATTTCACGATACGGGAAGAGGCATGCACAAACTTTTTATACTACAAATGGTGGTGAAAAGTGATATAATATCTTTTCATTACACACATTTTATTTCATGTTGCTCACACACCCACCGAAGCAATCATTTGTAAAAATAGTATGGGAAACATTGAATAGTTATTACTGAGCTAACGTAATAGAATGACCATGTTTTTCATTAAAAAACTTTTACATACCCATATGTAAAATTATTTGGAAAATTGACCTTCATCCTCAACTCTAACTTTCAGCAGTTTACAGTGTTAGTACAAAATACATTGATTTTTTTAATACTGTACTGTTAAACACTCTGATATCATATCTCACTCTCAGTGAAATAATTATTCTAGAAACTCAGGCGTCCGTACTATATCAATTACTAATGGAAAATTCAATTGCAATTTTAACCTCATGGAACGTAGAAAAGCATTTAATCCGTCCATGAGGGGTGAAATTTGTGATACTTTAGTGCATGAAAAGTGGGGCTACTTGCTACCTGAGTGATATGAGGGCGTAGGTACTTCCTTCTATGTAAAGAAAACACAAGATAAATTAAAGCTTGAGTACTGCACAAGTCACATAATTTATCTTTAATTTTAGTTGTTACATAGTTAATAAAGCTTTGTTTAGAGAGTTAAAGTTACAGCAATCACGCCTCGTGGTAGCCATCTAGCGATTTTTCATTGTTCTTATTCTGATTTCTTATTTCCATGCTAAGAAAAACAAGTAATTGAGTTAATTTACTGCGGACGGCAGGCAAGCATATTTAACAATCACTAAAATGCCCCAAAGCTCCCCCTTCACTCAACTTCATGAAGCAGAAGTAGGAAAAATATGCAAAGTGATGTGTTCTCCACAGAAAGGAAAGTACCTGTAACAATTTGTGTGCATTAATTATATAGAATAATATTTTTTTGTAGTCAAATAATCAGCTTGTGACTCTCATAGATCGGGTATTATGAGAGATAGGACATTGCAAGAGACGTCGCTTGCTGTGAGTTTGAGTACAAGGGACTAGAAAGTGGTAACTGGCCATTGATACAAAGGCAGAACACTGTTTCACCCATTATTAATTGGGAAGAGCTACCCTTCCCACAATTTGATGAAATCCCTTTTCAATATATGTATCACTACTGGAAGCGTCTATGATATTACTGATATGATGTTGTAGATTTAAAACTATATTCCGCTTAAACTGGATGATTTTCTGAAGTACGGTTATGTGTTATTGTATAAGGATACCTGTCATTGACATCTGTTGTTTAATGAGCGCCATACGTTACGTACATCAGTTTAAGATTATTAACATGATAACACCGAAATTTGAAACGTTTTAAATACAATAGACTTCAATTCGGACGTGAATGAATACGAAGTGTATGATGAGATCAATTTATGACTTAGTTATGAGCAGTCAGTACCATATCCCAATAAAATTAATGGCCAAGAAAAAGAAGAAGCTGCAATAATATTTTCAAAAACAGGAAAAATAAAATTGTGGTAAGGCATTAATGAGAGGGGTAATTTTGGGGTATTTTAATGCATGGAAGTGGAAGATGTGGTCGGCTTTCTTCGTGCCGCAAGTGTAGTGAGAGTGAAAAGACAAGCCTTAAATTTAATTTAATCCAAAAACTATTTTGAAGACATTGGAAAACCGTCTTTGCGGACCAGGATCAATTTGAGTCGGAACAATATAATTTAAATACAACTATTTGCGATTTTTTATGAAAGTATTGTACAGTACTGTACGCATATCCATTTTCAAAGGCGGAACACAGTTGGTTCTTACACATCTCCAATTCTACTTTTCAATCGTTAAAAAACCTCCACTTCACAGCTACTGGTCCTTAAGGTCTAGCATGTAAATAGAATAAAGACCAAAAAAACCTGTCTATCAAATAGTGATGTAAATTCAAAATATATCCGCATATGATTTTGCTGCCCACATGGAAAACAATCGGACTAAGTAAACGTGCTTAGTAGCCAACTCGGAGAAGCAGTCGAAAAGTTCGGCATTGAACATTTCCAATCAAGAATTCGAGTGTCGAAGAAGAAGTAGCGAGGGAGATTTTGGCAAACCTTTGAATAAAATGCTTGAGAAATGCTTTCACGTCTTTGCCACTGACAACTCTGATATAATTGGCGACATTCTCGAACAATTTAATTCGTAACACAGGCATCTGGAGATTTTCGATCGAGGTCCGGGCGTCGTGTATGTAGAGAACTACGTCCGCGATCTCCTCGGGAAAAAAGCGATGATTAACGACAATACACCGTGAGTCGAAAGCGTCCAAAAAAATCAGGGGAATCAAATTACTGAAAAGTTGGAAACCCCAAGATTCAAGCCTAACGGTGTCTCGTGGTCCATCTGTCGGCATAGGATACTCTGAAAATGGTTCGAATATTGAGTAACCGAAGAAAAAGGATCCCCGAGTATCTATTGCCACTTTGCGTACTGATGTAGTATCAGTAAACGAAGAACATTTTAAGTCCGCAGCATCACCGACGAAAGATGCTCGAAAATTTCAAATCAACTACACGGAAATGGATCAAGATTACTGTAGTCCGGGCTTAAAATCCCCTAATGGAAAAAGAATGTCAATTCAGTAATGCAGGGGATATCGAACTTCATGGCAACAGACTGCTTCAGTCCAAAACAGTACATTCGCAATATGAAGAGGGTTTGTGCACTTCGAAACACTATCGACGAAATATGCGTGGAATTGAGAATAGATGCAATCAATCGTTCGTAAGGCTACCAGGAAGAGATATTGAAAACGGGAAGAAGCGTGTCACCTGCAATAAAACCGAAGAAAGTATGGAATCATACAGGGGAAAGAGTGGAGAACTGGATAGATCTGGTACCCCAGACTACGACTTTCCTCAGTACTACGACGAAATCGTCGAAATATCGGATGCCGTTAGTCTGAATTCGCTGCAAAACTGGCGTACTGTGCTAATGGACGATAAAAACTTGTATTATGCTCTCTCCTGCCTCTGTGGTACTATCTGTCAGCAAGAAGAACATATTTTCCTTTGCACTGAAACACTATTTTTATCAGAATTACGCAGACATAGGGAAGCAGTACGTGTATATTGGATGTATAACCATCCACAGCTAAAAAGAAGGAGATTTGGCACACGTGCGCGGACCTCTCATTACATATTACCGTGGTGGAGTGAAAGAGATAATTGGATAATTGTATACATATACGGATTATCGCAGAGCTGTGTGGTTTTAGACAAATTGATTGAAACAAAAGTGTTGGATACTGATGACTTCGGAGCAATTTTCGTAATTGGAAATCGTAAGTTTGAAGTCTCTATGTACACTATATTCACTCTAAAGAAATTTCTCAGTAGCTCCCTCCGGAGTCATCTTGTATCCAAACATGGTCATGGTAGAGAGTTTCGGGAAAGGAAACTTTTGCCATTGCAAAAGTCGATTCCCGTCTAATGTATGGGTTGTTTACCGTTAGGGGATCTGGCGATGGAAACAGCAGATTTACGTCTGGTGCCTTTACTGTGACAACTGCTGCATTTTTATGAGAAGAAAATTGGAGAAACCGTGATTATTTCTACAAGTTAGCAACTAGGATGGAATATTCGACAGACCTGTGTCTAGAGGAAGTCCAAAATATATGCCTATGGGTGAAATTTCCGTTCCTGTATTATATCCGAATGAATATGTCGATGAGATCCTTAGGAGGATTTACATGTCGGTCAAAAATTTGAAAAAGCCCTTCCAGTGAATGTGCAGTTATATTTAATCTAAACTCACTGATCAGTAGAATATATCAAAGCTATTCACAATTGCTGGGAGTATATGTACGTACTCGGATTTTCGCAGAGGAAAGCATGAAATTATAAAGCATGCAGTCCAATGATCGCTCTTTACTGATACAGATCATGTCTATAATACATCAGCACACCTGCGAAGCGATTTATAATCGTAGATCAGGGACAGAACCTGTATGTTCTCATCCTCGAAGCTTAAGTACTCACCCCTTAGATACTTTACCAGTACGTGAAGGTATATGACTGCCAAAGTACATTGAAAGCGGTATTTCGAGAATAGGGGGCAGGGCTGCAGATTTCAGACCTAACCATACTTCTTTATACAGGAAATACGTACAGTGTTGTGTAGAATCACAGAGGAGCAGTGTCAGCGCATAACATGAAAATGGTAAATACGGCAAAAATACCCTATAAATTGCTGGCAGTAAATAGTATTTCTTTACCATATTCGGAAAATACAGTAGGGCAGTTGAACTCTAAAAGTGCTCCTAAAATCGAGGTTGCCGATGCGCACTGGGGGTTGGGGTAGTACATTAGGGTGTAAGGGCAGAATGTGCGAGACAAGGGCGGTAGAGCGGCATAGCTGACAGTAAAAGATAATCATTTAACATGTACAGTAAATACTGTACCATGTACAGTAAATACAGTAGGGGGGAGGATGGTTGGTGCGGTAGTGTAGATGGCGGAGTGCGGCAAGTACAGGTCGAAAAGTGCTGGCCAAATCGAAGTTGCGGTCTCAAAGTGCTGCCGAAACAGTACTTGCGGATGCGCACTGGGGGCGGGGGTAGTAGAGTAGGTTGCAAGGGCAGAATGAGCGAAAAAAGGGCGGTACGACGGCATAGATGACAGTAGAAGATAACGTATTAACATTTACAGTAAATACAGTATGGGGGGACGGTTGATGCGGTGCTATAGATGGTGGAGTGCGGTAAGTGCAGGTTGAAAAGTGCTGCCGAAATCGAAGTTGCGCCTTAAAGCGAAATCGAAGTTGCGCTCGAAATGTGCAGATCAACTCTAGGTACGGTACGAGAAGTTTTGGAAGAACTAATTTTGCATCTGATAGTGCTTTAAAAACTGAGCATGAGAATGGTTGCAAATTTTGTCCCTACTGCTTATTTTTTATAGACTGCATCTCACTTTTTCTGGATGCAATTTCCTTCTTATTGTTGGCAGCACTCATTCGTTTTAGGAATGATATCTTTGATTATTGTTACGCGACAGTATTACTTTAGTTTTCTGAACATTATGCATTTTTTTATCTCCTGAACATAAGAAATATAGATATACTGGGAGTCTGTATTCATACATCAATACTGATTCTACGAGAACACTAAGTTGCATGTGAGATTCTACCTCAAAATGATTTTATTTCGAAATATATAAATGTAGCGTCGAATACTGTTAACTTTCAGTGAAAACTTCTGGTACATTACTTCGCAGTACGATCTATTTTTGCGGCTGCTATATCGGTACCACTTCTTTTAATGCGGGTGAATCGAGAAATTATTCTAGGAGCACCTCTTTTTGGTGTTTTTTGAGTAGAAACCAGTACCTTTTTCCATGTCTCAGAATGCTAACATACTGTTGGTAACTTTCCAACAATCACCATGGCTTCTCTCGCTCTGGACAGAGCGACAAATGCCGTTCCTTTGTCATCCATGAAGCCGGTCACCACCCCAGTGACTGAGTTCCGGGATTTGAAAGTACCCGCAGTTGAACATCTGACCAAGTATAGAAAAACAACATCGAATTGAGAACCTTGGCATGATCGAAAATCATGACAGTCACATCGTTTTCCATTCCTTCTCTTTGGAGAGTACTGTAAAATTGGGATAACTGCTTTCGATAAAGCGTCAAAACACCGAACATTGCTGCTGACATGTTTGGTTTCCAACTCTTGATCATTGAGACTATCAACTTTGCCTCGAAGAGGTTTGGGTACCCAGCCCGCGGGAACATTTTTTCAGAGGAATTTTCATACGTCTCCTTTGTATCACGAATGTTGACAACCCCAAATTCCATTCCATTGAACAAAACACTATCTGCATACTTCATGCGATTCCGAGTTGTATCGGCGAGTCTTCTGCCATTCTTTACCTTTCCTGCATAGAAAAAGCTACTGACTAAAGATTCGATCTGTTCCGCGCTTCTCATCTGCTCATTCACTAGGAAGTTAGTTGGAGGATACAGATCCCTCATGCAGTCATTTCTCCTATACTGCTGCGTATTACCAGCCAAATCACCAGCATGTCTACCTATTCCGCGTTCCATGAAATGACCACGGGTTTTCCGATGCTTCAGCCACTGTTTGAAGGTTGACTTCGCGAAATGGCTTTTCTGCTGTGGGTCATCAAAAAAAACCACCGTTATTCCAAATCGCGGCGCGCCGGTGTAAGAAATAATTTTTGGCAATGCGGGTATGGTCGAAAGTTCGCCCCCCAGAGACGCCTCGTCCACAATAATTTTGTCAAAAGGATGAATATATTTCCAACCCGTTACCAAAGCAGATCCGAAATTCGTGAATATGGAACGAAAGTGGTTTAAAATGTCAATACTTGTAACTTCAGAATCATCCTTTTTCTTTTTTTGAATAAGGTAATCATTTCCCTTCTTTTACAAAGTCTTGACACTTCGCGACCCATGACTTGTCGAACGTTTGAATGCTTACCAATGCACACAGGTTTCAAAATTTCTTAGTTCACCCGTCTGACACTGTTCAGGTATTTCAAAAACAAGTCATCCAATGCGGCATTGCTTACGCTTAAAACCAAAACTCGGCAGTTGAAAAGGTCAGGCGGAGTCATATCTGGATCCCTTTTATACAACATTAATTTCTCCGCGGTAAGGCGGATAAGCATATTCGAGGCGTGGCTCTTACCTGTTCCGGGGCGACCATGGCAGAAAATGACTTTCTTGCAAACCATGTGTTTGAATGTCCATGCATCTCACTCCTCCTGAGGTTAAAATCAAGTTTGTGCTGAGGAAGACAGCAAATTTGATTGTGCACGAAAGCCCATGACACGAGAACCTCAAACTGAACTCCATTGAATGTCGGTGAACACGTTGAAGTAAAGTAAAGCCCTTGATCGATCGCCTGGTTCTCTCAAAAACTTCTATAAAGCATTCATTCCGTTTAGTAGAACTGGACAAATAGCTGTGAGCTTTCCGGTGGGCTCTCTCTGTACACCTAACCCCCTTGTGACGGAAACAATTGAGAGAAGGAACTCTTGTTCATAAAACACCAACTATATGGCCAATCCTGCCTCTAAGAACCCTGTGTGAATTGTAGGATGAGTATAATGCAGGCCAAAAACAGCGGCTGAAAACATATTATACTGTACAACTCCACTCTACACTTTGTAAACCTTGACGGTATAGTTGGAGCTCGCGAATACACTCAAACCATTACAAAAATGGTTGTTCTTCTTCGAATCATCCAAAACTAAGATTTTTAGCCAGTACTGAACATTCTGATCCTGACAATTAGTCTCCTGTTTCAATAGAGTGGTCTTCTCTATCACAAATTTGTGAAGAGAACATCTCGGACGCCCCACCTCGAAAAGTTGCAATTGAACCGAAGATTAACGGACCAACTCACCAAAAATCCCCAGGAGATAAAGACACTTTCCTACTCTCCAATGACACAGAGGCGCTGACATTTGCAAGGTTAGCTTCTCCACTCAACACTCCGCTGTCCTCTTACACTGAAGCGCGTAAAATGACTGAAGAGAACCTAACATGTCTATCTTTCCCCTCCTGGCGAGCCCATACAGTTGGGTTTAAGTATACAAGTATTTTGAAGGTTCCTACAATTCCGCACCATGATACAATCTCGTTTCCATGGCTCAGCCCAGGTGGTCCAATTAATTCTTCTCCCATCGGTGCAAATGAATACGTTGGGATTATTCCAAATGCACATTCGTCGACCAGATCCATACAAGCTTGTGCGACCGCCTCGGGACCAGATGTTATGCAATACTCGAGGTCCTTTGTTGGTTCACCTCAAATCCAACCGATGCGCTTCACTGAAAGTAGTCGAGAAATGGAGGTATCGAGCTAAAGCAAAATTTCGAAAGCAGTCCTTTCCGAGCTGTGGTGACGGAATCTACGATTTGAAAAGACACCCAACGAATTGAGAAAAACAAAAATGAGGTAACTGGAGTTGCTTATGATGTCAAGGGAAGAGTCTCCCAAGCTAATCAACCACGGAGGTTGTTCCTTGATGTTACCAAGTGCGGATTTACTTAAGGAATGATGTCTTCTTGCTGCAGCTGACTCGAAGTGTACCTCTTGGATATCATCAGCAGTGGTAACTTCTCCTGTGGTTTGATCATTAGTAAAATTAGAGTGTAACACGGTACGGTTTGGATTGTTGACACCACTGGACTGCCGTTATACGCGGCTCGGTAGGATGACATGCGATGCATCGATGGTCGGTATGTCAACATGAGTATTATTGATGGTTGCCCATAGCTTGTTTGCAATGTTGGAAAGTGAAAACAAATTCTGCTCCACGTCATTCTTCTTTTCTTGAAGGGGTAATTTGTCTTCAAAGTCGGCCACAAGGGAATGAAGAAGCTCCCTGAAAATGAGAGGATGGATAAAATTGAAGGAGTCAATGGGCTTGGTTGCGCCTGTAGCCCTGGAGTCTCGTTCTCGACCTTCGCTCTGGATTTTTCGGCCCAAAAGTTTCCCTGCCCTGTACATCACATCATAGCCCAGCATAAAAGCCTTTTGCATACATTCATATTCGTATAGCGAATCATAACTTGAAGAAGATAATAAAATACCCAAACGAGTTCCAATATACATATGTTGCCGTTCCTCCACATTGGCTAAATGTATGTTATTCATGGATTCAATGAAATTCTGAAGGCTTTTTGCAGTGCTTTCCTTGGGAATAGTTTTGAAAACGTGCTCCATTATGCTCACAACATGTATGCAGACTTGTTGCATGAGAGCTCTTCCTGCTGGAGGAAAGAAATCACGGGGGGATTTCACTTTCCAATTGCTCAGCATTATGATACCAGCAACGGATTACCGGTTGTCTGCAGACTTTTTGATGTCTTTGACCTTGAGTATATAAAAGGGAGGCATGAAATCCTCGTTCAAACTTATATCTTCACCCAAGAACTTCCTTCGTGCCAAGCCCACTTTGCGGAAAATCTCTTTCCAGAATTCTTCAAATTGAGGGGACTTCGAAGCAAAGGGGGGTAGGATAGCTGCCTGCTCAGCACTGATTCTTGCAAACAAAGCAGTGAGAGGGCCGCAGAGTTTCTCTGTGGCTGTCTGGGCCCTCAAAAACTCTCAAAGACGGTGGTACACAAGGTGATCGTGAATGAGGTCTGCGTACAACTTGACACCGTGGGACTCTTCTGCTCCTTTCCATAACCATGTCTTAATCGATCGTTCCACAGAATTCGCTGAATGAAGAGATGTTGCTTCCATGGAGTCCAAATGTTCGATGAATAGTTTTTGTGTGCAAGTGCAATGACTGGATTTGAGACGACGCAGAACACTATACTTGCCACGAATACGGACCAACGAGAAATCTTAGTTTGAAAGAAGCGGTATAAGAAGAAGTGAAGAATTGAAAATGGTACTCCAAGAGACACTACCAGATGAACTCAAAGATACGTCACTTGGCTTCGAAAATGGTGACGTGATTAGGTCAAATCGAAGCACAACAATCACATCTCTTTGATTGATACTAGACCGGAAGACCAAATCAAGAACGTAAAGGAAGGAGTCGTTGTTCAGTTTGACCTCTGGAGCTTTCAAGATACTGTTCTATTCGGTAACTGTCAAAGACTGCTGCTTCTTTTCGAAATCCTCGTAATTGACAGCCGTCGATGTATCGGGTTTTGAATCCATTCCAGCAACTTCAATTCTCTTCTTCTTCTTTCTTGACGTTTTCTTCGGGATCACTCGAGGTCTATGACTTCTTCCTGTTTTCGCTTCGTTTCGGAGCGCCCATACTTCGCGCCGCCTCATATACATACCCCCAAATTTTAAAGAAAGGTCGAAAGGTGACCTCCTCACGTGAAAAAGTCCGAGACCTGGGAATTATTTTCCATCAAATCTTCAGCATCATTAGTGATCTCGTCTTGAGGCTCTCTTTTGTCCTCAACTTTAGGGGGATGGGGAAAGAAGCTGGTTGGAGTGGTGTATCAGTCGATGCAGAAGCAATTGCAGATGCCCGTACCCCAGTTTTCTTTGGAGCCTTCCTTCTTCCACGTAGTTTCTTGACTACTTTCGACACTCGCTTCGGCGTTACCTTCACGTTCTTAGGCTTTTCCTCCTTATTCATCGTTCCTTTTCCTCTTGCAATGAACATAATTTCTTTATCTGTATCGCTAGATTCTACTCTAATTGTCCTTTTACGTAGGTTTCTTCTCGTGCGTGGCGGTCGCAGGATCTCAATTTCATCCCCTTGTACGCCGGGGTGAATCTCCCGTTCGTTGAACTGAGGAGATACAGTTGGTTCCGGCTGCGCTTGCGGGAATGATACGGACGAGAGGTCATTTCTTCGCGTATTACCGCGACGGCCTCTCTTGGATGGAGGCTTTGATCTAGTACTCATCTTGCACACCGTCGCGAGGAATATGCATGGAGAACAAAAGTAGGGGTACTGAGGAAATGAAGCGAGGAATAAGTAGTTAGAACAAAAGTAGGGGTACTGAGGAAAGGTAGCGAGGAATAGACAGAGATAGCAAAAGTAGGGGAATTGAGGAAAGTTAGCGAAGAATATGCAGGGAGAACAAAGAAGAGGTACTGAAGAAAGGGAGTATGTGACACAGTGATCCTACTGTGGAAGGGTTTAAACATGGAAAGGATCAGAGGGAAGAAGAAGAGGTGAAGGTCGGGTAAACCGGATGTGATGGAGGTTGGCCGCCTCAAGATAGAACTCGGTCTGTTAAAAAACATGTGATGATCATAATTCAGTGCTCACTGATTCTAACATCAACTCCAACAGAAATGCAAAGGTATATTAGTAAAATTAAGCTGAGTCTATAGCGAATATCAGAGTTTATAGCCATTCCTGCTTTGTGGGTGGAAACCTGTGGAGCCGTGCAGGGTATTGCAGTTAACCAACATCAAAAGCTGCCGAGACGACTCAACAACGGTACTTTCGGACCTTTACAAGCGTTTTGACAGTAACGACGAAGAAAGATTCAAAGAGTGAAGTTCTATTCTTAGAGTAGATTTCACATTGTACTTCACTTGGTTTGAATACAAGTACAGAGAACTCCCAACGTTTTCAAATCTCGCAGTAAACCACCCCTTTACCCTTTTTGACAAGCATTTTCTCCGCTACTCTTCGATTTTACAGTACTTTTCGACCTGCACTTTCTTTAATCCGCCCTTTACAATACCACCCCAGCCGTCTTACATCTTCTACTGTATTTTCTGTACATATTTATAAATTCAATATCACTGCCAGTTATGCTGCCGTACCGCCCCCCTTTCGCACATTCCGCCCTTACACCCTACTGTACTGTACTGTACTGTACTGCACGACCCCCGCACCCAGTGCGCATTCGCAAGTACCGTTTTGGTAGCACTCTCAGACAGTAACTTCGATTTTGGAAGCACTTTTCGATCGCAACTTCGATTTTGGCAGCACTTTGAGACCGCAACTTCGATTTTGCCAGAACTTTTCGCCCTGTATTTTCCGCGCTCCGCCCTCTACAGTACCGATTCAACCGTCCCCCCCCCTACTGTATTTTCTGTATATGGTGCTGAATTTACTTTACACGTCAGTATATTATCTTTTACTGTCAGCTATGCTGCCCTGCCGCCCTCGTTTCCCTCATTCTGCCCTGACACCATTCTATAATAGTGTTTATAGGACCGCTGTCCTCATATGAGCATATTTGTTCTCATATGAGGAGTACATTTAGCACTTCTTTTTCAATACAAGTATTTTTTACCTCAGTGCATTTCTTGTCCCTTCACATTAATTCATGAGTGTAGTGGCCGATCAAAACAAACGTTTCAAGATTGTTGACCTCGGTGAAGGCTAGAGCAATTTTTTCTCACCAACTTCGGCTCTTGGCAAGCAGTTGTGAAAACGTCTTCATTCTGGAAGGAAATATAGTTCGTATTATCGTGGGGCTTCTCACAAACGAATGCTCATGTACCGTGAGAATTACCTTACTGTAACTTATTATAAAAGACCTTTTTTGCAGTAAACATTTCGGGCTTCCAAAAAATTTGCCGTTCCAAAATGTAACGGAAACCGTCCTCATGTGAGGACAAAGTGTGCCTCATATGAGGGCAAGCTATGACGGATAGACACTCGTTCTCACTTGATGCAATTTAAGTCTTAGGTTTGACGTCTTTTTGAACTTTCGACCAGTGTGTAGCAAAAACTGATTTTTTGACATGACGTTCCAAGCAGTCTACTGAGCTGCGTATACAGTATACTATATTCCGGCAGCGATATTAATTATGAGTTTCAGCAATGGATGTTTGTTAATCGAGGTGTAACGCGCCCTGGCATCTTTATTGTACAGTTTTCGATAATTTTGAAATTGCAATAATCCATATTTGGGGAATGATTGTAAGCAAAGTTACAATCTGTTAATGACGTATTCTCTATAATGTCTTATTACAAAGGGTAATTCGTATCGATTCCCTACTATTTTTGTTTAAGAAAGGTGAATCAATGAGATTTAGATAAACGGACATGGGAAACGCCAAAAATGGGACATTTTCTGGATATTAAGATGTGTAGGTTCCTAGTTATACAAAGCAAAGACGAAGAGTTGATTAACATACCTATGATCGAGAACAAAAAATGACAATCAGGTCCCGCTTTGCTTTCAGGGCCAGGTCTGTCACAGCTATTAAACACTTTACCCCATTACACTCAGTGTTCACGGTAGTTATGCTTACATATCTGGTCGTCTGTTTTGCATCATATAAAAAACTGAGTGAAAATAGCGGCGCAATGGGCACCAGCATTATGAACGCCAAAAACACACAGTCACATCTATAAATTGTGCGCAGATTCCCAGACACTCAGTATGATCTCATTTATTGGTGGTAGAGTACCTATTTCACATATCTTACTCATCTATAGTGATGATTAAAGTATATTTCGCACGATTGCATGATGTTCTGTGTATCTCTTCATGTAGCACAACGAAATCATATTTAATCAATTAGTACAGTACTCACCCAAAGTCACGCTGCTGCAGCCGTAATTTCCAACGCAGCATGTCTCTTGGCCAGCCTGGAGCCGGCTTTTAGGGCAAACAACAAGCTATTGTAGGATTCTTATATGATGCTCTGGGCCACATCCGACCATATTTTCCATGCAGTAAATCACCCCACATTTTCCCCGGTACAGGAAAAAATTCCCCTAGTGACTCAATTACAAAGACGTACATGCGCGTTTACTGATCATTATCGCAACCAGTTTATATAACACAAACTTTGTGATACAAAATATGTTTACAAGAGACATACAAAATATCACGCAGCTAGTGCATACGGAATCCAGTGATAATGTACGTAAATATTTTTCGGTAAAGGATGCAGGCAATATCAAAACATAACTTTCGTGAATATTATGACCACAAATATAGTATGCAGTTGAACAAAAAAATTCTCAGTATTTCTGCTTTGTACGGGAGGGGGATCTGCCTTCCTTATGAATGAAATTTACGGCTATTAATAACTATTTATATGAATTACTCGGTTACTTCGCCGGCAATATATAGCCCAGTGTCCCGGATAAATGTACAAACCGAACAATTGCTGATAAAAATTGATGAAGAGATAGCCTGATCACTTGCCACCATACTCACTGATTATTTTCTCATAACAGAAAGTTTGAAAAATTCATCATTGGCCCCCCTCATCATTAACTGCATGGTTTAATCGTGATCCAGGATAGCTGAAATTGTTTTCCGAGCATGGTTAATTGATTGCCTGTTTCCAAATAGAGCACTGGGTTTCCTTACCCGAAAATTATACCTAGTATGTCTTGCATAAAGAGATATCTATGAACAAATACTTAACGAAACTTTACCGTGAAATATAGTCAACCTACCTAGAAACTTTAGATCTTCATGTAACTCTATGTGCTAATACGCACTCATTTGCGCACGCATTGCTAATTATGTACTTCCCCGCTAATCACAAGTCAGTCTACAGAGAAATTACAACTTTTATATTATAACAATAAATGACTATAAAAAAAGTAGTTAGTTCGAGACAATCTTAAACATCTATACCTCGCGATATTTCAGCCTGCGAATTACCTACGAGGAAACCTAGTACACATTAACGATATATCGTTTCTATGGAGAAGTAGCTCTAGAAAGGACCACGCTTTGCGAATCTCACCTCAATAGTGGGCCTAAGGAGTTACCTTTGCATTGTTTGCGTACTATACCATCATTAACATCCTTTACTCTTGCTTTTCTTCCCGGACAGACCATTCACGCAAAATGGACGAGCCTCTTCAAAACGCTACATATATCGCAAATGCAACTGACGAAACCTCGAGAAAGCTCTGTCTTCGCATTACGTCTCACAGAGAAAACGGATTACTACCAATGGAGCTCTCTCGATGTATATCTTTGGTTGAAAAGTTCAATGATACATTGGACAAAATAAAGGATGAGATAAATAGAAACGGAACAAAACTTCCAGATCACCCGCTTTCTGCGAGATTTTCCTGGAAAATATGTCCAGAGGCGATACCAGGGTGAGCCCATGAGGGCATGTGTTTCATGTACAATGTTGGAAGATGCTTTTCATAATTGTTTCCCAGCACCCTGAAATCACTCTAAATTCATCTAAAGGAATGTTACGGGAGCGCATAGGAGAAAAGATAGCAGGATTATGATTTAAAACTGGATCTTGTTCAAGCAAGGGAAGCCTCTGTGGAGACTCGTGAGAGGGAACTAAAAGATCGAAGCGATATTATTACAATTCGGGAGAATGAACTATCAGCAAAAGAAGAAACGTTGACGCGATTTGAGGATGAATTGAAAGAAAAAGAAGAAAAAATCCTTACAATTTTAGAAAATTTCAAGAATACTGCAACCACGCTCAAACATGATTTGAAAAAAATCGGTGCTGATAGTTATTTTATTTCGGGTGATCAAAAAATGGTTCCAGTAGCTCAAGTGGATCCGGGCCGGGGCTTTTTAGGAAAAGAAGCCCTCCTATTAGCCCTGATGCAAGTATGAAAAAAGATTACAAAAGTGATTAAAGCATTCAAATTGTGAATAAATCTACAGAATACATCGAATAAGCGTCGCAATATGTGAGATTCTTCCAAATAAATCACGACAGCGTATATCTGCCTAGTTGCCAGTGCTTGCTGTGATTCCAAAATTTAAAACTTAATGAATCTTTCCTGGTTCTATTATGTTTCTATTGCTGCATAATCCTTTATCGCTTTCTATACTGAGATACAGCGTGAGCAGTCTGGGCGAGTTCCTGCGCATAGCCCGAGGCTGTTCCATTTAGTGCATTCTGTTCCAATAAACCTACCTTGCAGAAAAGAACTGACGGATATGATCCACAGCGCCGTCCAGAAAGTGACCCAAAAGGCGATAGTAGAACCCAAGTAATCAAGGGCTCAATGGGGCTTCAAAGAGCAAAAGATTGGGTGCACTGCGCCCCGACTCTGGGCCTGAAATATGCCATCGAGCAGCAAAATTTCTACATCTAGCTGCAATATTACTGCCAAACCCCCTTCTCGCTACTGGTACACCGTTTTCAACGAGAAATTGTCCGGAGATTCTCGACGCAATCGTTTATCACCTATTGCACCGCATAAATGGACGAGAACTTCTCCACTGGAACGACTGCCAGGTCCGAGTGCTCGCCACAGATTTGCAGAAGGCCGCCCGCCGCCCGATTGTGGAACATTGCAGGCACGGAAAGCACAGGACCAGGCCTGACATCAATGCTCTAGGCCGCAATGGAGATACTGACTTCTTCGATGTCACCTTCAGGGATTTTTTTAAATAGTAAAACCCGAGCAATTCCCCCTCTGCTACCTTTCGACTAGGAATAGGAAAAAAACCCTCTATTAACGACATTCAAATACTTAAATACTTGATGCATGCGTTAGACTGTATTGAGTTCTCACCAGTGCAAATATTTGTAACAGTAGTATTTAATAAAATGATATAACAGATTCCTGCATTCCTCGATCCTTAATCAACGATTTTTTTCCCTTTGAAGAATCAATACACTGAAGTTGATCATTTGAGTTGTCAGTGACACTATTACCTCCACCATGGTTAGGAAAAAACTCTTTGTACAATTTCGACAGTCTGCTAAAGATGAAGTCATCATTTTCATTCTTCAGCATGACGCGCAACACTTTCAAGCGAATGGCTTCAAGCTTCACATTTTCGGAAAATACAGAATCTTCCAAATCCAAACAAAGCCCAGCCATTATTTTTCTGCAACCATTCTCTCCATCATTATTCATTAGTGCTTCACCAAGTTTCCTTGAAACATCTTCTATAATGTCACGGTCGCTCCCCTACAACGAACATTCTGACATTTCGTCGATCTGAAAAATGATAGAATAGAAGAGGGAGTACGGTTCGGAGCCGCTCTCCTCTTCTTAGTGCACATCCGTCTGTGGTCAGCCGGACCTATAATAAGATGTGGTCAGTGATGCTACGCCGCCACCTGGGAGTTCACGTGTTTGACGACACTGTGCCGTTTCAATGCGCGGAGTGCAACAGGCCCATGGACAACCGAGGTGACCATGCCGCGGATTTTTGCAAAAAAGGCCTGTGATGGACAAACCGGCACAATGCCGTGGTGAAGGTATTTGGCCGACAAATGCTCAAAGCAGCAGGAGTCGGCGTCCAATATGAGGTGAAATACTTATTTCCCGGACTGAATGCACGGCCTGCCGACATTCTAGTGTAGCCGAGATCGGAAGAGACCAACACCTTGCCGCCCCTCCCGGTGGTACGACGTCACAGTAGCATCGCCATTCCAAGACGGGTTCATGTCCATTGGAGCGCGTGAGGCGCGCGCCGTTGCCAGTACAGCGGAAAGGCGGAAAAATAGGGAGCTTTCCAGCAAAGTAGCAGCCATCCCCGGTGAAGCCCTCCCAGGACGATCAAAACTGGGATGGAAGTTTGTGCCGCTAGCCTTCGACTCACTTGGATCACCGTCTGCGACGACGTCGAAGGTAATCGACGATTACGCGGCCGCTGTCGCGACCCGCAGCGCAAGCTCGGCGGGAGGAGTGAAGACTCGGCTTTATCAGCAGCTTAGTTATGCAATTTGGTCCACGTGTGCGGCGTCTGTATTATGTCGCGCCCCACAACATGCAGAGTTCAGCCACCCTATTCGAACCTAACTACTTTAGGTTTGTTACAGTGGGGTATTCAAGACTATGCATGTTACACCTGCGTAAGTATGTGGTAAAGTAATTGAACCTCTTCTTAGTTCTCCCCAAAAAATTACGTGAAGGTCTTATCTGTCGATGTTTCCAGGAATCCAAGCCCTATTTACTCAACCTAGCGTTGTCCAATTCTTTCAACTATTTCACAGCAATTCTAGGAATCAATTCTACACCACAAATATTGGTAATTACTCTGTTCTGACTTTTCACTCCATAAGTGTTGTCAGAGCAGAGAACTTTAGTGTTTCGGTCCATTCTTGAGTAAATGGGCGCAACCGTACAGTTTAAACCGTGTTTTCCAACCCGTTAAACCCAGTGCCGGTCAATATCCCTTACAACTGCTATCCATGTATCGACGTATTCTATGGAGGAAGCATATGTCAGGTTGTATATAGCATTCCGCAACTGAGTAGACATCACACCCCCCCGCTTTGGTGACCCTAGCTTTTACGTCACGGTCGAAATGAACATCGCAACCTATCATTATTGATTCAATATGAAGTTCTTTTGGTGCACCTGATGCGTCTTCCAAAGCCAATGAAATTCCTTTTACTTCTTCAGACTCAAAATCAGTGGTTATTCCGCGGATATCCATAGATGTCGTATCGAATTATGAGCCCATTGAAACATATGGAACCTTAATTCTACATTTTTACAGCCTTTGCTTGTCTGATTGATCTTCCGTCTCAAAAAATATGGCATAAGTTAGGCGCATTTGTTCAAAGAACATTGACCAGTCGGCCCTGTACTCTTCGAAAGTGAGAATTGAAACCAGAAAACGTCCAACAACCACAGTTTCAGCTCCCCCAGCTTCACATTGAATATTTTTCTACTTGGTAACTATGTTATATAGGTACCAGTCCTTGTCCAAAGGATCCCTCCTATCACCTGTAACTGATTTATAGGTTGCATCTCCAGAAAAAAAAGATGAAGGAGCACCATGCCGGAGCAATGATTCGGAAGCGAGCAGGACAACAAAAACATCCTCAATTGTTCTGGTGTGCCTCAAATATGAATTCGTGGGATCAGACAACATTTTAAATAGAACATTAACTTTTCGATGTAAAAAATTCTCATTTTCTCGAGCGGAACGCCACATCAGGTATACTGCTTCTTTTGCTATTTGTGCTTGGCTCTCCGCTGCAACTCCTTCTCGGATTAGACTTGTTCGAGCACGTATCTTAACCCCGATAGGTTTTGAATCCGGTGATTTTTATAGCTTCGTCAGCTAGAACTCTTTTTTTTTGAACTGTCACAGGCGGAATCGGTGGTGAGGGATGGTTATGTTATCCAAACGCTACTGCATATAGAACCTTTTCTTCCTGTTCAACAACAATTGCTTCCCCTCGAAGTATGTCTGAGCTTATGGAATTCCAACCTCTTTTTCCATGTGCTCATACTCAAACAGGAATAACTCAAAGGGACAACCTCTAGAATTTTTTAACTTTGAAAAACAGTTCCCACATCTAGTAGCACCACGTCCGCTTGTCGGAATAATATAGTTACAGGTTTGAGAGAAGATGGGAACCTTTTTATTTTTCATCATTTCTTCTAAGGAGCCAATAACTTGTTCAGTGAGATCCCGTAGGGGCAAATACATATGTCTCTTCCCCGAGTTTTTGCATCCCTCGACAAGTGTGGAAAATTCCCAAGATATTCCGGAACAGCCAATAAAGCGCATGTTTTTTTTTCTTCTGTATTACAGGTCCCCCAGTACATCCCCGTCCGCCAAGCACGGGATCGGCTCCATCTGAGACCTTCCCGATAAACTTGCAGTAGCCATTACTTGACAATTTTTGTATCGTCCGGGTACATATTGACTGCCCTCTCCATTACAACGTCAGCAGAATGAGACAATTCTTTGGGGGCTTTCTTATTCCCATACAATCTTCTAGCTTCTCCCACATTGCTATGATCATAGGTTTTGAAATACGGAGACACTCTTGTGCAATGACGAATTCCTACATATGAGTATTTCCTTCTCATCATTACATCATTTTTCAGAAATGGTACATGACATTCACTTTTTCCTTTCGTCTTGAACCTGTAACCAATTTCATTCAGCAGTTTCTGATTGTTCATACCTCTAATGACGTGTAGGATGCCTTCTTTACTCGAATCCAACAACAGCAAAAAAATCCTTGTCCTTGGGAAAATCGTGGAACTGGATATACTTTGCTCCACGTGGACCTCCTACCCTCGGACGCCTTGATATTTGAAACATCCCAGTTGCTGAGTCCCTAACAATCTCTATGTTGTTTCCATGTAACCACTTACGAAATTCACAAAGAGAACGATTTCCCCCTGAGGGTTCCTAGAAAGGACTCCCGCTCCATCTGTGGAAACTAGATCGATTAAATTCTCTTTAATATCGTCGAATACATTAACATCATCCTCAGGTCGAGTGACCCGAGGGGATGTAACAAAATTCGTGCGACTTGGATGTCATTTCGGTAAAAAAATGACCACGTTTGAGTGTCTCTCAGGTTTCAGCTCGGTATCTAATTTTTTTAGTAGGAGGGTTTATGGATTTGAGTATGAGGCTAAGGAATTAATTTAACATTGAGAAAACAATTTTTGTTCAAATATCAAGGCGTACATAGGTTTATAGTGTTTCGAAATCCCTTTTTCTCGTTCGGATTCCTTTCTTTCTAGAACTCACTGGATAAAGTCATGTGTTACGAAATCTCAATTTTTTGTATTGTGTTTTCTAGGATCAATTCTGTTTACTAATTTTCATTTCCAAAATGTCTATCATTTTAACCGATATTTATCTTGAAACCATTAAAGAGTTCTGTATAGTTTCGAAAGTTTTGAGTTCAGTGCCCGTCATATCCTTGACTCATGAAACATCATCCCATGTTCTTATATGTTGATACGCAATATTACAGTTACATATTCGACATCGAAACAGTCATGTATTGTTTTCAGCTTAAAAAAGAACAAAATATTGATTACAAAGATCTCCTCATTCCACAATACTATCATGGATATTTGCAGTACTCTTACTTCGTAACCGAATGAAACTATATTTCTTTGGTACCAATGATATGTTATTGTTCCCAAGATAAATCTACTTAAGATTCTTTACTGGAGACGTACACGCACTGCATTGGGTCATTAGCATTTATGTACAAAAATTTGAAAATAATTCACTCTATACATACTGATTGATATTCCATTACTGAGCAAGCATGAGCGACCTAATAAAAAATTTTAACAATATTTCTCTTTTAATACGAAAAATATGCGGCGCTCATGAAAAATTGCCCTTAAAGATGATAAGTGGTTACATTTTTAAGTGGTTTCATTTTTAAGTGTTAGGGAACTAGGTCCAATCAAGTTTGACTGTTCACATTAGTAAAAGACCTGACACAACTTTACAACGCAATGACTGCGATTTCTAATGCAGTCTGCTTCTGGGTTGGCCCCCGGCCAGTTCTCTAGTGATTCTACAGCTTTCCGCCAATCCGTTCATATTTAGGATTATATTAATGCCACGAAACTCCTCATGTGACAACTGGCCCTACTTTTCATACATCCCCAAATCCAGAAATTCCTCTATTGATAATTATGTACGTGACATTTTCGATGCCCCCCATACAAATTTTTATATATTCACATATATCACCTCTCCTTCATAACGTACAAAAAAATTCGTTCATTATGGGTCAAAATCTTTGATTTGAATGTGCTACTGTCGAAATTATGGCCCTCGAACAATCTTCATTCCTTCAAAATGGGTAGTAGTACATTTTAGAACGGCTTTTAGTTCTAAGGCGGTTATTTTCGTACTATACTTAAATGCAATGCAGTGTTTTCAGATCATCAGTATGTTTCCTACTTAGTAAGGCCAAGCAGTACAATTATTTCGTCGCATACTCATTATGACCAATGATAACGAGTTTTACCCGTTAGCAATTTCCTATCCATATATTCTACCTCCTACACACTATGAATCTCAGTGCCCTACAACTTCCTGAACTAATAAACTCGTAAATTTATGGGGCACATTTGATCGAATCCAATTTATCAGTAACGACAAATTGACTTTCATGTTCTGGAAAAGTACCGTGTCAAGTATGATGTGTCTCTCCTGCTTTCATTACTGAAGAATTTTGGAGGTCTCGTTTTTGTCACGAATCCATGAGAATTTCACTACATTGCGTTGGAAATGATTTGGAATACAGTTTTTATCAATGGTCATAATGTCGTTATTTGTATCAGGGAAATCAAAACTTTTGCGATTTCCTCCCTTCCTCCCGGATTACATGGGATAAATATCACTATCATGATCTTCTCTTTCATATTCATGGATTGCATTGACAAACCCTCACACTGACTTCGCTAAATAACACCTTTTATTCTAATGAAAGAAGCTGAATACTGTACCTTCTTGAGTTATTTCATAACCATACTCAATATGAATACTTCTTCTATTCAATTGGCGTAAGCTCTTTAGTGCTTTTCGAAATGATATTATGGTTGGTCAACCCGCTCACCTTACTAAATGCAGCGAAAACGACGAAACACAGAAGATACGATTTCATCATAGCGTCTTTTGGCAGAAGTAGTATAGTACTCATCCCTATCCCCACCCTCTGCGGATGGAACCCGGGTTCCCATGCATTCCTAACTGAAGTCGCATGACGCGTCGCTACGAGGCTAATTTGGCCATATGGAACAGGTTACGATAAAACGGCATGCCGTTGTGGAGCGGCCTTGAGTAAAACCTGTTTGTTGTTTCATGTCGCCTCCGCAGCGATCTGCAGCGCATTTTGATTGTTGACTGACCCTCAACCAGTTCTCTAGCGATTCTATGACTTCCTGCAGATTGGTTATCCGTAATTTTATATATATCCCATCACACCTCCCAGGTAGCACCTGGCCCCACTTTTTATGCATTATAACAGAAAGGCCGGCTTCTTATATAGTATTTCAATTTACAGCCCT
Source organism: Kappaphycus alvarezii (assembly GCA_002205965.3). NCBI lineage: Eukaryota > Rhodophyta > Florideophyceae > Gigartinales > Solieriaceae > Kappaphycus > Kappaphycus alvarezii. The sequence continues at coordinate 582,214 of NADL03000466.1, forward strand.
TATAATGCGATCAAATTTTGAATTCTAAATTGTTCCGCAGTTTATTTCCCTTTTTTCGGCTTACGTTTACTGTTCGGACACTTAGGTTATATAATAATGAAAGTGAATCAAAACTATAAAATTTCATCAAAAGAAATTATTTCTACTTGCAATGCATGGATTTATGGACTTTCTTTGTGTGACTGACTACAGGTACAAAATAATGTGTAGTATAATCTTCCATGCTACATTTTTGCCACTCGTATCACTGAAAATACGTATTAAAAGCTTATTACTGATCATCTACTCCCACTTATTCAACTAAATTTTCAATCGTTACCTTCGGCACCCTTCCTAATCCACAGTCGATCAACGTCTGATTAGTCATTTTTATATGCAGCCAGGTTGATTTTATGTCCAAATCACCCGTTCAATATTTTTTTGTGCATTTATCAACGAAAAATTTGGCGAACCTGTAGTTCGGTCGGTTTGAGATTATACAAAACGTTTATTCCGAAATTCACCTGGTTTGATGAGCCTTATTCGGTGTCTTTATATCTGTGAACCTTTCGATATTTGCCCAACTCATTACATAAAAAAACAGCAGCATATTATCGGAGAAATTAAAAGAGTAATATTATTATTATAGGAGAGTGACCTGGTACAGTACTCTTTTGGGTGAAAAAATATACAGTTTCCTACCTGTAAACATAAAGCACTTCAAAATGTGGCCTACGGCCAGTTCTCTACCCAGTCTTTAGCATTTCCGCTGATCGGTTAGATTTTATGATTCTACTCATGCCATCACATCCCTCAGCAATCAACTGTCACCAATTTTCATGCATGCAACACTCTAGAATTTCTCCTTTCAAACAAGGTCTACGGAGACCAATGAAAAGAGAAAGCAAGGTCAGACAATTTTGCATGTCTCAACGACAGCAGTTTCAAATAAAACTTTCTTGATGACTGGCCTCCAAGTACTGTACGAATTTGACAGTGAATGGCTTAAAGATGTTTATGTAAGCCTGTTTCATTATAAGGAATCGCTCAGAAAACAGCTAGCCTTTCTTTCGAGAATTATAACACCATAAGATCCCCATCCAGCAAATAAATCACATAGTCACTATTTTTACAGTGGTTTTTCAGTGAGAAATACTATTCTAGGATATCTTGCATAGCTGCATTTCGATTCCTGTTACTATTTTCTACACTTCCAATTTTTAGAAAGGCTTCTGATCACGGTATACATTTTCAATAGGTTGACAACAGTTTCCTCCCTGTTCAGTTCGAACATTTAAGCCGTTGGGAGTACATACACAATATCGCTGCGAACTGTTTAAATTTTGTCGATTTCTGCGCGCACGATCCCTTATGCGTTTACTTTTTTTTCTCAAAGTTCCTTGATACAGCCGTTAAGAATTCCAATAACAAATCTTCAATCCAAAGCCCACATTCACCTTTCCTTCCGGATGGGACGCTACCATGGATGAAATGATTCAGACATTTGATTATTATATTTTCCAATTATATTGGTATGATGCTGCTTGCTGTAGGGTAATAATGTTGTGTAAAAGAATTTATTTATTTTCTTCCGGAAGATGGCTAATAACATCGGTATTTGGAGTCCTTCCGATTGCGTTTCTGACTATAACAAAGTTGTAACTTATATTATCTTCTTTTTCACTCTCTGAAAAGCTTAAACTTCGATTTTGCTGAGAATATACAGAAATAACAGTGGTTTAGAGCTGGTTCACCCGGCAACAATAGGCTCATTCCAGTTCCAATCTCTACGTTCAGAGGGTAGCACACCGACTGGTTCTTCTTGATTGCGAAAGTGCCAAGATCGATATTCAGCCAAGCCTTGGACCAATACTCCAGCGTTAGGGCCATTCTCTTTCAGCGACATATCACTTTGATTGTCGAAGTGCAGGAGACACCAGCAATTCCTCACACTATTGGCACACTCGCGGCTTGTCTCCGTGCCTATCTCTATCCTGGGAGGTTCGCACCAACAGGCACATGCTGTAGTCATGGAAATTGCTAGGAGCGTCGCTGTGCGAGCGATGGAGACTGCTGGAGGGTACAGTCTGTCTGTATGCAGAGGCACGCCGCACCATGCGTAACGTCGAATGCTACATGACTTCCAGCTGACCTTTCGCCAGTTTTTTCAAATCCCCTCGTTCCGCATACTCTGCCCCTACACACTACAAAACTGTACTGTACTACCCCGCCCTCACTGCGCATCCGCAAGTACTGTTTTGCCAGTACTTTCGGAGCGCAAATTCGATTTCGGTATCATTTTCAGAGCGTAGCTATCCCCCACCCCTCCCTTATCTCTAGGCATTGTATGGCGCATCTATAGGACGCTATACTATTTAAATCTTTCAAACAGGAAATAACCCCAACCTTCCCCCATTGCTACATTCTATACTGTACAATAGTAAATAAAAATATTTCCCTTTGGCTTTCGGCTTGCTCGTCTTGTATTATAAATCTCTTCGTTCATGTACTTTATCTTAGTATACAAGTTTTTCTGCAGTTATTCCGTAAAAGTAACAAGGTACACTGCTATCGTATTTCCAATGACCCTGTCTAATTTCAGCTCTTGGCAAGCTTTATCTCCTTCACTGCGGCCAAAATATTCTTTCTGTGATTCTTTTGGTGCACTTGACCCTTCCATAGTATAAATTTGAAGCACGCTCCGCTTACATTATTTCGCTTTTACTGATGCACCAGTATGTAAATGAATATTTCACATGCGGAAGGGCGCTAAATACAGTTTCCCACTATGCATTACCAGATTTTGCGAGTTCAATCGGTCTAATATAAATTTGAAGCACGCTCTACAGTTTACATTATTTCGCTTTTACTGATGCACCAGTATGTAAATGAACATTTCACGTGCAATAGCGGGCTAAATTACCAGTTTTTGCCAGTTCAGTCGGTTTTTAGAGCATTATAACAGGGTGGCACTTTTCACGAGCTAAATCTCCCTTGAAATGAGATGTGTCACATATACACACTTTACCATTTCAACACGCTGTCTTTGAGCTCTTTTCCTCTATTATGAGTTAACTCTGCGCTCTAGCGCAATAGTTTGGTCATCGAGGAGAACTCGCAAATTCATGGATAAATCTATTTACTTTCACCATTTTGCTACTCTTTCAGCTCTCAATACAATCCCTGCTCTCATGGACACCATCAATTGGTTTGTCCTGTATGGATGTTACACGGAGATCTTTAGTTTGGTTCAACATTTTCAAAAGTATTTTTTGGCAATCTTTTTCGTAGCAGCGAGTTAGAAAGACCCCAGATCTTTGTAGTAGGACTTACAATTGTATGTACGTATCGCCATCAGGACCTAGACAGGACAACCACCGCAAAGCAGGAATCGGAAGAAGGGCTACTATAACGCACCCGACGTGACTGGCGTCAACCCTTACGTCAGAGAAGGAACTTTTGTAAGTGCTCCTGGCGGATTTGAGCCCGCGACCACTTCATCAGGAGCTGCTTACACTTAACCACTAGGTCACCAAGACTGGAATTTGAAGGTGCAAAGAGAGCCATTCAGATTATAAATCACATTTTTTTCAAAAATCATTGCTGGCATTTTGAAAATCCAGCTTGATGGAGGCTTCGCATCGTGGTTAGTTAGCTCAAGAACCATCTAGGAGGCTCTCCGTTACTCCAGATGTTACAGAAATCGTGTACACGGATCACCACGTGTCCACGTGTAAGGTCGGAAACTTCTCTCAGATACCAGGCCAAATACTGTTACTGGCTTTGTGAACCTAATCGCTTTGGATCAGCCGCAAGTCACCCAACAGTCCCTTACGCAAATGGTACTTCAGTTGCAGCAGATTCTCGAGGATGCGAATAACCAGATTGCGGTACACAGATCAGAGCTTTCTATTGCAGCGCAAAAGGTATCCTACTTAGAATCTGAACCCGTAAACGCCCGAACCCAGGCCAGTTCGTCAAGTAATGTCCCAGTGGATAGTCAGGCTGGACCAAAGAAAACAAGCCAACTACATTCACTGGGAAAGGATCAATTGGCAGCTGGTGTGTTCAGATGGACAACTAGCTCGGAGGAAATGATGGCAATGGACCCCTACACATAGCGCTCATCTACTTGGCTGGCATTGCTCATGAATGATGGATGGTACACTCCAAGACAACAGAAGTGAAAGGAATAAATTCCTGGCAGACCCTGAAGGATGCTTTGATCCAACGTTTTGAAACACTGAACAAGGAGAAGATCGCTCGAGACAAACTCGCCCGTTGGAAACAAGTCAAAGACGTTCCTACCTTCAACGATGACTTCAACAAAATTATACTCGACATCCCCGATATTGGAGTTATAGACCAGATAGATCGTTACTCTCGCGGTTTAAAGCCCTATATCTGGAGGGCGTTGTGCACCAAAGAATACGTCAACCTCTCCGGCCTAATGAGGGATGCTGAGCGAGTGGAGTCGGCCTATCGGCGTTCTGGATCCGGTACCCTACCAAAGTCTTCTGGAGGAAAGAATGGAAATGGAAGTTCTCTTGCTGGAACCAGCAGTCCATTACCAATGGAAATTGGGAACTTAGAAGTAATACCGGGGTTGAAAAGAAACACACCCAACTTACAGAAGCTTGAAAAATAAGAACGTGAAAGATGTATGCGCGAAGGTCTCTGTCTCAGGTGCAGACAGAAAGGACACATAGCCAAGAACTGCCCAAAAGCCCGGAGGAGCTGATTGAAGGTCCCCAGTCAGTTCCAGTCATCAAAGAACCATTAAAAATCCTTGTGTTAGACAAGGGAGTCGAGATTTATCATTGAATCAAACCAAAAGGTCCATCGTGTCCACCATCAGATCGAATGCAACTTTCATTGAAACATTCTCTCCCGCATTAGAGAGAAATCACAAGGGTCTTCTCTTTGTCAAGGGTACAATTGATGGTGGGCCAGCAAAAATCCTCATAGACCCTGGTGGTGAGATCAACTTCTTGAGTGTATCATTTTGCAAGAAACATCAAATAATGACCAAAGACTCCAGAGAGCTTGCTGAAATGGCCAACAGTGCGGACCAGATACTTCAAGAATTGGTAAATGCTGTCAGTGTACATATTAACGCCTATACTGAACCTCTGTACTTTGCCGTAAGCCCATTGCAGCGTTATGATGCAATCATTGGGAAAGAATCGTCCGCCTCGCATGGGGCAAATATCAATTGCCTTAATAATGAGGTGAAAATCTCACATAAGGTAAATTCATTCATATTTATTGCAGATGATGCCGTAGTGAGTCTTATTGTATCTTCCAATACCATAGTTAGTGATTTCGGTGAGAAAAAAGAGTTATTTGCAGTTTTACTTAGAAGTTTACATTCTAGTGAACCAAGAGCATCCGTATACCCTCGAGACATACAGAATGTTCTGGAAACATTTGCTGATGTGTTTACAGAGAAGCTCCCAAGATGTTTTCCACCGATAAGGAAACAAGACTTTGAAATGGAATTAAAGGAAGGAGCAGATCCACAGAAAAAAGGTCTCTATAGACTTTCTGGCAAAGAGATGTCAAAACTCCGAAAACAGTTGGACGAGTTACTGAAAGCTGAGTTTATAAGACCTAGTCAGAGCCCTTAGGGGGCTATTATTCTATTTGAGAGCAAAAGGGTTAATGTTCTACGGAGTAGTATTGATTTATAGAGCTCTAAATCGGCTTACTGTAAAAAACAGCTATCCCTTATCACGAATTGACGACATTTTCGACCAGCTTAAAGGAGAAAAGTTCTTCAGCAAAATTGATCTTAGATCTTGTTATCACCAGATTAGACTACACGAAGATTCGATTCCATTTACCGCCTTTAGAATACGATACGGGCACTTTGAATTTCTTGTTCTGCCGTTTGGACTCACTAATGCCCCGGCAACTTTTATGAATCTAATGAATGATATTTTCAAGGATCCGCTCGACTTATTTGTGATCTTCTATCTGGATGATATTCTTATCTACAGTAAGACATGGAAGGATCACTTGGATCATATTCGATCTGTACTCGAAATCCTCAGAAAAGAAAAGTTGTTTGGAAAATTATCTAAATGTGTTTTCGGAGTTATAGAAGTGGAGTACCTAGGACACATCATTTCTCAAAGTGGTATTTCTGTTGATCCAAATAAGATAAGTGCAGTCATGGAATGGCCGATACCAAAGAATAAGCAACAAGTACAGTCTTTTCTTGGTTTTAGCAATTATTACCGGAGATTCATAAAACGCTGCTGAATTCTTGCAAAACCTCTGACAGAATTGACGAAAAACGTGAATTTCCAATGGAGCCACACTCAAGATGATGCCTTCAAAGTACTCAAGCAAACAATTTGTAACGCACCGGTTCTCAGAAATTTCGACGCCACACTGCCTATCTACGTAACCACAGATGCATCACAGTATGCAATTGGTGCAGTGCAGGAACAGGAAGAATTAGGTTCTAAAAGGCCGGTCGCGTTTGCATCCAGGACTCTTAATGATGCGGAACAAAACTATGCGGCCCATGAACGGGAACTTTTGGCCATTGTAGATTCCCTCAAGTGGTGGAGATCATACCTTTATGGTAATTCATTCACCATTCACTCGGACCACTATCCCCTAAGATACCTAGAAACCCAAGAAAACTTGTCCCCGAGACAAGTGAGATGGCTGGAAAGATTAGTTAATTTCGACTTCAAGATAATACCCATCTCAGGAAAATCAAATGTAGTGGCGGACGCACTATCGAGGCAACCACAAGATGTGCCGTCACCTTATCTACGAAAAAATTCATTACTTCAACAAGTTATTACCAAGACATCCTCAGAATCCAATAACATTTCGACCATATCATTCACAAACACTGAGTTAGTGGGTTGGTAGAAGATTATGGTAGGATGAGAACCTCAGAACCCATTACCAAGATCCTAGAGCTCCCTTTGAGCGTCGAGGGATGCTTCTACTTAAAAACAAGAAGATCTGTGTACCAGAAGGAAATTTCAGAGTCAAGCTCCTGCATGACTATCATTGCACTCCCAACACGGGACACCTAGGAATAAGCAAAACTATCAACAGAACCTCACCAAAGTTTTATTGGAAAAATTTAAGATCGGATGTAATCTGATACGTACGTTCCTGCCAATGCCAGAGAACCAAAGCAACCAATCAGAAGCCTGCAGGTCTTTTAAATCACTAGAACCACTGAAAACCAAAGGGACCCACATAACCATGGATTTCATTACACCTCTCCCAAAGTCGAGAAGTGGAAACAACGGCGTGTTAACAGTCGTTGACAGACTTTCTAAGATGATCAGAATAATACCAACGAAACCAAACACAGATGCTCCTGAAACAGCACTGCTGTTCAAGAATCACGTATACCGAAATCATGGATTACCAGAGAATATCATATGTGACCGAGATCCCATCTTCATAAACAATTTTCGACGAAACATTTTGCTCTACTAGGAACAAAGATATCCCCTCCTCTGCATACACCCACAAACTGATGGACAATCGGAGATAATGAACAGGAAAATAGAGGAAATGATCCGTGCTTTCGTTAGCTTCGACAAATCAGATTGGGATAATTACCTAGTAGACTTTGAAGTTGTTTACAATTCCTCTGTGAATGTTACCACAATCTTTCTCACCATTTTTCCTCAATTATGGAATTCAACCACGAACAGTACCCTTAGATGTTTAGCATCAAACAATCCAGCCCAGCAGGTTTCCTAAAAGATATGCAAGAAGCATAAAGGAAAGCCCAGAATCAGATCCGAAAATGCAATGAGTCCACCGCAAAATATGTAAACAGGAAAAGAAGGCCGTTTACGTTCAAGATTGGTGATAAGGTTTGGCTATCAACTTAGAACTTATCAATTGAGATGCGGCTGGATCACACAAACTGAACCCAAAGTATTGTGGTCCTTTGAAATAACAGAGGATATTAACGGCGTGACGTCTTCACTTATCTCAACCGATGATTGACAGAGGAATTTCATAATGCGTTCCACGCTAGCCTCTTGAAACCGTTCTTTAAAGATGAATTCAACCGACAAATTCCACCTCCGCCACCTCTACAATTTCAAGATGGACATGATGAATACAAGTTGAATCTATAATCGCTCATAAGAAAGAACGTGGAAAAATAAATTCCTTGTCAAATGGAAAGGGGACCAAGATCATGAGAACTCGTGCTTCCCGAATCACACCTCAAGAACTCACAAGAATTTTTGAATAAGTACAAGCAGAACCGCAAGAATCGGGCGATTCTTCTCTATAGGGGGAGTGATGTTGTATTTTACTTCACAGACCTTACATCTTTACACGAATTCACTGCATCTACTGTACTGTAGATTCAAAACACTGGTAACCTTGCAGCCAGGGCTAAGGCACTTTGCTGAAATTACACCTTCCTGACAGTTCTGAAGACAGCGTTTGACCCCATTGGTACACTTGGAATAGTTTCGGGCGAGTTGCACACTTGGATATTATATCATTGCTTTACCAATCAAAAGTCGCCTTGCTATCTCATGCCACCTGGACCAATGTACTTCTTACATCTTGTCAGAGTATGTCACTGGTGCCGACTACAATTCTGAAAGCGCTACTTACGATACCGTCAGGGCTGTTTTTACGGAACACCTTTGAATTCGCTAGTGTTAGACTGCATTTTCCTTTAGTTTGTAGCTATGTTCAGTTCTATATAAACCCTGGTTTGGAGCGGCCGGCTTAACCCAGCCAGCCTCAACCAAAGTTCCAACCACAGTTCTATCTTGATGTGCTCATGTGCGCTTAACAACCCACAACGACTCTCGCAGTCTTCGCAAAATCTTCTTCGTGAAAAGCATTGGTTTGGAGAACGGTACCATGCCCAACTCTCGGTTTCTTCAGTTATTGATCATGAATTCCACACAGTCTGGATCATGGGCTTCTGAATTCGACATCTTCATTGTTAGATCAGCCTATACAGGACAAAACTCCATGATAGAGACGGATTATTACCCTCTACGCAGTCGTTATCTGACCGAGTCAGAAGACGACGTGGCAGAAAATGAACTTTGTGGACTTCTTTGTGAGAACCATCCCCTTTAGGGCACAGATAACACCATAGCCAAGACTGGAAGCTGAAGAGTACTCTTCATGTGCAGTACGTTTGCAGTACACTACATTTCTGGTTTTCCTGGAGTGTGGTCCATCTTTTGTAAAACCTGAATGAGATCTTCGCTACCAGGAAGTGAGAGGTATTCAAGACAAAATTGACGATGTGGTTTGCGTGGTCTTGCATGTGGTTTCCGCAAGGTTGAAATGTAATTCATATAGATACAGTCGCTGAGGAGTACTACGAATGTCATACGACGCATCGTTTTCAGTTCCTGGTTGCACTCCTTCGGAAGAAGTAGTCAAGAAACGATCGCAGAAGAAAACGGTAAGGATGATTAACATGTGAGATGAGATATATAGATGACACCGGAAGGTTGAACAGATTCGATTGATTGATCTGAATCGAAGTCTCGATCGTAGCTGTTACCTCAGCTGTTGTTGTTGGTGTCAACACCCGATGGGTGCACCATGAGTTCCCGGCAACTTCAACAAAAACCGAAACGGTCATCAACCACCACGTTTGGTGTTCTGAAGAATAGTCAAGACTGTGCACAGCCATACCTCCCAATTTTTTTAAAAAATTTTTCACATCTGGACCCACGGTGGCTGGTTAATGGGGGTGTCCAATTATTTTTTTCAAAAAATAGGATAAAAGATACCTCGACATCAAAGTCCTTACCAAACAAGAAGGTCAGATAGGCAAACAGCAAGTACACAGGTACCTGTGACTGCAAAGTTTCTGGAGATTACCTTCCCCTCCGCAAAGTTCTACCTCATACATTGACAAGACTACCTTTCCCAAATTGACGGTCATATCGCAATTGGCATGAGGATGACTCGCAGTCGGCGCAACCGAACTTCTGTTAAGAAGATGGCAGAATACAGGGAACGACTTGAGAAACAGAAACTGCGAAAGGTATACATCGGAAATCTCGTTCACCTACACCGTGCTCTCCACCAGAAGAACGAACGAATTCAACGGAGAAAGAACTATCGTCAATGGAGCACCGACACGCCGGAATCGGGAAGACCGAAGAAACAGAGCACATTTCGTCTTGAAGTACTTGCTGATGCCGCCGTTACGGAGAGGAACACGAGCCTCGCAGCCGGGAGAAACGAGTATCTTCTGAACGAGAAGAGCCGAGATCGACATGCCTATCCCTCGTGGCCCGAAGAAAAAAAGTTATCAACGGACAAGGAGTCAAATTCGGAAAGTGTCTTTGACGATATCCGAAGGGAACCCATTGACAGAGAATTGAATGTTGTCGGGGACAACTTGTCCAACCCAGTACTGGAGTGAGAACACCTCTCCTGTCTCCGGCTCCATTACCACGCATCGGCCATACCGAACGACGGGTACTTCACACCGACAAATGGTTCAATTGACACCGACGAATCTGAAGAGGAATTACGTTGTACAAGAGGAAGCCTGAAAAACACTGGTGTAAGTACACCAGTGAAGGCCGCGTTAGGTTGTGACGTGACCGTGATGGGATTGAAGGTGTTGTTGAAATCTTTTGGTGAAGCCTTCTTCAAAAGATGCATGTACACATGCGTAGGGAGATATCGTGTGTGCGAAACCATGTCAGTACTGACATAGCACAGTTGCGTACACTTGCTAAATATTTAGATAGAAAGGTTGAAACTGTGTTACGTTCTCCTCTAATGGCCTGCGAAGACTCAGAAGTCCAAGTCCAAAACAAAGAGAGGGACGTACTGGATACGTACATTACTCACTCGAAAATAACATTTAACACTAAAAATTCTCATGTTACATGCTACAAAGTTCATTCGTTGCTTAACGAAAAGTAGGAAACAGAGGTACCTCTGGGATGGCACCGTTGTTTTCAGTAGTCATGACGATATATTTAGCTTGCAGACGGATAAGACGAAGGATATATATCACCATGGCGTTGGGCTGAATCATTGTAATTTTCGATTTGGTGTAATAACTGGTACATTGTTGAACATTCAGCATAACCAGTTCAACAACTTCATGGAAGGGTCGAATGTGTGGTGGAGCCTTTGATCCAAATACCAACAACAGCCATGTGAAAGGACGCGAGGCAAACAGAATGAACCACGATATCGAGGTTGGAAACGCGCGAATCAAACGTCCTATGGTTACAGAAAGGATACGTTGGTACCAACCATATCGAAGCAGCCCGTAATATCTTGGAGAAGAGAAGAGATGGAACCAGGCCGGAGAAACTGAGAGATGAACCATCTCAGTATGATATTGCGGTTCATGGGGCGATTATATACAAACTGTATACGGCTCACTGCATCAATCGAGAGAAAGTCAAGACCAGTTTTTTCTATGATGGGTATTCTTTTTGAGTGAATGGAGTAGTATGAATATACATGCTCCCAAGAAAGTGTCCGAATCACGTTCAAGATGAGTATTCACCCTTGGAGCCACAGAGAATACTCTGAGACTTCGTCACCACGAATTGGAGATGCTGTTGAAGGTAGTTGGTTGGGTACGAATAAGGACGCAGATGTGAACAACAAGAAGCTTGAAAAGATGTACACGGACATGAGATTTTATTCTGATTGCAGAGTATGAGGTACCGTGGTACCCGGCGAATCGAAATCACGGAAACAAGATAGAAAGCAAACGGCGACTGAGAAGTTTCATCAACCTTTTAGAAGTTGCAGCAAACTAACTGAAGGAATATACTCAGGTATCCTCCATGGAAGTTTTGCTTGGTTGCACAAAGCCTCTTTCCGCTCATTCTACTCGATTGCTGTTTCATCGTTCACTAATACAAAATTTCTTGGAAGAAACCAAATTTGAAGCAGGAATTATTGCTGAAGTCGGAAGGGTCAAATGTGGGAATGTACACTCCTCGCATTCATGCCATCTCAACGGTCTGCTGCTACTCACTTGGAGACAAAGTGTTTACGATTAACAGAGAAGGAATAAATGGCGCTGCATACACCAGAAGAGGCTGTATCTGATGATGGAGAACCGGTCAACTTTGAAATGCTACTGTGGGGATGGAAACACTACGATTCTTGAATCTGTAGAACAAGATCTAGTTCTTGTAATCTTAAACAGAGGTTACATATGTGGATATAGAGAGTTTCATGAAAAGTATTAACAGCTAAATACGCTTATTACTACGTGTAGTAACCAAGAATAGTACTGCAGTACTACAGTAGTAGACATATCCTTTGTCGACGTAAATAGAGGAACGACAGGCCTATCCTTACATATGTATGGATACTACATGTGACACTTTCTGGGAATAGCAAAAACCCATTTGTACATTTATAAAGAATCTAGTAGGAGAACAGTAAGGGACTACCCAGTAACGGCGATATATTGGATGGTGGTCATGACCTGCAGATGCTTCTAATTTTAAGTACAAACAGATATCAAAAGAGCATCTTGCCTCCAGAGTGCCGCTTACAACAGTTTGGATATCAGACCTGTACTGTTTCGCATTAAATCACCCCATATTCCCCTTTTAAAATTCCTCCCTTTTAAAAGGGGGGAACATGGGGGTTGTTTACTGCAGAAGATAACAAGTCTAAGATCCAATTAATGTCTTATCTAAGGACGAATGGACCATGTACTAAAGCAGTGCCTTTGTGATACCAACTTAGCAGCGATGTCACGGTACTGCAATGAGCATAACCTTTCTCGAAAGGCCGGCTCCGTATCAATGGGTAACCAGGGTAATTAGTGAAGTGAACAATAATCAGACTCACATGGTTTCGTCGCGCGTGGAATGAGATATTCATTAGATCATAGCCATAGTTATGCCTTGTTTTCCAGTAAACAAAAAACAAACCCCACTTCACATCCTTGCAGCAGAACCAAATTTACACCCTTCCAGCCAAGCCTTTTTAATTTCTTCCCGTCATCATTTTAAGGGGGAGGAATATGGGACAACCCGGTTTTTACTGCGAAGCATGATGGATAAGGTACAATGAATTTGTTAATCTAATTTGAAGTGGCGGCTCCGCTCTGCACCCTGCCATATCGAACCCCGCACAAATGCACCGCTTTAGTGAAGCAGTATATCAGGTGTCATTGCACTTGGGAGTATTCTGGGATATAGCCATGTATATCTTTCATGTAATAAAGCACCCAACTCTTTCCCAACTCTTTCGCCCTGCTATATCTGAAAGGGTGCATCCCTGCTAGTAAAGGCGATAACTCCTGGAGTGTATTCCCTTCCAGAAATCTTCAATCTGCTGTTTCTGTGGAAACACTGGCGCGTCAGTATATGTAGAAAATACAAACATATCAGGAAGGGAACCCCTTAGCGAGCGGAGAACTTGATGAATGCGGCGGCGATTGACAGAGACAGAAACATAATTGGGACATAATAGAGACTGTCATGTAAGATCAGTGAGCAACTTTCGTTTTCAGCAGCCGGGGGAGGTGCTTATTTTAAGAGCGACACGAATTAGAAACCTTATGCATAAATTCCATGGACTCCCATTTCAAAGAATTCGGCTATGCAGCCGTAAACATCAACAAGCATTTGGTGAAGATGATTCTGTGGTGGCAAGGCGGTTTTGACTTCCAGAATGAACACACGCACAAATCTAAGCTAGAAGAAATCCGCATGCTGACTACTTCGATATGCGGGAAGGCAGAGGGTGGTTTAGTGCGAAGAGTGAGAGGGCTTGAATCCAATAAGAGATTTTGTGAACGTGGGAAAGATTGGGTGCTTTACTGTTTAGAGGCATGTACGGTTATTTGCCGACATGAGCAGGGGGCAGATCTATACGCTTAGAACGGAGTAAACCGTACATTGTTACCAACACGAACAGGGCAGATCATTTTGTCGGAGTGTAGACATAAGTACACTTGTATGTGTACTGCAAGGGGGGGACTTTATTTGAGCATAAACAGGGACCACTCTTACGGAGTGGCCAGGTCAAGGGACCTATTGCAAGTTACATGTCTCCATGCTACGGAACAATTTGTTCTGAGATTGAAAGCAAACACACAACCGATTTACTATACTCATGTGTAGAAGTGAAGTATTACACTAACAGAACCACAGAATTACATTATTTATCAGTGGCGTTAACGGTATGGGTCTCGGTTATTGTCAGCAGCACGCTGGTCATAACGGTATGGATCGTTGTACTCTCGTAACTGTTGCGATTCCTTACAGAATTCCCATCATTGCCCATGGTCGACGGCCCAGCTTGCCCGTACGAGTATGGGACAGTGTACATGCCAGAATATGGATCATTGGAGGGTTGGCCTCCGTTGGTGATATCAATTATTGCAGGTTGCTCATCACTACCGGCACCTGTCTCACGTGCGGGAGTGCGGGATCTGCTACCCACCGGTGGGTAGGGGTCATTTGCGTACGGGTCGCGTTCATACGAAGATTAGTTGGCAGTGGTACCACTGTTGTAATTGCGCCTCTGCTGTGATTGTCGATCTCCGTCCCCGTCATGGTGGCCGTATTCCCCATATGACAGTTGGCGCGAAGAAATACGATTTTCGCATCGTCCACTCTTCTATTCTATGTAATTAGAGTTGTGATATCCCTTTTCCTACCGCGGTAGCCGAAATCAAAGTCAACATGGCGGTTCAAAGCATCCCTCACAAACCTCCCCATCTGTGAGGCCTCTTGACGTGTCTCGCGATAAGAATGTGCAGTTCGCACGTAATTACCCAAATAAACGCTTACCATATCGTAAAGATTGGTGACGAGATTATGTACAGAAATATCATTTTCAACTGTTAACCTATTCTGACGTTTGGCCAATGCGTATATTCCAGGGAAACGGTTCCACTCTTCCTCTCCAAACTGTTTGGAGAGGATTACGGCGGCACTTCGCTTCCTCCTATAGTTCCCACCTACACCCTTCACCTTCAGGCGCCACATCTTACGTCTCATGCTTGTCTCCCAAATCTCACCTTGAGGGGCATCAAAGGCAACATCCAAGTCCGCATTATCCGGTACCGGACCTACATCAGAGTCTTCATCACCGTCTCCCCTCACACTCGCGATGAAACATGATACTGGTCCCCAGTTGTCGTCAAATGCAACCTTGCTACGGTACGAATGGTCCCTGGACAGGAAATTAAAAGCGCGACCACCCAGAACACATTCACAGTACCACGACACAATGAGGAGAATCAGGTACTCCCTATGTACCATGAGTTTCAAAGCATCAACTTACTCCTTCTCCGATGTTTCCAACTCTTCGTAAGGCTTCCCGAGACAAGAAATGATGTAGTGATACAAGTTCATAGTCAAAGGCATAGGGATGGGCATTACTGCTTGTTGAACAATACCCCTATCTGTGAACAGCGGCTAATCTTTCCATAGATCCTCGGTTGTACAACCGGTCAAATCCGGGCGAAATTGTGACGCTGGCATCCACATGCCGTGTTCCTTCCTGCAGTAATATTCATACAGATGATGATGGCGCACAGCAAAGGGGTGAAAGGGTCTGGATTTTAGAGAATCAGCCAGTATCGGGAACCCTTCTATGGTTCTCTGCTCGACGGAGAGACATAAGTAGTCATGAACAGCTTTGATGTAGTAAGCATCTCGGCGGTCATGTACATAAGTAACGGCTGATTTGGAACCATCGGGTACCCGGTAGCTTTTCTTTCTTCGGATCCTTTCCCATGTAGCATGCGCTGCATTAGGATTTCTTTCCAGCATAGCAGCGAGGCGCACCATATCACGTCTAAACTTCCTTCTCCTCGCCCTTGCAATTTCTGTTTCCAAGTCGACTGGATAAATGGCTTTCGGCTCCCACTCGGTATGCAACGGTAGTCCCGAATTATCCAGATCACCACCCAGAATGGGGTCATGCGGCGGTTGATCTTTTTGCGTCGATGCTCTTTTAGCGGTGGTACCATCGACATCGGACGCCGGTGAAGGCTGGGGTTGAAGGACCGAACTAAGGCGCAGACCTTACACGCAAGGTGCAGCAACAGGCGCCGAAGGGCGAGTTGAGGTATTTCGTTGCCGGGGCTTGGGAGCTTGGGTGTTCAGATCGGAAGACCCCTGCGAGTTGGGAGCAGTGTCGGTGGGTGGGGGTGACGGCGGAGCGCGCTCCGCCATCGCGTTGTTTGCAGTAGTACAGAGGGTCATGGGTGGTGCCAGAGCGTCGTTCGGAGTAGTGCCGGTGGCTTTAGGTGACGGAGGGTTATTTGCAGCCGCAACTACAGTACTGCCCGTGCGGCTGGGTGTAGATGCTGCTGCACTACAGCACGTGTCGGTGGGTGAAGGCAGCGGCGGATGGTTCTTCGGAGTAGTGCTGCTGTGTTTGGCCGGCGGCGGTGGGTAGCGAGGAGCATTGTCGGTTGAGATGGGTGACGGAGGATGACGGTTGTTTGCAGCAGTACTGCATGTGCCGGTCGGTGTGCACGGCGGAGGGTTGTTCGGAGGATTGCTGCTGGGTGTGGGCAGGGAGCTGGTCGTCGGAGTGCCGGTGTCCACTGGTGTGGGTGACGGGTTGGAGGGGAGTTGTTGTTGGAGAAAATCGGCGCCGCGACCCGCTGGTTGAGAACAGTGTTTGTGGATGCGCATGACAGCCCTGGAGCAGAGTTGTGCTTTGAGGATGTCGGCGGTGGGCCAGGAGCGGACTTGTTTGGATATGAGGCCATAACGGTCGGCGATGTGTTGGGAGCGGGCTTGTTCGGAGATGTGGTCGAGACGGCGGGCGGCGGGTTGGAAGATGATGTCATAGCGGGGTGGCGATGAAGACGATGGTTTGCTGGGAGGTGAGTTGATGGGTTCGGATGACCGGGGGTTGGTGGGAGCTGATGTGGAGGGGTTGTTTGGAGCAGATGTGAAGGGTTGTTGGGGGCAGCGCTGGTAGCGTTGATGGGTGTAGATGAGGGCGGGTAGTCGGGAGCTGACCTCAAGGGGTTGTTGGGTGTGGATAAAGGCGGGTTGTCAGGAGTTGAACCAATACCGACAAAATTCGGGAAATCGCGATGAGCGATAAAGGGGGGGTAGGGGAGGGGTTAGGTTGTTTTACAGAGATATGAGGACAGGGGAATGTGTTTAGGGAGGTTTATTTGACAGAATAGGGGGATTTTGCTTGAAAAAGGTCGCGTTTGGCTTTGCTGGGTTCCTCCAGCACCAGCACTAGGAAACAAGTACTCGACAAGTCACTTGTTGACTTTTTATTTAGAAGCTGAGTCGGATCCTTGAGATGAGCAACAGACAATCAGCAACAGACTGCATGTAGTCTATTGCTGATTTGTGCACAAAAAAAGGCTTTGCCTACCCTAGACATAGCCTGTCTTTGTCGTAAGGTCCGTTACCACAACCAACAGGGTGGCGTTTGGAACTTGCGTGCGTGCGTGTTCATCCGAGTTGGAGGCTTTACAGCCTCCAACGGGACAGCGTGGAGGCTCCAGATGGCAGCTTCAGTACTGAATCTGCCATCTGGAGCTGCCCAGTTTGTCCTTATCGTACTGCAGGACGATATAGTATATATTTTCAGTTGTACATGTACATGTACAACTGATGAGATATAGGACCTGGATATCCAATAATGGATCTGCAAATCAGGAATAGCGAATTATAGGCCATATCATTTATATTGCCTGCAGTCTTTAATTGTAACGAATTCTGTCGATGTAGGTTGGAATTTGCACTACTCCATTATCATAACGGCTGCGTCACTACACACTGTTTCAGTTGGTGGTACCACCAACTGTAACACCAGCGCTGAATCTGATGCACTTAATCTTGCAGAGTACCTTTAATTCAGATGCAAGCTTCTAACATATAATAGGATCCAAGTACTGTACTTAACATGTAGGCAAACTTTGTACTTGATTCGAAAACATAGCCAGTCTATATATAGACTGCCACCAGTGGCCCAGGGGGTAGTTCTTCTAGAATCTCGGGTTTATGTAAACTCAATTGTGAACAATATCATATCGAGTCATTATAAGTATTATTTCTTTTTCCGATATCAACACCAACAATTACGATTTGTTGAGGTTTGATTTGTAATGTTTCGAGTATGAATCTGATCGAAATGTGATGAATACTTGCAGTACTGTAATTCCAGCGGAATAGGACTGAGCGCGACATTCACCTTCAGGCATTACGTAGATGTCCGTACCTTGTTCGGTAGTTTTCGCCAAAACAACATGTCACCAGACTCAGCACATCCAATGCACTAGTAATCCATTGTATTGGGTACTAGTTCATACGGTGTTCAAACCAGATACTCCATGCCTAAAGTTCGAAGAAGGGTGTTTGATTCCATCTTTCTTGATGCCTTACATCGAAGAAAGCAGCAAAAGAATGCCACCGTCAACAACAATAGGCCACCTAGCAAATTTAGCAGTGAGGATGCTCATGCAGGTCGTCATCAAATCAAGGTAATCCTGTACAGGACTCTGCACTTGATTCGTCCACCGCTAACATTCCTGAAAGGGAGGTACTGGCAATCCAGGATGTTGCACCTATCAGCCCGTTCATCCCACTTGAGGACGAAGCTACAGACAGGGATTCCTCACAAGAAGACCGTATCCAAGCACCGTCAGTGGAGCCATTTTTGGATCGCGATCCACAGTTTCGATTTCAAATTTCAGTGGATGAAGAAGAGGTGGAGGGGGACGAACTGCCTAGAGTGAGTTCTCTCAACCGCGCTGATTACAAGTACCATCCGCTAACCAACGTAGAATGATATTATGTGACCTTATAAAGCACTGGAGTAACGAAAGGCTTTGTTGGCACTTTCTGTGGTCTCTGGAAGCGTAAGTTTCACAGTAGACCATTAAAATATGTTAAAGACATAATCGATCTTGATTTTTTCCATAAAGGGTATAAATTGGAATCAGATTCATCACCACCAGATACTGATGAGCAAGTCACAGGTCTTGGTGCATTCGTGAGTGATTCAATGGAAGATGACCTTCAAACAATGAAAAATCCCTAACTACAAGAAAATCAGCAGGTTGAGGACTAAATTACTCAAACATTGCTTTCCACCAAGTGGTGTGGCTGATCTCAGCAAAACCAGTTTTAATTTCGGAGTACTCCGACGAGAACTTAATTGTTCAATACCGGATAACGCCAAACATCGGATAATTATGATAGCAGTGAGAACGCTGAAGATAATGGCAAAGATATTCCTACACAAGGGACTCCCAACGATTCCACGACAACAGATGAAGGACGTCACGCTTCTGGTCGGATAGTACTTACGAGTTCGTGGGCGAGGTATGATGTCACAAATACAGTCATGTTCACAATTATGTATGGTGAGGATCTCCTTAATCCTGATGAACAAGATGGACGCCGGAAACAGTGGTGAGACTATTCCAACTTTGAATAACCCCACCATCGAATTAAGCCCAATTGTGAAATACAGATTGGGAGTTATGCATGCTGATGGTGGCGTACATATTGATCGTAGTGGGTCCCAAATAGCAGCTCATTCTGGTACCGGCGTGGAGATCTTTGTCGATGACAGTTTCATCTCTGCATGGCGTCAGTCTTCTCAACCGTAGGTAATGAAGGTTACAGGAGTATTGGTATCTTGGTCCGATTGGACGGCCTGTGCTGTTACCGAAGGGTCTGAGAGCGTCGATGCCATTCTAAGATCTAGTAGTACAACTGGCACTGAGAAAGTCATTATCAGCAAATATCCAGGTGTGGAACATCGCTATGAGCGTGATGACCGTTCGGATAGAGAACGTAATGATGTCAACTTGTTCAGACTTGGCGATTTTTGTACCATTTTCAGACCATCTTCGAATCTTATCCATCAAGATGAGTCCTCCGCACCTTTCCACGGTACTATGGAGCAAGGTACGAGTTTAGTAGGGGTCTTAAGTCATATATTCTGGAGATATGAACGCGTATCGGCAACAAGGAACATAACCTGGTTTACTGTCAAACAATCGGATGGGCCAGTAAGTTCTATTTGCCAGCATAGGGTGAGGTCTATCCATGAATCGCAATTTGATCAATCTCAGACTACTCCGGAGTGGAGTACTCCTGATCACAGGAATATGGCTGGAAGCTCAAATCATGAGTTTCTTGCTAATGGTGTGCCATATTTCGTTTACCGCATGCTGCTTTGTTGTGATGATTTCAACCCGTTTTCCACCATGTATCCTCAAGGTTCGGCAGGGGGTGTATATCTTTTGCCCTTAGGTCTCCCACCAGAATTGAGAAGAAGCAGTAGCTCGATTAGAGTAATCCTTCTCACACCACCAGGTGTATCAAGTAACAAAGTTCTCTCGTATATTGTGGACGACCTCGTAAACGGTACTGTGAGCGGGGTAGACATTGAACTTTCTGACGGCGCTCCTTGTAAGATATTCCTGGATGTTGTGGTCTTTATTGGCGATTATCCTGCTGCTGCACATACTGTCGATGTTCTCGGACATAACGAAAGTTCTCGGTGTACACTCTGTACTTTTCGCAGACTTCCAAAAGACACAAAATTTGAATCAGGATACGGATATACAACCTCGATTTATTCGAAGCATTCTCTATTCTTACTCAATGCCGCTAGACACGAAGTACTTCGACGAAGCGGAATAAATGATTGGGAATGCATCTAGCTTGGTATGACGAGCACAGCAAATGTTTCCGCTACAAGTTGTCCACTGGTTCAGATATCTCGTAATCTAGATGATGTCCGAGCAGACCAGATATCCACTCAATGACAACAACTTTCCTGTCATATGTGGCTACTTTGATCGGTACAGGTCAAATCTTGTAGCTCCAGATCATTTGCTGTCTGGAATAGCTCAGAACATTCTATCCTGTACATATGAAGCACCTTATACGTCCGAAGGAATGCAATTAGCGAATACAGCTGTTGTGGACGCACTAAAGCGTAACGGGTTTGTGTCTCAGAAAGCCGTATTCACCGAGAAGAAAAAGTCTCTGAACAGTATGACCCTCGCCGGTGTGTCTTCAGTCCTCAGCGCTGCAGTACCTGTTTTCAAGCGGATAATAATCCTTGAAGACGAATCCTTTCTCGTCAAGAAATGTGTCTCCGCAATGGAAAAGCTGCAATCTCTGGTCGGTTCTACGTATTGGTGGCCAGAAAGAGATTTTGACGGTGAGGAATGTACTGACTTCGTAACAGGAGAGTTACGGTCAGAATATATTGCTGAACTGAGCCAGATGGCAAGAAATTACGTGCAAGAGGTCAACGAGTTGTGCAAGCTCTCGGATTATATCAGGGTTATATTGGATAAGCCAAACTTGCACCGTTCTATAGAGTCTTATGACTTCACCATTGCAGCTTTTGGTCATTGCCGTGAGTTCATGGAGCTCGTTTTTGAGGCTACACACCCACCTTTTAAGCGTGCATCGCTACAAGTAGTCACCATGATGCCCATTTGCTTGCGGTGGAACATAGTTTGTGTTCTGATTGGCTTTGCCGTCTTGCAGTAGTGCATAGTATGGCCATGTGCAACACTTCCGAGACGCAGGGTTTGTAATGGAAAAGTATAGAGCGACTTCTGCTTAGTACAACCACAGACTTTCTCGATACCGATGACAGTAATTCTTTAAGAATGTTGATCTAGTCCTACGCAATCTTTTCAAGAAGTCCCTGATGAAAAGATGGACAAAAGACATCCGTACAGATGCTTTCAGGCTAAAACTTCATCTCAGTGGATAGGGAAACTGAAGTTCAAGAAAAGTTAACATTGCAGTACGTAGTTTCATGGGGAAGTTGACATTTGACCATATTTACAATATGTGACAAACAAGTTTGAAACGGAGTACCCAGTTATGTCCAAAGCAGTGTCTAAATATACAATGTACTTGGAACGAAAAGAATTCGACGTAAAAGAGGCGTCAAGTCGTTGGGAAATCAAATGGGTTCAATACGTTGAGTATAATGGCTTTTCAGATTCTTTCGACTGAGAAAGACAGCAATTTTTCTTGGTTCAAAAGTCAAATTCAGGAAGGCTTCCTTGAAACCAGTCTACTTTGCTACGATTCTGTTTCTTCAGCGACTGCTGACCCTCTACTGGCTGTCTGTGTGAAATGCACTCTTTACAATTCCGGTACCGTGTATATACCAGGTGGTCTTGTCATACTGATCAGCTACAACTGGTTGAGCTTAAATAGTGCCAGAAGGGTTGGCCTGTACCATTGCTGTGATTCAACACTACAAGCAACAACATTGCCTTCCAGACTACACCTTGCAAAGAGTCACACACTCGAGGTCTTTGCTGCAGGGAGGCTTCATGACAATTCAACATCTCCCGAATGGTTATATACCCGGAACTGCATAATATTGATGTCAACATGAACGAGACACATGTGTCGTACAGTATCAGGTAAATGTCCGTTCTGATCTTACAGCGATTTTTTTACAGCAGTACGGGTGTCCATGATGTTAAATGTTGATTTGATGTTTATGTCAACATCACATCGACAGGTCAACATCAACAAACAAAACACAACATCAATTGCAACAGCAACGCAAATTACAGTACTGTGATGTGCATTCTATGGTGTAAGATGAATAAATGTCCATTATTCTCTCAAAAAAACCTGTTACTTATACACAACCGTACTTGGAAATGCCACATGGCACAAGATTAACCATTCATAAGGTGTCTTACTGATATTTATTTGTAATGTGTGGCTGAGGTTGGAAGTAACCATTATACAGATCGCTCCATTAGTCAATGGCACATGTTTGAATTCATCCCAAAAAAGGGCGCGCACCAGAAATTGATTGTGTAGATTTGAATCTCTGAGATTGCGCACTGTGGTTTGCGTGAGTGTGGCATGCCCAACGCCTTCTTCATTATTATCTCAACTAGCGGTTCCCACTACAACAACTTCCAGGCAAACTTTTTTACCTTCCACACAAGCATTGTTCCGATGGATTCGAAGCATGGTACCATTATTTGCTCCTCATCCCTCTTATTATTGCTTCTGTGTGCTGCTTCCATGTATTCTGACTGCACCGGGTATCAATGGGATGATTCAAGAGTTACGGTACCACGCCTCTATTATCATCGTTTAAATTTTTGGTTTTCGAATCCCAAGGGTAATTTCTTGCTCAGTTGCGTGCGATTTGCAGTTAGCTCATGCTATTACTAGCAGTCACCCGATGTCTTCGTGTTATCTCAGCTTCACAGGTAAGGGATGTTTCCACGTGTGTGATCACAATGTTATCAGCTGTTCAACTATTGTTTTGTTGTTTGTGCGTTGTTACGGTCACAGAACTTTCACTTAAGAATTCCCATTTGTCTCCAACAGCCATAGGTCGTTCACGCCGTATTTTCTCGCGATCATGCTGGTACCAGCAGTATCACTTCAAAAATGGTTAAATCGACGGAGATCTGCAGAACTCATGAGGTCACTCACGGCGTATCTGCTCGCGATCATGCTGGCCAGCAGTCTCACTTGAAGAACGCACTTTTATCTGCAACCCTCACGCACACCTTCTTGCGTCGCGTCAGCTGTGTTACTTCAAGAACGCTGTTTTGTCTGCAATCATAACCAGTATTCTCTCGTGATCATGCTGGCACCAGCAGTCTCACTTCGACACCGCTTGGTCTCGTTACTGTATGCGTTCAATCACGACGTACCTTCTCCCTCACTTTAAGAACGCATTATCTTCTCATCTCCTGAGGTAATTCACGTGTAACTCATCGCCATCGTGGTGGTCGGTAGTGGCACTGCAAGAACACCGCTTCGTCTCCGTCCCGTGAGGTTGTTGACACAGTAACTTCTCTCGATAATGCTGGTACCATCAGTGTCAGGTCAATACCGAGTTGCCGATGAATAGTCTTGTACGTGAGGTATGTCATCAACATTCACATATGCAAATTGCCGGTGTCACACCGCAACCGACGAAACTCTCGTATACGCTACGTTACAGTCAAACTGACCTTTGTTTTGTTTTGGTCGAGACATTTTTCATGTATCCTAGTTGCATTGCATAGTAGAACAGAAGTTTTTATTGGTAGAACAGTAGTATGCTATGATATTTGAATGAATAAACAGAGTCCTCTGTTAGTATCATCTGCATTGAGCAACGTTTTCACGTCAGTACAAGTACCAGGCTATGACGATGTTTTCAGAGTATCTTAAACCCGGATGAAATAGCTTCAGACTTTGAAATCATCAAAGCAGATAATGTACATTACTGTTGATAAAAAACGTTTCCGTCAATGGACGATCCAGTGTTTTTAGTGAAACGCATTGATATGGAGATGGCTGGTACTACGTTACAACTTGATGAATGCAAACAACAAATATATATGACTGTACAGTCATTACTAGAATTCACATTTCTTCTTCAAATTTAACTAGAAGGCGGGAAAATTTGAGAATAGAGGTTTCACTTTTATTGGGGGGCACGCAATCAACGAGGAGCTGAGGGAATTTACGTGCAATGCGCTGGTTAATTTATTGGAATGCCTTTTCTGCCCGCATGATACCATGAGCGGCCAACAGAAGTCATTGATTGATGATTTTTGATTAATCAAAAAGTATTACATGTGCATGTCATTATATGTTACTTTTTAAAAAAGCACCACGTATTGTTCGCTTCGGGGAAATTATTTGTTCGCGAACAAATTCTGACTGCGTGGAGGGGGGAATTTCTGGCTGAGATTGTGAAGCAGACTGTGTTTTACGATCGTATGTCGCGGCTGGGTATCGACGGAAGAGTGGGCGGTTTTGGGAGTGCGGTTTGTGCGGCCTGCTTATATATGGTTGTAGGAGCTTTAAAGTGCCCCAGTCGATGTTCCTGGGTCCCCCTTTATACCTAGCACGATCTCTTCTTTAATTTTCATCACATCACTGTACCGAGTATGATTTCTATAGTATGATGGTGAGAAAATACTGTATTTCTTATATGTTCCATTCTTTTATGACTATTTCATTTTTTTCATAAAATAGCCGATTTACATGGGCAATCTACGAAATATATCCTAAAATATCATTATTACGTGCGTCCCTGTGATGAAAATACTGTCTCATGTAATTATAGTTATGATAACATGAAAATAATTTACGAAAAATTTACGGTGATCATGAGTACCAGTATTGTAATAGTATAATTATTACAGTTACCGTACTGTACTAGTTTGATTATTACAGTAGAAAATTTGATTGCACTACAGTACCTACTAACATTGTTGTTTCAATACATTTTTTAAAGGATTACTAAAACCAACGTGAGCAATTTTATTGTGTTATTTAATTGTTTTTTCACAATACAAATTTCTTTGCGTCGTAATTGCATTAGGTTAATTATGAAATCATAATTACATTCATGTTAATTATGGCGGTAATCCAGGCTTACACTTTCTTTAAAGTATCCTCACTTATTAACTTAACCAATACACTGGGTGAGTGGGTGGGGACATCATACAACTGTACACGTAAGCACGTTATATTAATATGATGCACAGATGCACATGCTACTGTCCACACTTACTGGTGTACAGTACTGTATACTAACTTAATACAAAAAGCGCACACTGTAGGATGTTCCGGGCCACAACCGACCATATCATTCAAATATTAAATCACCCCACATTTTACCCCCACTTAATGCACTAGTGCAATTATTCACTCACTTCACACAGATAGCCCAAAAAAAGGACTTACAGATAGTACATGTTGCACAAAATTTTACTCTACAGTACAGTACAGTAGGGCATGGAAAAAATAGTGTATTGCATGTAGTGGAACCAGCATGTATTTCCAGTGCCCCCTGTTCGGGCCTGCCCCCTGGTCGGGCCTGTCCCTGGTCTCTGTTGGCCCCTCTTGTGGAGAAATTTATGGACAGTATTTTAATGCGCTGAGGGTCCAAATTTGGGCAACAAAAACTGTGGTTCACTACAGTACTGCCGATGGCACGATAAGAAATCGGCGATTTCGGTACTGTATTCGCAAATTTTTAGTGAAAATATTTTATTGTAGTATTTTTTTAGTGAGGTTTTGAAAATTCGGACTTTCTATATCAACCCTGGTCTAAGGCTACGGCTTGCTCACCGAGAGAAAATAGGCAAAGAGCTCAACCAGCGATTACCTGGTGTGCGCCTAAATCCCCACACCCGGTATATCGATAAACGTTTGTCCGTGCTGCGAGTTTTTCAAATCCGACAGAAGGTCAAAGTCTCTATTACAATTGCCTCCCTGTCCGATTGAAAGCGGTATGTAACAGTTTGTTTTACTGTGATCCTTCAGAATAACGCCCAGTGCCGAAAAAAAATAATACTTCCAGGGACCAACCCTCGCGTATCAACTTCAGTCAATGACGTCATCTTCCGAGAAAAGAACGGGTGATCAGGTTTTGTCCGGCAACTACAGGAAGGGGATTGCCCTACTGCGAGAGGGTCATATCCGCAAGTGCCTCGGCTCGAGCATCATGCCCCGCCGAGAGGATCGTGGCTGGGGGAAAGATTTTCAAAGCAGTAGCGCCACATGGCCCTTGGATTGAAGGCTAGTAACTCGGAAAATTTCGTTGCTAATACTCCTACCATAACTCCCAAAACCGAAGCTTACTAGGCCGGCCGAAGTGAACACAAAAAATGTGAATTTCAGAGAAAGAGGACAGACACGAGGATCGGAATCGAGTGGCTGCGTCCGCACACAAAAATGTGAGTCTTGTCAACAGTGCGCCTAGTTTCTTTCGCGGAAAAAAATCGATTTGTTTACCAAGAAAAGTCGTTGCTTTAATAAATCAAAGTTTCACAAAATAAAGTGAACCCCTCCAATTTGTCCATCTATCAGACTTCACAGCGTCCAGTTCGGTACACGCAGAAGGGATATTCGACGTTCCTGGTCGATAGAGATTGCGCTGTCTTAAAACCAATTACCGTCCGAGAGTCTCCTTGATCGTCAAAAGCCATCAATTTCTTCCTGGGCCCCTCCGTTTGATGATCCGGGCACTTGAATTCCGTCTCTGAGGTCCTTCCCGACCAGAAACTGCTGTTGTAGTTTCTTTCCGCAGAAAAAGAACAAGTACCGGGCCCCGTCTATGTTCCTTTCTTTTCTTCTTTTCGAGCAACTTCAGAAACTTCCCCTTTTCCTTGCTGGAGAACTGGGCAAATGAGTAGCCGTCTCGCCTATGCTTCTCGTTCAGTTCTTCCCAACGATTTAATCTGCTCGAGAGATGAATACGTCAGCGAGATTTTTTGTGGCAGCCTCAAGATCCATTGTAGACGCGTATCTCCATCTAGGAGGCCAAGAATACTGAGGTTCCGGTTTGGAATCCGACTCAGTTTCCGTACTTACACCTTCGTGCCTGGAGGAACTGGCTCTCCAGCCTTGTCTTCGATAATGGGTGTGTCGAGGATAGTGGAATTATCGGATCCAGTATCAGTATGCTGCTAAGCCTCCGGCTTATTACTAAACATGTACTGAGTTTCTAGATAGAAACCTAGAAAAAATTCCCTCAATACCATCCTAGAATTACTGAGTTTTTCCCGGGTTTTTCTAGGAAATAGCAGGTTCTCCCTTAAATTGGGCACGGGTTCCCTGGTAGGGCAGCCAAAAAGACAGGCGGTCCGATAAATTTTAGCAAGGATTCAGCGGTAGTAACCTGAGTTCTCAGTTTCTTAAAATAAATTTGACCAGAGATGCGCTTCTGTAGATCTAAGTTCACCACTTGAGCCCCCCGTTGGAGTAGAAGGCACGGCACATACTATCTCCTGTGTATAACAGTGGACCAGATTGTCGCGGAGACCAACTAAAGTCCCTCTCTTGAGCCTGCGAAAGCAGTTACAGGCACTGCATAGGACAGCCTTTGTATCGCACGGATGACTTTTGTGTGGCGGAATCCACTCACAGGTGAATCCCAAAAAACCAGAGACAAACAGCGAGCAACAAGCACTATCGGCAGCGGCGACGGAAACAGCAGTATTCGGTGGGTAGTGCGGTGGCGGTCAGTGGTGTAGTGGTGGTCGGCAGTAGTAGTATTTATGCACCTTTTGTAGACCTGTATCGTGATTACGATGCAGCCATATTGTGTTGGGTTTGGGCTGATCCCTTGGATCAATGAGATCAGCTCAAAAAAATTGAAATCTCGATGGGGGTGTATTATAGGTATTGGGGGTATAGTACCAGGAGCAACCATGTAACAGTCTCCAGGGGCCCTGGTGAAGTGCATACTGTATAGTTGTGAATGTACATTACGTACCCTGCTTTGTGTATGGTTAACGGGCTCTCTGTAATGAATCTGTGTACGTGCAAGCAGTTGCACTTATTTTCGGTTGACATCGCGCCGCGGATTGTAGCCAGTTGTTGACGACTGGTCGCCGAAACCAGAATGCAGTATGATTAGAACTGCGATTTACACGTGGTCCCGCTAGGAGTTCAGAAGGGACATTAGCCGCTATACTTCGCAAAAAAGCGTAAATAATGAATATGATAGAGCTTAGACATCCCGGGTGAGAATAGGGATGAATGAGGCTACGCTTAAGAGGATGTTTGAGTGCTGAGCGAGAGCGCTGAGCTTGCATCGATCGCTAACCATGGGACGTATAGCTACACTACACTGCATGTGGTGGTAATGAGATTAATAAGGTCGCCGACGGTGTAACTGTTCATGGACATACAGCTATACTACACTAGAGGTGGTAGTGCTAAGCTGAGGGTCACCAACTGTGAATGCAGGATCCAACCTAAGATCAATGGATTGGATCTAGACCTTGATGGGGCGCGATTGGTTGATGCTAGCATTAGCATGAGCCCCGACCCGGAAGTTTTGATGAAGTTACATTCGAATGGTGAAACTCACAGTATTAATAAATCGGTGGGCCCGACCAGCAATTTGTGCTGACTTGTGAATCTTGCCTGGTAGCTCCCTACAGTCCATTAAGCCACGTTAATCTTACAGTCTTCATGTCATCTGTTAAGACTGTTTATAACAACAGAACCGTTAGGTACTGGCAGCGATTCGGCTTCCACACCACTGTACACATCCCGCAATTCACAAAGTCGCCTGATGCGTCCTCGGCTCAACATTAGCCCCTTAATCCCTTATTAAGGTCTTTTTGCTGCGTCCGGGCCCATTTTTAGCAGCTGTGCAACCTTTTAGACCGCTTAAGGCCCCTTTGGAGGTTTCGATAAATGTTAAACCCACCAGGGCCTATGGAGTTAAGTGAATCTTTTATTGTGATGGAACAATAGGACGTGGGGTGGAGCTATAGTTTACGGAGACAAATCATTAGAAGCGAAACTATTGATTATACCACGAGGAAGGAGGATCTCTAGAACATTTGGATGTGGCATTAAGATTCGCCCAAAAACCCTTCAAACAAACAGCTTGCATTATTATGGACTAGTCTCTCCACATGACGAGCAAATAGGTTTGTCGCGCGTCAGAAATCGTAACTGGTGCAACAATGCCAGTCGTATCAGGTTGCAAGGTTCCGAGCAGCTGAGTGCGATTCCCATAATGTGTCGTTGGAAGTCAATGAAACGTTTCCCAGACCCCCTGCTCGAATTAGTTCGGCAAAGCGAGTATCCTTCCTAAGCGGAGTAAATGTGTGAAGGAACAATTAGTTGGAGATAGAAGGCGTCCGGGGCTACTCTTCAGCCGTAGGGGAAACTGGCTCATGCTAATTCGCCCGAGGGCGTCTGGTATTGCCGTTGGTTTGAAGGGTGAATGTGGGCGAGGGTTAGGTAGTGAGGCGCTGACCGGAGAGGCAAGCTCAAAATTCGGGCCGTTATATCCGAGATAGAGGATAGCAATCATTCGACAAAGTAGTGTTTCGGCTTCCCGGCACATTTGGTGTTGGAGAAGCTGGTGTCTTTGGGTTGAAGGGTGGGGAAAATGGATTGAGCAGCAGCCAGGGAACGGCACTACGACATGATGAGGAAGGGGAGGACAAAGAGTGATGGATGTGTAACAGAAGGATTCATATGCGGATTGAGCTTGTTTCAGCTCGTCAGCAGCGGCGCAGACGAGGGTAGCGTAAGGGTCAGCTATGTGAAAGACGGTGACGGGCCAGAGATAACACCGACGCAAAAAGACTCTAGAAAGAAGAGGACGTTCCGTAGTGTGCGATGGTTGCGTTAGGTAGAGGAGAAAGCAAGTTACTTTGGGCCGTTGCTGATGAGCCGGTCGAAAATGCGGTTTATAATCCGTTTGAACTTCAATTATATCGCGGATCAATGTGACGGCGGTGACTCTCTTGCGATCTAGGTCTGGGAGGTCTCGGGTGAAACAGAGAGGAGAACAGCGGCGAGGTATGAGAATGGGGCTCTGACCAGTGCAGCAGATTCGAAGAAGGATATGGTGGAATCAGAAGCGAGGCAAGAAAGTTAGCGACATCAATGACTGCAGAAATGCGTCGAAGGAAGCTCAATGCAGTTGATAATGCTGTGTCGGACCACTGGAAAGCGAGGAACTTGGAGGCAAAGTCGGGGCAGAGATAGGTAATGGAGGACAGGCGATAGGCAAGTTCGAGGGAAGCGTGCGCTGCTAGTCTCATAGGGTCGTGTGACGGGGAAATAGATATTGCTATGGCAGGCTCTTGGGCACATAACAGTGAGGAAGATATCTTGGAATTCAAATGTGATAATGAATAATAAAATTTTTAATTCGATAGAGAAAGACTAACCCTGACGACGTAATTTGAGTTTAAATTCAAGAGAAAGGCTGACACTGACTACACGTAATTTTTACAGTTAGATGTCAAAAAAGATATCCAGTTTCCAGACTGCCGCTGATTAGCTGTAATGCCGCTGTAACTCGGTAAAATTTTTCCGATGTCACCTTTGTACAACCTCAAGGCCCGGGTGAACACTATTGAGGGCGCGAGTGTAAGGTGCGCGCGAGTTGCGAGAAGGGAGTAAGACGCGGAGGAAGGTGACGGTGATCGGAGAAGGGATGTGGAAGATGCTAGAATTTGGAAAATGTTGATGTGTTGTACCTATTTTCTCTCT
This sequence comes from Kappaphycus alvarezii, assembly GCA_002205965.3. Lineage (NCBI taxonomy): Eukaryota > Rhodophyta > Florideophyceae > Gigartinales > Solieriaceae > Kappaphycus > Kappaphycus alvarezii. The sequence continues at coordinate 613,182 of NADL03000466.1, forward strand.
CTACTCTCCTTCTCGCTAGGGTGTTATATATGGCACTGCACAGTTTCAAAATAACCGAGCTTCACTAAAGCAGCAGCGAAGTTTCTAGAAGCAGACACTTGTGCTAGGTGAGGGTGACGGGTGGCATACAGTGCGGGCGAGGTACGACAAAGTACTTATGTGCCACAGATATCTCGACCCCCCACCTACGACCCTTCAACTTCTCCCATTAATTCCATTGTTGCTATTCTCCTCTCAATTCCCTTGAGATTTCCGTGTTCGTGCATTACTTCGCCCAAGTGTCCCCCGAATTTCAAATCGTCAATAACACCACCTTCTCCCACGGCACAACACCGGGGTGCCTTTTCCTTACCTGTGTCATCTTTTCGCCTTCGCGCGTGTCCTACCCCTCTCAGCATATCGTGCGTCTGTTTGACCGTTTCATCGGTTGTGCGCCTCCCGTAGTGTCAGTTTGGTCTCGGTCGGTGGGTGAATCGTAGATTGCGCGGACAAAGCAGACCGCGAACAAGTCGGCGGGGGCAGGGTACCGTGATGTCTGTTGGCAGTCCTCGCCGCGCGTATGTCTGTGAGTTCATCCAGGGTGATGAGTCGGTGTGGAGTGGCACTCGATTCTTTCGAATCCACTGATGAAATGCCACTTGAAGTCGGGGAGATCGATCTTCGTCTTTCCAGAAACCGTCTCTTGGCCGAACGACTCTGGCCCCTTTGTAATTTTAATTACCTTGAAAAGTTCACGACTTCTCAAGATGGGCATTATGGCGTCCTTCTTGAATGTGACTGCTTATGAGCGATCGATGAGTGAAGTGACAAGAGCGTTTGGAAAGCACATTGCGGATTTCGCGACAGCGTGGAAGAGCCCTTTTGATAATAGCGCACTGGCATGCATCGAGCTAACGGAGTTCGTCAACGATACCCAAGATTACGAACCACTGGACTCGGACCCTGACTGGGTTATCTTGGAGAAGGATTCGAGGCTGCTCGGGCATATTACGCCCGCTCCGAGGAGGATGAAACCCCCTCTGCAATTTTTCTCTACACGATGGCGTGACGTACTCTTGTACTTTCCGAAGACGTTCAACCGGATGTCGTAGAAGCTATCAACCATTTATCAAGAGCGTGTCGTATCTTAGAGACTGATTCATGGTGTAGAAAACACCCTGGGGAGAACAAAGAGGTCGACGTGGCCATGGCCCGATCACCGTCTCCCTACGTCGTGCATTACTTCCTTCGAGATCGTCCCGTAGCCATCAACTATTGGGAACAACAGTGCATGCTAGCCGCGGTGGCGAATGGACTTGCCCTTCTCCGTGGATGCTCAGTAGGCAGCACTTTCTGGAATCGAGCCACGAATGTGTACGGGGATTCCCCGTACAAAATAAGTAAAAGAATTGTGCTACGTATAAATGAATTAATAGAAGTATGCAAATAAAAAACTGTGCAACGCTTTCTCGTACTAAAATTTTATTTACGGTTTCTTTTCATTTTGTTATTACGGTTTTTTCATTTTGTTTGCAATTTTTGCTGGCATAATTCTCATTTGGTGCACTCAGACGCATTCGGAGTGCTCACAGACGTGGTCAGGTACGTCTCCATACGAGCCACGGAGACCTTCGAGCGGGTGCGATTTGTCCTTATGCAAAGACACACTGCGTGGACGGTTTCGCCTAACGCCGCATGCCTTACGGCTGGCCCCACACCAGCCCTGTGAGTTAGTACCTCATGAATCGGCCTCATTCCCAGACTCTCCATTGCACAGACTTGTCCCCCTTAGCCCCTGGAAAAAAGCCGTCCTGCATCCCTAATCAGTAAAGCACCGCAAAATCCTCCCCCTTTTGGTGCTCCATAGCTCTTTTTCTGCGTACTTTTGGCGAAAGCCTCCACATTTAGGTATTGAAAGCATAGTGTGAGTAGTTGAACCTCAAATGGCAGAGTTTCCGGGAGGAATAATTTGCTCGGACTCGGAAGGTTGTAGCAAGTCCCACAAAGTTTGTTTTGATAGAGCTCTACTACAGTCAAAAATATGTACAAGAACTGAAACAGGTAAATAATGGTTCTTTCTACTTAATAGTCGGCGCTTTCTTTTCTTCTCATACGATTTCAAATATGTTTGTGAGATAAGTCGTCCGAATACAATTGTATGTAGCCAAAAGCTCTTGCCATATGATGGGATCCCAAACAGTGTGAGTAGAAAGTATTTTATCCTACTCACCAGAGCTTCCCTCAGATCTTTTCTTTCCTATGGATAAATGCTACTCTAATAGCGAACTAATAGTAACGAAGACGTATCCACAGGACATTTCCTAAATTGACATCCCAGTCAGTTTTGCCTCTCCTTTGCATTACTAAAGAATTACAAAGGGGACAAAAATAAATATCAGGCGGTTTTCAGCTAGGTTAAAATAAAGACCAATTATCTTTTCTGTAACGTATTACGCGAAAAATGAGAAAACCAGTATTTTACGTGGCGATGGATAAGATAATGGTGTTAGATAAGTAATTTAGTAATGCGGTATGTCTGTCAAAGAAAGCTATATTGTCACTGTCGTTAGAGCTGGGGTGGGATCAAAGCACTCCAGAGGGAGTGCAATGATGAAAATTACGAGTATGTTCTTCGACGTTGTAAAATTGTTTCAAATGGCTTCTCTGCAGTGAAAACGGGCAGTCGTAGATATCTCTTTTAACTTAAGGAGTGCAAGGAGCGTAAATGTGTTCTTTTGGATACATAAAATGCCGCGCTTCGCACGGATAAACTAGCATTGCGTATGCCCTCGGGTAATCGATAGATCTAAAGTGTTATTCCATGGAGTATTTTGATAGCTCATACCGGTTCGTGAGCATAGGTGGTGTTTTGTTGAATGTGATTCACTGTGATGCGTGATGCAGAAAGGCTGGGAAAGGTAGCTCGTTTATTCTGTGGTAGCCAGGTTTTCTTTGTTACTATCATTTCTGCATAGAAAAGGGGAGGCTACTGAGGTGGATGGACATATACGGCTCATCTGTGCCGAGTATTGTTGCGATCCCGATAGCTCGTAGTGGGGAAAAGTACAATATCAACTAGAGTAATTATAATAAAACCTGATGCCGCTAAATAAATTTTCGACTGTATTAATAGAGGTTTATGTGCGAAAAAATTGTGCACGAAAAAAAATCTAGAAGAAAACCAAATTTGGATACAGTATCGGAATTTGCAAGATATTTTTACACTTTCTGAATTTGCAAGACATTTTTAATTTGGATGAGTGTGGAAATTCATGGGTTGATTTTTTTATTTTAAGACACGGTGTCATTAATATATGTCATTACACGTCAAAGGTCGTCATACTTTTCGAAGAAGTCGCAGTATTTAAAGTTCGAAATCGACGTCGTTGAGGCAACCCCCCCGCCATCAAGTACCCCATCGGCTTCCCCCTTTTTTGGCCTTAACATGACAAACCTCCGCCTTCCCTCACTATTACCAAGTCATCCCGAGGCCGCCGTCCACTTAACACTCTGGCCCTGATGGAAAATGGTCCGACCGACTACGATGATTACTGTAGAAGATTGGACGGGAACGCTTTCGAGTGGGTCCGCTGTAACTGCTTCGAGCAGGCAGAAGAGGCAGAGGAGGAGGAGGAGGAAGAGGAGGATGAATAGGAGGAGGAAGAGGAGGAATGGGTGGACCCGTCGGAGCCACTAGTGTACAACGGTGGAGGGGCTCCCTTGGAGAACGAAAGGGAGACGAGGGAGTAATTGTGATCTCGACTCTTCTGACGAAGATGAAAGAGGGATGAAGAGGAGGAAGAGGAGGATGAAGGAAAGGGAGACATGGAAATTGCTGGAATAGTGGGAAAGGGGCCGGAAAATTTGGATCAGGACTCTGAAACCAGATGGGGCCATCTTGAGTGGTCTAGATATTTCGCAGGAGGCAATGGAGAATTCTAAGCCGTTCGTGGATATTTGTGGGGACTGCCTGGGTGGAATGGATATTTTGGGGGAACTGTTTGGCTCTAATATAAGGGTCTAAGATATTAAGGAAGGAGTCTAGATATTTATCCTGATAGTATCTGCTGTTAGTCTTTCTCGTTCACACGATTCCAATTGATGCATTTTATGGTTCTTATTATGTTTCTTTGAGACTTTGGGGTTAACCAAAAAGTCCATATGAGCTGAGTAAACTGCTTTCTGTTGTGGAGGTCAAGCAAGTTGGCAGACAACTTCAAGTCAAGTCCTGAGTAGTGGGAAGTTGAGAGTCAACTTCGGACCCAAGAAAAATTTTTCCTACGCCGGTCACAGAGCATCAGTGGTAGACGCTACTTCTTCCATACTTGCTTGTAACCCTCTCAACTGTCGTCCTTACGGAACCCTTCTTCTTCGTTCAAATATACCACGGTAGCACTTTTTCCCCTTGCAACACTTCCTTCTTGGGGTAGTTGGTTCTGGATATCTCTTCTCTCCCCGATTTACCCTTATCAGGGGTATTAAGAACGCCGGAAAAGGATCATACGATTCCGTACTCATTCATGGTAGTTTAGAAAACTCTAGAGGTATGAAATTGGTACTTGAGATTCGATTTGAACATTTGCCACCAAAGATAGTCCTATAGACTGAAAAAAATAAAACGAAGCATGAGAGAACCATACATAGCTGCATGGTTTGTTGTGCTCTACAAGGTAGCTCCAAAATAAAGTAGTTGCATTGTCTGTACAGGACGCGATGATGTCCCCTTTGCATTCATTTGGCCAGAATATTGAAGCTTAAACCACTGGACAGCGCCCATTTTGTTCCAGTTTAAATCCAACCGAAAGCGTTACGACAAACTTTTGCTCGCCAAAACTAAAAACTAGGTGCACACTTTCGTTCATTTCAATGGAAAGATGGCCGATAAATTACGGCATTAGGATTTCAAACTTTGCTGATGGAGGTTTCTCAGAACTGACACGAGCCGAACAGCGGAAAAGGGAATACTCTTTGCTACCTTGTCGTGCCGAGGGTATGGACCTTCTTTCTACCGCCATTGACATTTAGAGACAAATCGGGTCAACAGGACTCCAGGCGCTTCGTGAAGTTATTAACTTCATAGCCGACAGTCGAGGGAAGCATGATTTGTCTAAATTCCAGAGGCTCAAGACACGAGTCTCGGCAGTTTTCCTCCAGGTCACTGCGCTCATGCCGAATTACGGAAACAGCGAACGTACCCACCTTGACCTCCAGATATGTCTTTTGTCTGATACCTAACTAGAATATATGAAATGAAAAGGTCTATTTTCTCGAAACTGGAGCTACGGAAGTTTTTGAATCCGCAAAAAGAGTTGCAGGCTGTTTTCAAATTCTAACAGGGTGCAACATTGCGGCTATTCCAGGAAAATAATGCAGGATTGTTTTTGAGGCACTGATGGCAGAACCGGAAAAGTATGTAGTCCTGAATACTTTACAGAACTCCATAGGCGCATTCTGTCTGCTTAATGAATTCTAATTGTACTCAGAGATGTTTCTCTATCCGTTGCAAAAGTTTCCGCACAACACCTTACAAACGGCAAGACTCAGAGCAGTAGTCTCACTTCCATTGACCAAAAAAGTATCATTGAATGTTCTCATCTAGGTCGAAGCAATTCATGTCAACACATCGCAAAACTTTTGTGCAGTTTCCTGTACATCACAAGTGCACTTGTTCTGTATCTCATATTTTTGCAGCGTTTGCAGTACTTGAGAGTTGGCAACAGCTTTAATGGCAATCATGCGGTGTGAAGCACACTGGTAGTGTTTTCTACTGAGATATATCATTCAGTGACCTCATCGAAACAATCGCTTATCTTTATCAAAGAAACAAACGGTGAGGTGTCTGCGTATTCAGGTTCTTTACGCTACAGTTCTACGTGGAACTCTGTATTTTGATTGAGCTCTCTCCCTGAGTTTCTCTCCGGTACAATAGTCTAGGAAACAACGTCGATTGTGCAATGGATGCCCTCTGTAATACCTAATTGAACCCATTACATGGACAACCATGAATAACGGCACTGCGTTGTAGTTGGAGCTTGAAAAGGTCCAATTGTCCGTTTACCATACATAGTTTGCAAGATTCGTCAAAATCACGAAGGTTCTTCGGGACGAAATCTGAATTGCACTTCTACAGCTGCACAAACCTGACTTGCGGGAATAGATTGAGGTTTGCACAATAGCTGCAGAACAGGCACATCTCCGAATTAAGTTTACATTTTCAGTGGCACAGAAATCGGCACAAACAACTAACTTTCGAATCATCATTCTTTCAAATTCTCGCATAGAGCTCCAGGAGTCATTATGCTCGGCGAGACTCGAAAATACAAATCCCACCGCAAGAAGGTAAAGTGGTACGAAAAGTGTCATGAGTTCCATCATTTCGGAACGGTTCACAGAGATATTTTTCCAGGATAATCTTATTCCTTCAGTGACTGTTTCGGCTCTGATTCTCAAGGGAAAGAACGAATCGCTATCAGAATGAGTCTTTGCGCACCGATTACCGGATTGGAACTGTTCTTATATTTATAGAGAAAATAAAGTGCAGACATTCTTACATGCGGCGATATGTCGATGGATATATCTCTCATTTCATTCCAAGCACCCTACACACACTAACTCATATCAGTGATTGGAAGGTAAAATTTGCTTCAACGCCATTCTATATTTGATTGACAGCGGAAAATCATTCCTTACGAATGGAACTTGGTTTGAAAATGAACTTGGGAGTCAAGTCTGACCATTGGAGTTATCTCCTTTGCATTACTAAAGAATGGCAAGGGGTACAAAAATAAATGTCAGACGGCTTTCAGCACTCTCTTTTCCATTGATATTAGGTTATACAAAACGAATATCTCAGAAGAGACTTGCAGGTCCTATTTTTCCTTTTCAACATTTTAAACTTCTCTCATACATAAGATGCACAATATCGCTTCTCTTAAACTATGCCGTCACCACCGCATTTGTGCCTGACCATGTCTTGCAAGGTTACAGCAGCTACGACCGGAGCATTATATTTTATAAAAGAATAATTATGTAAGGTTCGCTGAGCACAGACTGCAGCATACCCGTCCTCTCTTACGCTTTCTTTGTCATTCACAAAATATTCTCTGCTATTGCACAGCTTAGTGTAGCAGGCATACTCAATTGGGAGATGGGACAAGATTACTCTATGCATGTGTACAGTAACACAGAACAAAACTAGACTTTAGGTACTCCTTAATGTTTAATAGTTTTTAGTAATTTCTTTATTTTACTGTATTAAATTCAGTTGAAATAATTTTACTCTTTTGAAGAACATACAAGAAATCGTCAAAATTGAATTCTCTCTGGAGAACCATTGATCGTACCGCAACACAAACTGCATCTACAATAATAAGTGCTGTGACAGACCTAACGCAGTATAAACTTACTTATGTTACATCCTCATCTTCTCCGTCTCCGTGTAAAATACTGCTTTTTCATTTTTTTTCTCTTAACCGTTACTGAAAGGATAATCAAATTTATTGAAACATCTGCTCTACAAAAAACTATTGAGATGCACCTGAACATTACATTAGCGTTCTGCAGTTCTAATTGTACCATTCGTATTTCAAGGACACGGCAAATGTGCGGAACCGAAATTTTGTTTCGTAAAATATGTTTACGGATAATTGCTGAACACAAGATCATGCAGTGGAAGTTCATTCTTTACCATGCCCCTTACCTGTGCATAGATGTGCAGTATTATTTCCCAATATTCTAATTTACTATACCTGCTACAAAATGAAACTGACAGCAGAATGTTTTTGATAGCTCATAAGTGTCGTGAACATAGCCGCCATTTTTGTTGAAGCTGGTTACTTTTGCACGAATACAGGAAGTTTACACAGGTAGAAAACTATTAATTTTCTTCTACGGAGCTACGTCTACCGTGAAAATCTTCTTAAAAGCGATTAATCCGATGAGAATGATGAGATGCTATGAAGTTGAAATATTAAAGGGTTTCTTAACTACGGATAATAGTCAAGAAATAAAGTAACTAAATTGTTTTCATGTCGGGAGATCCGGGAGGAATTCTTTTAAGCAAAAAACTATTAAATTGAATGAATGGTTCTATAACGCCCAAATATTTGGATAAATCGGAATAAAGTAAACAGTTGGTGAATTCAACTTTCTGAACGCTTTTATTTGAAGTCGGTCACTAATTTTACTTCCCTTACGCTAATCGCACAATCAAGCAATAGAATTTTCTTTGTTTCAGGATATAAAAAGAATGGGTAGATATTTATAATCTAGTGTTGAAACCTTAAAGCGCCAATTAATTAGGTAAACATTTAGGCATACATCATCCCGAGAGGTGTTTTACAAAATACGCGTGGAGCAGTATGTGACATGTCAAATATGTAATGGAATGTGCGTATTAGCGGAAAGACTAGATATCAATACCGCCAGATGGATGTCATGATCAGTAAAATTGCTCGCCTAAAAATAATCAAATACGAAACTCTTTGAATAACGGAAACCATTTAGAGCAATAAATGGGATAGATCAAAACGAGACTACAATAGAATGAGCGCAGAGAATATTTCTGTGAATACTTAATTATTACCTTGCGATACTGCTATACTTTAAGAAAAACCGCATTAGAATGACACTTGTTGGGATTACATATTGGTGATTATTTTGGTTCTTTTTTTGAGAGCGATGGTATGTTTGTACCGTCAATAATGAAAAACTGAATCTTATGGTGGCATTTTTGATTATATCGTATTTCTCTAACTTCACATTTTTTATTTCCGCCCTGAAAAATTATACTGTTGGTTGGAGTAGGACCTAATTCTAAGTAATTCTTACCTAAATTGTATTAAATTACAAGAAAATTTGGTGATCATTCTATAACATTAAGGTGCTTGAATGATTTCAAGTTTATTTTGAGCAGTTAATTTTATGTATTATTAATATTTTCAAAAAACTTCTGAGCTAGCTAGTTTCTGATTAATTCTTTATTAAGTGATATAGTTTTCGTCCGGAATAAGTGTTTTACTCAGTATTACGTGATATTGAAGTTATTCCATGGATATTTTGAGCAAATGTTTTAACATTAGATTTAAGTGCTTTTTGCGTTGGTCTGAGGGTTATTCATAAAAATTATTCAAAGTTTTTTCAGCAAAGTTTGTGAAGTTTCTTCTGAAACTTACTTTATTGCAAAAAAAATTATTGAAAACTTTTTAGAAAATTTAGGTGTACATAGATGATTTTATGAAAACTTATGCTCTTTCATATGAATCTAGATCGTAAATGATTGATCTAACAGATTTTCTATTGATAAAAAAGTGACTGCAAATATGTCATGAATACCGACATTTAATGTCTATATTTGTATAAAATTTGGAGTATATTATATTTTAAGATACATTTGAAGTCCTAAAGGATCCTTTTTCGATTGTCCTGCCCTTTTCTGCTGAAGAAATCAAATATGTATAGCTTTACTTGTATGATGGTTTTCTAGAAAATCCTATGTACAAGTTGCCTTTTTTCGTTATTTGCTTCCAGGTGTATATATTTTTGATTCTTTCTAGAACCATGGTATAGTTTCGAGCTAACATTTTGCGGTTGATAGGTAAATTTTCTAGGCAAAGTCGTAACGTTTAACCCGTTTTTCAGATGAATGAGACCGATGAACCAACGATCTTTTCAACGAAATACCGTTCTATAGTTACTTCGACTATGCATTTATGTACTTTGATTAAATAGCGGAGCTGATACTCATTGTTTTCAGCTTTTAATCTAAGTGAGTTATCATTAACTTTGTATTTTTCGAGAATTCTCACAATTTATTTATAAAAAAACCGAAGCTGCAAGTTTCTGAAATAATACTCTACTTTTAGTGGAACAGAATTACATTCTCGAGACATAATTTTTCATAGGTCTATTTTTATTCATGTGAAGCTAAATAAAGCCATAGTTTTTGGGGAAAAACTATAGTCTTTTTCCGGATAATAAAAGTATATCAAAATATTCAGAAGCTCTACTTAATCATGTTGAATAAAAGAATGAAACCCAACCAAAGAAAAAATCACACACAGTACGTTTTACGGAAAACCCCGTTTACAATTTATGTAAGCATCCAACATGGACGAACTATACTTCGCTGTGTCTATTTGATAATGGTATTGTAAAAGGACGAGTTTCTTTAAATTTCTTTCGAGCATCTAGCAGAGGAGAGAAACTCTCCTAATCGAAGTATATTTTGTTTATCTTTTTGTTGTTCACAGAAAATAAAGGAGAAACTGCTTCAGAGCAATCCTTGTTTGCCTATGTGGCAGTGATCGGATAAAATGTATTTTCTTTTCATATTAGTTTATGTACTGCTCCAACCAAAGAAAAGTTAAGAAATTAAGCAAAGAGAGAACTCAGTAGAATTAACAAGAGTACTACAAATCGTAATCATCAAAATTGTGCTCATAAGATCACATTAAAAGTACCGCTACTAAGAGAAACACTTTCTATTCCTATTACTGTAAATGGTGATATTTGGGCCCCCTTCCGAAATTTGTTCTCACGTTCCCTGGTCACTATCAATTTCGACCATTTCCGTAATTGAAATCGCACTTCTCGGCAGATGTTTTTAGAAATAAGCTATGAGTGCTATGGAAGTAGTCAATCTCTTATGCCGGAATATCACAGCGCCTGTTGTCATGAATTACTGTTTTCGTTCCTTACATGTAGTTGACTGAATCCAAAGAAAATTCAATCGAAAATATATATTCCGTGACACGTTTACAATTCTTCAATCTTTTGAAGACATATGCAGTTACTTACCTTCGAACATGAGCCTAACCGTATGAAAAATCCCTAATTACCTTCGTCCATCGAAGTCATCATATATTTATTCCCTCTTCAAGCTTCTGGAATTGATTTATTTCCCCCAAAATAGTAATAGTATACAGCCTCACTCGAAATATGATCTTTATATATCTCACGTGTGGGTCAAATGGCATCAACATGACCGCGGAGATAATGTCGTTAGTTCCAACCATGCCATTTATTATGAATAACTCGCTTGTAATCCCAGTGTAGCTGACCCGCTAGTTATTATTCACTTAGTCGTTATATATAAGGAAACGGTGCATAATATTTACGTCCCTTTTAATTTATTGGAACTATTCTTTTCATATTTATAAGATTATCCATCATCGCTACCATATTTGCTCCAAAGACACAACTTTTTTACAGCTAAATTGGTACGGAAGCCATTTTTCAAAACTTAAGGATTAAAGACTGTACTACGACAACGATAATCTAAATTAATGTTTTGTCAATATATGATCAGCCAAATACGTCTCTATTTCTTGTCTTTCGAAGTAATTGTGTCTGCATCACTGTATAAATATAATATATTTCCATAAAATTCAGATTCCGAACAAAGTGTAGAAAATATATATCACGATTTTAGTTTACATTAAATTTAGACAATTTTATTACACTGAAAATTGTCATGTTCTGTAATTCCACTGAGTAACAGAATGTTGAAAACAATATTTCATAATACGCTTGGCAAATTTTTGGAACAATTCTTATAAGAAAAGGAATAGTTCTCGGATAAGGACTAGCTTAAAATGATTAAGTCTAGCCTATAAATATATTGCTTGGCTGTTTTTCGACAAAACATTATTTTCGACACAGTAGTTTGGTTTATATACGCAAAGACTAAACTAATATTCAACTTCCGCCGACTTCTAAAGCTCTTTAATCCTAAGTTGGCTGGGTACAACAATTAAAAATTACTGTAATCAAAACTTTGTGATATTTATACACCTAATTGTCTGTTGTACTTCGTTTTGGCGAAAATTCTAAAAACTACATGATGGTCACTATCGTTCAAAAAAATTAGAGATTGCTCGTCAAGTGAACGCTTCTCGTGCAATGAATATGGCTGCTTTGGAGAGCTATTCGTAAGTAATGCGAAAATGTGGACACTGTGCGTATCTTCTTAATTGAGGGAGCTGAGATGAAGGAACAATGTATCAAGGAGGCTGAGCATTTATTCAAACAATGGAGGAAGGAGAAGAAGATACCAACTGATGCTACGTTAAAAAAGAGGAATTCTGCATGTCCGACATTTCGGAAAATGGAAGGTACTATAGAGTTTTTCCCTTTGTCCTAAGTTTCGAAGCTCTTTATGCTGAGCACGGACGGAAAACTGCTTCAGCAGATACTGCACATAAGTCTGCGGCTAGTCCGCAGACTTATGGGGCAACATTTGTCGTCACCTACGATACGAATATTCTCCCCCTACTTTTGCCATTTGCGTGCTTCATCGATGCTGAGTTCCATGAAAAATGGAAGACTTTATTTGAAGATTGTAAGAAGATTGATTTTTTCGACGTTCCAATGCGAACTACAATAGTGGATCAAGAGAAGAGCACAGGAAATGCATACGAGAGGTTTTAGAACACGCGAAAATGTTCTTTGATCCTTTACATGTGAGGAAACATATGGGGTCTTAGCTTAGCACCATGATGGCAATTAGTATGTCGCTATATGATGACGTGTGTTGAATGCTCCAACCCAAGCTGCAGTTGATGAGATAGTGGCGCAGGAAAGCCAGGTACAAAATGAGGATCTGATCAAGTTAGAAAAATCAGAGCTGTACAAATCGTACTTAAACCGGAGAGATACAAGAAGGACATATCAAGGTGCTCAAATTCACATTAGTGAGTCCCTGGGAAATCATATACGGTCCATAGAGCCACAGAAGATCCTGAATAAGGTAGTTCTAACGCAAAAATATAGTTTTTAAGTTTCCAGTCCCCGTCTCAATCGTACAGTAGTCCGGTCCCACTAAATATTGAGAACCAAATTGCAAGAATCATTACGAGAGCTCGAATCTATCAAGAAACGCTGAATTTTTGTGGTGTAACTGCGCATATGGAAGCAACCTTAACAAGTTGCACGGAGGTATCAGTTCAGCGTCGCGTAACTCAGAGTGAGGAAGAACAACAGCCACTTAAGTGCTGTGGGTATTCTACCAATGATAATAGGCTTCTATGCCTGCATGGAATACCTGTATTATGCGAGAGAAATGGAGCTTCCAACACTCATCGCTTTATTCCATCTCAGCATTTGGTAAGCAACTAGAAGTCTCTCAATGAAATTTTTTCGTTCCCAATCCCAGCTCAATCAGATGTGGACTAAATTACTTCAAAGGCAAACCTTTTGGTCGTTTTGGGTGAGAACCTAAACATTTCTAAAGCATAGCCTCCACTATATGGACGCACAATTAAAAATAATGGAGCGGACCGGAAGGGGCGGCTTGAGCGTGGTTCTCAGCAAAGAAGAAGCGAAGCTATAATTGTTCTCTATGCATTAAAGAAGGTCACGTTTCGACCCAATGCCAGGTTCGCCAGCTTTTTGGATATTTACAGTAGTATACGTATTTAATTCCGTTTATTTCTAATGTTCAGAACAGAAGTGTTGCATGTTCTACCTTTTTTTTGTGTATTTTGTTTAATCGTACTGATCAGTGCTCACTCTTAAGATCCCTAGCTGCTCCAATGAAATCACCCTTTAAATGACCAATGTCATCCCCAAGTTCTAGAGTGGCCTGTTTTGTCACCTTGAAGTGGTGAAAATCATTCCGCATTTCAATCAAAGAAGACAAATTCTTCTATTGTATTTTTCTCCATTTTCAATTCACCGCTGACATAACCCTAAAATTATTCCTGCCACCTCTCTTTCAATCCAAGTCCGAACTCTTTCCCATGAATTGTTCTAAACATGAAAGCAGTCATCTCCTAATCTCAAGATTTAGGCAATTTTGAAATGCATGTATTTCTGAAAGCAGTGAAAAAAATTTTGGGATTATTATGAACAGGTTAGTACTATGACAGATTTAAATTCATAGCCAACCCATCTAAATTTAAATCTTCTCCTGTTTAATTCTGAAAATTTTCCGCCCTTATGCTTGGCTTTTTAATCAGTTTTCAAAGAATGAAGGACAATAAAACATCTTTTCAGTCCGTTCATATACGGCCCTATTTTTATCGACAAAAATATTGACTGTATACAAGAAAATACTATTTAAGCGTTCTTTATTAGATTCACTGCTTCAAAAATATCTGAAAATATTTCCAATTTATTTCATTTTATGAAATAAGTTGATAATTTCATAAAAACCCGAAAAACAGCAACGGGGGACGTTCCATTTCGAGTCAATTACATTTCGACAGATCTTCAAGAATGTTTCCGCTTCATATCTATCTTTTTAAGGACAAATTTGACCTAATCTGGATAAAAATCTTCAAAACAAAAGATGGTTTGCTTTAAAAAAATGACGGTTTTTTAGTGGAAGAACAGCAATCTTCTGAATTCACTAAAAGATATTAGGGTAACCCATTTTAGCTGGTTTTGATTTTTCCATCATATCCAATACCTACTTTTGTATTCCTACTTACTTCGGAAGAAAATTACGAGATGCTTCATCTTATGACATATACAAAGACTTGTACGAGTTATTTTAAAATTAAACTTTTCCAAATGAAGCCAATGTTAATAATTTGAGAAATATTAATATTTTCATCGCTATTCAAGCAGAGATTTTTCTTCAAACTAAAGGACTACATATAATCAAAATTATGGACTAATGAAACCGATATAAGACTAAAGCTTGCGCATTCGTACTAAAATAGAACATGTTTACATTTTGTTGAGAAAATGTTTACATCTTGAATGGTAATGTTCCCACATTTGACCTTGAAGATAGCTGATAGTTAAATTATGCTATTTCAAACACATTAGTAGTATCATTTCATGCTAAACGGATCTGGGTTCCGTTTCTAGTTAAAATTTCTAAATCTTCCGCAACCCGCAACATTTTTTACTAACTTATTCTGTCAAAGCTGTCAATTTGTCAAAGCTGTAGATTTCCGAATAATTTAAAAAAAACGCAAAAAGTTCTCCCAAAAATGTAAGCTTGTGTACTATACCTTACCTTGCGTGCTTTACAATCCACATTTTTAGTTCGGTTTTTTCAATAGACAAAGTCCTTTATTGACGTTTTTCTTCGTAATACAAATTTTCAAGAAAACTTTTGGTTCTGCTTTATAATTTTAGATTTTACTTATTATAAAATTATAGATTCTGAAATTTCGATTTTATTTATTATAAAAAGTAAAAATATAGAATTTAAAATGCCCAATTTAGAAATATTTAGATCTCCTGGAATAAAAAACAATTGAGATTATAACAAATTCTGGAGATCATTTCATCTTGATCGGCTAAAAGAAGAGTTCATCAAAAGACGAAAGGAAATATTCATATATGTACTAGTCATTGAAAAACTCGATAAAGAAAGACAGCCCAAGTTTGCTCATTGACTGCTTCGAAATATTAAGTGTTCCATATAAGAAATCTTCTTAGCCATGATATATTTTTACGGTTAATTATGATGTTTATAATTACCACTTTTAAATTAAGCAGTGTGAAAATGCTTTCTCAAAATCTTCAGAGCCCTTCAATGAGAAGAAAGATATAAATAGTTTCTATTATTCATTAAAAAGTATTCGAACTATCTGCCAATATTAATGATCCTTTTCAAAGCTACGAAATTTAAATGGAAAGATTAGGATATAAATTCGAAGCCAATTAAATACCAAAGTTTTATTATTTTACACAACTGCAGGTTTCAGTAGGTTCTCCTTTTTCCTATTATTTTTTTTCTAATGCAGTATAGGTAAGTTGTGACGTCTGTTAAAGCTTCAAATGAGAAATAGTAAAATCTAAATTCACGTTTTTGGTATATTCATAGAGTCTATCGAAAACTGCTTCACTTTTTTCTGAAAATGTGATGTACAGATATCCCGGATCAATAGTAAGAAATCGAAAAAAATAAAAATTTAAAAATGAGAAGAAAATTTATTCCATGGGTTTCGAAGAACACTTATTTGATTTCAAAACACTCACATTTGACACTTACATATGTTCTTTGATTTCCGACGATCCGACCGAGTACCTAACACAAGTCTATTGTTAATGTAAATGAACGTGTATCCGGTCGTTTGACCCATGATGTGTTACTTTTCGGTTAAAAGATGAACAATTCTCGTTTTAAACAATGTCTTTGTCATTCAATAATGGTGGATTCACAAATTTGTGTCAATATTACTGTTTTTGAATCATATCATAAACAACTATTTGCTGTGCAAAACTCGTGAGATCTTTCGAAGTTCGCCATATCTTCTGCTTTTACTCTTTTCACTGATTCAGCCTTTATACTAATGGATATAGAGCATTAATATCTTATCACGGTTATACGTCAGGTTTCATTTCTCAATTAAAGTAGCGGTACAGAACCGAATTTACCGTCTTGAAAGACCTACTGCCAAGAAAATTCTTTAGAGTCACAAAAAAACCAATAGAAAATGATTAAACGAAGATATGGTATGAAAATTCTGTAAATAGTAAAATTGCAGCAGTGAGTTTCTTTTGGATCCCGTCAACCATATAATATATGCAGTTTGGTGTTGATGATTTTTTTTAGAATTTTTAAATCGCTTCTGACATCCTATTGTATTCATTTAAGTTATTTTATGATTAGTTGTATTTTTTTCATGAGGCATTAATTATTATCAGTCAGAATCTGTCAAAAATCTTGCGTAAATGAATTAGGAAGTCTTGCACAGTTTGAACACAGATGCAGTCTCATAAATCTGAAAGGTTGCGTACATGTTTCCGGGTAGGTGTGAACATTCTAATATTTCAAGACTATATACGGATATAGCAGAAATGTCCTATCTTCAAATTTGATCTAAATAGATCGTTTTGCAGAGATTTGGTATTTAAAAGGTTAATGTAGACATATTTTAACTCTGATTAAAATTTTATAGTCGATAAAATTACATAATAAGATCTAAAAACTCATGAATAGCACTAATATTTTTGACTTTCTGCTTGTTATTTCTATACCTTGCACTATTTTATAACTGTATGTTTAATAATTTCTAACAAAAAGATAAATTCTGCTGGCCTTACACATAAAATTTCATGGCCTTTTGCAGATATCATATTCTGGAACTACACAGAACTGGTCATTTTTGAGTTTTCATCCAAAGTAGTGATATTACCACATTTTGACATCTGCATCTTAATAGTTTGTTAGCAAGGACTTCTTGCAAATTAAAACGGCTAAAGAAATATAATAAGACAATACAAACCTTTTATAAGTTTTTATTTAAACATGGTTACTTATTCAAGTTTCCAGAGATTCGAAACGATTGAATCAAGAATTATATGTGGAACTAATTATATTCTGTGATGAAATAATCAAGAAGGTACACTTTCATTGGACGCTTTACATTTATATGTATTAAATTATAATGGTAACTATAATTGACCCTTTATTTATTTGTCCGGTTTCCAACATCCAGCCATAAAACTCAACAGCATTTTAGAGTGTCAAGAACAATAAAAAATAAGAATATCGCATTCAATAATGATAGAAAATGTTAGTGGCATAATATAATATAAAAAATAATATTGACTGTTATAAAAGAAACGTGCTAAGAAACTGCGCCTTTGACTGCAAGAATAAACCATCCTTCAATATATTTCTTGGATCCAAATAAATTTCGGAAATGTCCCACTTGGCACACATAACTGGCATGAGTCCCTTTTGAACGGAAATGAGTTTCTGAGTAAGTATCTCAGGTATGATGGGCTGCTTTCTGATCGAAAGACACATATTTTTCGCTTCAAAGATTCTGTTCCTCAGTATCTACGAGTCGCTTTGAAAACACGTATCGAGAGTACTATAGTCGAATCATACGCCAAAGAAGGATTTGACGTGTACAGCTTTGAGGAGCTGTCGAGGTACTCCATATCTTCTACTCTTAGCGTTTTCATTGAAGGATACGAAGCATTAATTTGTCCCCAGGATTAAAGTGAACCTTTAAGTTCCAAATGAAAGAAGTGAAGATAAATATAAACTATCCTCTTGAAGGATCTACTGACCTCAAAACTTGCGTGGACCATGGAGGACTGTATATATAATATACACGAAAACACAGTGATATGCCTTTAAATCGTGGTATAATGTCAGAAAACTGTTTCAGTGAGTTTCTTAAGACTAATTTAGTATTAGATGGTTATAGTTAGCTAGCATTGTGTTTCATTAATATGCTTTTTTCGTTTTTATTATTCAAAGAAAATATTTTCCATTCTAGACTCATTCTTGACTGCTACAAATCATTTCTTTCCTAATCTTGAATCGCTTCGATTTTTTTATGTCATTAATGTAGCGATTAAAGTACGAAGATAAATTTTAACCGCCCCAAGGATATAATTTGAAAGAAAATTCTCTTGATGAAAAGTTTGAATGAAAATATTTTCTTTTTTGTAATAACTGATGAATAATTCTTCGTTATGTAAACATATTGACACCTTCAAGTCTTTAAGGGAAGATTGGAGACTTTCCTTCTTCTATGATAACTTACAGATGTGATAAACGTGGAATAAAAAAGGCCATTAATTCTCAAACAGAACTAATCAGACCACTTCTTTCCGAATTGGCTATTACTCCACAAAAAAGCCCCGGAATTTTCGTCTAGTTCCTATTTGATAAATAGTCGGGAAATCAATGCGCAGAAAGCTCACATCATCAGAGAAATAGTCTGTTTGCAAAATATCACATCTATCGACAACAGCAATCCAATATTATTTACCGATAAACAGCCATTGGTTCCATCATGATACCTAAAATCACCCATATGAGCCCATATGATGCTGTATCCTGAACAACTTCTGTAACAGAAGCAGCTGCAATTCTGCAATCCAACTATTAAGTAGCTTATGAACTTCTCGCACCCTGCAATCCTGCTAAAATCATTTCTTATGTTAGAACGCGATCAAATACCTTGAGCGCTAAATATACGCATACTAGAACAAATCCGTTACCTCAGCGTGCCGAACAACAATCAGGTAATTCTATTTAGATCAGTCCAAAAGCTCTTAAACATCTCGATATAGACCATAGAGACGATCAAGATTGCCTCTATTCGCTTGCTTAAAACTCTGTCCAGATCGCTTACATGCTAGTCGAAAACATTGTTACCATGAGTTCATCCGTTTACTTAAGCTTTATGACAAGAAAATGGTAATAGAAGACTTGAACGTAAATTCTATTGTATCATCTCTGATATTGAATATACGACAAAACCTGTGAGTATTAGGTTTCAAAAGATGTTCAATACACCAACGGACCTAAACCTTTGTCTACAAATATAAAAATACATCAGCCTCACCAACTAAAGAGCAGGAGACTCATCCACTCTCCGCAATGAGATGAGCACAATATCTGCAAGTCCTACGAAAAATATTCCAAGCATTGCCCGCCGTACCTCGTACTAGGCATTCAAAAAATTTAGCTTCTCTTAAGCGAGAAACTGGAGATATTACCTTTACACACAGAAATTCCCCCCCTCTACGCTTCTCTGCTCACAACCTTTTCTTTTTTTCCTCACTTCACTTTCCTTTTCCTTTGCGTCACGAATTTTACATTTCTTTATACGCTTTTTCCTTTTTCCCTTTTCTCTTTTAAAAGCGGTTAACCTCCCCTTTGATGGTAATTCTTTTGGTCTCCTCTGTTTATTTGATCTTTTTCCGCCCCTAAACACCTTCTTCCTCAATCATTATTTCTACACACGATTTTCGCCATAAATCACCCCTTTTAAGGCGGTTTCACTAAATCCCACTACAGGACCAATTTCATCTATTTTTTTGATTCAGCGGGACTATCAGCCTGAACCTTTTGGTGCTATTTAAACACGGCGATCGTCGTCTGAAATTTTTCTTCGTCCCTACAGCAACAGAGACTCGCCAAACAACTACCCCTCTTGACATCTATCATGCACCGACTACCTCCTTCTTGTCCAACTGACAATCCCCGTCACCCGCGCCCCATCCACGTATCTCCTTTATTCCCTCCTGGCCCAATATACGTCGAGGATTACATCCATCGTCAAACCGGGAAAGGTTTGGCGAAGCTCATTGCTCGTCACCTCGTGGAGATCGAAGCGCAGCAATCGGTAGTGGGGACTCTGGGGAGGAGGATGATAAGGCAGGAGAGTGCCTCGAGGAGTTTGTGGCCTCAGAGCCGGCTTACGGGATGTAACGAGGTAAGGCCGAGGACGAGTCTTGAGAGGAAGAAGAATAATAATAAGTCAGCAAGGAAGGAGAAGAAGATGAGGAGACCGCAGATGAAGAAAGAGGTCACTAACCGTTTAATATGAGAGGTGAAAGAATGAACTAGTTAGACCAGGTAGTCATGTCCATGGACCGGGTTGGAGGGGATTCAGGTAGTTTTATTCTTTGCATGAAAGGGCAGACAATTTTGGGCCAATGGCAAGTATATGTGGGGAGTACATAGGTACTTATGATGTCTTAAGGGAAGCTTTAGGTTCTAATCTAGAGGATGAAGATTTCGAGGAGTAGAAAAGATTCATTTATATTCTTTCAAGTATTTTTTTAAAACCCTTTGCCGTAGGAAAAGACTTCACGTGCGTCCATACGAAGTTTTTTCTACTTTTTCTGGTGCTTCTATTTGTCTTATAGAGATTTTAGTATGGGGAAAAAGTCTATATAAGCTACGTAAATTGCTTCCTCCATGAGACGGAAAGCAAGCTGGCAGACAACTTCAAGTCCAGTCCCAAATATTTTAGAAGTTGCGAAGTCAACTTCAGCCCCAAAAACCTTTTCTCTCACGCCAATCACAGAGCATCGTGTGAGCTGTTAAGCGCACACGATCAGATTTAGGTTGAACTGTGGTTGAAACTTTGGTTAAGGCTGTCGCTATAAACCAGGTTTTATAAAAGAATTATAGGTAGCTACATAATAAAGTAAAATTTAATCTACTAGTAGTGACTGCAAAGGTCTTCCCATAAAGCAGCCCTGACGGTATCGTAAGTATCGCTTTCAGAATTGCAGTCGGCACGAGTAAATATTCTGATAAGATATAAGACGTAAATTGGTCCAGGTGGCATGGGATAGCAAGGCAAGTTTTGATTGGTAAAGCAGTGATGTAATATCCCAGTGTAAAACTCACACGTAACTATTTCAAGTGTACCAATGGCGTCAAAAGCTGTGTTCAGAATTGTAAGTAAAATTTTAACGACAGCAACGTGCCTGGTAGCACTGATTGTAAGCTTGCCGGTGGTTTTAATCTACAGTACAGTACATAGATGCAGTAACTTCGTGAAAGCTGTAAGGCCCGTGAATTGAAATACAACAATAGATCGTAGAGCCTACCCCTTTAGAGCTGGTTACTAAAACAGTCACTCAGCTTTCACGCCTACTCCTCTCCATCGCCTGTCAACCTCAACTGTAGCATTTAAGTCGCTTTCAACGACTATTACCTCGGGACTTTAGTGGTTCACCTTTACTTTAGTGCACTTTTTACTCTATCTCCTACCACATGTCAAGAGATGTTCCCAACTCCCGCTAATCTGATGAGCAATACGACTATCCCAGTCATCCCGTAACATGCATGTCAAGGCAGTCACAAAGGAAGTATAAATCTACTGTTCCCAGCTAGCCGCAGAGTGCGGCAACTTCCTGGAGCTTCTCACACAGAAAATATACTAATTGCCAGAGAAGCATGAAGATAAGAATATTTTAGGTTAGAAAATCCACTTGACAAATATATGCAAACAAAAATAGAAGTAAAGAAAAATTATCGTCTCGATCCAACAATTGGCCCAGCACTAGATCCCCATCATTCGCTTAATTGATCCATATCATAGTCCGGACGAGAAAAAGCACCTTAGTTTTTCCTGCTCTGGCCCAAACTTTCTTTAAGAACAACCCTCTATCAGTAGACGTCTTCAAAAAAGGTATGCGGCCAAATTCCTGACACAGCACCAATTCCACGGTCCTTTGTGATAGACTTACTAGGCCATTTGACATACCAAAAACCTTGATACAACAACTTGCATAACCAAGTGCCCACCGGTGAGACCTTACCAGTGGTAATGAAATGTTTCAACCGTACAAAGCATGCAGTTGAATTGGATCGAAAAAAAAATTCGCAGCCTCCTTAAAGGTCCCAATCATCGTAAAGTTTATAATTCTCAAGTTTCCATGCTGCGACAATCACTGACTATTCCTCCAATAGGACAGCAAGGTACGATTTTCCAATATTTTTGATCTTAAAATCGCGCAACAAAATGAAACGAGTCACACTGCAACGTAAATGACAGAAAAGTTAACATTGGAGCTTTTGATGGGGCACAACTTCTGTTCAGATTACACATTTTCATCAGATTGTCTTATATGCATGAGTTTTACCCTTGATTCATTCCCGCCTATGGTCGAGAATAAACGGTATTAGATGGCATAAACAGTCACCCTGGCTGCACCGAAATCCGACTACGAAACATTTGCGGTAGAATCTTGTCGAATTATACAAGTTTCTAAGCCTTACTTACCCATCATAGACCACGGATACTGATATTTGTCCCTCCAACGATACTACGTGGTACTTCTCGGAAAATCCATTAAAAACAAGATCAAAGAACGACTAATATACTGCATTCAAATAAATGAAAAACAGGAGTGCATGCCAGCGATTGATGCACTGCTGAGCGCCAATGAAAAGCTATTCCCAAACATATTGTTTTCCAACATACTGCTGTACAGCAAAACTGCACCACTGGGGCATGATGAGGACGAAACCGGCTGCTTGGTATACCAACCAAATAGAATTTACAAGGATATTCATGTAGCGCGGTAGTACTATCACGCTGCAAACTGGAACTAAAAGACTGAAACAAGTGCTATTACGCTGCAACGAGAGTTTCTTTAACATGAAAACGGTTGCTTGTGAATGAGACGTATTATCTCCATAATACAACCATATGAAAACATATAAATCGTAGTCTCTCCAAGACTTTGTTACTTTACACACTAACGACTACCTCCTAGAACATTGAGCATTACAACTCATCTTGTGCGCCCCCCATAGCTCTAAACATAAACCATTACAAACATAAACCATTACCATGCGTTTGACCAAATGTTATATTTACTTCCAGGAAGCAGAGGATGGTACCATCCTCTCGAAGCTCCGTTGACCAATCCCTCGATAATTCAGTAGCACGTTTCCATCACATTGTGAAAACATTGTACGAACCATAAGACACACATTGATCAGGGCCTTCTGTCCAAACCTGACGTACTTTTCTTGTTTGTAAGAGAGAAATGTTATGTGCCATCTACCTTATTATACTTCCGACTCCTTCTCAACAAGGCCCACACAATTTACTTTCATCTCCGGGCTGGTACCAGCGTCAGGAATTCGGAGCCAAATGTTCGGATTTGAACTTGCAGCGATATAGCACCGCTGAATCTGTTTCCGCTGCACCAAACAGAAAGTACCCACATCCGTAACACATCTCCATCACTTCCAGTTCCACACTTTCGAACATTTTGAGTCTGTCATTTCGTGATTGTACGTCCAGGCATTGACAGAGAACAGAGAAAGTCGAGAACTTAGCGTGAAAGAGTGCGCTGTGCGAAGGACATTGTGTTTCGGAGAAACTCGGGTAGAACTGCAGATACTCAGGGGATGGTACCAAACTCTAATAACCCGCCCACAACAGAAAACTGTTCCAAACTACATGATACTCTAACCTTAAGAGATCCCTGCATGTAGCCATCACAAAATAAGGCCTTCTCTATACTAGAACCCGTTGGTCTAATGATCCCTGTTTCAACGGTTTCTCGCATCGAATTGCGAGAGCTCTGTACAGAGCTTGAAGCAACCTTTTTGCTTCCTCAACTGCCTTTGCTGTCAATGACACACCAGATTCCAATAACTCCATTCTTGAGTGTAAGGATGTTATCTTCTTATTTAACGAATCAACGTGAAGCACGAGGGAAGCGTACGACTCCCTCAGTCTTAAAATCTTCGTCGTGAAAAGCATTGGTTTGGAGAACGGTACCATGACCAACTCTCGGTTTCTTCAGTTGGTGATTCATAAATTCCACCCAGTCTGGATCATGGGCTTCTGAATTCGACATCTTCATTGTTAGATAAGCCTGTACAGGACTAAAACTCCATGACAGAGACGGATTCTCACCCTCTACGCAGTCGTTATCTACCGAGTCAGAAGAAGACGTGGCAGAAAATGAACTTCATGGACTTCTTTGTGAGAACCCCCTTCAGGGTACAGAATACACCATAGCCAAGACTGGAAGCTAAAGAGTACTCTTCAATGTGCAGTACGTTTGCAGTACACCACATTTCTGGTTTTCCTGCATGTGGTCCATCTTCCACAAAACCTGAATGAGATCGCCGTATCAGGAAGTGAGAGGTCTTCAAAAAAAACTTGACGATGTGACTTGCGTGGTCTTGCATGTGGTTTCCGCAAGGTTGAAATGTCATTCATGATAGATGCAGTCGCTGACGGAGTACTCCGAATGTCATACGACGCATCGTTTTCAGTTCCTGGTTGCGCTCGTTCGGAAGAGCAGTCAAGAACGATCGCAGAAGAAAACGGTAAGGATGATTAACATGTGAGATGAGATATATATATGACACCGGAAGGTTGAACAGATTCGATTGATTGATCTGAATCGAAGTCTCGATCGTAGCTGTGTACCTCAGCTGTTGTTGTTGGTGTCAACACCCGATGGGTGCACCATGAGTTCCCGGCAACTTCAAAAAAACCGAAACGGTCATCAACCACCACGTTTGGTGTTCTGAAGAATAGTCAAGACTGTGCACAGCCATACCTCCCAATTTTTTTAAAAAATGTTCTTCACATCTGGACCCACGGTGGCTGGTTAATGGGGGTGTCCAATATTTTTTTTCAAAAAATAGGATAAAAGTACCTCGACATCAAAATTCTTACCAAACAAGAAGGTCAGATAGGCAAACAGCAAGTACACAGGTACCTGTGACTGCAAAGTTTCTGGAGATTACCTTCCCCTCCGCAAAGTTCTACCTCATACATTGACAAGACTACTTTCCCAAATTGACGGTCATATCGCAATTGGCATGAGGATGACTCGCAGTCGGCGCAACCGAACTTCTGTTAAGAAGATGGCAGAATACAGGGAACGACTTGAGAAACAGAAACTTGCGAAAGGTATACATCGGAAATCTCGTTCACCTACACCGTGCTCTCCACCAGAAGAAAACGAATTCAACGGAGAAAGAACTATCGTCAATGGAGCACCGATACGCCGGAATCGGGAAGACCGAAGAAACAGAGCACATTTCGTCTTGAAGTACTTGCTGATGCCGCCGTTACGGAGAGGAACACGAGCCTCGCAGCCGGGAGAAAACGAGTATCTTCTGAACGAGAAGAGCCGAGATCGACATGCCTATCCCTCGTGGCCCGAAGAAAAAAGTTATCAACGGACAAGGAGTCAAATTCGGAAAGTGTCTTTGACGATATCCGAAGGGAACCCATTGACAGAGAATTGAATGTTGTCGGGACAACTTGTCCAACCCAGTACTGGAGTGAGAACACCTCTCCTGTCTCCGGCTCCATTACCACGCATCGGCCTACCGACGGGTACTTCACACCGACAAATGGTTCAATTGACACCGACGAATCTGAAGAGGAATTACGTTGTACAAGAGGAAGCCTGAAAAACACTGGTGTAAGTACACCAGTGAAGGCCGCGTTAGGTTGTGACGTGACCGTGATGGGATTGAAGGTGTTGTTGAAATCTTTTGGTGAAGCCTTCTTCAAAAATGCATGTACACATGCGTAGGGAGATATCGTGTGTGCGAAACCATGTCAGTACTGACATAGCACAGTTGCGTACACTTGCTAAATATTTAGATAGAAAGGTTGAAACTGTGTTACGTTCTCCTCTAATGGCGCTGCGAAGACTCAGAAGTCCAAGTAAAACAAAGAGAGGGACGTACTGGATACGTACATTCCTCACTCGAAAATAAGCATTTAACACTGAAAACTTCTCATTGTTACATGCTACAAAGTTCATTCGTTGCTTAACGAGAAAGTAGGAAACAGAGGTACCTCTGGGATGGCACCGTTGTTTTCAGTAGTCATGACGATGATATTTAGCTTGCAGACGGATAAGACGAAGGATATATATCACCATGGCGTTGGCTGAATCATTGTAATTTTCGATTTGGTGTAATAACTGGTACATTGTTGAACATTCAGCATAACCAGTTCAACACTTCATGGAAGGGGTCGAAATGTGTGGTGGAGCCTTTGATCCAAATACCAACAACAGCCATGTGAAAGGACGCGAGGCAAACAGAATGAACCACGATATCGAGGTTGGAAACGCGCGAATCAAACGTCTGCATGGTTACAGAAAGGATACGTTGGTACCAACCATATCGAAGCAGCCCGTAATATCTTGGAGAAGAGAAGAGATGGAACCAGGCCGGAGAAACTGAGAGATGAACCATCTCAGTATGATATTGCGGTTCATGGGGCGAGACTTATATACAAACTGTATACGGCTCACTGCATCAATGAGAGAAAGTCAAGACCAGTTTTTTCTATGATGGGTATTCTTTTGAGTGAATGGAGTAGTATGAATATACAATGCTCCCAAGAAAGTGTCCGAATCACGTTCAAGGATGAGTATTCACCCGTTGGAGCCACAGAGAATACTCTGAGACTTCGTCACCACGAATTGGAGATGCTGTTGAAGGTAGTTGGTTGGGTACGAATAAGGACGCAGATGTGAACAACAAGAGAAGCTTGAAAAGATGTACACGGACATGAGATTTTATTCTGATTGCAGAGTATGAGGTACCGTGGTACCCGGCGAATCGAAATCACGGAAACAAGATAGAAAGCAAACGGCGACTGAGAAGTTTCATCAACCTTTTAGAAGTTGCAGCAAACTACTGAAGGAATATACTCAGGTATCCTCCATGGAAGTTTTGCTTCGGTTGCACAAAGCCTCTTTCCGCTCAATTCTACTCGATTGCTGTTTATTCGTTCACTAATACAAAATTTCTTGGAAGAAACCAAATTTGAAGCAGGAATTATTGCTGAAGTCGGAAGGGTCAAATGTGGGGAATGTACACTCCTCGCATTCATGCCATCTCAACGGTCTGCTGCTACTCATTGGAGACAAAGTGTTTACGATTAACAGAGAAGGAATAAATGGCGCTGCATACACCAGAAGAGGCTGTATCTGATGATGGAGAACCGGTCAACTTTGAAATGCTACTGAAGGGGATGGAAACACTACGATTCTTGAATCTGTAGAACAAGATCTAGTTCTGTGTAATCTTAAACAGAGGTTACATATGTGGATATAGAGAGTTTCATGAAAAGTATTAACAGCTAAATACGCTTATTACTACGTGTAGTAACCAAGAATAGTACTGCAGTACTACAGTAGTAGACATATCCTTTGTCGACGTAAATAGAGGAACGACAGGCCTATCCTTACATATGTATGGATACTACATGTGACACTTTATGGGAATAGCAAAACCCATTTGTACATTTATAAAGAATCTAGTAGGAGAACAGTAAGGGACTACCCAGTAACGGCGATATATTGGATGGTGGTCATGACCTGCAGATGCTTCTAATTTTAAGTACAAACAGATACCAAAAGAGCATCTTGCCTCCAGAGTGCCGCTTACAACAGTTTGGATATCAGACCTGTACTGTTTCGCATTAAATCACCCCATATTCCCCCTTTTAAAATTCCTCCCTTTTAAAAGGGGGGAACATGGGGTTGTTTACTGCAGAAGATAACAAGTCTAAGATCCAATTAATGTCTTATCTAAGGACGAATGGACCATGTACTAAAGCAGTGCCTTTGTGATACCAACTTAGCAGCGATGTCCGGTACTGCAATGAGCATAACCTTCTCGAAAGGCCGGCTCCGTATCAATGGGTAACCAGGGTAATTAGTGAAGTGAACAATAATCAGACTCACATGGTTTCGTCGCGTCCGTGGAATGAGATATTCATTAGATCATAGCCATAGTTATGCCTTGTTTTCCAGTAAACAAAAAACAAACCCCCACTTCACATCCTTGCAGCAGAACCAAAATTTACACCCTTCCAGCCAAGCCTTTTTAATTTCTTCCCGTCATCATTTTAAGGGGGAGGAATATGGGACAACCCGGTTTTTACTGCGAAGCATGATGGATAGGTACAATGAATTTGTTAATCTAATTTGAAGTGGCGGCTCCGCTCTGCACCCTGCCATATCGAACCCCGCACAAATGCACCGCTTTAGTGAAGCAGTATATCAGGTGTCATTGCACTTGGGAGTATTCTGGGATATAGCCATGTATATCTTTCATGTAATAAAGCACCCAACTCTTTCCCAACTCTTTCGCCCTGCTATATCTGAAAGGGTGCATCCCTGCTAGTAAAGGCGATAACTCCTGGAGTGTATTCCCTTCCAGAAATCTTCAATCTGCTGTTTCTGTGGAAACACTGGCGCGTCAGTATATGTAGAAAATACAAACATATCAGGAAGGGAACCCCTTAGAGAGCGGAGAACTTGATGAATGCGGCGGCGATTGACAGAGACAGAAACATAATTGGGACATAATAGAGACTGGGTCATGTAAGATCAGTGAGCAACTTTCGTTTTTCAGCAGCCGGGGGAGGTGCTTATTTTAAGAGCGACACGAATTAGAAACCTTATGCATAAATTCCATGGACTCCCATTTCAAAGAATTCGGCTATGCAGCCGTAAACATCAACAAGCATTTGGTGAAGAATGATTCTGTGGTGTGCAAGGCGGTTTTGACTCCAGAATGAACACACGCACAAATCTAAGCTAGAAGAAATCCGCATGCTGACTACTTCGATATGCGGGAAGGCAGAGGGTGGTTTAGTGCGAAGAGTGAGAGGGCTTGAATCCAATAAGAGATTTTGTGAACGTGGGAAAGATTGGGTGCTTTACTGTTTAGAGGCATGTACGGTTATTTGCCGACATGAGCAGGGGGCAGATCTATACGCTTAGAACGGAGTGAACCGTACATTGTTACCAACACGAACAGGGCAGATCATTTTGTCGGAGTGTAGACATAAGTACACTTGTATGTGTACTGCAAGGGGGGGACTTTATTTAGCATAAACAGGGACCACTCTTACGGAGTGGCCAGGTCAAGGGACCTATTGCAAGTTACATGTCTCCATGCTACGGAACAATTTGTTCTGAGATTGAAAGCAAACACACAACCGATTTACTATACTCATGTGTAGAAGTGAAGTATTACACTAACAGAACCACAGAATTACATTATTTATCAGTGGCGTTAACGGTATGGGTCTCGGTTATTGTCAGCAGCACGCTGGTCATAACGGTATGGATCGTTGTACGTCTCGTAACTGTTGCGATTCCTTACAGAATTCCCATCATTGCCCATGGTCGACGGCCCAGCTTGCCCGTACGAGTATGGGACAGTGTACATGCCAGAATATGGATCATTGGAGGGTTGGCCTCCGTTGGTGATATCAATTATTGCAGGTTGCTCATCACTACCGGCACCTGTCTCACGTGCGGGAGTGCGGGATCTGCTACCCACCGGTGGGTAGGGGTCATTTGCGTACGGGTCGCGTTCATACGAAGATTAGTTGGCAGTGGTACCACTGTTGTAATTGCGCCTCTGCTGTGATTGTCGATCTCCGTCCCCGTCATGGTGGCCGTATTCCCCATATGACAGTTGGCGCGAAGAAATACGATTTTCGCATCGTCCACTCTTCTATTCTATGTAATTAGAGTTGTGATATCCCTTTTCCTACCGCGGTAGCCGAAATCAAAGTCAACATGGCGGTTCAAAGCATCCCTCACAAACCTCCCCATCTGTGAGGCCTCTTGACGTGTCTCGCGATAAGAATGTGCAGTTCGCACGTAATTACCCAAATAAACGCTTACCATATCGTAAAGATTGGTGACGAGATTATGTACAGAAATATCATTTTCAACTGTTAACCTATTCTGACGTTTGGCCAATGCGTATATTCCAGGGAAACGGTTCCACTCTTCCTCTCCAAACTGTTTGGAGAGGATTACGGCGGCACTTCGCTTCCTCCTATAGTTCCCACCTACACCCTTCACCTTCAGGCGCCACATCTTACGTCTCATGCTTGTCTCCCAAATCTCACCTTGAGGGGCATCAAAGGCAACATCCAAGTCCGCATTATCCGGTACCGGACCTACATCAGAGTCTTCATCACCGTCTCCCCTCACACTCGCGATGAAACATGATACTGGTCCCCAGTTGTCGTCAAATGCAACCTTGCTACGGTACGAATGGTCCCTGGACAGGAAATTAAAAGCGCGACCACCCAGAACACATTCACAGTACCACGACACAATGAGGAGAATCAGGTACTCCCTATGTACCATGAGTTTCAAAGCATCAACTTACTCCTTCTCCGATGTTTCCAACTCTTCGTAAGGCTTCCCGAGACAAGAAATGATGTAGTGATACAAGTTCATAGTCAAAGGCATAGGGATGGGCATTACTGCTTGTTGAACAATACCCCTATCTGTGAACAGCGGCTAATCTTTCCATAGATCCTCGGTTGTACAACCGGTCAAATCCGGGCGAAATTGTGACGCTGGCATCCACATGCCGTGTTCCTTCCTGCAGTAATATTCATACAGATGATGATGGCGCACAGCAAAGGGGTGAAAGGGTCTGGATTTTAGAGAATCAGCCAGTATCGGGAACCCTTCTATGGTTCTCTGCTCGACGGAGAGACATAAGTAGTCATGAACAGCTTTGATGTAGTAAGCATCTCGGCGGTCATGTACATAAGTAACGGCTGATTTGGAACCATCGGGTACCCGGTAGCTTTTCTTTCTTCGGATCCTTTCCCATGTAGCATGCGCTGCATTAGGATTTCTTTCCAGCATAGCAGCGAGGCGCACCATATCACGTCTAAACTTCCTTCTCCTCGCCCTTGCAATTTCTGTTTCCAAGTCGACTGGATAAATGGCTTTCGGCTCCCACTCGGTATGCAACGGTAGTCCCGAATTATCCAGATCACCACCCAGAATGGGGTCATGCGGCGGTTGATCTTTTTGCGTCGATGCTCTTTTAGCGGTGGTACCATCGACATCGGACGCCGGTGAAGGCTGGGGTTGAAGGACCGAACTAAGGCGCAGACCTTACACGCAAGGTGCAGCAACAGGCGCCGAAGGGCGAGTTGAGGTATTTCGTTGCCGGGGCTTGGGAGCTTGGGTGTTCAGATCGGAAGACCCCTGCGAGTTGGGAGCAGTGTCGGTGGGTGGGGTGACGGCGGAGCGCGCTCCGCCATCGCGTTGTTTGCAGTAGTACAGAGGGTCATGGGTGGTGCCAGAGCGTCGTTCGGAGTAGTGCCGGTGGCTTTAGGTGACGGAGGGTTATTTGCAGCCGCAACTACAGTACTGCCCGTGCGGCTGGGTGTAGATGCTGCTGCACTACAGCACGTGTCGGTGGGTGAAGGCAGCGGCGGATGGTTCTTCGGAGTAGTGCTGCTGTGTTTGGCCGGCGGCGGTGGGTAGCGAGGAGCATTGTCGGTTGAGATGGGTGACGGAGGATGACGGTTGTTTGCAGCAGTACTGCATGTGCCGGTCGGTGTGCACGGCGGAGGGTTGTTCGGAGGATTGCTGCTGGGTGTGGGCAGGGAGCTGGTCGTCGGAGTGCCGGTGTCCACTGGTGTGGGTGACGGGTTGGAGGGGAGTTGTTGTTGGAGAAAATCGGCGCCGCGACCCGCTGGTTGAGAACAGTGTTTGTGGATGCGCATGACAGCCCTGGAGCAGAGTTGTGCTTTGAGGATGTCGGCGGTGGGCCAGGAGCGGACTTGTTTGGATATGAGGCCATAACGGTCGGCGATGTGTTGGGAGCGGGCTTGTTCGGAGATGTGGTCGAGACGGCGGGCGGCGGGTTGGAAGATGATGTCATAGCGGGGGTGGCGATGAAGACGATGGTTTGCTGGGAGGTGAGTTGATGGGTTCGGATGACGGGGGTTGGTGGGAGCTGATGTGGAGGGGTTGTTTGGAGCAGATGTGAAGGGTTGTTGGGGGCAGCGCTGGTAGCGTTGATGGGTGTAGATGAGGGCGGGTAGTCGGGAGCTGACCTCAAGGGGTTGTTGGGTGTGGATAAAGGCGGGTTGTCAGGAGTTGAACCAATACCGACAAAATTCGGGAAATCGCGATGAGCGATAAAGGGGGGGGTAGGGGAGGGGTTAGGTTGTTTTACAGAGATATGAGGACAGGGGAATGTGTTTAGGGAGGTTTATTTGACAGAATAGGGGGATTTTGCTTGAAAAAGGTCGCGTTTGGCTTTGCTGGGTTCCTCCAGCACCAGCACTAGGAAACAAGTACTCGACAAGTCACTTGTTGACTTTTTATTTAGAAGCTGAGTCGGATCCTTGAGATGAGCAACAGACAATCAGCAACAGACTGCATGTAGTCTATTGCTGATTTGTGCACAAAAAAGGCTTTGCCTACCCTAGACATAGCCTGTCTTTGTCGTAAGGTCCGTTACCACAACCAACAGGGTGGCGTTTGGAACTTGCGTGCGTGCGTGTTCATCCGAGTTGGAGGCTTTACAGCCTCCAACGGGACAGCGTGGAGGCTCCAGATGGCAGCTTCAGTACTGAATCTGCCATCTGGAGCTGCCCAGTTTGTCCTTATCGTACTGCAGGACGATATAGTATATATTTTCAGTTGTACATGTACATGTACAACTGATGAGATATAGGACCTGGATATCCAATAATGATCTGCAAATCAGGAATAGCGAATTATAGGCCATATCATTTATATTGCCTGCAGTCTTTAATTGTAACGAATTCTGTCGATGTAGGTTGGAATTTGCACTACTCCATTATCATAACGGCTGCGTCACTACACACTGTTTCAGTTGGTGGTACCACCAACTGTAACACCAGCGCTGAATCTGATGTGCACTTAATCTTGCAGAGTACCTTTAATTCAGATGCAAGCTTCTAACATATAATAGGATCCAAGTACTGTACTGTAACATGTAGGCAACCGTACTTGTACTTGGCTCGAATACATAACCAAGTCTATATATTAGACTACACCAGTGGCTCAGGGGGTAGCTCTTCTAGAATCTCGGGTTTGTGCAAACTCAATCGTGAAAAATATCATATCTAGTAATTAAAAGTATTGTTTCTTTTTCCGATATCAACACCAACAATTACAATTTGTTGAAGTTTGATTTGTAATGTTTCAGAATACGAATCTGATCGAAATATGATGAATACTTGCAGTATTGTAATTCCAGCGGAATAGTACTGAGCGCGACATTCACCTTCAGGCATTACGTAGATGTCCGTACCTTGTTCGGTAGTTTTCGCCACCAAAGTACAACTGTCACCAGACTCAGCACATCCAATGCACTAGTAATCCATCTTATTGGTACTAGTTCATACGGTGTTCAAACCAGATACTCCATGCCTAAAGTTCGAAGAAGGGTGTTTGATTCCATCTTTCTTGATGCCTTACATCGAAGAAAGCAGAAAAGAATGCCATCGTCAACAACAATAGGCCACCTAGCAAATTTAGCAGTGAGGATGCTCATGCAGGTCGTCATCAAAATCAAGGTAATCCTGTACAGGACTCTGCACTTGATTCGTCCACCGCTAACATTCCTGAAAGGGAGGTACTGGCAATCCAGGATGTTCACCTATCAGCCCGTTCATCCCACTTGAGGACGAAGCTACAGACAGGGATTCCTCACAAGAAGACCATATCCATGCACCGTCAGTGGAGCCATTTTTGAATCACGATCCACAGTTTCGATTTCAAATTTCAGTGGATGAAGAAGAGGTGTAGGGGGACGAACTGCCTAAGTAAGTTCTCCTCAACCGCGCTTTACAACTACCATCCGCTAACCAACGTAGAATGATATCATGTGACCTTCTAGGCACTGGAGTAACGACAAGGCTTTGTTTGGCACTTTCTATGGTCTCTGGAAGCGTAAAGTTTCACAGTAGACCATTACAACTATGTAAAACATAATCGATCTTGATTTTTCCATACAGGGTATAACTTGGAATCAGATTCATCACCACCAGATACTGATGAGCAAGTTCACAGGTCTTGGTGCATTCGTGAGTGATGCAATGGAAGATGACCTTCAAAACAATGAAAACTCCCTAACTACAAGAAAATCAGCAGGTTGAGGACTAAATTACTCAAACATTGCTTTCCAGCAAGTGTTGTGGCTGATTTCAGCAAAACAGTTTTAATTTCGGAGTACTCCGACGAGAACTTAATTTTTCAATACCGGATAACGTCCAAACATCGGATAATTATGATAGCAGTGAGAACGCTGAAGATGATGGCAACGATATTCCTACACAAGGGACTACCATCGATTTCACGACAACAGGTGAAGGTCGGTCTCGCTTCTGTCGGATAGTACTTACGAGTTCGTGGGCGAGGTATGATGTCAAAAATACAGTCATGTTCACAATTATTATGGTGAGGATCTCCTTAATCCTGATGAACAAGATGGACGCCGGAAAACAATGGTGAGACTATTCCAACTTTGAATAACCCCACCATCGAATTAAGCCCATTTGTGAAAATACAGATTGAGAGTTCTGCATGCTGATGGTGGCGTACATATTGATCGTAGTGGGTCCCAAAATAGCAGCTCATGCTGGTACTACGGCGTGTAGATATTTGTTGATGACAGTTTCATCTCTGCATTGCGTCAGGTCGTCTAACCATAGGTGATGAAAGTTACAGGAGTATTGGTATCCTTGGTCCGACTTGGACGGCCTGTGCTGTTACGAAGGGTCTGAGAGCGTCGATGCCATTCTAATATCTAGTAGTACAACTGGCACTGAGAAAGTCATTATCAGCAAATATCCAGGTGTGGAGCATCGCTATGAGCGTGATGACCGTTCGGATAGAGAACGTAATGATGTCAACTTGTTCAGACTTGGCGATTTTTGTACCATTTCAGATCATCTTCGAATCTTATCCATCAAGATGAGTCCTCCGCACCTTTCCACGGTACTATGGAGCAAGGTACGAGTTTAGTAGGGGTCTTAAGTCATGTATTCTGGAGATATGAACGCGTATCGGCAACAAGGAACATAACCTGGTTTACTGTCAAACAATCGGGATGGGCCAGTAAGTTCTATTTGCCAGCATAGCGTGAGGTCTATCCATGAATCGCAATTTGATCAATCTCAGACTATTCCGGAGTGGAGTACTCCTGATCGCAGGAATATGGCTGGAAGCTCAAATCATGGGTTTCTTGCTAATGGTGTGCCATATTTCGTTTACCGTATGCTGCTTTGTTTGTGATGATTTCAACCCTTTTTTCCACCATGTTGTCCTCAAGTTCGGCAGGGGGTGTATACTTTTTGCCCTTAGGTCTCCCACCAGAATTGAGAAGAAGCAGTAGCTCGATTAGAGTAATCCTTCTCACACCACCAGTGTATCAAGTAACAAAGTTCTCTCGTATGTTGTGGACGACCTCGTAAACGGTACTGTGAACGGGTAGACGTTGAACTTTCTGACGGCACTCCTTGTAAGGTATTTCTGGATGTTGTGGTCTTTATTGGCGATTATCCTGCTGTTGCACATACTGTCGATGTTCTCGGACATAAGAAAGTTCTCGGTGTACACTCTGTACTTTTCGCAGACTTCCAAAAGACACAAAATTTGAATCAAGATAAGGATATTCAATCTCGATTTCTTCGAAGCATTCTCTATTCCTACTCAATGCCGCTAGACACGAAGTACTTCGACGAAGCGGAATAAATGACTGGGAATGTATCTACCTTGGTATGACGAATACATCAAATGTTTCCGCTAACAAGTTGTACACTGGTTCAGAAATCTCCTAATCTAGATGATGTCCGAGCCAGAATACCACTCAATGACAACAAATGTCCTGTCGTAAGTGGCTACTTTGATCCGTACAGGTCAAAATCATGTAGCTCCAGATCATTTTCTCTCTGCAATAGCTCAGAACATCCTATCCTGTACATATGCAGCACTTCATACGTCCGAAGAAAGGCAATTAGCGAATACAGCTGTTTTGGACGCACTAAAGCGTAACGGTTTGTGTCTCAGAAAGCCGTATTCACCGAGAAAGAAAAAGTCTCTGAACAGTATGACCCTCGCAGGTGTGTCTTCAGTCCTCAGCGCTGCAGTACCTGTTTTCAAGCGGATAATAATCCTTGAAGACGAATCCTCTCTCGTCAAGAAATGTGTCTCCGCAATGGAAAAGCTGCAATCTCTGGTCGGTTCTACGTATTGGTGGCCAGAAAGAGATTTTGACGGTGAGGAATGTACTGACTTCGTAACAGGAGAGTTACGGTCAAGATA
Organism: Kappaphycus alvarezii; assembly: GCA_002205965.3. NCBI lineage: Eukaryota > Rhodophyta > Florideophyceae > Gigartinales > Solieriaceae > Kappaphycus > Kappaphycus alvarezii. The sequence continues at coordinate 649,479 of NADL03000466.1, forward strand.
TATTGCTGAACTGAGCCAGATGGCAAGAATTACGTGCAAGAGGTCAACGAGTTGTGCAAGCTCTCGGATTATATCAGGGTTATATTTGATAAGCCAAACTTGCACCGTTCTATAGAGTCTTATGACTTCACCATTGCAGCTTTTGGTCATTGCCGTGAGTTCATGGAGCTCGTTTTTGAGGCCACACACCCACCTCTTAAGCGGTGCATCGCTACAAGTAATCACCATGATGCCCATTTGCTTGCGGTGGAACATAGTTTGTGTTCTGATTGGCTTTGCTTTCTTGCAGTAGTGCATAGTATGGCCATGTTGCAACACTTCCGAGACGCAGGGTTGTAATGGAAAAGTATAGAGCGACTTCTGCTTAGTACAACCACAGACTTTCTCGATAACGATGACAGTTAATTCTTTAAGAATGTTGATCTAGTCCTACGCAATCTTTTCAAGAAGTCCCTGATGAAAGGATGGACAAAAGACATCCGTACAGATGCTTTCAGGCTAAAAAATTCATCTCAGTGGATAGGGAAACTGAAGTTCAAGAAAAGTTAACATTGCAGTACGTTAGTTTCATGGGGAAGTTGACATTTGACCATATTGTACAATATGTGACAAACAAGTTTGAAACGGAGTACCCAGTTATGTCCGAAGCAGTGTCTAAATATAAAATGTACTTGGAACGAAAAGAATTCGACGTTAAAAGAGGCGGTCAAGTCGTTGGGAAAATCAAATGGGTTCAATACGTTGAGTATAGATTGCGCTTTTCAGATTCTTTCGACTGAGAAAGACAGCAGATTTTTCTGGTTCAAAAGTCAAATTCAGGAAGTGCTTCCTTGAAACCAGTCTACTTTGCTACGATTCTGTTTCTTCAGCGACTGCTGACCCCTCTACTGGCTGTCTGTGTGAAATGCACTCTTCACAATTCCGGTATCGTGTATATACCAGGTGGTCTTGTCAGTACTGATCAGCTACAACTGATTGCGATTGAAGATAGTGCTAGAGGGTTGGCCTGTATCATTGCTGTGATTTCAACATTACAAGCAACAACAATTGCCTTCTAGACTACACCTTGCAAAGAGTCACACACTCGAGGTCTTTGCTGCAGAAAGGCTTCATGACAATTCAACATCTCCCGAATGGTTATATACCTGGAACTGCATAATATTTGATGTCAACATGAACGAGACACATGTGTCGTACAGTATCAGGTAAATGTCCGCTCCTGATCTTACAGCGATTTTTTACAGCAGTACGGGTGTCCATGATGTTAAATGTTGATGTGATGTTTATGTCAACATCACATCGACAGTCAACATCAGCAAACAACAAACACACATCACATTGAAACAGCAACGCAAATTAAAGTAATGTAATGTGCATTCTATGGTGTGAGATGAATAAATGTCCATTATTCTCTCAAAAAAACCTGTTACTTATACACAACCGTACTTGAAATGCCACAGGGCACAATATTAACCATTGATAAGGTGGCTTACTGATATTTATTTGTAATGTGTGGCTGAGGTTGGAAGTAACCATTATACAGATCGCTCCATTAGTCAATGGCACATGTTTGAATTCATCCCAAAAAAGGGCGCGCACCAGAAATTGATTGTGCAGATTTGAATCTCTGAGGATTGCGCACTGAGGTTCGCGTGAGTGTGGCATGCCCAACTTCTTCTTCATTATTTTCTCAACTATCGGTTCCCACGACAACAACTTCCAGGCGAACTTTCTTACCTTCCACACAAATCATTGTTCCGATGGATTCGAATCATGGTACCATGATTTGCTCCTCATCTCTCTTATTATTGCTTCTGTGTGCTGCTTCCATGTATTCTGACTGCACTGCGATATCAATGGATGAATCAAGAGTTACGGTACCACGCCTCTATTATCATACGTTTAAATTTTCGGTTTTCGAATCCCAGGAGTAATTTCTCGCGCAGTTGCGTGCGATTTGCAGTCAGCTCATGCTATTACTAACAGTCACCAGATGTCTTCGTGTTATCTCAGCTTCACAGCTAAGGGATGATTCCACGTGTGTGATCACAATGTTATCAGCTGTTCAACTATTGTTTTGTTGTTTGTGCGTTGAGACGGTCACAGAACTTTCACTTTAAGAATGCCCGTTTGTCTCCAACAACCATGAGGTCGTTCACGCCGTATTTTCTGCGATCATGCTGGTACCAGCAGTATCATTTCAAAAATGGTTTATCGACGGAGATCTGCAGAACTCATGAGGCCACTCACGGCGTATCTGCTTGCGATCATGCTGGCCAGCAGTCTCACTTGAAGAACACACCTTTATCTCCAACCCTCACGCACACCTTTTGCGTCGCTTCAGCTGTGTTACTTTAAGAATGCTGTTTCGGATGTGGGGAGTTAAGCGCTCACGAGCAGATCAAGGTAGAACCGTGGTTGAAACTTTGGTTGAGGCTGGCTGGGTTAAGCGGCCGCTCCAAACCAGGGTTTATATAGAACTGAAAAAAGCTGCAAACTAAAAGAAAATGCAGTCTAATAGTAGCGATTTCAAAGGTGTTCCCGTAAAACAGCCCTGACGGTATCGTAAGTAGCGCTTTCAGATTGTAGTCGGCACGAGTGACATACTCTGACAAGATGTAAGAAGTACATTGGTCCAGGTGGCATGGGATAGCAAGGCGACTTTTGATTGGTAAAGCAATGATATAATATCCCAGTATGCAACTCGCCCGTAACTATTCCAAGTGTACCAATGGGGTCAAACGCTGTCTTCAGAACTGTAAGGAAGGTGTAATGACAGCAAAGTACCTCGTAGCCCTGGATGCAAGGTTACCAGTGGTTTGAATCTACAATATAGTAGATGAAGTGAATTCGTGTACAGCTGTAAGGTCTGTGAAGTGAAATACAACAGTTTTGTCTGCAATAGTAACTCGGTATTCTCTTGCGATCATGCTGGTACCAGCAGTCTCACTTCGACACCGCTTGGTCTCGTTACTGTATGAGTTCATTCACGACGTACCTTCTCGCTCACTTTAAGAACGCATTTTCTCCTCATCTCCTGAGGTCATTCACGCGTAACCCATCGCCATCATGGTGGTAGGTAGTGGAACTTCAAGAACACCGCTTCGTTTCCGTCCCGTGAGGTTGTTAACACAGTAACTTCTTTGATAATTCTGGTACCATCAGTGTCAGGTCAATACCGAGTTGCCGATGAATAGTCCTGTACGTGAGGTATGTAATCAACATTCACATATGCAAATTGCCGGTGTCACTCCGCAACCGACAAAACTTTCGTATACGCTACGTTACAGTCAGACTAACCTTTGTTTTGTTTTGGTCGAGACATTTTTCATGTATCCTATTTGAATTACATAGTAGAACAGAAGGTTTTATTGGTAGAACAGTAGTATGCTATGGTATTTGAATGAGTAAACAGAGTCCTCTGTTAGTCTCATCTGCATTGAACAACGTTTCAAGGTCAGTACAAGTACCAGGCTATGAAGATGTTCTCAGAGTATCGTGCACAGGATGAAAAAGCCTCAGACTTTGAAATCATCAAAGCAGATAATGTAAATACTGTTGATAAACAAAGTTTCCGTCAATGTACGATCCAGTGTTTTTAGTGATACGAATTGATATGGAGATCGCTGGTACTACGTTACAACTTGGTGAATGCAAACAAAAAGTATATGACTGTACATTCATTATTAGAACTCACACTTCTTCTTCAAATTTAAACTAGTAGGCGGGAAAATTTGAGAATAGAGGTTTAAAAATTATGAGGGGCACGCAATCAACTAGGAGCTAAGGAAATTTACGAGCAATGCGCTGATTAATTTATCGGAATCCCTTTTCTGCCCGCATGATACCATGCGCAGCAAATAGAAGTCATTGATTGATGATTTTTTGATTAATCAAGAAGTATTACATATGCATGTCATTATATGTTATTTCTTTAAGAACTTACAACGTAGTGGAGTAAAGCGAGGTGATTCCACTCTCGTTTCAGTTGGGATAATATCTTTTCCACCAATATCTCTATGCCACACCCCTATCGGCGATCTCTGCAGAGGACTCCAACCCAATTCCAAGATATCTGGGTTAGATTTACCAACTATATACGCCAAATTGCACGTCAACTACACCCCACAATACGACAATGCACCAATAATAACTGCATCCCATCCATTCTCTTGAAAATATACATTAGGAAATATTTAAAGATGTGATTTGAGAACGTTTCTCGCTTGGTTTTCTCGTTTCTTTACTCCAATGGGCTAGAAGGATATTTAAATGCAATAAACACGCGACACATTTCAATTACGGACTCTAAGGTTTTCAAATAGAGAATCACCACTGTCCACAGATGTGGCTCCTCTGTACGATGTTTGCTTTTTCGGCCATACATACAAAAATATCCAAACCCTAGATTCATCTAATTCACAAATGAACGTGTTTAATACTTCTTCCACTCTTGGTCACTTAATAAAACCTTGCCGAACACCAAGAGTTCAGTAGATTGCAGTTTTTAATCCATTGATCAATGCTTGACCACCCAAGCTCGAGAAATAACTACACAAGATGTCAAGAGTTGAATCACATACTCTTGAGATGCAACTCATCTATTTCATTCATATCATAAACACGCAATCAGCGATGTTTCAGAAGGCACATAATACCAAGGTATTTTCATGCCTTTAGGATGATTTTGTTCTCTATTCAACTATGGAATGCCCAAATTCGTTTCGGATAACTTCAAGCAGATGGCGATTGAGAGTATTGGTGAGGATTTCTGGAACCATGAATAACTTGGAACAGTAACATACCATTAGTGTTCCTTTGTCAGCATGCTCCTTCAAATTTTGCGCCTTATCACGACATAATTTTCATGGCGCTCTTCAGATGATACCCACTTTACAGCTTCTTGGTTGCCTTCGGCGGCGAATATGCCCCTCATCAGGAAACAATTCTTCTCTTTCCATGCAATGAATCCAGGCAACCATTTTTCATATCTCTGAAAATGCAGTAGACCCAGCTCCCGTCGGGGACAGGCCATGGCTTGGCTGACTTCCACGCTACAGTGCTTCTACCAAGTTGCAAAAGCACGCCAGTTTTTGACTGTCGATCAACGCGGTTACCTGCTCGATAGTCATTAGAGGACCCTTCAGACCTGTTTTGTTCCTACGTGCATTAATCCATATACCAATGTTTTCCGTGCCCGACAAGTACCGCAAAACTCTCTTCAGTGTATCCTATCGATGATAAAACGGACTTGATGTATATTCGCTCAGCGGGGAGACCGAGAAGCAAATAATCGGTCTCGGGCTGATTTCTAAAGGCGATTAGCAACCTAGCAGTTCCCGTTAATGTCTTTGATCCGCTTGAGGGCTATCATACTCCGCAGATACGCGTGGAATCCATTCACACGTAGGGGTTGATGCCAGATTACACATCTACATTACAAAAAGCTGGAGTAACTGCTTGATATAGCTCCCTTGTGAGATCCAAGCACCATCTGGGCCACGACTGAAGCTTAACCCTGGAATACGGCGAATATAACCCATATATTTCACATCTCCGCACTATGAGAGTTCCTTCCTCACACTCTGAACCTCTACAATATTATCACAGACAACCATAAATTGCTTCTTTTGTATAAAAAATCGAACTAACTTATCTTCTCGAAGCCAAAGGAGTTCCTCACTTAGATCCACTTCTGATGGCATTGCATGGGAGCATGTTTCAACCTTTAAAAAGCCCATTGAAGCGTCAGCATCTCGTTACTCTTGTGAAACTTAATTACAGGCGGAGATCTGACGTAGACATCCTCGTCAACTGTTCTATGCAAAAATCCGTTCTTACATCAACTGATGGATATAGTACCCCTTTTGCCCGCCGGAGTCAGAAAAATATGAGCGGTAGTAAATTCCGCTACTGGGGCGAACATTTGATGGACTGCTCACTTCATCAAATGCATCAAGATCATGCGCGCTATTTTTTAAGTTCAAATTCCGTCGCCATCTATTTTTCTCGAAAAAAGAACTTAGTTGATAATCGCTTTATCCATAATGAACGGGGAACAACCAAACTCTCGCAATGATGTCAGCCAAGAGTCTGTCGCTGAATTCCACTCAGTGGCATCTTCCTCGTAAAGGGCCTCCTCAACTGTAAATGGGATCAGCATCAGTTTGTTCGATACAGAATTTAGCAGATGCAGATGTTCCTGTATGTTCCTAATTACGTTTTTCATTCGGGGGTGGTTATATGTCAAGAAATTTCCGATCATTTCATCAGCCATCTCGGAAATAATTCTGCTCGGACCCGTAGCACTATCAGTATCACCGGCAATTACTTCAACTTCCACCATCTCTGAGCTCCGAAATGGACCATAACTGGTCGTCCCAGACATCTTGAGTAGGGACGCTGTTTACAAGCCTCTTTGTCAAAGATTCTACGTCAAAATGTCACAAGTCAGCCTAGAAATAGCTGAAAGGATTGAAGAAAAAGAACGGGTGCCAGCAGTCCTCGAAAAAAGGGAGGAGTGTAATTTCGCTGCCGAAGGAGGAGACAGGTCTGTACAACCAATCCGTTGAAAAAGACATGCGATGTAAATATTGGTCTCGACCAAAGAAAGGAGTTTGGAAACTTGTTGAATATTATCAAAGTGATAATTCGACTTCTTACTCTATATGATAATGTCATCGGGATATAAGATGAAAAATAAGTCAATCTATTCCTTAATTTCATTCATTACGTTAATAAAAGTTTCCGGGTCATTAATGAGTCCAAACTTCAGAACAAGAAATTCAAAGTGTACAAATCGTGTTCTAAGGAGGTCAAATGGAATCAATTCTTCGTGTAGTCTAATCTGGTGATAACTAGATCTAATCTAACTTTTGCTGAAGTACTTTGATCTCTTAAGCTGGTTGAAAATGTCGTCAATGCGTGATAAGGGATAACTTTTTTTCACAGTAAGCTGATTTAGAGCTCTATAAATCACTACAACTCCGTAGACCATTAACCATTTTGCTCGCAAAAAAATATTAGCTCCGCAATAGCTCTTATTCGCTCTAATAACTCATCTTAAAGTAGCTCTTCCATGTTTTTTCGGAATTCTGACAACTCTCTGTCAGAAATTCTATAGAGCCCTTTTTCCTGTTTTTTCTCTTCTATGTTTTTTCTCTTTCCTGTAATTATATTTCAAACCCCTGCTTCCCCCCCATAGCAAATCTCTTGGGTGCTTCTCTGGAAATAAATCAGAAAACATTTCCAAAATCTACTGTGCATCTCTATGGTACACTGATGCTCTTTTTTCACTATAATCTAAAAGTCTTAGTAAAGCTGAAATCAATTCATTTCTTCATCTAAATCGCTAACAATAGTATTGAAAGATAAAAAAGACTCTGCACGGCATCATAATCAATAACTACGTATCAATTTCCCTTATATTTGGGTTTCACCTCGTTATTAAAGTAATCGATTTTTTCCATACGATGAACACCATTCCTTTACATAAGCTTCATCTTAACGCTTTAATAGGTTTACGAAAAGTACATCGGTTCAGCACAGGTCTCAATCTGTACTCGGACAAAATTAACCAATTCTTGAAGTTTCTGTTCCACACTGTCGGTCATTTCTGCAAGCTCTCTAGAATCTATGGTGCTTATAGGATGATTCTTGTAAGTTGACTCACTCAGAAATTTGATCTCACCACCAGGATCTATAAGGAACTTTCCTGGCGCACCAGAAATTATACCTTTAAAACCGAGAATGTCCTTGTGATTTCTCTCAAATACAGGGGAAAATGTTTCAATGAACATTGCATTCGACCTGATTGTGGGCAAAATGGATCTTTATCTGCTTAAATGATAAATTTCGGATTTTTTGCACGTTTATAGGGTGTATAATCTTTTGTCAGTGAAATGAACTGACTAGGGACCATTAATCAGTTCTTCTAGTCTTTTAGACAGTTCTTGGCCATGTTGTCATTCTATCTGCACCTGAGACAGAAAACTTCGCGTATATATCTTTCACGTTCTGATTTGCCCAGTTTCTGTAATTTGGGCGTAAATTTTTTAAGCCCCGGTATTACTTCTATGCTCCTAATTTCCATTGTTATTGGACCGCTGTTTTCAGCAAAAGAGAGTCCATTTCCATTCTTTCCTCCCGAAGACGTTAGTAGGTGCTTCGTCCAGAACGCCGATAGGAGGATTCTACTCGCTCTGCATCTCTTATTAGTTCGGAGAGGCTTGCTTACTCTTCGGTGCACAATGCTTCCAGATGTAGGGCTTCAAACCGCTAGAGCAACGATCCCTTTAATCTTTCACTCCAATGTCGGAGATTTCCGGTATAATTTGGTTAGATTCTTCTTTGAAGGTAGAAAAATCTTTCAATTGTTTTCAGCTGGCAAGCTTGTCTCGTGCAATCTTCTATTTGTTCATTGTTTCGAATCGCTGGGTGAAAAGAACACTAAAGCGTCTTCCAGCAATTTATTCACTTCCGTCTTCTATTTGGGGTGAACCATCGACCACTCATGAGCATTCCCGGACAAATAGCTAGGAGCTTTGTTTAGTGGTTCAATACCATCTCTCGATCTGAAATATTTTTCGTCTAAAAATAGCAGCTACCAATTGATCCTTTCCCAGAAAAATTGATAGGCTCGTTTTTCTCTGGACCAGGCTGGCTTTCCAGGGATGCGTTGGTGGATGAAATGGCTTGTTTTCGTGTGTTCAGCAGTTAAATTTCCAAAAGGATACCCTTTTTGCAGCACTTGCCAGCTCTGATTTATGTGCAACAATCCTGTTGCTTTCATGCTCGAGATTCTTATGCGGCAGCTGTACCATTTGTGGGATATACTGTAGAATGACGTGCGGCTGATCCATTGATTAGGCTTACAAGCCAATTACAATGTCTCTTCGGGTATCTCAGAAGAATTTTCGATGTTACATGTGTACAAGTGTGGAAAACGTGTCCATGTTTTCTGAAACGCCTGGAGTAACAGACGGTCGATTGGATGGAGCTCTGGCTAACTACCAGGATGTGTAGCGTGCAGAAAGGTGCCGGAAATGGATATAAAGCCATCGGTTTTTTTAAAACATGGACTTCAAAGCACACGTTAAAATGAGTGGAAAAACTGTCCAAATTTAATATTTTTTGTTCATTTATCAGATCGCAAAAGTTTTTGTAAGTCGAGAGAAGGTGGTTCAATTTTTCTCTATTCTGCTACCTCAGGGTCTAAACGCAGTAATAAGCCACTCCATGTTGAGGAGGATAGCATCAAATCAGCACCTCCCTTGCCCCTGTCTCACCTCGAGCCCCTTATCAAAGCGCGTCGGGAGAGGTTCCACCATAGAGAAGAGTTTTAAGTGGCAAATATCACCCTAGAACTTCTTCAAATACTCAATTAACTCAGTGACAGACCAAAAATGTCTGTTTTCTTTGTACAACTGCCTCGCTAGTATTTGACATAAGTTTTCCATCAAGTTAAGATCCGTCAATTTTCCAGGCCACTCCATAACCGCCAAATTTTTTCCAGTGAATGAATCCTTTGCGAGTTTCGACTTATGAATAGAAGCTCCATCCTGTTGAAAATCCAGTCCGAGTGGTATTTCTCGGCTGCAAACAGAAAAACATACTTTTGAAGAGATCTCTTGTATTCCTTCTAATTCTGATGGCCATATAAAACAGCCAACGACGCTATCCCGTACATAGAAAACTTAGCCCGAACCATAACCGACCAACTCCCATGCTGCCAAGTTATATAAGGCTTGCTCCTTCTTTTAACAGCACAAATAACACGTCCAACGATCGGGACCTTCTAAAATTAAATTTTTCTCATCGCTAAACATGACTTGGCGCCATTTTTGTTGATTCTGATAGCGGTAAATCGTCGGGGGAAGAGATATTCAGAACTAACTACCCCAAGAAGGAGGTGTTGCAAGCGACAAAAGTGCTACCGTGGTATAGTTGAACGAACGAAAAGGAGTGTATAGGGAAGACAGTTGAATGGGCTACAAGCAAGTATGGAAAGGCAGGGTCTACCACCTATGCTTAGTGAATAGGGTAAAATAAATGCTTCTTGGGTCTGAAGCTGACTCTCAACTTCCTAACTATTTTGGACTGAGCTTGAAGCTGTCTGCCAACTTGCTTGACCTCTCCATGAGGAAGCGGTTTACTCAGCTTGTATAGACTTTTGGCTACCCCTTAAGTCCGAACAAAACTACAGAAGGTACCAGGAAATGCGCAGAAACAATTTGTGCGGATGACATACTCTAAACAGAAGATACTTAAGAAACTAACAATCAATGAGGTCCTCTTATTTTCCATTCTCTAAATCAGATCCGAACAACTCCTCTAAAATATCCATGCTGTCCAAGCAGTCCCCACAAATATCTGCGAATGGCTCACAGCTCTCTATTCCCTTCTGGGAGATATCTAAGCTACTAAAGATATCTCCATCCGGTTCCAGCGTCGGCACCACTTGATCCATACTCTCCAGTCCAAGCCCCACCAGTACAACACTTTCCATGCCCCCATTTCCCTCATCCAACTCGTCCTCGTCCTCGTCATCCTCCTCTTCCTCCTCTTCATTTTCATCCTCATCCTCATCCTCATCCTCCTCTTCAACCTCATCCTCCCCGTCCTCCTCGTTATTAACCTCATAGACCAATCCAGGGGCTACCCACTCCTCAACGGTCTCCCCAGCTCCCTCCTCGATGTCCCACTCCTGACCCTCAGGTACCTCCTCGGCCTCGTCCTCGACGAAGAGCTTGCGGACGAACTCTATTATCTTCTTCTTAGTCTGCCGTCGCAGGTAGTCTTCTGCGTCCTTCGGGCCATATACTGCGAGCGCAAGGCCGTTTAAGAGGCAAGAGGGGCGGTTTTTGGTGATGGGGCGGAGGGCGAAGGTTGTTCATTGTGGTTGTAAATGACTGTAGACGGAGGATAGAGGGTGTTTTGGGTGTGTGGAGGGAGAGGGGTGATGAGTAAAATGATCAGGGACGTTTGAAACTTGGAATGAAGAGGTTTAAATAGGCTCCCGGGGCAGGTTCTATCGATTAGGAATAGGTAAAATAAATCTGCAAGGGATTTTGTAGTAGTGCATTTGCGCCCTTTTTCTCAAAAAAACGAGTTTGGAGGAGGAGGTAAGCAAAAAGGGAAAAAGAACTTGATTCGGGATCGATTCAGAGGGGTAGATACAGTACAGTATAAAAATATCTAGATAAAATGGAAGTAAATTTGGAGAGGACCGCGGTAATGATAAGCGAGGTTCAGGGAGGACGAGGAAGGACTGGAACTATAAGCAAATTTGGACAAAGAGAGGTAGTACAGTAAACTATAGGCCTGTAGATGACGGCGGCAAAAATAATCTGCGCCTAACAGATTCCATGTGATATAAGAGTCCGCAAACACGACCCTTCCCTGTTTGTGCGGTGAGTTCATTGCAGGGACCTTCCTAATCAGCTTGAACTTAAATAAACCGCTTCCAAGTAGTAGTCGACGGACCCCTCTACTAGAGCACGACAAATTAAGAGCGGTACGCAGGTCTAACTAAGACCTACCTTGTTTAGAGGCCTCTCGGGTTAAAAGTTGGTAGAATCTCTCTGTCATTTTTATTCCTCTCAGGGCGCTTTGGGGCTCCGTGTTACTTTTGGAGGCGAGTTTTATTCCGTACAACTCCTTAGTAGCGCTGTATATGCTCCGGTATTTCCCTGTTAGACATTTTCTGGCTGTGCAGGGCATCAATCGGAGCCTTTTGAAACTCTTTTACTGCCTTCCCCGAGTCATCTTCGATTTTGCTGCAAACATTTCGGATGCCGTTAAAGGGTCGCAGAGAATTATTGGGTATAAGTTATTATCATGTATTTTTTTGGTTTGACTGGAAATGATCCTCAAAATTCGTGGCTTTAAAGAATCTTCCGACGCTGGAGTGGCCGAATATGAAAGAAATTAAAAATATTTGCTCGATTTCCAAATCCTTTCGACACATCATTTTGAGGTACTAAAATTAATATTTTTGAGTAGTTTTGCTTTTTAATTTAACCTTTTTCAAGTCAGTGCATTACAAAAGCCAATGGTTTTGTAATCATTTCCGACCCTGTACGTAGGTCTGTTACAGAATATCAGGGAGAAACTTTACTTCGATGGGTTTCTATCCTGTACAGGAGAAGAACTCTTATGCGTTCAGTATCTACTGGGGGCTGCGCGCGTCCTAACTTTAAGGCTAAGACCTAACCGGATGTACCCGTGGTCCATGCGCATCGGAGGTCGTGAGAGGATGGCTTGAGCGATGGATGATCAGAGGGTGCAACTCAGTCGCTGGTAGAGACGGAGGCGGGTAAAAACAGGTGCCGAGTGACACTTGGACGCGATCCGCGGAACTAATTCCTCAATAAACGCAATGGTATCTGAGAAGGGGCGCCCAGGAGATCAAACGCCAGGGGTCGAAGTGTGAGATTCGGCGTGTATGGTGCAGAAGATGGGTCAGCTGAGGGGGTGAGAAGACGTCGGGCGAGGTTGCGTTCTATAGTTGTAACCTTGTCACGGGCCGCCACTTCAGCAGCGCCACGGACAACCTGGGTCGCCTTGGTGCGAAGTGCGGCCATGAAAGGCGAGACGACTATGATGTCACAAGCAATAGGGCGCGGCGCTGCACTTTACATCAATGAGTATCTATCGTGTACACTGTCGTTCTGACTATACGGCTGAGAAATAACCGAATGTTCCACTTCAGTCACTGCAGACGGGCTCCCAAAAGAATTGCCATCGCAATACCACAATGCGCAACTTCAGCGCTGATAAATACGCCTGTGGATCAATCCTGTGGTTTTGTTAAACTTCTCTGCAATGCGCGGGATGAAATATTAGAGGAGCTGAATGGAGGTGGGAGATGAGGCACCGAAGAAATCGAAAGGAAGGTGCTAAAACTTGAAGTTTGGTTCTTGAAGGGTGTTTTGGGAATGGGCGGGATGCGACGTACCAGTTTGCGCTCCAAATCTTTGACTTTGTCCCGGTGGGAGATGTCGGCGGCTTAGCCGGCCATTTTGCGTGGCCCTTTCGCGTATGCCTTGTATGGAAGGAGAAACAACGGTGAGGCTGATAGGGTAAATCGTCGGATGAAGAGATATTCAGAACCAACTACCCCAAGACGGAGGTGTTGCGAGCGACAAAAGTGCTACCGTGGTATAGTTGAACAAATAAAAAGCAGTGTATATGGGAGAGAGTTGAGAGGGCTACAAGCAAGTATAAAAGGGGCAGCGTCTACCACTGATGCTCTGCGACCAGCTTAGGAAAAGTTTTCTTGGGTCTGAAGTTGACTCTCAACTTCCTACTACTCGGACTTGACTGAAGTTGTCTGCCAACTTGCTTGACCTCCACTAAAGGAAGCAGTTTACTCGGCTTATATAGACTTTTGGCTACCCAAAAGTCTCAAACAAACATACTAATAACCATAAAATGCATTCACGGTAATCGTGTGAACCAGAGAGACTATTAGAAGATATTTCCTCAAGGTAAATATCTAGGTGCCATACCCATGCCAGCCACCATCGGCCAGGGGTGGGAATTGATGTGGCCATTATATAGACCTTTCAGAGTCACTCGTAGTATCACCCACAACCTGAACTGTACTGACATCTACTATGACAGCGTGTCCTAAAATAAAAAATCAACCGATGAATTTGCCACACTCACCCAAATTAAAAATATCTTGCAAATTCAAAAACTGTAAAAATATCTTCCCAATTCCGATACTGTATACAATCATGGTCCTCATCTAGATTTTTTCGTGTGCGAATTTGCGCACATCACGCCCTCCGCTCAAGACGAACGTCCCGGCTCGTCACTGCTCTTCTTCTGTTCCGTTAGTGTTCGCTGTCTTATTGATAAAATATATGGTCTCTCAAACGGGTACGGATGCAACTGATTACCAATATGATGCTCTAAAAAGTAGGTTCGCATTACTGGTACCTCACTTTGTAGCATAGCCTCATATATTGGTTTGATAACATCGAGGTGGGGTTGAATACATTCTTCTTCCGTGACTCTTCCGAATCTTCCAAGAGTGAAAAATATATGTGATATGCAAACTCTTCTGGAAGATGCCGGAGGAATGGATGCCGATAAGAAAAGAAGACGCGCATCATCAAGAACGAATCTTCGTAAGATAAGTGCGGTCCATGTAGCGCCCTAAAACATAAACAGATGCTTATCATGAAATAAGAAATGACCTGCGCATCGTTCGCATCCTCGGAGATATTGCGCAGCCAAAAAGATAATCTTCTTCTTCCGACTGTATGCTGTGCATGGTTGTGAAGGAGAGCTAGAGATGAAGTTGTGGTGGACGGTCCCGATGAATGGCCGCGACCAGCTCCTGACGTACTGGGACCTGCACGAGGTCCTCTCGGGGGACGACCGGAACCTCTTCTGGGCGGGTTGTTGTCTCCCGAAGGTCCTCCTCTGGTCATCATCACTGCTTCAGGAGGATCCTCGCCGCCTCCAACGTTCCCAATTTGTGGCGGAGAAACGTAAGGTTCCCATAGAGGATACGGGACCAGTCTGTATCCATATCCGGGGGTAAGGCGTAACCTCTCAGTCGCACGTCTTGGTTGTTCTTGAGAAATACGTAAATTGGACGGATAATATTCAGATACGTTTGCGACAAGTCTCCAGCAGCTACCATTCCATATCTTCCTATAGAGTAATGATATATTACCTCCACAAACTCTGGACCTGCTTCCGTGAACCTTCCGTTTTGGAATGAAAATAGAACTCTTATTAATAGTCGGAAATCTTCTTCAGGTAGCAATGGTCCGTTCAACGTACGAAAACATAGGCATATATTAATGTAGAAATGGATGATTACGTGGAGTTCGTAGTAGTCCCGCGTAATCGAGATGATCCATTCCCAGGCCCTTTTTCCTCCCATAGGAATCATTCTATAGTTAAAGATGAGTATGCCCCGTGGTTGCGCATAGTCCTGTGTGAGAAGGAATTCTTCAGGCCTCTGATGGTAAGGGACCAGACGACGTGCATGGATGGCCCTCCTTGATCTCTTCCCTGAGCTTGAACAGAGCTGATAGTGCGGGTGTCTTTCCTCCGTGACGATGCAAGGGTTCGAGTACTTGGTTTGGAAGGCCGGCCACTTCACAGCCTGCTGCATTGCTTTTCCATGTACTACAAGTACTTTAGAGCCAACTGAAAAGGTTCTGACTGCAGTTCTTCATCCTTATTTCTTGTCTGTGTTAGCGCGCGGTGTGATCTCCAGCCTTCGGTGGCCAGTAGTTCAACTTCCCTACTCTCTTCATCGATAATATTTGTTTCCATGTCTCTCTGTAACATTCTAGGAGCCCTTCCGTACATTAGCTCGAATGGTGAGCGTCCATTTCTTCCTCTTCTTCGACGATAGCCGTATAACACTTTTGGTAAGGCATCTTCCCACTGGATTTCATTCTCCGACATAGTTTTCGATATTGCTCGTTTGATGGTTCCAACCATCCTCTCCGCTTTCCCGTTGGACATAGGAGCGTATGCGAGAACGGTCTTCAGCTGAATCCCTTTCTCTTCCAAAAAACGAAGCAGTGAAGTTGCAGTAAAACAAAGGGCGTTATCCGAGATGATCCTTTTTGGAAGACCAAACGGTTCAATTATTTCTTTTTCGATGAATCTCAGTACCACCTCAGCATTTGCCTCCTCAACTGCAACTGCTATTGGCCATCCAGTAAGATGTTCCACCCCTATAAGGAGATATTTGTTTCCGGAAGAGTTTCCTTGAACGGGCCCGCAAGTCAATTGAGAAGGTTTCAAAGAGACCGGAAACTGGAAAACTTAGAGTTGTCTTATACTTCCGTATTGGAGTGAATTTTTGGCAGTTGTCGCAGCTTTTCACGAAATTATAGACGTCCTTATGGATACCGGGCCACCAGAATCTCTCAGTTACGAATTTTTTGGTTGTTTCGAGATCCCAATGCCCTAGCTCATCATGGAAAGTCCTCAAGATCTTCATTCTTTCTTTCAAAGGGGCCACTAGTCGGGGACCGGCTTTAGTGTGCCGGAAGAGTTTCCCATTCCACAATGTAAAAGCCTTTTGATTCCTGCGTACCCAATTTCTGTGTTCAAGATCAACCTTTCTCATTTCTAGTCCATCGAGGAATTTGATCAGTCCGTGAATATTAGCTTCGTACTCGTTATCGTTCGGCAACTGCAACTCGGCGACTCCGACGATGTCCTCCGAAGCTTTTTCATTTGGAATCAGTGCGTCCCTCAAGCGGGATAGGTAATCGGCAGGCTGATTATTGCGTCCGGGTCTATACACAATTTCAAACCGATATTCTGCGAAAATGTCGAGCCATCGGGCCAAGCGGTGATGTACATCCTTCTTTGGGAATGCTGTTTTAAGTGCCTGGTGATCAGTTATCAAGACAAATTTCTCGAGTGATAAAAGGTATACGCGAAACTTTTTTCAGCGCGAAGACGACAGCTAGCGCTTCTTCTCGCAGACTGAGTATCTCTTTTCCGCGTTCAGAGTTTCGGCTTGCGAATTGAACAGGGTGTAGTCTTCCGTTTTCATCTTTTTGGGACAAAACGGCACCCAAAGACCGTTCTGAGGCATCTGTCTCCACAACGAATGGTCGGCTTGAAATCTGGGTACATGAGAACTGGGGGGACACATAGCTTATCTTTAAGCTCCTGAAATGCAGTTTCCATTTCCTTGTTCCAGTAAAATTTTCCGTTCTTCGTAGTGCTGGCATGTAACGGTGCTGCAGTCTTGGCGAAATCTTTGATAAATCTTCTGTAATATGAGGCCAGTCCTAAGAAGCTTCGGACCTCCGTCTTTGAAGCGGGCCTTGGTGCCAACTTTTTTTCGTTTTCTCTGGATCCACTCTAATTCCCTCTTGGTCGACGATATGACCGAGTAATTGGATAGAAGTTTTCGCAAAGAAGCATTTGCTCAACTTAATTTTCAAGCTATACTCCGATATCCTCTCCACAACTGTCTTGACGTGCGAGATGTGCTGATCCAATGTTTCTGAGAATATGACGACATCATCGATATAGACTCTTGCGAATGGAAGTCCTTTCAAAACCTCGTTCATCATTCTTTGGAATGTAGCTGGTGCATTCATGAGACCAAAAGGCATCACTTCGAACCTGAACGTACCGGCTTTGCTGGTAAAGGTTGTTTTTTCCTTACATTTTTCATCCAATGGAATCTGCCAATAGCCAGTGTAAAGGTCAATTGAGGTGAAATATCTCCCGTCCTTCAGGTCCTCGAGGATCTCCTCCATGTTCGGAATCGGAAATCGATCGGGTATCATTCTCTGGTTCAGTTGTCGGTAATCGACGCAAAAACGCAGCTTTCCATCCTTCTTTGGTGCGACCACAACTGGAAACGACCATGGGGATGAAACTGGTCGAATAATATCATTTTTCAGCATACTTGTAACATTTTCTGAGATAAATTGGTCATATTTTGGCGGTTGACGTCTAGGCTTGTGGTAAATCGGTTGAGTGTCGGTAAGTTCGAACGAGTGAGTAACCGGTACACTTGCTTGTCTTAAATCTGAAACGCTCCATGCAATTACTTCGGAAGATGTTAACATGTCGGATATTTTCAGTGAGGCGGGGCGGGAAGGTGCTGCACTTTTCCTTGGATTTCTGCCATTTGGCGCCCTTTTTCTTCTTGATCCTCAACCTCAATATTTTGAAGGACCTCTTCCGTCGTGCTCACATCTTCATATATGGAATTCGACGTATTCTTATTTTCTTTGCAAAGGTAATCTTCTTTCATGCTCCGAATTCTGTCCTTTGATTCGATATCATCGCAAAAAGAAACACATTCGGGTTTCAAACTTATCCTAGAATCTAGTCGTCATCTTTTCAAACCCAGAATCATAATCGTCCCATGCCATGTTCATTACCCCCGAGGGTACCCTTTTCCACTTCCGAAAGTGTTAGTTGGTTCCGAATCTTCGCTGTCATAGCTAGAAGTGAAATCTTCACTGTCCGTTTCTTTTAAATCTTCAGGATGCGTGCTTTTGTCGAAATCCAGGGGCATCTTCACGGTTCTGCCGTCAATATTAACTGAAACCATTTGGTTGCCCAAGTCAATGCATGTCCTAGTCTTTCCATGGTAGGGCAGCCAATGATTGCATCGAAAGGGAGATCCGGCATGACAAGAAAGTCTACATCAACTTTAGAGTCCCCAAAGAACACGGAAACCTTGTCAACAGTGCCCATGCATTTTGAGACGGTTCCATCCGCTACAGTTATTTTTCGAGTCGTTGGAGTAATTTCGAGACCTAGATCTGTCACCAAAGTTTCTGAAATGAGGTTTGGAACAGCACCCGAATCGAAGAGAGCTTGGGTTTTCATACCCAATACTTTGACTGGTACCAGCTTAAGACGTCTTGGTGCTGTCGAGGCCGATTGAAGAAACAGTTTCTTACCCTTAGCGGACTTATTAGACCTGATAATTTTTTTGAGTTCTTTTCTCGCATCCTCTGCGTCGCCCCTCAAAAGTTGACCAAACGTTATCCCAGTTGGGGC
Organism: Kappaphycus alvarezii; assembly: GCA_002205965.3. Lineage (NCBI taxonomy): Eukaryota > Rhodophyta > Florideophyceae > Gigartinales > Solieriaceae > Kappaphycus > Kappaphycus alvarezii. The sequence continues at coordinate 668,004 of NADL03000466.1, forward strand.
CGATGCAAGCTCAGCCACCAAATTGTACCTCTTCACATACTCTAGTACGTCCTTAGAGATACTCTTAACTTTCTTACTCTTTTTCGTCTTCTTGGCCGGAGTGACTCCCACTCCTGGAACAACTTGATCAGACCTCTTGGTTCGAGGAGGTACAGGTGCTGGGATATGCTCCAGCATTCCATATCTAGCCTAGGTTTCTTCGATAAAATGTTCCCTTCCCCATCCCTTTTTGTCACATTGACTTGACTAATCTCTTCAGCGATGGATACGTTACCGGCATCCGTCAACCTTTGATCCCTTTTTGTAAGATTTTCACCTCTGGTCCTGACTCACTCCTTGCTTCCGATAAATTTGCTCTTCTGTTGTCTTTAGACCAGCAGTTACTTTCATGATGCCCATATCGACCGCACTTTCCACAACGAGTGTTTCTATGTGGATTATCAGGACACCTGTTTGCAAAGTGTCCAGGCTTGTGACAGTAAGAACAGACTTCTGCGGCCTTAGGGGCCCCAGACTGGTTCTTCTTAATGGTAAGAGTAAGGCTTTCCAACTGCGAGGTTATCATGTCAAGTCGATTATCGAATCGGGTTTCCAACCTTTCTTCCAAGTTTTTGACATCGCTCCTGACAGATTCTAATGCCGCTGCACTAGTAGCCGGCCTTTGATAATTCTTTTCAGGATGTACGATAGACATCGATGTGCGGGTTTCCCTCGGTACCTCACTCAGTGACTGAAACGTCTCCGAATTTTTGACAAATTCTACTATGGTACCCTTCAGTTCATCAAAAGTGTGAGGGCCCTTGATGAGGAGGAAATCGGAGAGCCGCTTATCCCCCATAGCCGCCTTACGCAGCATTCCGTACTTGGCTTGGGCGTTGAACCCAGCCTTTTCATAAAGATCACACAAGTACACCAATGAGCTTAACAAATCGTCGAAGTTGAGCCGGGCCTTTATGGCGGTACGAATCATCTCATCTGGTTCTACCTCCTTAGCATGCTCTTTCACAAGCCACTCACATACCTCACCGAAGTTACGCCCATTCCCGTTAAGAGACCACCCGTCGATAAACTTGGACTTATATTTGTGCTTTGCGTCACCATGAAGATAGGCGAAGATACTTGCGGCCTTCTCTTCATCGCCCTTCTCACGCATCACAACGTTGACATATGTGTAAAGAAACTCCTCAACGTCTTCAGTCTTGCCCACTGTGAACGTTATACGAGCAGCGTTGAGATCCATGATTACAGAAAAGAAATCCCCCGAAGTGTTCCTTACTACTGCTCAACTCGAATACCTCGGGTGCAACCCCCTCCACAAGAGTACCAAATGATAGGGGTAAATCGGCGGGAAGAGATCCTCAGAACCAATTACCCTGAGAAGGAGGTGTTGCGAGCGACAAAAGTGCTACCGTGGTATTGTTGAACGAACAAAAGGGAGTGTATATAGAAGAGAGTTGAGGAAGCTACAAGCAAGTATAAAAGGGGCAGGGTCTACCACCGACGCTCTGCGACTAGCGTAAGAAAAAGTTTTCTTGGGTCTGAAGTTGACTCTCAACTTCCTACTACTCGGACTTGGCTTGAAGTTGTCTGCCAACTTGCTTCACCTCCACTAAAGGAAGCAGTTTACTCGGCTTATATAGACTTTTGGCTACCCAAAAGTCTCAAACAACATACTAATAACCATAAAATGCATTCACGGTAATCGTGTGAACCAGAGAGACTATTAGAAGATATTTCCTCAAGGTAAATATCTAGGTGCCATACCCATGCCAGCCACCCATCGGCCAGGGGTGGGAATTGATGTGGCCATTATATAGACCTTTCAGAGCACTGTAGTATCACCCACAACCTGGAACTGTACTGACATCTACTATGACAGCGTGTCCTAAAATGAAAAAATCAACCGATGAATTTGCCACACTCACCCAAATTAAAAATATCTTGCAAATTCAAAAACTGTAAAAATATCTTCCCAATTCCGATACTGTATAAATTGGTCTCATCTAGATTTTTCCGTGTGCGAACTTGCGCACATCAATATGGTCGGTTGCGGCCCGGAATATCTTGCAGGGTGCCGAGTAGTACCTCTTAAATTACCCTAAAAAGCTGGCTTAATGCCCCCTAGTAGGCAGGCTGCGTTGGACATTACGGCCGCAGCAGCGTGCTTCTGCGTGGAGGGTGGCTCCCGGATGCGTGTGCAGTGCTAAACGACGTGGTAAGGGACGTGAACGTGAGGGCATTGGAGACGTACGGAAAGGGTTCGGGGGTTTAGATGCAAAGGCACGCCGCAGCAGCGTCATGTCCAATGCGACGTGCTTAGTGACTGGCCTGAAGGTAGCCTTTTAAGGAGCGTATTTCCTTCCACATTACTGTGTCGGTATACCCCTTTTGACTCGATTGTGGCTGTCTGGAAAACTACCGGATAGACCGTGTATATCTTCAAAGAGTAAAATACCCAAACCTTTATACCTGAAAAAATAGTAAGAAACATCGCGATGCAACTCCTAAATGTGATTAGGTTATAACCGAGACAACTGTGACAGAAAACGAACCACCTCTTTCCCCTGGCGATTGACAGCAGTCGCAGTGCGTTGTTGCACCAGCGAGCAGAGAACAATGAGTATTCAGGACTTTCGGAATATATAATGCTATATACTATATAAGCCTAAAGCAAGTAAAAGGTTTGGGTGTTTTATTTATTGAATATATATTTGAATCTGTCCCAAGAACTACAGACAACCACAATCAACTCAAAACGCATTCCAAGACAGTAATAGAGGAGAAGCCTCGCTCTCTAAAAGGCCATCTTAATAACATCGTAATCTTTACTCAACAACGCAATCTTTATAAATTGGGTAAGAAGCATGCAAATATACAGGGATGGGGTGGGCAATTAGACGGATACCCGACAGGCAAGCACCTAACCGGCTCGCATGCCTTGCAGGCAGAAACCCACACGGGTACTGAAGTTGCCGAATTCCTGTTGTGGGGAGGACCATCGGTGAGGGGCAACGAAAGTAGCAAGGTGTCGAAAGAACGCTGTACTTTTGGATCCTAAAGCACCGTAGGCACTAGTAAACACGGAAAGAAGAAGGTGGTTGAGCGCTTGGAAGGCATCATCGTAGTGGGAATGCTCGGCGCGTTCCGCGAGATTCGCGGCAGCTCCGCCCTATGCAGCGGACTGGGAGAAGCGTGACTAAGCATAAGGATGTGCAACAGTGACATCCAGAGCGATATAGCGAGAATGCAAGCCGAAGGAACCAGGGATGAAGAGGTCGATGCAGAGGGAGAAAAGAGTAGCGGAGGGAGGGTGGGGAGGAGAGCGTATTCGATAGCGGTGTAAATGCCGAGTTCTTCACAATACTTTTGAATGGCATTGCGGAGGACATTGTGGCGATGCGTCTGGCCATGGTCGTGCATCTTAAGGTCAGTCATCAAGCAGGCAGCATTGGACATAACGGCTGCTGTAGGCCTAACGATCCGAACAAGATAAACTCGGAAAAGATTAAGCAGTCTAATATTCGGAAATTAGGGTCATTTCCTAAAATAATACATTTCTTGAAGGGATTAAGCGCATGGATGTACGGTAAGCTTACGAACTGAGATATCAGAAGCGGCGCAAATGATTTTAGAATACTGGCTTGAGACCTTCCATTAGGCATTAAGCATTGAATACTGATAGGCAGGGGAGGAGAATTGGGGTGCTTTACTAATCAGGGATATGGAACGGCTATTTTCCGAAGACTAGGGGGCAGGTACATTTATCAGAGAGTCTGAAAATTTGATGCCCAGCGGCCTGCCTTTGAATGAGGGAGCTTCCTTATCCATAACCTTTAGCCTATCCTGTCCTTATCCACCCCCTCGGCTTACGGTTCTTGGCTCCCTCGTGGTTCTAATACTTTTATCTCGGACTTTTCCCATCTTATCAAGCTGATATCGATCACGTCATCTCCCGCTTGCTGGATCTCGATGTCGCTCAGCTGGCTTATCATCTGCCTCGTTTCTATACCAGCGCTTGCAAGTAGAATACGTCAAAAACCTGCAGACATTTCAGTCGCTGAGTAAGGTAATGTAGGGAGACCGGACATCGATGTCTACCGTACATCCTGGACAGGATTATCAAATGCCCGGATATTAGTGCAGCGGGATTTGAATATGCCAGAAGCGATGTTAAAATCTTGGAAGAACGATGGAAACCTGATTCGATGACCGATTTGACATTATAGCCCCAGTTGGAGAGTACTACTATTACCATCAAGAAAAGTCTCTAATCTCAAAGCAGCAGAAGTGTGCTCGTACTTTCACAAAACTGGATACTTTGCAAAGAGGTGCCTTCAAAATCCACAAAGAAACACTCTTTGTGGAAAGTGCGGCCGTTATGGGGATCATGAAAGTAATTCATGGTGTAGAAACAATAGATGAGTAAATTTATCGAAGCAAAAGCGAATCAAGATCAGAGATGATACTTTTAAAAAACAGGGAAAAAAGTTGACCGATGCAGGTAAAGTGCCATTATTGACGAAATATGTAAATTCAATGTGAGGAAAAAGTGATGAATAACGGAAATTTTTATTGAAATATCTAGGTTGGATTATAGAATGAACATTTTCAAGCATCTGTACCTTCTTGGACAAAAGGATCGATCATCTTTTTCCAGAGTTGAAATAACTCTTGCCGAGAAAATAAAAAATGAATTAAAAAAAATCAAGAGGATCCCAAAGAACGTATTACAGTACGTGAAGAAGTAAAATTTGGCACTCAAGCTTCTATTGGCCCCAACTGGAATTACGTGTGGCCAGTTTTTGAGGGGAAACGTATAGCATGCTAGAAAATAACCCTAAAAATTATAGGTTTAATAAATCTACGTAGGGTAAGAAAATGTTTCTTCAATCGGCCTCGACGGCATCAAGAAGACTTAGGATAGTACCAATAAAAGTATTGGAAATGAGACCCCAAGCTCTTTTCAATACGGGCGCTGTTCCAAATCTCATGTGTATCCCAAGAGCTAATGTATTTAGGTTTTAAGAGACCATTTTTTGTGGAAACAGATGCCTAGGAACGGTCTGTTGGTCCCTTTTGTCACCAAAAAGATGATAACGGAAGACTAAACCTTGGTCAATTAGCAAGTCGTATTCTGAATGTTGCGGAAAAGAGTTACATAGTCTGCAAGAAAAAAGAACTAGGTGTCGTTCTCGAGTTGAAGCCTTTCGCGACTACCTTTCATCGCTTGAAAAATCAGTTTCGATAACTGATCAACAGGAACATACGAAAGCATTCCAAAATAAAGATTTGCTCCACTGCTTGGTTGTTTGGAGGGCTCTTAATTTTGCAGAATACCGGCCTAAAATTTGTTATCGACCCGGACCCAATAGTTAGCCTGCTGATTATTATGTTTTTCAGGAATCAAATGAATCAAAGGGAAAACGCTTCCAAGGTCATGCGCATGAGCCAACGGTAACGACTATGAAACTAGTCTTAAGGGACCTATGAAGTTCTTTTATGGGCTAGAAATGAAGAAAGTTGATCTAGAACACAGAAATAGGGTACGCAGGAACTAAAATTCTTTCTTTTACACAATAGAGCCTGTCATCGATTAGTAAGCCCGTTGAAAGAAGTAATGAAGATATTGAGAATGTATTATGATAAGTGAGGGCATTGGATCTTGAAACCACAAATGAATTCATTACAGAAAGATTTCTGTTGCTCAGTACCCCATAAGGACATCTATAATTTCCTTAAAAAGCTGGCACCGTCAAACTCGGTCTGATCGGAAAGTACAAGACTATTCCAAGCCTTCCATTTTCCGATCTTTTTGAAACCTTCTCAATCGATTTTCCTGTCGATTCAAGGAAACGACGTCTGGAAAAAATATCTCCCTATATTATTGTAGCATCTCACTGGATGGCCATTATGAGTTTCAGTTGAGGAGATTAATGCTGTGGTCCTGCGATTCATCGCAACAGAAATAATTGAACCTTTGGTCTTTCAAAGAGGATCATCTCGGATAGCGCTCTCTATTTCACTGCAAAGTCACTGCTTCTTTTTTGAGAGAGAAAGGGATCCAATTGAAAAACTTTCCACCTTACGCTCATATGTAGAAAGGAAAGCGAATGTTAAGGTCTAAACAAACAAACTAAGAAGTATCGAAAACTATTTCGGAGAATGACACCTAATGGAAGATGTCTTACCAAAAGCGTTCAATTGGTCCTATATTTATGCGGTTATCGCCTACATATAGGACCAACTGGACCAATAACTTTCAGCTAATGTATAGAAGGCTCTGAAAATGCTGAAAAGAGATAGAGAAACAAATTAAATCGATCTGGATAGTACAAAAATCGAGAAAAGGGCCACCGAAGATTGAAAACCACGACTTGTGTTAACAAAAAGAAAAAACTAATTGCAGAGCTTTTGTTATAGGCCTTCTCTGTCGGTTGAAGAGTACTTTCAAACACGAAAAAGTCGTTTAGCAAACTGTAAAGTGGTCGGGCCTCCAAACAATATACTCCATCCCTCGCATCATTACCGAGCAAAGAAAACCGCATTACAAGATCTCTTCAAGCTCAGGGAAGAGATCAAGGAGGTCCATCCATGCACGTCATCTTTTCGCTTACCATCAGAGGCCTGAAGAAATCCTCCTCACACAGGACTATGTACTATCACGAATCATACTCATTAAAACTTTAGAATGATTCCTCTGGAGGAAAGAGTTCCGGCGAGTGTATTATCTCGATTAAGCAGGACTATTACGAGCTCCACGTAATCATTTATTTCTACATTAATATAGGCCTAGTTTCTGTACGTTGAACGGCCCATTGCTACCCGAGGAATATTTTCAATTACTAGTAAGAGTTCCAGCGTCTTTTCAAAAAGGAGGGTTCATGGAAAAAGTTACAGGTTTTATAGAAGTAAGTTATTATTACTCTACAGTAATGATACAGGCAAATAGTTGCTGGGAACTTCTCAGAAACATGTCTAAAAACTATCCGCCCGTTTTCTGTATTTCTCAAGAACGATCAAGATGTGAAAATTAGAGGATAAAGCTTACATACGGATATGGAATACTGATTAGTGCCGTACCAGCTATGGGAACCTTATCAAACCCTAACAACAATGAAAGTCCAAGTAGGAAAAAATATCAGCCTAAGGCACTGGGTATAACTCGAGGAGGACCATCCTAATGGCTCAATTTGTAAAAACGATGCTCTCACTGCCCCCCGAGAGGCTATTATGCCGAACGTAGCACAAAAAAAGGAATAGGAGCGAACTTACACTGAGGAGTTACGCCGCTTCTTCATCCATACATCTTTTTGATAATCATACCCAGGGCACGGTTCGTAGGTAAATGATATCCTTGTGGCGGCGCAATATTTCCGCGGACGCAAATGATTTGCAAGATATTGCCTATTTCATAATAAGCATCTGTTTAAGTATTCGAGCTCACTACGGACCGCACTTGTCATACTAGGACTCATTCCTGTCGCTATGTGTCTTTTTTATTATAGGTATCCATTTCTCAAGCATTTACGAGAAGAGCTAGCATATCACATTTTTCCACTTTTGAGAGATTCGGAATAGCTATGGAAGAAGTTTTTATTCAAGCGTACCTTAAGTTCATCAAATATACATATGAAGCCCTTGTACGAAGTCAGACTCCGGTGATGCAAACGTACTTTTTGAAACACCATATTTGCAATCAGCTACATCCTTATTTATTTGAGAGGCCTCATATTGTGGTAAGAACAGAACGGAAATTATCAGAAACAAAAAAAGACCAATAAACTGACAGGAAGATAGTCTTGAGTGGGAGGGAGTATTTTACAAAAACGGTAATTTCTGCAGGAAAGTGATCTTCCCCACAAACTTCTTCCTTCTTCATCCCTGACCCCTTATTTTTCAAAAAAATCGTCCCACTTATTTTATTTTATGAACAAAATCCTGAAAATATTTTTTCCTCTTCGAATCAAAATTTACTTTTCAATGCTATTTTCTATTTCATCTCTGAGGATTTTAATCCTCTTTTATCAAAAAATAAATATTTCGACCCGCGACTCGCTTCGGCCTCCAAATTTAGATCCAGTATTTTATCAAACAGATTTTTCGTAATTTCCAAGGTTGCATGCTTATTCAAAGCTGCGTAATTGACTTGAATTATGTTATTTTGTCCAAGACCATGAAACTGTTAGAATACAATGCCATGTTTAAATTTTGTCATCGACGTCGTTAAAGCAAAACCTCGGCTATCAACAACCTCATCGGCTTACCCCCCTTTTTCCTTCAACATGACCAACTCTTGTCAGTCCCTCACCATTTTCAAGTCATCCAGAGCCCGCCGCCCCCTCAAATCCCTAGCCTTGATGGCCAATGAAAGAACTGATTATGATGGTTGTCGTACAAGAATAGACCGAAAATGCGTTCAAGAGTGGTTCCAACGGCACCGCTTTGAGGAGGCAGAGGAGTCAGACTGAATTGGAAGGACTGGAATGAGAAGGTGAGGGTGGACTCGTGGGGGCCACCATTGTACAACGGTGGGGAAGCTGCTGTGTAGTAAGGAGGAGACAGTGAGGGAGTTACCTTTATTTCTGAATCCTTTGACTGGAATGAAGAGAACTTTGAGTGTCGTGAAGAGGTATTGGAGGCGTTGGATGTGTTTGAGGGGGCTATTTATCCTTCTTGACATTTCGAAGAGATTCGGAGGACGTGAATTGGGTGTACGGATATTTTGAAGGAATTGGTTGGCTTTGATCTCGACGACTAAGAAAATGATATACAAATCTAGATTTTTATGGTGATATCATCTGTCATTAGTCTTTCTTGTTCTTGAGATTCCATTTGAAGCATGTTTGGTACTCAGTATGTTTTTTGAGACTTTAGGGCTAGCCTAAAATTTTCATTTAAGCTGATTACAATTCTTCATCTTGTGGAAGCCGAGAAAACAGCAAAAAATTCCAAGTTACCTATAAAGTAGTTTGGATATTCCGAGTTTGCTTCGAACGCAAGAGCCGAGTTTCTAAAGACGGTCACAGAGAACAAGTGGTAGATTCTGATCTTTTTATACTCACTTTTGGCCCTCTCAACTTTCGTTCTGTTGATGTATGCGTCGATAACACCGCAGTCTGATATCGCATATTGGATCTGATCCGGCTGGATCAAATTTATGGCATGCGATTTGACTTGATCAGGTGGGATGCGTGTGGGTTGAATGTGATTTCATTTGGTTTTATTTTCGATTATGTGTGATTCAATTTAGTACTGTAATGCAGATTTGAACTACACAAGGTGTAATGATTTTTTGAAATTATTTTGGTCAAGATTACAGTATGTGATGTGATAATTTTACAGTGATGTGATGATAAACCGCCGCCCGACGACAGCCGGCAGACGACAATTTTTGGATGTCGGTTGCCTATATAAGCAGGAACCCCAGACCTTTATTTGTGTCCTAGAAAAAAAGGCAGAACTTCACTCAATAAACTCAACCTACTCAACTACCATTTACATTATTACGTCCTTACTTATATTTTTTGCTCGTTCAACTATATCAGGTTAGAACTTTTGTCGCTTGCAACGCGTCCACATTGGGGTAATGAGTTCTGAGTATATATTCTCCCGTCCATTTATTTGTATCACAGCCTGGATCATATTAAGAATCACGGTATGGAAGAATTGCTTCCTGCTTCTGACGGATAACTTAAAAAATTTACGGTATTGTTGCAGAAGGGCTCAAACGTATTATAGAGTCGTTGCGTAGGTCCGGAAGTTCAAAACTTGCTCAGGGTTTGAAACGCGATGACAAATATTTCCTTTATAAAATTCAGTGCGAAGTTAGTTAAGATGTTCTGAAAGAGCTGAAAATTTCATGGTGAAAACATATAGTTCTTTAATTCAATTATTTCAATCGTCACCACTGCCATGTGACTGGAGTCTCTGAAGAAATAAGAGACTTTGCCTGTAAACTCAAGTGATTATCAATACAAAAACCCGTAGAACTACATTTATTGCGGGACATGCCGCCCTCTGTATTGATAAAGTTTTAGGGGTATAAATAGGACCAATTTTAATAGAATAAAAGATATTTGCTAAAAAAGAACTAATTTAATATTTCCAATGATGTTTTCATCTGAAAAGGGACCGGGGTATAATTTTTGTGGTGAAATCTCAACATGCTGAATAAATAACAATTTAAAACCCCTGATCTAAGCCCTCTGCTTTTAAGAAGCGACAAAGAAGATGAATGGTGCTCGAAATGAGCGTTTCAGAATAAATCCAAGGAGTCATTAGCAACTAGTGCCCCCCATTGTCCGTTTGAAATTCAACATGGAGTGGTTGAAACAGAAAATCAAATAATTGATGAGCTATGAACCTTTTGGATTTTTACTACTAAGTCAGAAGGTATGCGAATCTAGGTTTTCCAGTAAATGGAAGAGTGGTTCATTTGTCCCTAGATTTTAAAAAACATTTAACTATTTATTTGTGGCAACTGAGCAGGCTAAAACGGCTCGGGAACTGATTCGAGGTCGAATAGCGGATTTGCCCCTTTGATACAATATCCTCAGTAACCACAGGGAAGAGCATAATCTTCAGCAATAGGGATGTTTATTTGCACCAGCAAAATAAATTTCTCAAATTATTATGCAATTTGTTGGCCGTATTCTTACGAATGCTGTAGTAACTCAAAAAATTTATACAGTTCTAAAGATACGAAGAGATATTTTTCGAATATCAGCCCATCCTAGATAACAATTTAGACATCAGAGTGGTTTTCTGTGAGAGATATGATTTGAGTGATTGGTGGTCTGCTGTACATAGCTAGTTCAATGTCTACATGTGGCTATATCTGGCTAGTATACTATGCAATGCCCTACTAATAAATTGATGGTTTTAAAGGCGTATATACTTTCAGAGATGGCCTCGAGTGCATTTAGATGGCTCATTATCGATTAAAATTATGCTCGTTCACGTGTGCTTGTGTATTTCATCGACGACATGACATTATCTTCTACATGTCATATCAAAGGAAATCGAATATTCAATCTGTGTGCATTCTTGATTCTACAAAATGAGGAATCCTATCTATAATAAACGATATTTGGCGGTGGAGATTTATCGTTTTTAGATCGACTTTTTTGCTATGGTAGGAGAAGATATAAATCTGAATCTTAGAAAGACCACACGCAGTAAAGGGTAATGATCATCCAACTCTAATAAAACCCATGTAAGAGATTTTTGAGCTAAAAACGCAAGTTATTGCCTGAACATACAGGAGTGCGAGTCGATGTTTGTTCTGATGACATATTAACGCCTTTCACCGACGACGGGAGATATATTTTCAAAACTTGATTGGGGACAGCAATTCAACAAAAGACAGAAATATCTACAATAAAAACTCAACCAAACATCATCAAATAAACGACGCTACCGAGTAGCGTAGCACAAGAAACTCAGTACCTGGGAGCCATTGCGTTCTACAAATAAAAAGAATGAAGAACAGTAGCTACTATATTATGAATGTCAGAGGAGAATAATGTTTGAATTAGAAGTAGGTTACATGAGCAGACAATTTTAGCCACAGTAGTTGTAATTGATTACGTACGAAAAGTTCTGACAAAAAACTCTGCGATAGATGGTTTGATTTGATCTATTTTAGATTATTTAACAGTACTTTATGATGTCAGTTAGACTACACACGTGTACTGTGTTTTGTCAGTAAGTCTACAGTCTACCCCTGACGTGCGTACCTCTGGTAGGGTAGTCTAAAGTTGAAAGGAGTGTTGTTGTTGCATCCTGCACACCATCACCAATATCAACAGAAAGAGAAACAATAATGAAAACAACGCTTGTGTGCCACCCTCATTGTTACGCTTGGTATAGCACAATCGAATTGACCGACATTTGGCTCTCGTCTCCACTCAAATATGGGGCGAAAAATCATTCCGGAATTTCATTCTCGCCTTTATTGATTTCCTACCTAGATTTGGCTCTTATAATCATTCATATATGTAGATCAATTTGGTTGGGTGGTCTCTAGTAGCTCAACGCCCTGCCTCTTTGTAGCTCTCGTTCTGCTTTTAGTTACGGTCTATAACCTCTGTGTTGTAGTGTTTACTGTGGTTTCTATTGTTTAGTGGTCACTGTGGTCGCTGTACTCTACATTGGTATCGCTGGTAACTTTTCGGACTTTAATAATTTATTGGAATTTGTTTATTATGTTGGTTTTTCCTTTACCCCGTTTGTGTCGTTTTTAAGTTCTAGCTTGTCTTGATGACATAGCTATTCCAATTATCATTAAAAGGTATCTTATAAGCAATAAATTCGCCTAAATCATTTTCATTCCAAGTAAACAAACCGTATCTTACATTAGAACCAGTGGGTTTACAATGTCATCCTTGCGGAATCTTTTGGAGGAAATATTCGGTTCAGACTTGGACTTTGACGACTGACGGGGCCAGGGAACTGAATTCAGCAGCAGAAAGGCACTGAGCGCCGACAACGATGTCCTCGACGAGATTGCACCTTCTTCTCGTCAACGTCTGTTGAGAATATTCCTTCTCTGAATTCTACACCAGTCGCAAACTTCAACTCCGCCCCGTCTGCTACAGGTACATACGTCTTCTCATCTGAGTCGCCCCGTTCCATCACCGTTGCTCACCACCGTATCCACAAGGTTTTTTTACCTGTAAAACACTCCGCATCCTCTGGTAGCGACCAATCGGTTGTGAACTCTAGCTCTCGCCAACTACAGCCAGTTGACGAAGGGCTCTCTCAACATATCTATCGCGTAGCGAGTGAACGAAAAAGGAAGAGACAGAAAAGAAAAACCACAGAAGTTTTTTGCCAGCAGCACAACCGCAAAATCTCCTCAACTCAATAAATCAAGGTGCATAAGAAAAGGAAATCTCTCATTTGCAAGATCTTGAACCTCGAACATTCAAGCAGTTTTCGCTGTGAACTGTACCACGTGACTATCTACATCAAACGTGACGCTGATCATTACCACCTCAGCAAGAAGCACAATAAAAACCATCGTACTAGCTTAGGTATTCTTTCATTGGTTACTTAACCTTCTTTTTTAATCTTATACAATATATTAGAATAGTTCCTTTACGAAAAAGATATTCTGAAACCGCTGTAACTGCAACAATGCCAACCGTTACACTCTACATTATCTACTCAGGGTGCTTAAAAATAGTTACGCTTGAGTACATCTAAAACTACCTTACCGCGTTTAAACCAACATCCAAGTCTAAATACCGCGTCAAATATGCCCTTCCAGGTTACATCAACGCATATCCACAAAAATCGAATGAACATGCAATTTTCAAAATTAGGGAAATTCTTCTAGTTGAAATGGTATACAATACGGAATGTACTTCAAGCTTATCAATATTTATCAGGGTTCTCGACTGTTTATGGCTTAAAGGACTTGAATACACACAACGTCCGAACAATATGGGCATCTCATGGGAAATTACATCTATGCCTTATTAGCTTTAACAGCAAAAAAGAGAAGCATAAGCCATAAGCTCGGCCACTAAAATGTATTCTGAAGCCCTTTCAACATCTCATAGCGATAAAACAAACAGTAATAACGATTAGATGGTTGCTTGAAACCTCTCTACTCGTTTTACGCATAAGTTCACGGGAAAAATTGGAGACGATATAAATGATTCAACATCCAATTACGCAAATTTCGCGGTGGATTACGAAATGAGTAATGAGAAGAAGTTTTAGAAGTTCCATAGCGTTATAGATGGTGAGTCAAAAAACTGCTATCGTAAGCACATAAAAAGAATCTGCCAAACGTTTGCAGGATCCGTCTGTAGAATGAGGAAGATTATAAAATTTCTACTCGTCAAAATCACATTTGCAAACGCCTGCTAAGCTTAAGATTAAATTGAGTGATCTCAAGCAGGCGCTGCACTGTGCCTGAGGCTTTAGAAAAATAAAGAGAGTCATTTAAAAAATTTGCTGCTCAAGGACCTCCACAGCACCGATCAGAAGAAAGCGAGATGTAATATCCCTATGAAGCCATCATCGAAGCAACTTGGGCGAAATCATATATTTCGAATGTACGTTTTTCTAAAACAGCTGTAGAATTTCTCGGATTCTAGTTGGCCCATATAACAGGAAAGAATTAAAGAACAGCAGAGTTAATTACAACCTACAACTCATTTCTTACCGTCTTTAGAACTAAGGCTCCTATGACTATTCCTGATCTCCATTTAGACCACGGACAGTATGGTAAACCTTGTAAGCCTGGTTCGTGATCTTCTGTTCCAGCCGCATATCATACGAACCGCTATAATAAATATAAGCCTGGTAATAATGGAAACGGGCCGTTTTCGTAAGGCTCACCGTCTCAAAAAAAGTGATGACAAAAACTTTCATTCGTGACTGTCCAATGCCATGTAATGTCAAAAATAAAATAGGTAAAAAATGAGAAATCATCCTGATAGTTCAAAGAAGACGCTCTTTGAACTATGTTAAAAATAGAAGAAGTAATGGTCAGTGATGACGAGAATTCTGAGAATCCATTCGACGACACTGAGAAGAACACCGAACTCTCCCACAAAGTAGACAAAATTTATGCCTCGAATGATCGGGAAACACCCAATACGGCGCAAAACTTCCACGATGCCATAATATACCCCACTTTCAAGGCCTTTTTGATGTAAAATTTGGCGAAAAGGGATATTCTTTCACGAATGTAAAATTTCCCTCCCGCATGGAACATTCTTCACGTGGTACTGCTTTCCCAAGAAATAAGTCTTAAACAAAAATTTAAAGAAATTGAAACTTCAGTACGCGCATTTGATCTAATAGAAACAGGGCAGAGCCTTACGAAGTTCTCATGACTGATGTGGAGACTGTTTCCATAAACCGTAAATATAGCCGAGAACAGAACTGGATGAACCCTAGCAAGGCCCATTTATAGAATCCGGTACATAGAAAAAAGGCTCATATATTCAAAAAAACTCGTGCCTATTGTCCCATTACTGGAGCTAAATTCAAAATGAAAAGAATAAAAAATTGTAAAAGTTTGAAAACGACGTCCAAAATGCTGAAGGTTCTAATAACCATTCAAATACCTTTTAATACGTCGCTTATACACCTGTAACAGTACATCGTAAAGTCGAATGTACCGTTCCTCTTCGGAATTAATATTCTTGACAAGTTTAATTATATTTCATCAACGTCGAAAATACCCTATGTCACTCTGTCCTTAAATGGAAAAAACCACATTTTCGCATAAGGTACCATCTATATATAGAATAGAATCATCGTCGCAAGAAATTTAACCATATAAAACTGAGAATAGTTCACAAAAGATTTCATCACCACTCTACTGAGAAGTTATTGAATCTTCTCAAAAGAGCTCGACCAGAAGAATGTGGTGCTAATACGGAAAAAAAACTCTGAGAAAATTTCCCGGTTTGTGATACACTTCTTAGTTCTGGGCCAACTCCTTTATGATTTAAATTTCCATACAAGGTACTGTTGACCTAGTTTTTGAAGAGAAGTTTTCAATTGAATTGATGTTTTACAAAATAATTCAATTCTTCATGTCATCTACACTGCAACTCATTTCTGAAGCACCGAATTTTAGATGTGAATTTTCGATGCAACCAGAAGTATTGAGGGCATCAGGCTTCTATTTCTCGAAGCATGGTGTTTAAAATACTGTAGATATATTAATAGTATTCGTACAGATGCACGCTAAGTGTTTCTTTCTCTTCGATGAAAAGATATTCAAAGTATTTGAAAGTATACGTGGTATCAAATTTAGGACCTCTATTGTTGAAACCTATGACTACCTCAAAATTGTCGAAATGTTTCATGCACCATTAAGTTATAATTATCGCGAAGTTCATAGAACATTCTCTCACCTCAAAAAAGAACTTTTAGTAGAGATATAAAACAAACCAAGGAATGATAAAATTGAAGAAAACGGTCTATGTGCTTCACTTTTATTGTTCTTAATCCAGCCTTGAATAACAATTCTCAACCATAGTCTACTTTGCACAATGAACCCATGAAAAAAATTGCTGATACAATGATTGATTTGAATACTATTTTTTGCTGAAATAAGCTTCGCCACTGCTCTAAGTAGCAATGTTCCATCTGCTTTAGATAAAATTTATTATCCTGGAGGCGAAATTGTAGTCTTCAAGGATCGAGAGAAGTAGTGTTTATGTCATTAAACTATTATCGATATCCGCGACAAGATTGTTTACATCAAGAAAAAAATTCGCCTATTGCAATTAACAACATCCAAAAAGCAAAACAATGCTTTCATGAACTTTTGGAAGATTCAGTTGACCCTACGGAATTTTATTCGTCTTCTGAATTGTACCAAATGATGCTGAATTCATTCTGTTATACAGCTGAACCCTCTAAACAATTATTTTCTACTTATCCCACCGAAAGCATACATGTAAAGGGTCATTGTATAGCTGAATTTAGAACATAAAACGAAAAGCAATTATTGCACTTATTGGACATTGCAGATGAAAAATCGTCTTTCAAAATGAAAACTCATACAAAAATAGAGTTATTGGCGGACGATTAATACCTGCTTTCAAAACCTCTGGGACTATTCGCGAAGTATGGAAGCATACATTTGTCGTTAAAGGCCATCATTGAGAAAATAATACATTTTCTTGTTCACGAAACTACTAATGCACGTCAACACCTAAATTGCATTTTGGGTGGGTTTGACTATATTATTTGGTCTCAAAATTTTCTTGACTGACGTTACCCAGGATTGCCTTTAAAGTTCTGAAAAATTGCATAAAGATACTTACCTTAAACTAACAAAAGAGTTTGAGCTTGCTCCGAACACAATGATAAAGCTTCTTGAGTAATTCTACGGATTCCTAGATAGCACAGAGTACTGGGAAAGATCTATTAACGACCATAGTTGGTCTTATCTTGGAATAGAATCGATGTAATAACACATCATCTTTTTTCAAGATGTTTGATAAGAAGTTTTATGCAATTTGCGTAATTTGTGTCGATCGTATTCCTCAATCTGGCGGCGATAGTTTTGAAAATTATTAAAGGAGAATAGGTAAACAATTTAGTTACAAACGTAGAGAATACGAAAAGCAAACACTGAAAAAAATTCCTTTGGGTTCGAAGTACACAATCAAACTGTACTACAAAACTCGAGCTACTCCCTTCTGATTCGCTCAATAGTTCTTACAAATATCTGAAGGCAGAAATTGCCTGATTATTGTACACTAGACTTTAAATTTCATTTTGATTCGGTCAATCTGCTCAGTTTACAAACGATGTGTTCAGAAAGGATCCCCAGATGCATGTCAAGAGAATTAATCTCTCATTAAATGTCGTCAAGAATGAAAACTCCATGCAACATAATAACCTAAAACTTGATGCTAATTCAATTCAGCTATGAGTTTATTCGGACGCATTGTTTGCAAAATATTTATGGATTCTCACAGCTTGGTTACGTTACATTATTATTTTATGACACTGGAAAATTTCAACCTCTCTATTGGTCGTCGTTTTGATCTAGAATTGTAATAATACATGTCCTTGGCAGTGTAGGTATGGAATTAGGTGGCCCTTTTGATATGGATTAAGCCTTGAAGCATGGCTTCCAAAAATGCTATCACGACCTGTACCGATTGTCATGTTTACCGATGACTTGTCTCTTTTAGAAGAAATTAAATTAGCTACTAACACAACTGAGAAACATCTTATGATAGATATTTACGCTGTAAAGAATTGCTACAAATAGAAAGAACTTCAGGACATTAGACTTATTCGTTGCGAACAAAATTCCACCGATGCATTGACTAAGTTCAAAAATGACTCTATCGTATGTTTCAATAGTAGAGAACATCACACTAGGCATTGAATTGACCAGTGGATTAATGTAGCAATCTGAATTTTTCTGAGTCAAACTAGCAGAAAAGGTGAGAATGCTAGAACTAGGAGTATGTTTCATCAACAGATAATGTGAACCTATAGAAGTTCCAATTTGCTACATACGCATTGTGCTGGAAAAGAACTCTGTGGTAAAGGTATTCAGTGAACTTTCTGAACCCAATAGTCTTTTGCCCTGAATGTTTGAAGAGTACTCGGCGGTTTTGGAGCAAATGAAGCAAGCCAGAGGTATCAGAAAAAAATTTGTGGGAATTATTTCGGCTTGAGACCTAGCAGCGGAAAAGCTATCTGGCTGTGGCAATGATAAATGCTCGGTGATCGTTCGATTATCTCGACTACTGTTGTAGATCGGCTATGGGTGCTGGGCGCTTCGGCCGGAGATGGACCTCCAATGAGAGTGACTAGATATCTCCTTGTCTGCGTACCTTACTATGGAGTCAGTTGCAGGACCGAGGACTGGGAGGGCATCCTTGGAAGGACAATAGATTAAGAAGAGGATCTTGAATATGCATTAAACGAGAAATTGAAGTAAATGAAACATGACTGAAGGACGAAATTGTTGGAAAGAGATAGGCAGTGTCTTTAAAGATGAATATTTTTCCACCTTGCCTAGATTGAGAGGAGTTTTCTCGTTCACTTTTCCCGTATCTTTATGGTCTAATCCTCTCTTCAGCTTGGGACCCAAGTTTCGTGTCTCTGAAAGCAGAAGAATTGACTTATAATCCTCAATGTGGCTCAATGGTGCTTTCTGAGTTTTGTGTAAGTTGCAATCGCGTCGTACGTTCTCACCGGGCTCACTGTCATTTCATTGTGCAAACCGTGAGAAAATTGATTTTGCTAAACTATTCATCTGGGGAAACGCAAGAATTCACGTGTATGCGTATCCTAAAGGTAGTTATGAGTCGTTGGGAGAGTTGAGCCCTCTCTGTCCAAATTTATTGCGATCATTATCCTATGAAGACTAGGCGAGTTTTGTTTACTGGTCGAGCGGCTGAGTTTTTGAACTGCATTACAGCTGGAAATAATCCATCCCATACAACGTGTTTTTTCCGTGAAGTTTGCAGAATCGGAAGGAAAGTTTAAGCTGGCCTGTCAACTCCTAAAGTATCTCCTAAAGTATCCTGCTTAATACTAAAGACAGAAGGTTGCAGGAATTTATTAAGTTATTGGATGGAATTGAGGAGAATCGAATTGCGTTTTTCTAGGCAGGGGTCTCTGGAAAGGCATAGAGCCTTACTGTAACACATTCGGAGAAGCTATGGGAGTATCTTGTTCCCATAATCAAGGACTGATGTTAATTTACTGGACATGAGAACCTCACCGCAACGGAATGTAGGGAGAGGCTGGGCACTGGTATATGGACCGCTATGCCTTTAGAGAAATTGTAACTTCCTATGTTGGGTGATATCACAACGGGGAAGGCATCCACAGAAGAAGAGGGGACCGAGGTCGTCAAATGTAGAGCACAGGATGATCCAATCGAAACCTAAATTACCATAGTAACCAGTATGGCAGGGATGTTTAACGCCAATTCAAAGTAAATGAAACACATGATGCAGAGAATTCACTGGTTGGAGGCCAAGATGACCAAGGCATCTAGAACCAAGCCGGAAAGAATCCGAAGGCTCCTGGAAGCACTTACAGGGCTTAAGGATGAAGATTCGAGCTCCCTTCGCCTCAGACTATGAGTTTAAGAACGACGATGATCTTTCTGCCATTGGTGAGATACTTCGCAGAAAGAAAAGGAAGGAAAAAAGAAGCTCCATGTCATGGAAAGGCAGAATATTCAGGCTGATAACGTGGATATTGCGGTGACAGTCGCAGAAGGCATACAGGATATCAATGTTGAAGAGGAAGAAAAGATCGGTGCGGCAACAAGAGACAACAGTTTCACAAACAACTTCCGACTTTTACAGGTATTCAGCCCAAGTAGGCATGATATCAAGTGGAGTCAGATGGAGGCCCTGGAGTTGGCCCGTGCTATGGATGTCCGCAACGCTCATCGCGGTTGGAAAAAGGTGTGCCGGGAGCTGTACTTCGAGATAGCTACCCGAAGGTTGCTTGGACTTGTAATTGATGATTAAGCAAGGAACATGGGACTATTTTCATCATATTTTCGAGTCATCTTCTGGCCATGAACTGACGCTCCATTAGTTGATTTGTAAGATCATGTGTTCCGCCAAGATTGTTGATAATATGGAGAAGGCCTCATAAAACTCACACGAGGATGAGCGTGGGGGCCATGGTCAGTAGAATAAAAGGTTATGCAATGGGCGAATCAGCGAATCACAGGGATCTTTTGCTTTTGCTTTGCCCAATAAACTATATTTCCTGCCAAAAGTTTTCCTTTAGCAGTAGACTCAAATAGAGAATAGCCATAAAAAAGAAAACTGTGGTAGAGACCAGAAGAGTTATTTCCAGACTGAGTTTTATATAATAGGCGCCCTTATTATTTAACGGTGATGAATGATTCCTTGCTTCCTACGATTAAGCAAGGAAAACTATCTGCGGCCCAGGGAAACTTGTTGTAGTATCTAGAAAGTAGAAGTCGGGAGTTATGGCGCCGTAAAAACAATTTTCGTGC
Organism: Kappaphycus alvarezii; assembly: GCA_002205965.3. Lineage (NCBI taxonomy): Eukaryota > Rhodophyta > Florideophyceae > Gigartinales > Solieriaceae > Kappaphycus > Kappaphycus alvarezii. The sequence goes on from NADL03000466.1 coordinate 688,501, forward strand.
GCCGCTCTCTCTCGCGACGGAAGTTTACCGAGAAATAATTGGCGGTTCTGATGTTAACTACATTGATTTGAAGAAAATTGGCCTGCCTCTGGCAGATGTCACGGGTTTCGTCAAACTCATTGAAGTCCTTCCTGAACCTATGATTCCTCTGTTTACCGTCCAAGACTATAAGAGTCTTATACAGACTTCTATGGAACTTGAGCTGAAAGAAACTTAAAAGTGTCTCATGGTTGCCTCAAAGATTTATCCGGTAAATTTTGCAGGATTAATGAAAAGAAAAATGTGGAATTGACGACTGAAAGGCCTAAGGATTTCAATGACCTCTTCGCGGTGCATAAATAGAAACCTCGCTGGCGTTTAGTTCTAGGCAATCATCAATGGAATTTGCGCTTTAATAACCCTGCTGGCGGTGGTCTATCCCATCTCGGACCTTTTTTCACAGTTCAAGGCTTCTCAGATAGGTGTTTTTTGCAGCGAAGCTTGATTTTGATAAATACTACCATAAATTGTCTTTAACCAAACGTCTTCGATTCTATTTTGGGCTGCCTTCTGTAGTCATTGAAGTTCAAAAGTCTCGGCCGCGATATAGAATTTTATTTATGGGCTGGTCCCATTCTGTGGTGGTAGGTTATTTGATCTAGGGCGATTGGCTGCTTGGAGCCGGTATAGATCCCAGCTCAAAATAATTGGACTGAATGAAAAATTTATTCGCGAAGTAGGATATGGACGGTACTTTGAAGATTTTTCCGTCCTCGGGCATGATCGCGAAAAAGTGGAATCGCTTTACCGAACGGTGTGGAAAGCCTTTTGAAACTTGAATTTGGATCCTAAGCCATCCAAAAATAACGCCCTAAACCTCTCCACAAAGTCTAGTTTGGAAATGCAGTGGTGGCGTAGTGGTCATTTCGATCCGGAGTCAGAGAAGATGTCCGTACCATAAAGCCTTGAAAAATCACAACTTTGGAGTTGGGAGGATCTAAAGAAGGTACTTGGTTCTTGGAATTGGTCCATACTGCTCAATCTGCCTGTTTTTTAGTACTACAAGATTGTTATCACGGAACTAATTCCCTCAACGAGACTTACGTCCCGACCATGATTGTCTGTATCGACCTGCGGCTTTTAGTAACGCTTTTACCGTTGATTCATTACGAAATAAAAGAAGACCAAGGGAGTACATTACTATCTCTCTTCATCACGACTTCAAAGATGACCAAAAGAAGTACATTATTGTCTCCAACGCTTCCTCAAAAGGGGGACTCGCTATTTACGCCCTAAATGCCTTGGATTCCGAGTCAGATACAGCACGTCTCAAAATTCTCTAAGAATATCCTTCCAGGGTGGAAATTTTCTGAATTGCCTCGGCGATTAATTGTTGCAAAAGCTTGGGAATTTGTCGAGCGTATAATCTTGCTGGAGGGTCATACTACTTTGACAGGCTTTCTTGGCAAAATACGACTCCTTCCCGCAGAACTATGATGATTACAGATCGACAAGTTATTTACTATTTTTACTTTTTTTTGCAAAGGGAAAGTCTAGTTTATGCGGAGTCTTGCACATACGCTTACTGTAATTTTGTTCTGCTGTGGTATCACGTTAGTCCATATCTGGATTCATTCTGGACAAAATCCCGCTGATGGCCCCCTAGATCTATTAAACCTCTTCGAAGCGAGTTTAAATCCGCAAAATTTAAAGGAATATCGCCCCCCCTCTCAAGATTTTCTGTGTTTTTGTGCTGAAATTAAGAATTCACTCGACGAGTTCGAATCTATTGATGCCTGTAGTGGGTTATTTTCACAAACTTTTCCATTTGGATGATTCACTACACCATAAAAGCGTCGCAAGGAAAATAGTTTCAGCTTTGAATTTCTTCGCCCCTGAGTTGTCAGCTAACAAGCCCATGTCTGCTTATGCACTTTGCGGCTTAGATCGATGCGCTCCCGGCCACCAATATACACCATCTCCACAAAACTTGGTGCTTCCATTAGATTACCACCTGCTCCGCTAGGATAAATTTGCAATGACTGTCGCCGTTCTGTTCTCTAATTATTGTTATCATCGTTACGATGATTATCTTCTATCACGTGGAAACACAATCATTTTCAACCCAGTTCCAAAGTACCCCTTCTTTGCTACAGTTTTGCTAACTGTCACAAAGTCCTTAAAATCACAGTTTATTACCATGAGATCCTTTTTTGTCTGCTCTCAACTGAAACGCCTCATCGCTTTCCTGGAACCAACTGCAACCGACCGAGTCTTTTACTCCATCCAAAACCGGTTCCTTCGGGCTATTCACAACCTGGTTCGGAAACCATCTTGTTTTCATTGTCTCGTTTGCTCATTACGCCACATTCATTGCGGTACGGAGAAGCCACGCGCAATTTTCAATTTAGAAATTTAACTATGTTCGATTTCCACCTTCGTTTCCGTTAGGCTGGCTCTAAAAACCGATCACTTCGTTCGGGGAGGAGCAATGGAGCTCTTCAAACTCAAATTTCCCGAAGAAGTTTGAAAGATTCTCTCACGGTTTCATGCTGTCCTGGGACGCTTCTTTAATGTCCCTGGTATAAGTGAGACATGGGGGTCAAGGTTGACTGGGAAACTCCGGGTTTACGCCCAGACTTGGAGCTATGGGCCCTTTGAAGTCCTCACCGCCTCAAGGAGAAGCCAAGTTGATTAAAAATTGTTCTTTCAAAAATCAGTGTTTCTTCAAGTATTCAACCTTAGAGTGTTGTTAGGAAAGAAGGATTTTATTGCAAGAAACCTGTCCAATGGAGACATTGAATAATGATTTTGGTGAAAACAATATTCTGTGAACTTGTTGAACTTAATAGTCTTTCGAACTGAATTTTTAAAAGGATTCGGCCGCATAGGAGCAGATGAAGCAAGCGAGAGGTATCAGGAAAAATATGCGTCCCAAACTACAAAACTTATTCTTTACTGAAGAATAGGCAAGGTTGAACTGGATCTTCCGGGTCCAAGCTCAGAGCTGGACCTTTGGGTCCTTTGAACGCCTCGCCGCTTCGAAGAGAAAACAAGTTGGTTAAACCATTTTTCTTTTAAAAAAGATTGTTTTCTTTAAGTATTCACTCTTAGAGCAGTGTCAGGGGAGAAGGTTATAATCGTAAGAAACCTGCCCAAAGAAGACTATGAATAATTTTTTTGGCCAAATATCATTTGAATTGACATATTTAGACTACTTTATTGTGCTCTACAGTGTCAGTTAGGCTACATATCAATACTGTGTTTTGTCAATTATTATACGGTTTACTCCTGGCCTTCAAACCTCTGGCACGGAAATCTGCAGTATCAAAGGAGTGTTGGTGTTGCATACCGCACGCCATCAGCCCCATCAACAAACATAGAAATGGTCATAAATACAACAACGCTTTTGCGCACCCTCGCTATATTTTTGTGCTCGGTATGGTTCAATTGAATTGGCTGAAGTCTCGCTCTTTCCTTTGCTCAAACACGGTGCGCAAAAATCAAAGTGAACCAAGGACGAGGGAAATTATGGGAAATTAATACAAAAAGTACTTAATAATTTGATTTAGAAATCATCTTTTTCTAATATATTTCTGGTATATATCCACTCTCCAATCTTAGTGAATTTATGACTCTAAATATCCCTTTTGCAGCAAATAGTGACACTTGGGAAGCGGAGCAGTTCTACTGGTTCTAATTTCCTGGAAGGACCATTTCAAGTATGCTCGAATTTTACTTACGTTTGATTTTTAGAGCTCCAAACTGGAGTCTTTCCATTCAATATCAGAAAAAAAACTTCACATATCAAATTTATTAGAATTTTATTGAAAAGAGACTGGACGTCTTCATAATTTCAGGTACTGCGGGGTATTGTGCGCTATAGTGTCTGAAAAGGTCATATCCACATTCAGTTCTGACCCCGGGAAATACCTTCAGCGGGTTGGATGATGTAGAGAGCTGTTACTAAAAATTGGCGACTCGGCTTAATGGGCGTTACCGGACTATGAAAGGGGAGCTAGGAAAGATTTTGTGCATTTGGAATTGAATTTTTGCCCCCTCTCTATCTGGAAGTGCCCCAATAAACCATAATCTTCAATGTCAAAGATGATCTTTTGGATGGGTCTCAGTCCTACATGAAGATTTGAATGAGCTAAAAGCTTCTACTTGCTACTGTCATAACTAATATGATGCGTGGTACAAGTTATATGGGTTTGATGTGCTAAGCAGACAAATGTTTGCGTGCAAAAGAAGGCCAAGGTTTGAGAGCTCTAGTACCGTGACCGAGAGGAATTAGTAGAAAATATTTTCAGCTGACATACATTGTTGTACAGAATAGTTCAGGTAGCGGTAGAAGTAGGAAATATAAATGTGATAGGGAGAGGGACATGGTTGAAAGTCGTACCTTTACAGAGGAACGCCTGAAACGTTTCGAAACCGTCGCCCTATTTAAAGTTAGATGTCAACATCGGAGAAGCGAAACCCCTGAAAATAAGCACTCCAGTGGCTTGCATCTCTTGTCGTCAACATGAACAACCCTCGCCCTTCTATCATAATAGACAATGCACCCAGAGCCCGTCGTCCCCACAAATAGCTGGCCTTGACGGCCAATGGACCAACTGACTACAAAAATTGTTGTAGAAGGATGGACAGGGAAATAGTTCGGAAGTTGGTACTCCTTCACTGCTTCGAGAAGGTAGAGGAAGAGAAGAAATTTGGAGCAGGTGATTAGGTAGTGGAGGGGAGGCAGAGGAAAAGGACAAAGAGGACGAGGCTGACGCAGATGTGAAGGGACTGGAAGGTGTGGAAGATTGGGTAGGACAATGGAACACTGGTGTACAACCGTGCGGGGACTGCAATGTTGGACGAAGGGGAGATTGAAGAAGTAACATTATTTTTGGACATCTCTCCTAGAAATGAGAAGGAGGTTGAAGTCATAGAGAGGAGTTGGAGGAACGTGATATGTCCAAGGAGGCCGTCAATCATTCCAGGCCGTTCTCTGTAATTTATGCAGACTGCATTGAGGATAAGGTTACTTAGAGAATTATTTTTTCGCTCTAACCTCGAAGATTAGGACTTTGAGGAGTAAGTCCAGATATCTATCCTTTTAGTATTTACTGTTTGTTTTTCTCGTACAAACGATTAACTTTAATGCTTTTTATGGTACTTAGTATAATTTCTTGACTGTTTAGGATTTGCGAAAAAAGTCTTTGCAAGCTAAATAAGCTGCTTTTTTTTCAAGAAAAGAAGCAGGTTGAGAGAAAATTAAGCGAGTGAGAAGAGTTAGTCCAGGGGTTGAAATCCAACTTTTTCCCTGTAAAATGCTTTAACTATAGTTCCTGAGCATAGACAGTAGACCCTAACCCATGTCTACCGCATTGTAGTCTCTCTCCTCTAATTTCCCACTCATCTCTTCTGCCCCCCCCCAACCATACTTTGGTAGCAATACTATCGCTTGCAACGCTTCCGTCTTTCAATAATTGAGTCTGATAATATAATCATCTGTGGATTTATCATTAACAGATATTGTGTTTAACGATAAAAAGGAGTAATTAAAATTTTCACTGTAAATATGCACAGTGAGGTCGCCTACTCGGGTGAAACCGTTTAAATTCAGGCACAACAAGTGTGCATGTTTTATTTCGAAATTAATACAGCTTATCTTTTATTTAGTAATGAAGGGATGGAAACCTCGTAAATTTAATCAACAAAAAGCCTATTAAATTCCTCTTAGCCAATTAAATTTGACGAGAAGAAATTATTCTAGAGTCCCATTTTCGAAGAAACACATTAACAAAAACAGTACGTTCCCTGTGGCCTTATACTCGTTCTAGCATTTCCAGAGGACAGCGGACATTCCTTACTATACTTATTGAAAAAAGCAGCTTGCAGGGCCGAAAACGATGGTCAGGCTTGGTTATGTCTTACAATCTGCATCTTTACTCAAATAATCCTCTATTTCATACTACAAGTTTTATTTGTACCAGAAAAACAGCTGGCATCACGCTCTTTATGAAGTTGCGCTCGTTTTATCTGCTGTAAAAACTTCTAATGGTAGTTGAAAAAGGTATGGAGGCTCTATACTTTTTTTCTGGGTAATCTATTTTACTTCTTGTACTTCACGTTGCAACTTCCATCACCTAACTGGCCTGGCTTATGACACAGAACATTTGAGGCGAATAAGTGAGTCGTAAAGGTACAAACAAGCGATGTTAGCAAAATTAAGTGGCCCTTGAAGCCAAATTTTGGAACAATGGTTGATATTCGTGGTACTAAATCTTATTAGGGTTGAAACTGGCGGATGAGTGATGTAAGTCAAATTTTTATGATTTTTTATGGATCGTTCGTGTCCTTTGAATCGTTATCGTCTTATGAGGAATACTTTCAGCACTTCTTTTTCATTGAAAAAAGTTTCACCGTAGCGCTTCTTTTGTCCTTTCGCATTATTTCATGAGTGCAAATGGCTGATTAAAGCAAAATTTCCAAGATTGGGGAACTCGGGCAAGGCTAGAGCAATTTTACCTCACCAACTTCCGCTCTTCACAAGAAGTTGTCAGTAAGACTTCATTATCGGAAAGAAATATAGTTAATATTATCGCAGGGGCTCCAGAAAAGAGGTAGCATGTACGGTAAGATTTAATGTGCTGTATCATAACATAAAAATTCTTTTTTGCAGTAAACATTTCGGGCTTTCAAACCATTTACTTTTCCAAAATGTAACGAAAGCTGACCTTCTATGAGGAAAGTGTTATGACGGAGAGATACTGAGGATCCGATTTAGCATGCAAGTAGTGTCAAATATTTCGACATGATTCTGACCTCAATTTGGTGCATTCAATTTGATATAATCTTAATTATGATAGGTTTCTTCGAAAGATCTATTTCTGTAATAAAAGAAAGACAGACTGCTTCATGCTTGAATGGAACTAAGGTACTCTGAATTGAGTACCGAAAAAAGAGAAAATAAGTGTGGTTAGTACATACGGTGGGGTGAACAAGACCTTTGGGGAACATGGTTGACTCGCTGGACCTGATGACATTAATGCTGTTTCTCACATCCTCTAGCAAAACAAAAAAATGCGAATTACGGAAGACCATCTGCATTGAGAGTAATTTCTTTGTATTCTTACGAAACATTTATTGAAAAAGTCTGGCCCGCTTCGAGAGTGACCCCAACGTGGGGTTGACAGCACATCCAACGGTCCAAGAGCAAGAAAATTGGTCAAGTGTGCAATAATACCATACTAGTTAGGATTATTTACCTGTAAACCCACGATGCGTAAAATTTAGAAATATATTTCATAAAGAACAGCTCATACTACTGCAATGTCAAAGCAAAATCGGGCTCCTTTTAAATGGAGGACAAGGAATGGTAAATATGCAGTTTGGTGGTGATAGAAAAATATTTTTTCTATACAATCTAAACTAGAATATGGAATGGATACGAACAGACATTCAAAATCGTGACATATGGTGACAGCGTCTAATGAGCGAGTGGGATGTAGGTTACACTAGCAACAAATTCAGGATATTCTTGTGTATACGGCTGTTTGATGACTCCCTGTTCTGTATGGTCTAGAAAAGTCCAGTCGTGTTTTCTAAATGGACGTTTGAGAGAAATTGAGACCCATCGATGAAGATTGAGCAATAAATCAAGAAATTAAGGAATAAAGATAACATAAAGCAAAAATCCTCGCGCTATTTATTTACGCCTATAGAACAATGTGAAGTTGGAAAGATGCGCAAAAAAAGCTGGAATAGAGCCCTACCTCGACCAGCGGCGGTATATCTGAATCCTTAAACTGGTCAGACGCAACTTTTCGAGTTACAATTTTACATTTTCAGGGGTAATTTAGTACACTAATCAGGCGACTCAGTTGAAGCTGCGACAAGATTAGTGAGGTCTTTTAGTCACAGATTTGGAAAGATAAAAGATTGGAAGTCATGACGAGTTTTAAGGTAGAAATGAAGATGGCGATTTTAGAGAGATTTCAGAAACAGATAGGCAACTTTTCTGTAGTATAATTGCAAGAAACGAACCAAATAGCTTGCATGAACGGACTATTACTTCGAAAAGTTCTGCTGTGTTTTCTGTCAAAAATTTGATCTTTAGGCTCTCCAGCGTGATAATTTTATCGTGGTGTGGTTTTCTATCCGGCGAAATTTCCAACTTCAGCTTTGCTAAGGTATACTGCTCTTTCCGTGTCTCGATTTCAGATACTTTCTACTGGGTAATTTTTTCTGTTGCTTCATCCACTTACGTGGGTCTTCATAGATCGGTTCTGTCTTCCTATCAACTTCAAGCTTTCATTCCATTATTGATTTGTCTAGCTCACGCTCAACCCCGTCCATTCCTCAACCGTCCCCATGTAAGTAACGAAATATTTCAGAGTCGCCAAAATGCTTCCCAAAAGCCAGGCATATCCCATCAGGATTTATATCGAAGCAATATTACTAGTTCTGATGGCTTTGGACTTGAATATCCGGGAAATTATCCCGATTCAAATACTAATGATGAAACCATGGACCTCATCTTCAGTGATCGATCGGTAACAGTAGTTTGTAGAAAGTGGTTCACTGCCATTGGACGTTACATCAGGGTCTCGGTGTGGATTTTAACCGATAATAGTTTAGAAGAACTGATATATTGACAAATAATGCATACATTGATGTAGTAACTGATCATATTTTAGGAAATCTATTTGAAATTCTGTACATTGACAGATGTGTAATTAGAGAATTATACGCATAAATCTAGTCTTGGGTGTTGAAAGAATCAATGACTCTACTACAATAGAAGAATGGGTAAATAGTCTACGGAACAGAGAGAAAAAGTATTTTGGGGAGGAGATCTCTTTTGGTGACCAAACAGAAATAAAATCAATGTTAACGGATTCTTTAAAATCCCTTGCATGCAGATGCCAATATTTGTTGGTCCAAGTCGATTTTTTTTACTCACAAGAGATGTTGAAGGCTATAAAACCAGGACTGATGGCGACGAAGATAGAAGCTACCACCCCAAAACTATTTAGTAGATACTTAGCACGGACATTGGATATCAGATAGATAGAATACGTTTCCTCCAGATGTTCTTCATACCAGTAATGAATGTTTAGGGGGTTGAAAGCATGCATGTTGATATTTGGAACGGAATATACCGGTTAATTATTCATTATTGCCGTACATTCCATAATATGATCGGAATCATGTTAAGTATTATAGATCCAATTGACCGTAAATTACAGCCAGAAGTTTAGAGAAAACAAGATTCTTGGAACCGCTCCACAAAAAGAGGTTTGAGTATCACTGCCTAACAATTTAATGAGCACAGTTAAATAGTTCTATCGGGAACAACGTCGCAGTTCAAGGGCTCATATCCATCTATTGTGTCCATAACGCGAATTTATAAAGATCATAATTTGAATATACCGTTTAAGGCTCTATTTATTTGTTAAAATCGGTGCAATAAGCGGGTAAAATAAACTTTCACAGACCCTGAGAGCTTACTGTGTCAAAAGCTGGTCATAATGGCACTGCAAGCTGCCAGTGTGTTCGTCGCTCCATGGTTGCGGATCCCAGCTAGCTCTAGTCAGCATGCAGTTGTAGGCCAACGTTCTAGGAAGGAAGAGGATCAGTATGAAGGAGTAGATAATACTGGTGACGTAGTCTTCAGCGAAAAACAACATTTTTTGCAACTATCATCATGCTTTACATTGATAACATGCAGCAGGGGTCCGCTGCAGCACTATTTTTAGTATAATTACAGCTGATAAGCATGAAAGCAACGCTAGCAGAACGCAGTTCAAATAAGTCAGTAAAGGCACCAATATTGTTTGTTAGTTGTAAGAATAGATCCGGTAAGAAAGTTTTAGGCATGAACTTAGAATTGAAGAAATTAAAGAGCCCAAGGGCAAAATTGGAAAGAATTGCAAGCTTCCAACTTCGGAAAAACTAAATATTCAGATTATTGGAAGCACTGGGATGAGATCTCCGAAGGACAAACAGATGCTTCAATTGGACGCTGTGAGAGTTGTGTTAAGAGATAAACTGGAGATATTATTTTTACTCTAAAGAAGTCAATTACTTTAAGCTTCTCTCCTCTTTCCCTTTCCCTTTGTTTCTTCTTTACTTTCTTTTTCTTTTGTCACAAATTTACATTTTTTATACTTTTTCCTTTTCTTGTCTCTCTTTTTATGAGTTATTAACTTTCCTATTAACGGTATTTCTTTTAGTTCTCTCCATTTATTTGATCTTTGAAGCCCCTAAATATCTTTACACATCACTTTAGCCATAAATCACCCTTTGCAAGGCGTTTTTCCCTAATCCTACTATATGCGGTCATGTCAATCTGAACATCCTGGCGCTATTTAATCGCGGGTGCCGCATAAAATTTATGTTTGTCTCTACATCAACAAAAGCTTGAAAATCCCAACCCCCATTAGCAATCATACACCGACTCCTTCTTCTCTCCCATTGCCGGAACTAATCAAACTAGCTCCATAACTGTCTCTCCTTTATTCCCTTCCGGCCCAAAAAAAGTCAGGAATAACTTCATAGACGAGCCGAAAAACGCTGGGACGAGCTTGTTGCTCGTCACTTGGTGGTAATCGAAGCACAGGAATCAGTAGGAATGACTCTGGAGAGGAGTATGGTAGAGCATATTGCTTCTAGAATGGCCCCCGAGCTTGTCTACGGGATGGAACAAGGAGAGGCCTAAGAAGAGTCAGGAGAAGAGGAAAAAGGTGAGGAGACCGGGGAAGAAGGAGCGGAAGATGAGGAGTCTTCGGACAAAGAAGGGGTCTCGAACCGGGTCATATGTGAGGGGAAGGAATGAACTGGTTGGACAAGTTGGTCTCGGTCATTGACCCTATGGGATGGGATCTTAGGTGGGCTGTAATATTTGCAGAAAGGCTTAGACAAATTTGAGCCATCCGAAGGTATATGTGGGATGTAAATGGGCGCTTATGATTTCTTAAGGTAAGTGTTAGTTTCTGACTTAGAAAATGAAGATTTTGAGGAGAAAGTTCATTTAATTTCTGTGGTGTATCTTTTATAAAACTCCTTGCGTCCACATGAAGTCTTTCCTTACATTTTCTTGTGCTTCAAGTAGATTTTTCGAAATTTTAGTTAGGGGTAAAATTCTATAAAAGGTTAGTGCACTTCTCCTTCCATCTGAAGGAAAGAAATTTAGCAGACAACTTCAGTTCCAGTCCCAAATAAGAAAGAAATTTAGCAGGCAACTTCAGTTCCAGTCCCAAAACTAGGAAATTGAAAGTCAAATTTAGAACCAATACTTTTTTTCTACGTCATTCACAGAGAATAGCCCGTTTTGGCTGCCCCTTTAGAGCTAGGACTAGAGCAGTCATTCAGCTTTCACGAACAGTTCTCTCGTCCGCCGTCAATGCATACTGTAGCACTGCAGTCTCTTGTGAATACTATCTTCGCGGGTAGTTAGTGGTTCCCTTTTCCGTCGCCGCCATTTCCACCCTATCAATTTTCACCTCGGAAATTAGATGCTAGCAATGCAGGTACTACCAATAAGGAATACACGGTGAATGTTTGAAAAATATCTACCTCTCCGCTCCTAGATCCCGCAAAAAAAGCCTTCGTGTATATGGATGTCAGAAAGAAAGCAATGAACGTCGAGGAGGGACCTCGAGTGATTGTAAAATGGATTATTTTGTTTTTTAAATATAAATACAAATCAGGGTATAATTAGAATTATATATGAGTAATTGGAATACGTAAGAAATGGCGCTTAAACTACCGAAGAAACGAAAAAATAGAAATAGACGACCTCATAATAACGCAAAGCAAACACCATAATATTTTTCCAAGGACCTCTCCTGTCCAGTAGTGGGTAAAATGAAGATGTTACACATTAGTTGTTAAACATAAATTTATCTTGTACCATTAAATAGGTCAATAAGAGACACACAATTGTAGATGGAGGGGCTTCTGGAACCGTAAATTGGACTGAAGTCCTTACATTAACGTTTTAAAATGTTTAATGTGTGCTCTTTTTATGAAATTGCAAGACTATAAAGAAATGAGGCAGTCTTTTGGATAAATGTTAGCCCTGTCGCCCATTCGCAGCTTTCTGTTTCGAAGGAGGATATGGATGAAAATTAGGCAAAATCAATGATTATCTCAGATATGTACGATATCTTATCCCATTAATGATCTTAGTTTAAGCAAAAGGATTTCTGTACAATATGAAGAGCAAGAAACACTTTTATCGCACAATTTTTTGGCTGCTTCTGATAAGAACTTGTATCAGGGGAAAAAATTGTCGAGTCCAGGATGCCAAATATGTTTTCATTTTTCCCTTTTAATATTAGAACGGTTGGCCCGGATCCAAGTCGCAAGATAAGCTTTGAAAAGCAGAATGCAAAATTCAATGAGAAAGTATATAACGACATCATATAATGGAACAGGCGAATGATAATAAACTGACTATTCGACACAACATAGTAAGTAAGGATCGATGGATGATAGGCGAGTACTGGGTTTAATGGGTTGTTCTGCCTTGTAGGATCGAAAACAAAGTTAAGGACCATGTACATAGTAATCTTTTCACCTGGGACTTCCAACGACCAAAAAATAAGGTTATCGTCTCCTATGAAAATATGTTATCCGTTTTAAAGACTTAAAATTTAACAATAAGGCAACAGACGATAACATCAACAGGAAAAGAAAAATAAAAGTAAATTACATACCCACTTCTAGGAAAATGGATGATGGACACTACGACTATTGAAGACCCAGGACTTTTGACTCAAACAGCGGTCATGATGTGTATTAAAATTTACATGCAGAAAAATATCAGGATATAAAACCAAACATGAGTACATCATGCAAATTCAAATACTAAAGTACATATTGCTACTAAAGTAACCGAGTTTGCAATATATTTTTATTTAATTTCCTGTGAAAAATTCATTGCCTCTAAATTGGTTTACGACACGGCTGTAGTAACTTACGGTATGTCCGTTCACGACATAGCTCTGGTAGATATCAAGTGCTCTTTTGAAATATTTATACATGATCACGTCATTTAATCTCTTGGTTAGTCGAAAAAACTGTATATTACCGGAGTAAATTACATACTCTAAGGGAGGCCATTTATAATTGGGAGTCAGCTTCAAGAGCAAATTAGAACAGTTCAGAATGATCCCATGAGCGTACACAGAAACGAATGAGGTATTTATGGTCAAGTTACTACAAACTTGAAATCACTTCAAAATGGTCCGTGGGGATGGAAAGCGGTACATGGATTCATACTTTGCTATACTGGTTTGAATGTTCGCAGAGTTGAAAATTTGGTAATTTGACAAAAAGGATGCTACGTACATTTCACTCTCGTCTACGAGTATCGTAATGCCTCCTATTTAGAGACTACAATGGGAGGTACTAGCTTACAGTATGAACCAATGTTCAAAACCTAACCTATGCCTGTGATGGGTTATAGGCCAACTGCTTCACGTCTACCATTACGATGTTTCGGTGTTGCTGAGTGTGACCGACAGACCTCCTGTTGATGCGAAAAATACTGGTAAGACGAAAATATTGGATAGGGAATAACGCCGCCAAGAGACGGAAGACGTGACGAGAGAAGACACCGGGTGACGTAATCGCGTGTATTTTATCAGTTTACTTGATTGAATGCATAATGTTGTAAGTCTTGTTTCAGTGCAATCTGCATTCAATTCTAGTTGTGTGTCTCTTGTTCGTGCAATTGCATTCAACTCGAAATGTTTCATATCTTTCTTTTTAGTGCAATTTGTATTCAATTTCGGAAGGTAGGATATAATAGAGCAGACCAGACCTCCAAATTCAAAGAAAAAAACGCAACAAGAAGAAGAACAAAAACTGAACGAGACAAGTTAGACACAGCAACCGCCTGACCAAACGACGTGTTCCCTGTTCAACTGGTTAGTTAAACCAATTTCTGATGAATACTCGATGCTTTCTTTGAAATAACAATGTAGTGGCCCACGTCTAGTGACTACTCTAAGTACCAGTGCCTTGAAATAACGACAGGCGTGGGATCCAGATCTGTTGTAGACTACCCAAAGTCAGCTTCTGAAGTGACGAGGTAAGATCCATTATGACATCATTTCTTAATATTTCGTATTCGCTCATTTTTTTTTTCAACAGCTGCCAAGAGCGAACTTTCTGTGTCCCATTTCCATAGCCCCCATTTCTTTGGCAAATTTTAGCGCTCGTCTGATTTTGAGTTTTCGGTGTCCTTAGTGGGACAAGACCTTGGAGGCGGTCAATGGCTCAGTGGCCGTTCCTATAGAGTCTTGCATAGACCTGATATCCGCAATTCTAGCCTGTATGGCATTTTCTGAGCAACGGAATTCAGATGCCTTTCCGTGGAGCAGTAATCGAAGTTAAAGATCATTGTGCGCATAAGTTTCGCAAGCAGGATCATTTTCAATCACGCAAGTGTAGCTCATGGTTCAGAGGAGTGGCAGACTTTTATGGGGCCGTTCTTGGCGGTCTGCTTGATGGCTGGCCTGAAGGCGGTCATTTAGAGAGCACGGTTGCTTCCCGATTAATGTATCGGAACACCTTTTTGCGCCCATTGTGGTTGTCTGGAAAACTTTAAGATAGATCGAATATGTCTTCAAACAGTAAGGAAACCCAAAACCCTCCTTCTTGGCTGCAGCGGAGGCTTCCAACACACACTCCCGGAACCTTTTGGGAATATGTGTCATAGTTGAAATGGGCATTTGAAAATTTATCCTCTGGAGGCTGCGCCGGTGTATATTTGCAGAGAAAATTTGCATTTGTGCGAAAGTCACCTCAGGCGCTTGGAAATCGGAGCAGGGATCGGTTTAGGCACGGTTTCTGCCGTAGCGCTTTCCAACTGTTTATATTTCCCTCGCTAAAAGGGAAGGGTTCTGATGTTTACTGTTGGAATATGTATCCGATCTATCTCATAGTTTTCCAGACAATCGCAACGCTAGAAATCACAGACTATAAGTGGCAGACAACGAAAGAAACTACCTCATAATTCCCACTTTCGCAACTGTATCTCATGCATCGGTACATATCTCCTCGGCGCCGTACTCACTGATAGGGGTAAATCGTCGGAGAAGAGATACTTAAACCAACTACCCAAGCCAGAGGTTGCGAGCGACAAAAGTGCTACCGTGGTGTAGTTGAACGAATAAAAGGATTGTATATGCGAGAGAGTTGAGAAGGCTACAAGCAAGTATAAAAGGGGCAGGATTTACCACCGACGCTCTGCGACCAGCGTAGAAAAAGTTTTCTTGGGTCTGAAGTTGACTCTCAACTTCCTACTACTCGGGACTTGGCTTGAAGTTCTCTGCCAACTTGCTTGACCTCTCAAGGAGGAATCAGTTTACGCAGCTTATATAGACTTCCGGCTACCCCTAAAGTCTCAAAGCAACATACTAAGAACCATAAATGCATCAAATGAATCGTGTGAACGAGAAAAGTTAACAGCACATACCATCAGGATAAATATCTAGATTCCACCCTAAATATCTTAGTCGTCTAGATCAGAGCCAAACACTTCCCAAAAAATATCCATTCCACCCAGGCAGTCCACACAAATATCCGCGAACGGCTTGGAATTCTCCATTGCCTCCTGGGAAATATCTAGACCACTGAGGACGACCCCATCTGGTTGCAGAGTCGGGATCACCTGATCCATATTTTCCGGTCCCTTATATAAATTTTTCAACCCTCACAATTCGTAGCACCAATACAGTACCTATGTGCCCTATTGGCACCGCTACATTACGGCGCATAGCACCCCTCTAAAAATAATTGAAAATAAAATTGTAAGTACATGCCAGCGCAGCCAGCTCAGCATGCCAGCTCAGCCAGCGCAGCATGCCAGCTCGGCCAGCGCAGCGTGCAATCGCAACCAACGCAGCATGCCAAATAATTTCCAAATTTCATTATATCACACCCTCTTGCTCAAGACGACCGTCCCGACTCGTCTCCATTGTTCTTCTTCTGTTTCTGTTAGAGTTCTCTGCCTTGTTGATAAAATATATGGTCTTTCAAACGGGTACGGATGCAACTGATTACCAATATGATGCTCTAAAAAGTAGGTTCGCATTACTGGTACCTCACTTTGTAGCATAGCCTCATATATTGGTTTGATAACATCGAGGTGGGGTTGAATACATTCTTCTTCCGTGACTCTTCCGAATCTTCCAAGAGTGAAAAAATATATGTGATATGCAAACTCTTCTGGAAGATGCCGGAGGAATGGATGCCGATAAGAAAAGAAGACGCGCATCATCAAGAACGAATCTTCGTAAGATAAGTGCGGTCCATGTAGCGCCCTAAAACATAAACAGATGCTTATCATGAAATAAGAAATGACCTGCGCATCGTTCGCATCCTCGGAGATATTGCGCAGCCAAAAAGATAATCTTCTTCTTCCGACTGTATGCTGTGCATGGTTGTGAAGGAGAGCTAGAGATGAAGTTGTGGTGGACGGTCCCGATGAATGGCCGCGACCAGCTCCTGACGTACTGGGACCTGCACGAGGTCCTCTCGGGGACGACCGGAACCTCTTCTGGGCGGGTTGTTGTCTCCTGAAGGTCCTCCTCTGGTCATCATCACTGCTTCAGGAGGATCCTCGCCGCCTCCAACGTTCCCAATTTGTGGCGGAGAAACGTAAGGTTCCCATAGAGGATACGGGACCAGCCTGTATTCCATATCCGGGGGTAAGGCGTAACCTCTCAGTCGCACGTCTTGGTTGTTCTTGAGAAATACGTAAATTGGACGGATAATATTCAGATACGTTTGCGACAAGTCTCCAGCAGCTACCATTCCATATCTTCCTATAGAGTAATGATATATTACCTCCACAAACTCTGGACCTGCTTCCGTGAACCTTCCGTTTTGGAATGAAAATAGAACTCTTATTAATAGTCGGAAATCTTCTTCAGGTAGCAATGGTCCGTTCAACGTACGAAAACATAGGCATATATTAATGTAGAAATGGATGATTACGTGGAGTTCGTAGTAGTCCCGCGTAACCGAGATGATCCATTCCCAGGCCCTTTTTCCTCCCATAGGAATCATTCTATAGTTAAAGATGAGTATGCCCCGTGGTTGCGCATAGTCCTGTGTGAGAAGGAATTCTTCAGGCCTCTGATGGTAAGGGACCAGACGACGTGCATGGATGGCCCTCCTTGATCTCTTCCCTGAGCTTGAACAGAGCTGATAGTGCGGGTGTCTTTCCTCCGTGACGATGCAAGGGTTCGAGTACTTGGTTTGGAAGGCCGGCCACTTCACAGCCTGCTGCATTGCTTTTCCATGTACTACAAGTACTTTAGAGCCAACTGAAAAGGTTCTGACTGCAGGTTCTGCATCCTTATTTCTTGTCTGTGTTAGCGCGCGGTGTGATCTCCAGCCTTCGGTGGCCAGTAGTTCAACTTCCCTACTCTCTTCATCGATAATATTTGTTTCCATGTCTCTCTGTAACATTCTAGGAGCCCTTCCGTACATTAGCTCGAATGGTGAGCGTCCATTTCTTCCTCTTCTTCGACGATAGCCGTATAACACTTTTGGTAAGGCATCTTCCCACTGGATTTCATTCTCCGACATAGTTTTCGATATTGCTCGTTTGATGGTTCCAACCATCCTCTCCGCTTTCCCGTTGGACATAGGAGCGTATGCGAGAACGGTCTTCAGCTGAATCCCTTTCTCTTCCAAAAAACGAAGCAGTGAAGTTGCAGTAAAACAAAGGGCGTTATCCGAGATGATCCTTTTTGGAAGACCAAACGGTTCAATTATTTCTTTTTCGATGAATCTCAGTACCACCTCAGCATTTGCCTCCTCAACTGCAACTGCTATTGGCCATCCAGTAAGATGTTCCACCCCTATAAGGAGATATTTGTTTCCGGAAGAAGTTTCCTTGAACGGGCCCGCGAAGTCAATTGAGAAGGTTTCAAAGAGACCGGAAACTGGAAAACTTAGAGTTGTCTTATACTTCCGTATTGGAGTGAATTTTTGGCAGTTGTCGCAGCTTTTCACGAAATTATAGACGTCCTTATGGATACCGGGCCACCAGAATCTCTCAGTTACGAATTTTTTGGTTGTTTCGAGATCCCAATGCCCTAGCTCATCATGGAAAGTCCTCAAGATCTTCATTCTTTCTTTCAAAGGGGCCACTAGTCGGGGACCGGCTTTAGTGTGCCGGAAGAGTTTCCCATTCCACAATGTAAAAGCCTTTTGATTCCTGCGTACCCAATTTCTGTGTTCAAGATCAACCTTTCTCATTTCTAGTCCATCGAGGAATTTGATCAGTCCGTGAATATTAGCTTCGTACTCGTTATCGTTCGGCAACTGCAACTCGGCGACTCCGACGATGTCCTCCGAAGCTTTTTCATTTGGAATCAGTGCGTCCCTCAAGCGGGATAGGTAATCGGCAGGCTGATTATTGCGTCCGGGTCTATACACAATTTCAAACCGATATTCTGCGAAAATGTCGAGCCATCGGGCCAAGCGGTGATGTACATCCTTCTTTTGGAATGCTGTTTAAGTGCCTGGTGATCAGTTATCAAGACAAATTTCTCGAGTGATAAAAGGTATACGCGAAACTTTTTCAGCGCGAAGACGACAGCTAGCGCTTCTTTCTCGCAGACTGAGTATCTCTTTTCCGCATCATTCAGAGTTCGGCTTGCGAATTGAACAGGGTGTAGTCTTCCGTTTTCATCTTTTTGGGACAAAACGGCACCCAAAGACCGTTCTGAGGCATCTGTCTCCACAACGAATGGTCTCTTGAAATCTGGGTACATGAGAACTGGGGGACACATAGCTTATCTTTAAGCTCCTGAAATGCAGTTTCCATTTCCTTGTTCCAGTAAAATTTTCCGTTCTTCGTAGTGCTGGCATGTAACGGTGCTGCAGTCTTGGCGAAATCTTTGATAAATCTTCTGTAATATGAGGCCAGTCCTAAGAAGCTTCGGACCTCCGTCTTTGAAGCGGGCCTTGGTGCCAACTTTTTTTCGTTTTCTCTGGATCCACTCTAATTCCCTCTTGGTCGACGATATGACCGAGTAATTGGATAGAAGTTTTCGCAAAGAAGCATTTGCTCAACTTAATTTTCAAGCTATACTCCGATATCCTCTCCACAACTGTCTTGACGTGCGAGATGTGCTGATCCAATGTTTCTGAGAATATGACGACATCATCGATATAGACTCTTGCGAATGGAAGTCCTTTCAAAACCTCGTTCATCATTCTTTGGAATGTAGCTGGTGCATTCATGAGACCAAAAGGCATCACTTCGAACCTGAACGTACCGGCTTTGCTGGTAAAGGTTGTTTTTTCCTTACATTTTTCATCCAATGGAATCTGCCAATAGCCAGTGTAAAGGTCAATTGAGGTGAAATATCTCCCGTCCTTCAGGTCCTCGAGGATCTCCTCCATGTTCGGAATCGGAAATCGATCGGGTATCATTCTCTGGTTCAGTTGTCGGTAATCGACGCAAAAACGCAGCTTTCCATCCTTCTTTGGTGCGACCACAACTGGAAACGACCATGGGGATGAAACTGGTCGAATAATATCATTTTTCAGCATACTTGTAACATTTTCTGAGATAAATTGGTCATATTTTGGCGGTTGACGTCTAGGCTTGTGGTAAATCGGTTGAGTGTCGGTAAGTTCGAACGAGTGAGTAACCGGTACACTTGCTTGTCTTAAATCTGAAACGCTCCATGCAATTACTTCGGAAGATGTTAACATGTCGGATATTTTCAGTGAGGGGGCGGGAAGGTGCTGCACTTTTCCTTGGATTTCTGCCATTTGGCGCCCTTTTTCTTCTTGATCCTCAACCTCAATATTTTGAAGGACCTCTTCCGTCGTGCTCACATCTTCATATATGGAATTCGACGTATTCTTATTTTCTTTGCAAAGGTAATCTTCTTTCATGCTCCGAATTCTGTCCTTTGATTCGATATCATCGCAAAAAGAAACACATTCGGGTTTCAAACTTATCCTAGAATTCCAGTCGTCATCTGTTTCAAACCCGGAATCATAATCGTCCCATGCCATGTTCATTACCCCCGAGGGTACCCTTTTCCACTTCCGAAAGTGTAGTTGGTTCCGAATCTTCGCTGTCATAGCTAGAAGTGAAATCTTCACTGTCCGTTTCTTTTAAATCTTCAGGATGCGTGCTTTTGTCGAAATCCAGGGGCATCTTCACGGTTCTGCCGTCAATATTAACTGAAACCATTTGGTTGCCCAAGTCAATGCATGTTCCTAGTCTTTCCATTGTGGGGCAGCCAATGATTGCATCGAAAGGGAGATCCGGCATGACAAGAAAGTCTACATCAACTTTAGAGTCCCCAAAGAACACGGAAACCTTGTCAACAGTGCCCATGCATTTTGAGACGGTTCCATCCGCTACAGTTATTTTTCGAGTCGTTGGAGTAATTTCGAGACCTAGATCTGTCACCAAAGTTTCTGAAATGAGGTTTGGAACAGCACCCGAATCGAAGAGAGCTTGGGTTTTCATACCCAATACTTTGACTGGTACCAGCTTAAGACGTCTTGGTGCTGTCGAGGCCGATTGAAGAAACAGTTTCTTACCCTTAGCGGACTTATTAGACCTGATAATTTTTTTGAGTTCTTTTCTCGCATCCTCTGCGTCGCCCCTCAAAAGTTGACCAAACGTTATCCCAGTTGGGGCCGATGCAAGCTCAGCCACCAAATTGTACCTCTTCACATACTCTAGTACGTCCTTAGAGATACTCTTAACTTTCTTACTCTTTTTCGTCTTCTTGGCCGGAGTGACTCCCACTCCTGGAACAACTTGATCAGACCTCTTGGTTCGAGGAGGTACAGGTGCTGGGATATGCTCCAGCATTCCATACTCTAGCCTAGGTTTCTTCGATAAAATGTTCCCTTCCCCATCCCTTTTTGTCACATTGACTTGACTAATCTCTTCAGCGATGGATACGTTACCGGCATCCGTCAACCTTTGATCCCTTCTATTTTGTAAGATTTTCACCTCTGGTCCTGACTCACTCCTTGCTTCCGATAAATTTGCTCTTCTGTTGTCTTTAGACCAGCAGTTACTTTCATGATGCCCATATCGACCGCACTTTGCACAACGAGTGTTTCTATGTGGATTATCAGGACACCTGTTTGCAAAGTGTCCAGGCTTGTGACAGTAAGAACAGACTTCTGCGGCCTTAGGGGCCCCAGACTGGTTCTTCTTAATGGTAAGAGTAAGGCTTTCCAACTGCGAGGTTATCATGTCAAGTCGATTATCGAATCGGGTTTCCAACCTTTCTTCCAAGTTTTTGACATCGCTCCTGACAGATTCTAATGCCGCTGCACTAGTAGCCGGCCTTTGATAATTCTTTTCAGGATGTACGATAGACATCGATGTGCGGGTTTCCCTCGGTACCTCACTCAGTGACTGAAACGTCTCCGAATTTTTGACAAATTCTACTATGGTACCCTTCAGTTCATCAAAAGTGTGAGGGCCCTTGATGAGGAGGAAATCGGAGAGCCGCTTATCCCCCATAGCCGCCTTACGCAGCATTCCGTACTTGGCTTGGGCGTTGAACCCAGCCTTTTCATAAAGATCACACAAGTACACCAATGAGCTTAACAAATCGTCGAAGTTGAGCCGGGCCTCTATGGCGGTACGAATCATCTCATCTGGTTCTACCTCCTTAGCATACTCTTTCACAAGCCACTCACATACCTCACCGAAGTTACGCCCATTCCCGTTAAGAGACCACCCGTCGATAAACTTGGACTTATATTTGTGCTTTGCGTCACCATGAAGATAGGCGAAGATACTTGCGGCCTTCTCTTCATCGCCCTTCTCTCGCATCACAACGTTGACATATGTGTAAAGAAACTCCTCAACGTCTTCAGTCTTGCCCCCTGTGAACGTTATACGAGCAGCGTTGAGATCCATGATTACAGAAAAGAAATCCCCCGAAGTGTTCCTTACTACTGCTCAACTCGAATACCTCGGGTGCAACCCCCCCACAAGAGTACCAAATGATAGGGGTAAATCGGCGGGGGAAGAGATCCTCAGAACCAATTACCCTGAGAAGGAGGTGTTGCGAGCGACAAAAGTGCTGCCGTGGTATTGTTGAACGAACAAAAGGGAGTGTATATAGAAGAGAGTTGAGGAAGCTACAAGCAAGTATAAAAGGGGCAGGGTCTACCACCGACGCTCTGCGACTAGCGTAAGAAAAAGTTTTCTTGGGTCTGAAGTTGACTCTCAACTTCCTACTACTCGGGACTTGGCTTGAAGTTGTCTGCCAACTTGCTTCACCTCCACTAAAGGAAGCAGTTTACTCGGCTTATATAGACTTTTGGCTACCCCAAAAGTCTCAAAAACATACTAATAACCATAAAATGTATTCACGGTAATCGTGTGAACCAGAGAGACTATTAGAAGATATTTCCTCAAGGTAAATATCTAGGTGCCATACCCATGCCAGCCACCCATCGGCCAGGGGTGGGAATTGATGTGGCCATTATATAGACCTTTCAGAGTACTTGTAGTATCACCCACAACCTGGAACTGTACTGACATCTACTATGACAGCGTGTCCTAAAATGAAAAAATCAACCGATGAATTTGCCACACTCACCCAAATTAAAAATATCTTGCAAATTCAAAAACTGTAAAAATAAGCTTTAGCAGATAGAAATGAAAAAGGATAACGGTTCAAGTTTCATTCCTGACATAAACGGAGGGAATGATGGAGTAGTTTACTTTGTGGTCTGAAACTTCTAGCGGGGGATGTATACCGAGTTTGGAGAAAAGGAAAGGAGAAAAAAGAGATGGGTCTGCCCCTCCGTGTCCCTGTGAATAAATCGACGGGTCAAGCATAAACCGCTCACCTGCAGACGGCACGGCCATCACGACATTTCCGTGCTGTGTTCTTGCGTACCACTAGTAACTACTGGCGCCGGGATATCATTCCATACCAGCTGAGCAGAGGTAGATACACGTGTGGTTAGTTATTCGAGGATCCCCCTTGCACATTGGAGTGTGCACCTATTTTCCGACAAAACAGGGAAACTATTTAAAGATAGAACCAGGACAGTTCGAATATAAACATATTCGAAAAAGCCGTTTACCACCACCACTTGATTTACCCACGTTTATTTCCCGGTTTAGAGGGTATCTGTTTCCCGTCGGGTTTAAGAAATGGGCCCATGTGCAGGTCTATCAGAGTTGCATTTCGTTGAGCTTATTATGTTGGCCTTGATTTAGACTATATCTACAGTATATTCAATCCTTTGAAATTCCGAAGCAAGCACCGTCAAGTAGGCAACCCTGACGACTCATTCGGAAAACTCAATAACGGCGCAACAATCAGTTTGAGCCTTCCCCACACAATATGAATCCCTTTCCAACTTCCCCAGCAGAAGACATCGACCCGGGCGCAATCCTCCAAGCACATGCTGACATACATATGCACGGTGGTCAACACGCCCATGCCTCCCCTGCTGATGGCAGCACTCCATCACGGCATGTCATTCATGATTTTCCTCTCGGCCCAAGGAAAACTATGAGCTGCCTGGGTTACACGTTTCCCATGCCGTTGAGAAGAGCTCCTGCTCCAGGTCGCACGCAATCTGTCCGCACTATTTCAGAGGTGAAAGATGCTGATACTGAGTCTGAACTAGCTGCATATCAAATACCCACATCACAAAATGACGAGATAACCCAACCTAAGCAATGGATAATTGTCGGACGAATGCTTCATGCAAGGGAATGCAATCTGGAATGGTGCAGGCGGTGCAGGCGGCACGGACCTGATCGAGAAGGGGAACGATTTAGTCCGGTAGTTGTGTTCCGTTCCACCCATCCTTCGGTCTGCCCGACACAGTTGTACCTATCAAGCTGGTGAAATTAAATGGGGCCATGGAGTACATCCGGAGTCTTCGTTGGACACCGAGAAGGGATATTATATTCCTTCCTCGATACGTTTCGCCAACAGTTTGCAAAATTCTGCTGCAGGCAATGCAATTCCGGTGCAGAATTGGATTAGGTCACGTAGGCATGGCTGACCTCATTGACGCAATACTACTCGCGCACAGGTGGGGCATGATGCTTTTATTCGAAGCATTGTGTGATTTTGTCGTGGTCAGAGGGCTCCCGCGTTCGGGTGCCCCTTTAAAGCAACTTTCCTGCGTACTTTCATGTCAAAACGTTCCAGAGAGAATGAAACGTCACTTCTGGGACAAAGTAGTACTCTTTTTCGATGATCTCTCCGAGGATGCGGGCTCAAACACCAGTCAAGAGGGCGGATCTGCCTCGCAGGAAAGAACAGGACTCATATCTAAATTCCCGGACTTATGGAAGCTAGCATTGAGGGAAAATATGATAGGAATGCTGTTGCTTCAAATTATGTTCCAATCGAAGAAGAATATTGGCCATGAGCTGTGGGACGTTTTGTTAATAGAATTAGAACCAGAAGTTGCGAACGACGGGCTCCTTGTAAGATGGATAGAGTTAGTTCCCGACTACTATGGAATTGCGATCCACAATTGCTACGTCCTCCCGCGAAATTGTTCCACGAGAGCTGTCCTTCTGTTTTTGAAAGCGAAGGAAAACAAGATTCAGGCTATTTCGATGACATAACATTTCGATCCGAAGCGTTGGAGCTTCTGAGCACCGGAGTTCCTACATTCATGCTTTTTTTGAAAGATATGGATATCCCTCTTTGTGATAAAGGACGGTCATACATCAATTAACTGCTCAAATAAACCTTTTCTGATGCTTCAGAGTTCTCTTGTACTGGAAATACTGTGAAGGGAGGTACGAGAAGGCATCGCACTTCCCTAGCAGCGCAGATCTCTATTTGTCGTGCTAATCCGGGGGGAGCCGAAGTATCTGCGAACATAGCCGATCGTATCTCTCAAATCGAAAAACTCCTTTAGTTTGATGAACACACTTTGAAGAAATACCACCCCAGGGAGAGATGCTTCAACCCTGCCACTCTTCGTAGCACTGCTATGTCAGACAAGCACAAGAAGTATCAAAGCGTTATATCTCCATCGTCCCATAGAACAATGCTTCTTATCAATCCGTTTCCTACTCTTGCAAGATGCAATCCGGATTCATTCTTTGTTGTCGCATGCCTAAAATAGGTGTAGTGGATAGCGCCATGGTTCATTTCTCCAGAGCGAGACCCTCACTACTGCATGCCGCACTATCTCTCTCCTTTTAAGCCGCATGCCTGTTGCATGCCCCCCACATACTTCTGGATAGAATGAATTCCTTCGCAATCCATTTGGCTCAACAACGCCGACCTCCAAGCCCCCTGATTTTCAGCCCCCCAAGGATCGCAGTACAAAACCCTTATTTTCACTATACCCACTACAAGGATTAGTGGGTCGTTTTATTACGAATCGTGCAATGGGTGGGACCCCTCGAAACATGCGTTCAAACCATGGTGCACAGTATTCAGTACCGTACATGGTTCAGAGTGTACAGTACTGGACAAATAACGAGGCATTTTATACCAACTTTAAACTACCTGGTATCACCGTCAGCAAGCAAGCCATGCTGGATGTGATCTTCAACGCGGCATGTCGTTGAAGGATAATGGCTCTAATTCTAAAGCATGGGCCTGCTTGATGGCTGGCCTGAGGGTTGCATTTTAGGGAGCGTAGCCCCTTCCCCACTACTGTGTCGGTATACCCTTTTTGAGTCGATTGTGGTTGTCTTGAAACCCATAGGATAGATCGGATATATCTTCCAAGAGTAAAACACCTAACCCTTTCCCCTCCTCATTATTCGCTTTGCTTTCTGATTGCATCAGATGCAAGCCCTTCAGGTTCTGAACCGCCGCATTTCTGACTAGATTCTCTATAATAGTCCCTCGCATGTTCTCGCGCATCCGGTAAAGATTCCGGAAACGGCATTTGGATACACATTAAGGGGAGAATGTCTCCATTTAGTTCAATAGCCACACGAGTGACATTACCCATGATACTGAACACGTCTAGCATACACCGGGGATAGCCGAACCGCACTTTTCAAACATTAATGAACCAAATCGATTCTCCATTCGGAGGAAAAAGAAAAAAAATCCGCAAAAGAAACCTGAAGCTGAGTTAAAAGCTAGAGGCCTTATCGCTTTAGCGGATAGAAATGAAAAAGGATAACGTTCAAGTTTCATTCCTGACATAAACGGAGGGAATGATGGAGTAGTTTACTTTGTGGTCTGAAACTTCTAGCGGGGGGATGTATACGAGTTTGGAGAAAAGGAAAGGAGAAAAAGAGATGGGTCTGCCCTCCGTGTCCCTGTGATAAATCGACGGGTCAAGCATAAACCGCTCACCTGCAGACGGCACGGCATCACGACATTTTCGTGCTGTGTTCTTGCGTACCACTAGTAACTACTGGCGCCGGGATATCATTCCATACCAGCTGAGCAGAGGTAGATACACGTGTGGTTAGTTATTCGAGGATCCCCCTTGCACATTGGAGTGTGCACCTATTTTCCGACAAAACAGGGAAACTATTTAAAGATAGAACCAGGACAGTTCGAATATAAACATATTCGAAAAAGCCGTTTACCACCACCACTTGATTTACCCACGTTTATTTCCGGTTTAGAGGGTATCTGTTTCCCGTCGGGTTTAAGAAATGGGCCCATGTGCAGTCTATCAGAGTTGCATTTTCGTTGAGCTTATTATGTTGGCCTTGATTTAGACTATATCTACAGTATATTCAATCTTGAAATTCCGAAGCAAGCACCGTCAAGTAGGCAACCCTGACGACTCATTCGGAAAACTCAATAACGGCGCAACAATCAGTTTGAGCCTTCCCACACAATATGAATCCCTTTCCAACTTCCCCAGCAGAAGACATCGACCCGGGCGCAATCCTCCAAGCACATGCTGACATACATATGCACGGTGGTCAACACGCCCATGCCTCCCCTGCTGATGGCAGCACTCCATCACGGCATGTCATTCATGATTTTCCTCTCGGCCCAAGGAAAACTATGAGCTGCCTGGGTTACACGTTTCCCATGCCGTTGAGAAGAGCTCCTGCTCCAGGTCGCACGCAATCTGTCCGCACTATTTCAGAGCAGGTGAAAGATGCTGATACTGAGTCTGAACTAGCTGCATATCAATACCCACATCACAAAATGACGAGATAACCCAACCTAAGCAATGGATAATTGTCGGACGAATGCTTCATGCAAGGAATGCAATCTGGAATGGTGCAGGCGGTGCAGGCGGCACGGACCTGATCGAGAAGGGGAACGATTTAGTCCGGTAGTTGTGTTCCGTTCCACCCATCCTTCGGTCTGCCCGACACAGTTGTACCTATCAAGCTGGTGAAATTAATGGGGCCATGGAGTACATCCGGAGTCTTCGTTGGACACCGAGAAGGGATATTATATTCCTTCCTCGATACGTTTCGCCAACAGTTTGCAAAATTCTGCTGCAGGCAATGCAATTCCGGTGCAGAATTGGATTAGGTCACGTAGGCATGGCTGACCTCATTGACGCAATACTACTCGCGCACAGGTGGGGCATGATGCTTTTATTCGAAGCATTGTGTGATTTTGTCGTGGTCAGAGGGCTCCCGCGTTCGGGTGCCCCTTTAAAGCAACTTTCCTGCGTACTTTCATGTCAAAACGTTCCAGAGAGAATGAAACGTCACTTCTGGGACAAAGTAGTACTCTTTTTCGATGATCTCTCCGAGGATGCGGGCTCAAACACCAGTCAAGAGGCGGATCTGCCTCGCAGGAAAGAACAGGACTCTATCTAAATCCCGGACTTATGGAAGCTAGCATTGAGGGAAAATATGATAGGAATACTGTTGCTTCAAATTATGTTCCAATCGAAGAAGAATATTGGCCATGAGCTGTGGGACGTTTTTGTTAATAGAATTAGAACCAGAAGTTGCGAACGACGGGCTCCTTGTAAGATGGATAGAGTTAGTTCCCGACTACTATGGAATTGCGATCCACAATTGCTACGTCCTCCGCGAAATTGTTCCACGAGAGCTGTCCTTCTGTTTTTGAAAGCGAAGGAAAACAAGATTCAGGCTATTTCGATGACATAACATTTCGATCCGAAGCGTTGGAGCTTCTGAGCACCGGAGTTCCTACATTCATGCTTTTTTGAAAGATATGGATATCCCTCTTTGTGATAAAGGACGGTCATACATCAATTAACTGCTCAAATAAACCTTTTCTGATGCTTCAGAGTTCTCTTGTACTGGAAATACTGTGAAGGGAGGTACGAGAAGGCATCGCACTTCCCCTAGCAGCGCAGATCTCTATTTGTCGTGCTAATCCGGGGGAGCCGAAGTATCTGCGAACATAGCCGATCGTATCTCTCAATCGAAAACTCCTTTAGTTTGATGAACACACTTTGAAGAAATACCACCCCAGGGAGAGATGCTTCAACCCTGCCACTCTTCGTAGCACTGCTATGTCAGACAAGCACAAGAAGTATCAAAGCGTTATATCTCCATCGTCCCATAGAACAATGCTTCTTATCAATCCGTTTCCTACTCTTGCAAGATGCAATCCGGATTCATTCTTTGTTGTCGCATGCCTAAAATAGGTGTAGTGGATAGCGCCATGGTTCATTTCTCCAGAGCGAGACCCTCACTACTGCATGCCGCACTATCTCTCTCCTTTTAAGCCGCATGCCTGTTGCATGCCCCCCCCCACATACTTCTGGATAGAATGAATTCCTTCGCAATCCATTTGGCTCAACAACGCCGACCTCCAAGCCCCCTGATTTTCAGCCCCCAAGGATCGCAGTACAAAACCCTTATTTTCACTATACCCACTACAAGGATTAGTGGGTCGTTTTATTACGAATCGTGCAATGGGTGGGACCCCTCGAAACATGCGTTCAAACCATGGTGCACAGTATTCAGTACCGTACATGGTTCAGAGTGTACAGTACTGGACAAATAACGAGGCATTTTATACCAACTTTAAACTACCTGGTATCACCGTCAGCAAGCAAGCCATGCTGGATGTGATCTTCAACGCGGCATGTCGTTGAAGGATAATGGCTCTAATTCTAAAGCATGGGCCTGCTTGATGGCTGGCCTGAGGGTTGCATTTTAGGGAGCGTAGCCCCTTCCCCACTACTGTGTCGGTATACCCTTTTTGAGTCGATTGTGGTTGTCTTGAAACCCATAGGATAGATCGGATATATCTTCCAAGAGTAAAACACCTAACCCTTTCCCCTCCTCATTATTCGCTTTGCTTTCTGATTGCATCAGATGCAAGCCCTTCAGGTTCTGAACCGCCGCATTTCTGACTAGATTCTCTATAATAGTCCCTCGCATGTTCTCGCGCATCCGGTAAAGATTCCGGAAACGGCATTTGGATACACATTAAGGGAGAATGTCTCCATTTAGTTCAATAGCCACACGAGGACATTACCCATGATACTGAACACGTCTAGCATACACCGGGGGATAGCCGAACCGCAACTTTTCAAACATTAATGAACCAAATCGATTCTCCATTCGGAGGGAAAAAGAAAAAAAATCCCGCAAAAGAAACCTGAAGCTGAGTTAAAAGCTAGAGGCCTTATCGCTTTAGCGGATAGAAATGAAAAAGGATAACGGTTCAAGTTTCATTCCTGACATAAACGGAGGGAATGATGCCGCACTATCTCTCTCCTTTTAAGCCGCATGCCTGTTGCATGCCCCCTGATAGGGGTAAATCGGCGGGGAAGAGACCTCAGAAACCAATTACCCTGAGAAGGAGGTGTTGCGAGCGACAAAAGTGCTGCCGTGGTATTGTTGAACGAACAAAAGGATGTATATAGAAGAGAGTTGAGGAAGCTACAAGCAAGTATAAAAGGGGCAGGGTCTACCACTGACGCTCTGCGACTAGAGTAAGAGAAAGTTTTCTTGGGTCTGAAGTTGACTCTCAACTTCCTACTACTCGGACTTGGCTTGAAGTTGTCTGCCAACTTGCTTGACCTCTCCATGAGGAAGCAGTTTACTCAGCTTATATAGACTTTTGGCTACCCCTAAAGTCCGAACAAAACTACAGAAGATACCAAGAAATGCATAAAAATACTTTGTGTGGACAATATACTCTAAGCAAAAGATACTTAAGAAACTAACAATTAATTTGGCCCTCTTATTTCCCATTCTCTAAATCAGATCCAAACAACTCCTCTAAAAATCCATGCTGTCCAAGCAGTCCCCACAAATATATGCGAATGGCTCACAACTCTCTATTTCCCCTGGGAGATATCTAGACTACTAAAGATATCTCCATCCGGTTCCATCGTGGGCACAACTTGATCCATACTCTCTATTCCAGGCCCACCAGTCCAACACTTTCCATGCCCCTGTTCCCTCATCCTCCTCCTCCTCCCCCTCCTCATCCTCTTCCTCCTCTTCTCTCTTCCTCCTCCTCATCCTCTTCCTCCTCTCCCTTTCCTCTCTCATCCTCCTCATCTTCCTCCTCCTCATCTTCCTGAGCCTCGTACACTAGCTCAGGGCTAACCATTCCTCGAAGGACTCCCCGCTCTCCTCCTCGACCTTGTCAGCCTCTCCCGGCTTACCTCCCTCGCTTCTTCTTCTATGAAGAGGCGGCGCACGAACTCGATATTTGCTTCTTTGTTTGCCGCCGGATGTAGTCGTCGGCATCGTTGGCCCGTAGGCGGCGAGACGAAGGCCATTGATGGAACGGGAAGGGCGGTTTTTGGAAATAGGGACAGAGGGGCGAAGGTGCTCATTGTGATAGACGTTGGGAACGGGAGGCAATGTAGGGTTTTGGGTGTGTGGGGGAGAGGGGTGATGAGTAAAATGATCGGGCATTTGAAACTTAGAATAAAGGGGTTAAATAGGCTCCCGGGGCAGAGTCTATAGATTAGGAATAGGTAAAATAAATCTGCAAGGATTTTGCAATAGTGCATTTGCGCCTTTCTTCTAAAAAAAGGCGAATTTGGAGAAGGAGGTAAGCTAAAAGGGAAAAGGGACTTGATTCGGGGTCGATTCAGAGGGTTAAACACAGTATAAAAAATATCTAGATAAAAGGGAAGTAAATTTGGAAATGACGGTTGGAGAAGTTTGGGGCAGGATCGTTGTAGGTTGCTGGATTACACGAGGGGAGGACCATTTCTGTATAACGTGAAGGGAGGACCATTTCCTGTATTAAATGAGGGGAGGACCATTTTTTGTATTACAACCCCCCACATACTTCTGGATAGAATGAATTCCTTCGCAATCCATTTGCTCAACAACGCCGACCTCCAAGCCCCCCTGATTTTCAGCCCCCAAGGATCGCAGTACAAAACCCTTATTTTCGTTATACCCACTACAGGATTAGTGGGTCGTTTTATTACGAATCGTGCAATGGGTGGGACCCCTCGAAACATGCGTTCAAACCATGGTGCACAGTATTCAGTACCGTACATGGTTCAGAGTGTACAGTACTGGACAAATAACGAGGCATTTTATACCAACTTTAAACTACCTGGTATCACCGTCAGCAAGCAAGCCATGCTGGATGTGATCTTCAACGCGGCATGTCGTTGAAGGATAATGGCTCTAATTCTAAAGCATGGGCCTGCTTGATGGCTGGCCTGAGGGTTGCATTTTAGGGAGCGTAGCCCCTTCCCCACTACTGTGTCGGTATACCCTTTTTGAGTCGATTGTGGTTGTCTTGAAACCCATAGGATAGATCGGAATATCTTCCAAGAGTAAAACACCTAACCCTTTCCCCTCCTCATTATTCGCTTTGCTTTCTGATTGCATCAGATGCAAGCCCTTCAGGTTCTGAACCGCCGCATTTCTGACTAGATTCTCTATAATAGTCCCTCGCATGTTCTCGCGCATCCGGTAAAGATTCCGGAAACGGCATTTGGATACACATTAAGGGAGAATGTCTCCATTTAGTTCAATAGCCACACGAGTGACATTACCCATGATACTGAACACGTCTAGCATACACCGGGGATAGCCGAACCGCACTTTTCAAAAACATTAAGAACCAAATCGATTCTCCATTCGGAGGGAAAAAGAAAAAAAATCCCGCAAAGAAACCTGAAGCTGAGTTAAAAGCTAGAGGCCTTATCGCTTTAGCGGATAGAAATGAAAAGGATAACGGTTCAAGTTTCATTCCTGACATAAACGGAGGAATGATCCGCACTATCTCTCTCCTTTTAAGCCGCATGACTGTTGCATGCCCCCTGATAGGGTAAATCGGCGGGGGAAGAGATCCTCAGAACCAATTACCCTGAGAAGGAGGTGTTGCGAGCGACAAAAGTGCTGCCGTGGTATTGTTGAACGAACAAAAGGGAGTGTATATAGAAGAGAGTTGAGGAAGCTACAAGCAAGTATAAAGGGGCAGGGTCTACCACTGACGCTCTGCGACTAGAGTAAGAGAAAAGTTTTCTTGGGTCTGAAGTTGACTCTCACTTCCTACTACTCGGGACTTGGCTTGAAGTTTGTCTGCCAACTTGCTTGACCTCTCCATGAGGAAGCAGTTTACTCAGCTTATATAGACTTTTGGCTACCCCTAAAGTCCGAACAAAACTACAGAAGATACCAAGAAATGCATAAAAATACTTTGTGTGGACAATATACTCTAAGCAAAAGATACTTAAGAAACTAACAATTAATTTGGCCCTCTTATTTCCCATTCTCTAAATCAGATCCAAACAACTCCTCTAAAATATCCATGCTGTCCAAGCAGTCCCCACAAATATATGCGAATGGCTCACAACTCTCTATTTCCCCCTGGGAGATATCTAGACTACTAAAGATATCTCCATCCGGTTCCATCGTGGGCACAACTTGATCCATACTCTCTATTCCAGGCCCCACCAGTCCAACACTTTCCATGCCCCCTGTTCCTCATCCTCCTCCCTCTCCTCCTCCTCATCCTCTTCCTCTCTTCCTCTTCTCCTCCTCCTCACATCCTCTTCCTCCTCTTCCCTCTCTCCTCCTCCCATCCTCCTCATCTTCCTCCTCCTCATCTTCCTGAGCCTCGTACACTAGCTCAAGGGCTAACCATTCCTCGAAGGACTCCCCGCTCTCCTCCTCGACCTTGTCAGCCTCTCCCGGGCTTACCTCCCTCGCTTCTTCTTCTATGAAGAGGCGGCGCACGAACTCGATGATTTGCTTCTTTGTTTGCCGCCGGATGTAGTCGTCGGCATCGGTTGGCCCGTAGGCGGCGAGACGAAGGCCATTGATGGAACGGGAAGGGCGGTTTTTGGAAATAGGGACAGAGGGCGAAGGTTGCTCATTGTGATAGACGTTGGGGAACGGGAGGCAATGTAGGGTGTTTTGGGTGTGTGGGGGGAGAGGGGTGATGAGTAAAAATGATCGGGGGCATTTGAAACTTAGAATAAAGGGGTTTAAATAGGCTCCCGGGCAGAGTCTATAGATTAGGAATAGGTAAAATAAATCTGCAAGGGATTTTGCAATAGTGCATTTGCGCCTTTCTTCTAAAAAAAGGCGAATTTGGAGAAGGAGGTAAGCTAAAAGGGAAAAGGGACTTGATTCGGGGTCGATTCAGAGGGTTAAACACAGTATAAAAATATCTAGATAAAAGGGAAGTAAATTTGGAAATGACGGTTGGAGAAGTTTGGGGCAGGATCGTTGTAGGTTGCTGGATTACACGAGGGGAGGACCATTTCCTGTATAACGTGAAGGAGGACCATTTCCTGTATTAAATGAGGAGCATTTTTTGTATTACAACCCCCCCACATACTTCTGGATAGAATGAATTCCTTCGCAATCCATTTGGCTCAACAACGCCGACCTCCAAGCCCCCCTGATTTTCAGCCCCCCAAGGATCGCAGTACAAAACCCTTATTTTCACTATACCCACTACAAGGATTAGTGGGTCGTTTTATTACGAATCGTGCAATGGGTGGGACCCCTCGAAACATGCGTTCAAACCATGTGCACAGTATTCAGTACCGTACATGGTTCAGAGTGTACAGTATGGACAAATAACGAGGCATTTTATACCAACTTTAAACTACCTGGTATCACCGTCAGCAAGCAAGCCATGCTGGATGTGATCTTCAACGCGGCATGTCGTTGAAGGATAATGGCTCTAATTCTAAAGCATGGGCCTGCTTGATGGCTGGCCTGAGGGTTGCATTTTAGGGAGCGTAGCCCCTTCCCCACTACTGTGTCGGTATACCCTTTTTGAGTCGATTGTGGTTGTCTTGAAACCCATAGGATAGATCGGATATATCTTCCAAGAGTAAAACACCTAACCCTTTCCCCTCCTCATTATTCGCTTTGCTTTCTGATTGCATCAGATGCAAGCCCTTCAGGTTCTGAACCGCCGCATTTCTGACTAGATTCTCTATAATAGTCCCTCGCATGTTCTCGCGCATCCGGTAAAGATTCCGGAAACGGCATTTGGATACACATTAAGGGAGAAATGTCTCCATTTAGTTCAATAGCCACACGAGTGACATTACCCATGATACTGAACACGTCTAGCATACACCGGGGATAGCCGAACCGCACTTTTCAAAATTAATGAACCAAATCGATTCTCCATTCGGAGGGAAAAAGAAAAAAAATCCCGCAAAAGAAACCTGAAGCTGAGTTAAAAGCTAGAGGCCTTATCGCTTTAGCGGATAGAAATGAAAAAGGATAACGGTTCAAGTTTCATTCCTGACATAAACGGAGGGAATGATGCCGCACTATCTCTCTCCTTTTAAGCCGCATGACTGTTGCATGCCCCCTGATAGGGGTAAATCGGCGGGGGAAGAGATCCTCAGAACCAATTACCCTGAGAAGGAGGTGTTGCGAGCGACAAAAGTGCTGCCGTGGTATTGTTGAACGAACAAAAGGGAGTGTATATAGAAGAGAGTTGAGGAAGCTACAAGCAAGTATAAAAGGGCAGGGTCTACCACTGACGCTCTGCGACTAGAGTAAGAGAAAGTTTTCTTGGGTCTGAAGTTGACTCTCAACTTCCTACTACTCGGGACTTGGCTTGAAGTTGTCTGCCAACTTGCTTGACCTCTCCATGAGGAAGCAGTTTACTCAGCTTATATAGACTTTTGGCTACCCCTAAAGTCCGAACAAAACTACAGAAGATACCAAGAAATGCATAAAAATACTTTGTGTGGACAATATACTCTAAGCAAAAGATACTTAAGAAACTAACAATTAATTTGGCCCTCTTATTTCCCATTCTCTAAATCAGATCCAAACAACTCCTCTAAAATATCCATGCTGTCCAAGCAGTCCCCACAAATATATGCGAATGGCTCACAACTCTCTATTTCCCCCTGGGAGATATCTAGACTACTAAAGATATCTCCATCCGGTTCCATCGTGGGCACAACTTGATCCATACTCTCTATTCCAGGCCCCACCAGTCCAACACTTTCCATGCCCCCTGTTCCCCATCCTCCTCCTCCTCCTCCTCCTCATCCTCTTCCTCCTCTTCCTCTCTTCCTCCTCCTCATCCTCTCCTCCTCTTCCTCCTCTTCCTCCTCCTCATCCTCCTCATCTTCCTCCCCTCATCTTCCTGAGCCTCGTACACTAGCTCAAGGGCTAACCATTCCTCGAAGGACTCCCCGCTCTCCTCCGACCTTGTCAGCCTCTCCCGGGCTTACCTCCCTCGCTTCTTCTTCTATGAAGAGGCGGCGCACGAACTCGATGATTTGCTTCTTTGTTTGCCGCCGGATGTAGTCGTCGGCATCGGTTGGCCCGTAGGCGGCGAGACGAAGGCCATTGATGGAACGGGAAGGGCGGTTTTTGGAAATAGGGACAGAGGGGCGAAGGTTGCTCATTGTGATAGACGTTGGGGAACGGGAGGCAATGTAGGGTGTTTTGGGTGTGTGGGGGGAGAGGGGTGATGAGTAAAATGATCGGGGGCATTTGAAACTTAGAATAAAGGGGTTTAAATAGGCTCCCGGGGCAGAGTCTATAGATTAGGAATAGGTAAAATAAATCTGCAAGGGATTTTGCAATAGTGCATTTGCGCCTTTCTTCTAAAAAAAGGCGAATTTGGAGAAGGAGGTAAGCTAAAAGGGAAAAGGGACTTGATTCGGGGTCGATTCAGAGGGTTAAACACAGTATAAAAATATCTAGATAAAAGGGAAGTAAATTTGGAAATGACGGTTGGAGAAGTTTGGGGCAGGATCGTTGTAGGTTGCTGGATTACACGAGGGGAGGACCATTTCCTGTATAACGTGAAGGGAGGACCATTTCCTGTATTAAATGAGGGGAGGACCATTTTTTGTATTACAACCCCCCCACATACTTCTGGATAGAATGAATTCCTTCGCAATCCATTTGGCTCAACAACGCCGACCTCCAAGCCCCCCTGATTTTCAGCCCCCCAAGGATCGCAGTACAAAACCCTTATTTTCACTATACCACTACAAGGATTAGTGGGTCGTTTATTACGAATCGTGCAATGGGTGGGACCCCTCGAAACATGCGTTCAAACCATGGTGCACAGTATTCAGTACCGTACATGGTTCAGAGTGTACAGTACT
This sequence comes from Kappaphycus alvarezii, assembly GCA_002205965.3. NCBI lineage: Eukaryota > Rhodophyta > Florideophyceae > Gigartinales > Solieriaceae > Kappaphycus > Kappaphycus alvarezii. Next base: position 724,963 of record NADL03000466.1, read on the forward strand.
GGACAAATAACGAGGCATTTTATACCAACTTTAAACTACCTGGTATCACCGTCAGCAAGCAAGCCATGCTGGATGTGATCTTCAACGCGGCATGTCGTTGAAGGATAATGGCTCTAATTCTAAAGCATGGGCCTGCTTGATGGCTGGCCTGAGGGTTGCATTTTAGGGAGCGTAGCCCCTTCCCCACTACTGTGTCGGTATACCCTTTTTGAGTCGATTGTGGTTGTCTTGAAACCCATAGGATAGATCGGATATATCTTCCAAGAGTAAAACACCTAACCCTTTCCCCTCCTCATTATTCGCTTTGCTTTCTGATTGCATCAGATGCAAGCCCTTCAGGTTCTGAACCGCCGCATTTCTGACTAGATTCTCTATAATAGTCCCTCGCATGTTCTCGCGCATCCGGTAAAGATTCCGGAAACGGCATTTGGATACACATTAAGGGGAGAATGTCTCCATTTAGTTCAATAGCCACACGAGTGACATTACCCATGATACTGAACACGTCTAGCATACACCGGGGGATAGCCGAACCGCACTTTTCAAACATTAATGAACCAAATCGATTCTCCATTCGGAGGGAAAAAGAAAAAAAATCCCGCAAAAGAAACCTGAAGCTGAGTTAAAAGCTAGAGGCCTTATCGCTTTAGCGGATAGAAATGAAAAAGGATAACGGTTCAAGTTTCATTCCTGACATAAACGGAGGGAATGATGCCGCACTATCTCTCTCCTTTTAAGCCGCATGACTGTTGCATGCCCCTGATAGGGGTAAATCGGCGGGGAAGAGATCCTCAGAACCAATTACCCTGAGAAGGAGGTGTTGCGAGCGACAAAAGTGCTGCCGTGGTATTGTTGAACGAACAAAAGGGAGTGTATATAGAAGAGAGTTGAGGAAGCTACAAGCAAGTATAAAAGGGGCAGGGTCTACCACTGACGCTCTGCGACTAGAGTAAGAGAAAGTTTTCTTGGGTCTGAAGTTGACTCTCAACTTCCTACTACTCGGGACTTGGCTTGAAGTTGTCTGCCAACTTGCTTGACCTCTCCATGAGGAAGCAGTTTACTCAGCTTATATAGACTTTTGGCTACCCCTAAAGTCCGAACAAAACTACAGAAGATACCAAGAAATGCATAAAAATACTTTGTGTGGACAATATACTCTAAGCAAAAGATACTTAAGAAACTAACAATTAATTTGGCCCTCTTATTTCCCATTCTCTAAATCAGATCCAAACAACTCCTCTAAAATATCCATGCTGTCCAAGCAGTCCCCACAAATATATGCGAATGGCTCACAACTCTCTATTTCCCCCTGGGAGATATCTAGACTACTAAAGATATCTCCATCCGGTTCCATCGTGGGCACAACTTGATCCATACTCTCTATTCCAGGCCCCACCAGTCCAACACTTTCCATGCCCCCTGTCCTCATCCTCCTCCTCCTCTCCTCCTCCTCATCCTCTTCCTCCTCTTCCTCTTCTTCCTCCTCCTCATCCTCTTCCTCCTCTTCCTCCTCTCCTCCTCCTCATCCTCCTCATCTTCCTCCTCCTCATCTTCCTGAGCCTCGTACACTAGCTCAAGGGCTAACCATTCCTCGAAGGACTCCCCGCTCTCCTCCTCGACCTTGTCAGCCTCTCCCGGGCTTACCTCCCTCGCTTCTTCTTCTATGAAGAGGCGGCGCACGAACTCGATGATTTGCTTCTTGTTGCCGCCGGATGTAGTCGTCGGCATCGGTTGGCCCGTAGGCGGCGAGACGAAGGCCATTGATGGAACGGGAAGGGCGGTTTTTGGAAATAGGGACAGAGGGGCGAAGGTTGCTCATTGTGATAGACGTTGGGAACGGGAGGCAATGTAGGTGTTTGGGTGTGTGGGGGAGAGAGGGTGATGAGTAAAATGATCGGGGGCATTTGAAACTTAGAATAAAGGGGTTTAAATAGGCTCCCGGGGCAGAGTCTATAGATTAGGAATAGGTAAAATAAATCTGCAAGGGATTTTGCAATAGTGCATTTGCGCCTTTCTTCTAAAAAAAGGCGATTTGGAGAAGGAGGTAAGCTAAAAGGGAAAAGGGACTTGATTCGGGGTCGATTCAGAGGGTTAAACACAGTATAAAAATATCTAGATAAAAGGAAGTAAATTTGGAAATGACGGTTGGAGAAGTTTGGGGCAGGATCGTTGTAGGTTGCTGGATACACGAGGGGAGGACCATTTCCTGTATAACGTGAAGGGAGGACCATTTCCTGTATTAAATGAGGGGAGGACCATTTTTTGTATTACAACCCCCCCACATACTTCTGGATAGAATGAATTCCTTCGCAATCCATTTGGCTCAACAACGCCGACCTCCAAGCCCCCCTGATTTTCAGCCCCCCAAGGATCGCAGTACAAAACCCTTATTTTCACTATACCCACTACAAGGATTAGTGGGTCGTTTTATTACGAATCGTGCAATGGGTGGGACCCCTCGAAACATGCGTTCAAACCATGGTGCACAGTATTCAGTACCGTACATGGTTCAGAGTGTACAGTACTGGACAAATAACGAGGCATTTTATACCAACTTTAAACTACCTGGTATCACCGTCAGCAAGCAAGCCATGCTGGATGTGATCTTCAACGCGGCATGTCGTTGAAGGATAATGGCTCTAATTCTAAAGCATGGGCCTGCTTGATGGCTGGCCTGAGGGTTGCATTTTAGGGAGCGTAGCCCCTTCCCCACTACTGTGTCGGTATACCCTTTTTGAGTCGATTGTGGTTGTCTTGAAACCCATAGGATAGATCGGATATATCTTCCAAGAGTAAAACACCTAACCCTTTCCCCTCCTCATTATTCGCTTTGCTTTCTGATTGCATCAGATGCAAGCCCTTCAGGTTCTGAACCGCCGCATTTCTGACTAGATTCTCTATAATAGTCCCTCGCATGTTCTCGCGCATCCGGTAAAGATTCCGGAAACGGCATTTGGATACACATTAAGGGGAGAATGTCTCCATTTAGTTCAATAGCCACACGAGTGACATTACCCATGATACTGAACACGTCTAGCATACACCGGGGGATAGCCGAACCGCACTTTTCAAACATTAATGAACCAAATCGATTCTCCATTCGGAGGGAAAAAGAAAAAAATCCCGCAAAAGAAACCTGAAGCTGAGTTAAAAGCTAGAGGCCTTATCGCTTTAGCGGATAGAAATGAAAAAGGATAACGGTTCAAGTTTCATTCCTGACATAAACGGAGGAATGATGGAGTAGTTTACTTTGTGGTCTGAAACTTCTAGCGGGGGGATGTATACCGAGTTTGGAGAAAAGGAAAGGAGAAAAAAGAGATGGGTCTGCCCTCCGTGTCCCTGTGAATAAATCGACGGGTCAAGCATAAACCGCTCACCTGCAGACGGCACGGCCATCACGACATTTCCGTGCTGTGTTCTTGCGTACCACTAGTAACTACTGGCGCCGGGATATCATTCCATACCAGCTGAGCAGAGGTAGATACACGTGTGGTTAGTTATTCGAGGATCCCCCTTGCACATTGGAGTGTGCACCTATTTTCCGACAAAACAGGGAAACTATTTAAAGATAGAACCAGGACAGTTCGAATATAAACATATTCGAAAAAGCCGTTTACCACCACCACTTGATTTACCCACGTTTATTTCCCGGTTTAGAGGGTATCTGTTTCCCGTCGGGTTTAAGAAATGGGCCCATGTGCAGTCTATCAGAGTTGCATTTTCGTTGAGCTTATTATGTTGGCCTTGATTTAGACTATATCTACAGTATATTCAATCTTTGAAATTCCGAAGCAAGCACCGTCAAGTAGGCAACCCTGACGACTCATTCGGAAAACTCAATAACGGCGCAACAATCAGTTTGAGCCTTCCCCACACAATATGAATCCCTTTCCAACTTCCCCAGCAGAAGACATCGACCCGGGCGCAATCCTCCAAGCACATGCTGACATACATATGCACGGTGGTCAACACGCCCATGCCTCCCCTGCTGATGGCAGCACTCCATCACGGCATGTCATTCATGATTTTCCTCTCGGCCCAAGGAAAACTATGAGCTGCCTGGGTTACACGTTTCCCATGCCGTTGAGAAGAGCTCCTGCTCCAGGTCGCACGCAATCTGTCCGCACTATTTCAGAGCAGGTGAAAGATGCTGATACTGAGTCTGAACTAGCTGCATATCAAATACCCACATCACAAAATGACGAGATAACCCAACCTAAGCAATGGATAATTGTCGGACGAATGCTTCATGCAAGGGAATGCAATCTGGAATGGTGCAGGCGGTGCAGGCGGCACGGACCTGATCGAGAAGGGGAACGATTTAGTCCGGTAGTTGTGTTCCGGTTCCACCCATCCTTCGGTCTGCCCGACACAGTTGTACCTATCAAGCTGGTGAAATTAAATGGGGCCATGGAGTACATCCGGAGTCTTCGTTGGACACCGAGAAGGGATATTATATTCCTTCCTCGATACGTTTCGCCAACAGTTTGCAAAATTCTGCTGCAGGCAATGCAATTCCGGTGCAGAATTGGATTAGGTCACGTAGGCATGGCTGACCTCATTGACGCAATACTACTCGCGCACAGGTGGGGCATGATGCTTTTATTCGAAGCATTGTGTGATTTTGTCGTGGTCAGAGGGCTCCCGCGTTCGGGTGCCCTTTAAAGCAACTTTCCTGCGTACTTTCATGTCAAAACGTTCCAAGAGAATGAAACGTCACTTCTGGGACAAAGTAGTACTCTTTTTCGATGATCTCTCCGAGGATGCGGGCTCAAACACCAGTCAAGAGGGCGGATCTGCCTCGCAGGAAAGAACAGGACTCATATCTAAATTCCCGGACTTATGGAAGCTAGCATTGAGGGAAAATATGATAGGAATGCTGTTGCTTCAAATTATGTTCCAATCGAAGAAGAATATTGGCCATGAGCTGTGGGACGTTTTGTTAATAGAATTAGAACCAGAAGTTGCGAACGACGGGCTCCTTGTAAGATGGATAGAGTTAGTTCCCGACTACTATGGAATTGCGATCCACAATTGCTACGTCCTCCCGCGAAATTGTTCCACGAGAGCTGTCCTTCTGTTTTTGAAAGCGAAGGAAAACAAGATTCAGGCTATTTCGATGACATAACATTTCGATCCGAAGCGTTGGAGCTTCTGAGCACCGGAGTTCCTACATTCATGCTTTTTTTGAAAGATATGGATATCCCTCTTTGTGATAAAGGACGGTCATACATCAATTAACTGCTCAAATAAACCTTTTCTGATGCTTCAGAGTTCTCTTGTACTGGAAATACTGTGAAGGGAGGTACGAGAAGGCATCGCACTTCCCCTAGCAGCGCAGATCTCTATTTGTCGTGCTAATCCGGGGGGAGCCGAAGTATCTGCGAACATAGCCGATCGTATCTCTCAAATCGAAAAACTCCTTTAGTTTGATGAACACACTTTGAAGAAATACCACCCCAGGGAGAGATGCTTCAACCCTGCCACTCTTCGTAGCACTGCTATGTCAGACAAGCACAAGAAGTATCAAAGCGTTATATCTCCATCGTCCCATAGAACAATGCTTCTTATCAATCCGTTTCCTACTCTTGCAAGATGCAATCCGGATTCATTCTTTGTTGTCGCATGCCTAAAATAGGTGTAGTGGATAGCGCCATGGTTCATTTCTCCAGAGCGAGACCCTCACTACTGCATGCCGCACTATCTCTCTCCTTTTAAGCCGCATGCCTGTTGCATGCCCCCCCACATACTTCTGGATAGAATGAATTCCTTCGCAATCCATTTGGCTCAACAACGCCGACCTCCAAGCCCCCTGATTTTCAGCCCCCCAAGGATCGCAGTACAAAACCCTTATTTTCACTATACCCACTACAAGGATTAGTGGGTCGTTTTATTACGAATCGTGCAATGGGTGGGACCCCTCGAAACATGCGTTCAAACCATGGTGCACAGTATTCAGTACCGTACATGGTTCAGAGTGTACAGTACTGGACAAATAACGAGGCATTTTATACCAACTTTAAACTACCTGGTATCACCGTCAGCAAGCAAGCCATGCTGGATGTGATCTTCAACGCGGCATGTCGTTGAAGGATAATGGCTCTAATTCTAAAGCATGGGCCTGCTTGATGGCTGGCCTGAGGGTTGCATTTTAGGGAGCGTAGCCCCTTCCCCACTACTGTGTCGGTATACCCTTTTTGAGTCGATTGTGGTTGTCTTGAAACCCATAGGATAGATCGGATATATCTTCCAAGAGTAAAACACCTAACCCTTTCCCCTCCTCATTATTCGCTTTGCTTTCTGATTGCATCAGATGCAAGCCCTTCAGGTTCTGAACCGCCGCATTTCTGACTAGATTCTCTATAATAGTCCCTCGCATGTTCTCGCGCATCCGGTAAAGATTCCGGAAACGGCATTTGGATACACATTAAGGGGAGAATGTCTCCATTTAGTTCAATAGCCACACGAGTGACATTACCCATGATACTGAACACGTCTAGCATACACCGGGGGATAGCCGAACCGCACTTTTCAAACATTAATGAACCAAATCGATTCTCCATTCGGAGGGAAAAAGAAAAAAAATCCCGCAAAAGAAACCTGAAGCTGAGTTAAAAGCTAGAGGCCTTATCGCTTTAGCGGATAGAAATGAAAAAGGATAACGGTTCAAGTTTCATTCCTGACATAAACGGAGGGAATGATGGAGTAGTTTACTTTGTGGTCTGAAACTTCTAGCGGGGGGATGTATACCGAGTTTGGAGAAAAGGAAAGGAGAAAAAAGAGATGGGTCTGCCCCTCCGTGTCCCTGTGAATAAATCGACGGGTCAAGCATAAACCGCTCACCTGCAGACGGCACGGCCATCACGACATTTCCGTGCTGTGTTCTTGCGTACCACTAGTAACTACTGGCGCCGGGATATCATTCCATACCAGCTGAGCAGAGGTAGATACACGTGTGGTTAGTTATTCGAGGATCCCCCTTGCACATTGGAGTGTGCACCTATTTTCCGACAAAACAGGGAAACTATTTAAAGATAGAACCAGGACAGTTCGAATATAAACATATTCGAAAAAGCCGTTTACCACCACCACTTGATTTACCCACGTTTATTTCCCGGTTTAGAGGGTATCTGTTTCCCGTCGGGTTTAAGAAATGGGCCCATGTGCAGTCTATCAGAGTTGCATTTTCGTTGAGCTTATTATGTTGGCCTTGATTTAGACTATATCTACAGTATATTCAATCTTTGAAATTCCGAAGCAAGCACCGTCAAGTAGGCAACCCTGACGACTCATTCGGAAAACTCAATAACGGCGCAACAATCAGTTTGAGCCTTCCCCACACAATATGAATCCCTTTCCAACTTCCCCAGCAGAAGACATCGACCCGGGCGCAATCCTCCAAGCACATGCTGACATACATATGCACGGTGGTCAACACGCCCATGCCTCCCCTGCTGATGGCAGCACTCCATCACGGCATGTCATTCATGATTTTCCTCTCGGCCCAAGGAAAACTATGAGCTGCCTGGGTTACACGTTTCCCATGCCGTTGAGAAGAGCTCCTGCTCCAGGTCGCACGCAATCTGTCCGCACTATTTCAGAGCAGGTGAAAGATGCTGATACTGAGTCTGAACTAGCTGCATATCAAATACCCACATCACAAAATGACGAGATAACCCAACCTAAGCAATGGATAATTGTCGGACGAATGCTTCATGCAAGGGAATGCAATCTGGAATGGTGCAGGCGGTGCAGGCGGCACGGACCTGATCGAGAAGGGGAACGATTTAGTCCGGTAGTTGTGTTCCGATTCCACCCATCCTTCGGTCTGCCCGACACAGTTGTACCTATCAAGCTGGTGAAATTAAATGGGGCCATGGAGTACATCCGGAGTCTTCGTTGGACACCGAGAAGGGATATTATATTCCTTCCTCGATACGTTTCGCCAACAGTTTGCAAAATTCTGCTGCAGGCAATGCAATTCCGGTGCAGAATTGGATTAGGTCACGTAGGCATGGCTGACCTCATTGACGCAATACTACTCGCGCACAGGTGGGGCATGATGCTTTTATTCGAAGCATTGTGTGATTTTGTCGTGGTCAGAGGGCTCCCGCGTTCGGGTGCCCCTTTAAAGCAACTTTCCTGCGTACTTTCATGTCAAAACGTTCCAGAGAGAATGAAACGTCACTTCTGGGACAAAGTAGTACTCTTTTTCGATGATCTCTCCGAGGATGCGGGCTCAAACACCAGTCAAGAGGGCGGATCTGCCTCGCAGGAAAGAACAGGACTCATATCTAAATTCCCGGACTTATGGAAGCTAGCATTGAGGGAAAATATGATAGGAATGCTGTTGCTTCAAATTATGTTCCAATCGAAGAAGAATATTGGCCATGAGCTGTGGGACGTTTTGTTAATAGAATTAGAACCAGAAGTTGCGAACGACGGGCTCCTTGTAAGATGGATAGAGTTAGTTCCCGACTACTATGGAATTGCGATCCACAATTGCTACGTCCTCCCGCGAAATTGTTCCACGAGAGCTGTCCTTCTGTTTTTGAAAGCGAAGGAAAACAAGATTCAGGCTATTTCGATGACATAACATTTCGATCCGAAGCGTTGGAGCTTCTGAGCACCGGAGTTCCTACATTCATGCTTTTTTTGAAAGATATGGATATCCCTCTTTGTGATAAAGGACGGTCATACATCAATTAACTGCTCAAATAAACCTTTTCTGATGCTTCAGAGTTCTCTTGTACTGGAAATACTGTGAAGGGAGGTACGAGAAGGCATCGCACTTCCCCTAGCAGCGCAGATCTCTATTTGTCGTGCTAATCCGGGGGAGCCGAAGTATCTGCGAACATAGCCGATCGTATCTCTCAAATCGAAAAACTCCTTTAGTTTGATGAACACACTTTGAAGAAATACCACCCCAGGGAGAGATGCTTCAACCCTGCCACTCTTCGTAGCACTGCTATGTCAGACAAGCACAAGAAGTATCAAAGCGTTATATCTCCATCGTCCCATAGAACAATGCTTCTTATCAATCCGTTTCCTACTCTTGCAAGATGCAATCCGGATTCATTCTTTGTTGTCGCATGCCTAAAATAGGTGTAGTGGATAGCGCCATGGTTCATTTCTCCAGAGCGAGACCCTCACTACTGCATGCCGCACTATCTCTCTCCTTTTAAGCCGCATGCCTGTTGCATGCCCCCCCACATACTTCTGGATAGAATGAATTCCTTCGCAATCCATTTGGCTCAACAACGCCGACCTCCAAGCCCCCTGATTTTCAGCCCCCCAAGGATCGCAGTACAAAACCCTTATTTTCACTATACCCACTACAAGGATTAGTGGGTCGTTTTATTACGAATCGTGCAATGGGTGGGACCCCTCGAAACATGCGTTCAAACCATGGTGCACAGTATTCAGTACCGTACATGGTTCAGAGTGTACAGTACTGGACAAATAACGAGGCATTTTATACCAACTTTAAACTACCTGGTATCACCGTCAGCAAGCAAGCCATGCTGGATGTGATCTTCAACGCGGCATGTCGTTGAAGGATAATGGCTCTAATTCTAAAGCATGGGCCTGCTTGATGGCTGGCCTGAGGGTTGCATTTTAGGGAGCGTAGCCCCTTCCCCACTACTGTGTCGGTATACCCTTTTTGAGTCGATTGTGGTTGTCTTGAAACCCATAGGATAGATCGGATATATCTTCCAAGAGTAAAACACCTAACCCTTCCCCCTCCTCATTATTCGCTTTGCTTTCTGATTGCATCAGATGCAAGCCCTTCAGGTTCTGAACCGCCGCATTTCTGACTAGATTCTCTATAATAGTCCCTCGCATGTTCTCGCGCATCCGGTAAAGATTCCGGAAACGGCATTTGGATACACATTAAGGGAGAATGTCTCCATTTAGTTCAATAGCCACACGAGTGACATTACCCATGATACTGAACACGTCTAGCATACACCGGGGGATAGCCGAACCGCACTTTTCAAACATTAATGAACCAAATCGATTCTCCATTCGGAGGGAAAAAAAAAAAAATCCCGCAAAAGAAACCTGAAGCTGAGTTAAAAGCTAGAGGCCTTATCGCTTTAGCGGATAGAAATGAAAAAGGATAACGGTTCAAGTTTCATTCCTGACATAAACGGAGGGAATGATGGAGTAGTTTACTTTGTGGTCTGAAACTTCTAGCGGGGGGATGTATACCGAGTTTGGAGAAAAGGAAAGGAGAAAAAAGAGATGGGTCTGCCCCCGTGTCCCTGTGAATAAATCGACGGGTCAAGCATAAACCGCTCACCTGCAGACGGCACGGCCATCACGACATTTCCGTGCTGTGTTCTTGCGTACCACTAGTAACTACTGGCGCCGGGATATCATTCCATACCAGCTGAGCAGAGGTAGATACACGTGTGGTTAGTTATTCGAGGATCCCCCTTGCACATTGGAGTGTGCACCTATTTTCCGACAAAACAGGGAAACTATTTAAAGATAGAACCAGGACAGTTCGAATATAAACATATTCGAAAAAGCCGTTTACCACCACCACTTGATTTACCCACGTTTATTTCCCGGTTTAGAGGGTATCTGTTTCCCGTCGGGTTTAAGAAATGGGCCCATGTGCAGTCTATCAGAGTTGCATTTTCGTTGAGCTTATTATGTTGGCCTTGATTTAGACTATATCTACAGTATATTCAATCTTTGAAATTCCGAAGCAAGCACCGTCAAGTAGGCAACCCTGACGACTCATTCGGAAAACTCAATAACGGCGCAACAATCAGTTTGAGCCTTCCCACACAATATGAATCCCTTTCCAACTTCCCCAGCAGAAGACATCGACCCGGGCGCAATCCTCCAAGCACATGCTGACATACATATGCACGGTGGTCAACACGCCCATGCCTCCCCTGCTGATGGCAGCACTCCATCACGGCATGTCATTCATGATTTCCTCTCGGCCCAAGGAAAACTATGAGCTGCCTGGGTTACACGTTTCCCATGCCGTTGAGAAGAGCTCCTGCTCCAGGTCGCACGCAATCTGTCCGCACTATTTCAGAGCAGGTGAAAGATGCTGATACTGAGTCTGAACTAGCTGCATATCAAATACCCACATCACAAAATGACGAGATAACCCAACCTAAGCAATGGATAATTGTCGGACGAATGCTTCATGCAAGGGAATGCAATCTGGAATGGTGCAGGCGGTGCAGGCGGCACGGACCTGATCGAGAAGGGGAACGATTTAGTCCGGTAGTTGTGTTCCGATTCCACCCATCCTTCGGTCTGCCCGACACAGTTGTACCTATCAAGCTGGTGAAATTAAATGGGGCCATGGAGTACATCCGGAGTCTTCGTTGGACACCGAGAAGGGATATTATATTCCTTCCTCGATACGTTTCGCCAACAGTTTGCAAAATTCTGCTGCAGGCAATGCAATTCCGGTGCAGAATTGGATTAGGTCACGTAGGCATGGCTGACCTCATTGACGCAATACTACTCGCGCACAGGTGGGGCATGATGCTTTTATTCGAAGCATTGTGTGATTTTGTCGTGGTCAGAGGGCTCCCGCGTTCGGGTGCCCCTTTAAAGCAACTTTCCTGCGTACTTTCATGTCAAAACGTTCCAGATGAAACGTCACTTCTGGGACAAAGTAGTACTCTTTTTCGATGATCTCTCCGAGGATGCGGGCTCAAACACCAGTCAAGAGGGCGGATCTGCCTCGCAGGAAAGAACAGGACTCATATCTAAATTCCCGGACTTATGGAAGCTAGCATTGAGGGAAAATATGATAGGAATGCTGTTGCTTCAAATTATGTTCCAATCGAAGAAGAATATTGGCCATGAGCTGTGGGACGTTTTTGTTAATAGAATTAGAACCAGAAGTTGCGAACGACGGGCTCCTTGTAAGATGGATAGAGTTAGTTCCCGACTACTATGGAATTGCGATCCACAATTGCTACGTCCTCCCGCGAAATTGTTCCACGAGAGCTGTCCTTCTGTTTTTGAAAGCGAAGGAAAACAAGATTCAGGCTATTTCGATGACATAACATTTCGATCCGAAGCGTTGGAGCTTCTGAGCACCGGAGTTCCTACATTCATGCTTTTTTTGAAAGATATGGATATCCCTCTTTGTGATAAAGGACGGTCATACATCAATTAACTGCTCAAATAAACCTTTTCTGATGCTTCAGAGTTCTCTTGTACTGGAAATACTGTGAAGGGAGGTACGAGAAGGCATCGCACTTCCCCTAGCAGCGCAGATCTCTATTTGTCGTGCTAATCCGGGGGGAGCCGAAGTATCTGCGAACATAGCCGATCGTATCTCTCAAATCGAAAAACTCCTTTAGTTTGATGCACACTTTGAAGAAATACCACCCCAGGGAGAGATGCTTCAACCCTGCCACTCTTCGTAGCACTGCTATGTCAGACAAGCACAAGAAGTATCAAAGCGTTATATCTCCATCGTCCCATAGAACAATGCTTCTTATCAATCCGTTTCCTACTCTTGCAAGATGCAATCCGGATTCATTCTTTGTTGTCGCATGCCTAAAATAGGTGTAGTGGATAGCGCCATGGTTCATTTCTCCAGAGCGAGACCCTCACTACTGCATGCCGCACTATCTCTCTCCTTTTAAGCCGCATGCCTGTTGCATGCCCCCCCACATACTTCTGGATAGAATGAATTCCTTCGCAATCCATTTGGCTCAACAACGCCGACCTCCAAGCCCCCCTGATTTTCAGCCCCCCAAGGATCGCAGTACAAAACCCTTATTTTCACTATACCCACTACAAGGATTAGTGGGTCGTTTTATTACGAATCGTGCAATGGGTGGGACCCCTCGAAACATGCGTTCAAACATGGTGCACAGTATTCAGTACCGTACATGGTTCAGAGTGTACAGTACTGGACAAATAACGAGGCATTTTATACCAACTTTAAACTACCTGGTATCACCGTCAGCAAGCAAGCCATGCTGGATGTGATCTTCAACGCGGCATGTCGTTGAAGGATAATGGCTCTAATTCAAAGCATGGGCCTGCTTGATGGCTGGCCTGAGGGTTGCATTTTAGGGAGCGTAGCCCCTTCCCCACTACTGTGTCGGTATACCCTTTTTGAGTCGATTGTGGTTGTCTTGAAACCCATAGGATAGATCGGATATATCTTCCAAGAGTAAAACACCTAACCCTTCCCCCTCCTCATTATTCGCTTTGCTTTCTGATTGCATCAGATGCAAGCCCTTCAGGTTCTGAACCGCCGCATTTCTGACTAGATTCTCTATAATAGTCCCTCGCATGTTCTCGCGCATCCGGTAAAGATTCCGGAAACGGCATTTGGATACACATTAAGGGGAGAATGTCTCCATTTAGTTCAATAGCCACACGAGTGACATTACCCATGATACTGAACACGTCTAGCATACACCGGGGATAGCCGAACCGCACTTTTCAAACATTAATGAACCAAATCGATTCTCCATTCGGAGGGAAAAAGAAAAAAAATCCCGCAAAAGAAACCTGAAGCTGAGTTAAAAGCTAGAGGCCTTATCGCTTTAGCGGATAGAAATGAAAAAGGATAACGGTTCAAGTTTCATTCCTGACATAAACGGAGGGAATGATGGAGTAGTTTACTTTGTGGTCTGAAACTTCTAGCGGGGGGATGTATACCGAGTTTGGAGAAAAGGAAAGGAGAAAAAAGAGATGGGTCTGCCCCTCCGTGTCCCTGTGAATAAATCGACGGGTCAAGCATAAACCGCTCACCTGCAGACGGCACGGCCATCACGACATTTCCGTGCTGTGTTCTTGCGTACCACTAGTAACTACTGGCGCCGGGATATCATTCCATACCAGCTGAGCAGAGGTAGATACACGTGTGGTTAGTTATTCGAGGATCCCCCTTGCACATTGGAGTGTGCACCTATTTTCCGACAAAACAGGGAAACTATTTAAAGATAGAACCAGGACAGTTCGAATATAAACATATTCGAAAAAGCCGTTTACACCACCACTTGATTTACCCACGTTTATTTCCCGGTTTAGAGGGTATCTGTTTCCCGTCGGGTTTAAGAAATGGGCCCATGTGCAGTCTATCAGAGTTGCATTTCGTTGAGCTTATTATGTTGGCCTTGATTTAGACTATATCTACAGTATATTCAATCTTTGAAATTCCGAAGCAAGCACCGTCAAGTAGGCAACCCTGACGACTCATTCGGAAAACTCAATAACGGCGCAACAATCAGTTTGAGCCTTCCCCACACAATATGAATCCCTTTCCAACTTCCCCAGCAGAAGACATCGACCCGGGCGCAATCCTCCAAGCACATGCTGACATACATATGCACGGTGGTCAACACGCCCATGCCTCCCCTGCTGATGGCAGCACTCCATCACGGCATGTCATTCATGATTTTCCTCTCGGCCCAAGGAAAACTATGAGCTGCCTGGGTTACACGTTTCCCATGCCGTTGAGAAGAGCTCCTGCTCCAGGTCGCACGCAATCTGTCCGCACTATTTCAGAGCAGGTGAAAGATGCTGATACTGAGTCTGAACTAGCTGCATATCAAATACCCACATCACAAAATGACGAGATAACCCAACCTAAGCAATGGATAATTGTCGGACGAATGCTTCATGCAAGGGAATGCAATCTGGAATGGTGCAGGCGGTGCAGGCGGCACGGACCTGATCGAGAAGGGGAACGATTTAGTCCGGTAGTTGTGTTCCGGTTCCACCCATCCTTCGGTCTGCCCGACACAGTTGTACCTATCAAGCTGGTGAAATTAAATGGGGCCATGGAGTACATCCGGAGTCTTCGTTGGACACCGAGAAGGGATATTATATTCCTTCCTCGATACGTTTCGCCAACAGTTTGCAAAATTCTGCTGCAGGCAATGCAATTCCGGTGCAGAATTGGATTAGGTCACGTAGGCATGGCTGACCTCATTGACGCAATACTACTCGCGCACAGGTGGGGCATGATGCTTTTATTCGAAGCATTGTGTGATTTTGTCGTGGTCAGAGGGCTCCCGCGTTCGGGTGCCCCTTTAAAGCAACTTTCCTGCGTACTTTCATGTCAAAACGTTCCAGAGAGAATGAAACGTCACTTCTGGGACAAAGTAGTACTCTTTTTCGATGATCTCTCCGAGGATGCGGGCTCAAACACCAGTCAAGAGGGCGGATCTGCCTCGCAGGAAAGAACAGGACTCATATCTAAATTCCCGGACTTATGGTAGCATTGAGGGAAAATATGATAGGAATGCTGTTGCTTCAAATTATGTTCCAATCGAAGAAGAATATTGGCCATGAGCTGTGGGACGTTTTGTTAATAGAATTAGAACCAGAAGTTGCGAACGACGGGCTCCTTGTAAGATGGATAGAGTTAGTTCCCGACTACTATGGAATTGCGATCCACAATTGCTACGTCCTCCCGCGAAATTGTTCCACGAGAGCTGTCCTTCTGTTTTTGAAAGCGAAGGAAAACAAGATTCAGGCTATTTCGATGACATAACATTTCGATCCGAAGCGTTGGAGCTTCTGAGCACCGGAGTTCCTACATTCATGCTTTTTTTGAAAGATATGGATATCCCTCTTTGTGATAAAGGACGGTCATACATCAATTAACTGCTCAAATAAACCTTTTCTGATGCTTCAGAGTTCTCTTGTACTGGAAATACTGTGAAGGGAGGTACGAGAAGGCATCGCACTTCCCCTAGCAGCGCAGATCTCTATTTGTCGTGCTAATCCGGGGGAGCCGAAGTATCTGCGAACATAGCCGATCGTATCTCTCAAATCGAAAAACTCCTTTAGTTTGATGAACACACTTTGAAGAAATACCACCCCAGGGAGAGATGCTTCAACCCTGCCACTCTTCGTAGCACTGCTATGTCAGACAAGCACAAGAAGTATCAAAGCGTTATATCTCCATCGTCCCATAGAACAATGCTTCTTATCAATCCGTTTCCTACTCTTGCAAGATGCAATCCGGATTCATTCTTTGTTGTCGCATGCCTAAAATAGGTGTAGTGGATAGCGCCATGGTTCATTTCTCCAGAGCGAGACCCTCACTACTGCATGCCGCACTATCTCTCTCCTTTTAAGCCGCATGCCTGTTGCATGCCCCCCCATACTTCTGGATAGAATGAATTCCTTCGCAATCCATTTGGCTCAACAACGCCGACCTCCAAGCCCCCCTGATTTTCAGCCCCCCAAGGATCGCAGTACAAAACCCTTATTTTCACTATACCCACTACAAGGATTAGTGGGTCGTTTTATTACGAATCGTGCAATGGGTGGGACCCCTCGAAACATGCGTTCAAACCATGGTGCACAGTATTCAGTACCGTACATGGTTCAGAGTGTACAGTACTGGACAAATAACGAGGCATTTTATACCAACTTTAAACTACCTGGTATCACCGTCAGCAAGCAAGCCATGCTGGATGTGATCTTCAACGCGGCATGTCGTTGAAGGATAATGGCTCTAATTCTAAAGCATGGGCCTGCTTGATGGCTGGCCTGAGGGTTGCATTTTAGGGAGCGTAGCCCCTTCCCCACTACTGTGTCGGTATACCCTTTTTGAGTCGATTGTGGTTGTCTTGAAACCCATAGGATAGATCGGATATATCTTCCAAGAGTAAAACACCTAACCCTTTCCCCTCCTCATTATTCGCTTTGCTTTCTGATTGCATCAGATGCAAGCCCTTCAGGTTCTGAACCGCCGCATTTCTGACTAGATTCTCTATAATAGTCCCTCGCATGTTCTCGCGCATCCGGTAAAGATTCCGGAAACGGCATTTGGATACACATTAAGGGGAGAATGTCTCCATTTAGTTCAATAGCCACACGAGTGACATTACCCATGATACTGAACACGTCTAGCATACACCGGGGGATAGCCGAACCGCACTTTTCAAACATTAATGAACCAAATCGATTCTCCATTCGGAGGGAAAAAGAAAAAAAATCCCGCAAAAGAAACCTGAAGCTGAGTTAAAAGCTAGAGGCCTTATCGCTTTAGCGGATAGAAATGAAAAAGGATAACGGTTCAAGTTTCATTCCTGACATAAACGGAGGGAATGATGGAGTAGT
Organism: Kappaphycus alvarezii; assembly: GCA_002205965.3. Lineage (NCBI taxonomy): Eukaryota > Rhodophyta > Florideophyceae > Gigartinales > Solieriaceae > Kappaphycus > Kappaphycus alvarezii. The sequence goes on from NADL03000466.1 coordinate 742,054, forward strand.
TTACTTTGTGGTCTGAAACTTCTAGCGGGGGGATGTATACCGAGTTTGGAGAAAAGGAAAGGAGAAAAAAGAGATGGGTCTGCCCCTCCGTGTCCCTGTGAATAAATCGACGGGTCAAGCATAAACCGCTCACCTGCAGACGGCACGGCCATCACGACATTTCCGTGCTGTGTTCTTGCGTACCACTAGTAACTACTGGCGCCGGGATATCATTCCATACCAGCTGAGCAGAGGTAGATACACGTGTGGTTAGTTATTCGAGGATCCCCCTTGCACATTGGAGTGTGCACCTATTTTCCGACAAAACAGGGAAACTATTTAAAGATAGAACCAGGACAGTTCGAATATAAACATATTCGAAAAAGCCGTTTACCACCACCACTTGATTTACCCACGTTTATTTCCCGGTTTAGAGGGTATCTGTTTCCCGTCGGGTTTAAGAAATGGGCCCATGTGCAGTCTATCAGAGTTGCATTTTCGTTGAGCTTATTATGTTGGCCTTGATTTAGACTATATCTACAGTATATTCAATCTTTGAAATTCCGAAGCAAGCACCGTCAAGTAGGCAACCCTGACGACTCATTCGGAAAACTCAATAACGGCGCAACAATCAGTTTGAGCCTTCCCCACACAATATGAATCCCTTTCCAACTTCCCCAGCAGAAGACATCGACCCGGGCGCAATCCTCCAAGCACATGCTGACATACATATGCACGGTGGTCAACACGCCCATGCCTCCCCTGCTGATGGCAGCACTCCATCACGGCATGTCATTCATGATTTTCCTCTCGGCCCAAGGAAAACTATGAGCTGCCTGGGTTACACGTTTCCCATGCCGTTGAGAAGAGCTCCTGCTCCAGGTCGCACGCAATCTGTCCGCACTATTTCAGAGCAGGTGAAAGATGCTGATACTGAGTCTGAACTAGCTGCATATCAAATACCCACATCACAAAATGACGAGATAACCCAACCTAAGCAATGGATAATTGTCGGACGAATGCTTCATGCAAGGGAATGCAATCTGGAATGGTGCAGGCGGTGCAGGCGGCACGGACCTGATCGAGAAGGGGAACGATTTAGTCCGGTAGTTGTGTTCCGGTTCCACCCATCCTTCGGTCTGCCCGACACAGTTGTACCTATCAAGCTGGTGAAATTAAATGGGGCCATGGAGTACATCCGGAGTCTTCGTTGGACACCGAGAAGGGATATTATATTCCTTCCTCGATACGTTTCGCCAACAGTTTGCAAAATTCTGCTGCAGGCAATGCAATTCCGGTGCAGAATTGGATTAGGTCACGTAGGCATGGCTGACCTCATTGACGCAATACTACTCGCGCACAGGTGGGGCATGATGCTTTTATTCGAAGCATTGTGTGATTTTGTCGTGGTCAGAGGGCTCCCGCGTTCGGGTGCCCCTTTAAAGCAACTTTCCTGCGTACTTTCATGTCAAAACGTTCCAGAGAGAATGAAACGTCACTTCTGGGACAAAGTAGTACTCTTTTTCGATGATCTCTCCGAGGATGCGGGCTCAAACACCAGTCAAGAGGGCGGATCTGCCTCGCAGGAAAGAACAGGACTCATATCTAAATTCCCGGACTTATGGAAGCTAGCATTGAGGGAAAATATGATAGGAATGCTGTTGCTTCAAATTATGTTCCAATCGAAGAAGAATATTGGCCATGAGCTGTGGGACGTTTTGTTAATAGAATTAGAACCAGAAGTTGCGAACGACGGGCTCCTTGTAAGATGGATAGAGTTAGTTCCCGACTACTATGGAATTGCGATCCACAATTGCTACGTCCTCCCGCGAAATTGTTCCACGAGAGCTGTCCTTCTGTTTTGAAAGCGAAGGAAAACAAGATTCAGGCTATTTCGATGACATAACATTTCGATCCGAAGCGTTGGAGCTTCTGAGCACCGGAGTTCCTACATTCATGCTTTTTTTGAAAGATATGGATATCCCTCTTTGTGATAAAGGACGGTCATACATCAATTAACTGCTCAAATAAACCTTTTCTGATGCTTCAGAGTTCTCTTGTACTGGAAATACTGTGAAGGGAGGTACGAGAAGGCATCGCACTTCCCCTAGCAGCGCAGATCTCTATTTGTCGTGCTAATCCGGGGGAGCCGAAGTATCTGCGAACATAGCCGATCGTATCTCTCAAATCGAAAAACTCCTTTAGTTTGATGAACACACTTTGAAGAAATACCACCCCAGGGAGAGATGCTTCAACCCTGCCACTCTTCGTAGCACTGCTATGTCAGACAAGCACAAGAAGTATCAAAGCGTTATATCTCCATCGTCCCATAGAACAATGCTTCTTATCAATCCGTTTCCTACTCTTGCAAGATGCAATCCGGATTCATTCTTTGTTGTCGCATGCCTAAAATAGGTGTAGTGGATAGCGCCATGGTTCATTTCTCCAGAGCGAGACCCTCACTACTGCATGCCGCACTATCTCTCTCCTTTTAAGCCGCATGCCTGTTGCATGCCCCCCCCACATACTTCTGGATAGAATGAATTCCTTCGCAATCCATTTGGCTCAACAACGCCGACCTCCAAGCCCCCCTGATTTTCAGCCCCCCAAGGATCGCAGTACAAAACCCTTATTTTCACTATACCCACGACAAGGATTAGTGGGTCGTTTTATTACGAATCGTGCAATTGGTGGTAAACCATGGGATAGATCGGATATATCTTCCAACATTTAAAACACCCAAACCTTTACCCTATGTGGAACAGCTGTCGGAGCAAAGACACCGAACGGTGTGTGGAAGGATGAAGACTTCTCTGATACGGGTTCAACCATGAACTATCAGAAGCTGTGCAAAAATATAGCAGGAAGAAAAATATAGCAACGATCAGTTTGGCCAACATTGCGTCTTGGTGAGGCATTGGCCATTGATTTTTCTTTGTCTTCAAATGTACGAGTCGGATGTCCGTAGTGAATCGGAACTGTTCAAATCCGTCCTTCGGAACGACCAGAGGTGCGCCAACTTTGACGTTGGATTACAGTATAAGTGTCCATGCCGTAAGAGCCAGTATCCATGCCGTAAGAGCTCGTAGACTTTGGCTTTGATGAAAGTGGTTTGCTTCGGAGAGTACGTTCGTTGGCGAGTCCTCACCGGGTTTGACTCCGCTTCAGACTCGATCTCTATCTGCGAGACGTCCACAGGTGGGCCATCTGAAATCTTAAAGCGAAAACTTTAGATACATTTGCGACTATATCGCATAGTTTCTCATGATAATGTGTCGGTAGATGGGTTTTCGCACGTTTCACCATTTCGTCAATCGCAAATTGAAGCTTCGCAATATTTTGCGTGCCAATTTCGACACTGTTTTACTCGGTATCATCTCCATCTTCAAGAGGAAAGCCGCAGTTCTTCATCAGGGGGCACAGTTTATCAACCGTCAGTTCGTCTTCTCGGTCGATCGACGAGTCACTTGCTTGGCAGGAGAGCACTTAAGCGCTAATTTTTCCGGTCTAAGACGTAAGATGAGGCGTTTGGAGCGACCCGTAGTCGATGGACGCAAGCCTTCCAAGGTTGTCAGCCACGAAGTAAATTAAATTGAGACCAGCTTTGATGAGCAAAGGATTTCCCAGAACCTAGGAGAACGTTAGAATATCCATCTGATATTCCCTACACCCAGCCGAACATTATTGTATCCATCTGATATGGTCCTGAGAAACAAATTGCGCAAGCGGCACTTGCACACATTCGTGTTAAGCACCTGGCTGATTTGCACTCTACCCGGACTGTTAAGGAGGCGACCGTCGACGGGCTTAAACGTGCGCAAATTGTTCCTTGTAAGCAGAAAGACTGAGTTGTCGTGAAGAAACGTGATGATCGAGCTCAAAAAAGCCAGTTGTTCTACACCCGCGGCAATGTGGGAAGTAATCACTTGACCACATAAGCTTGCCATGAAAACACCACCCTTAGACGGCGATGATCCATTTGTAACGGTCGGAAATGAAGGAGATGCCTGGTTAGGTTGTATCGAATTGGACCATCAGCTTCGATGGCAGCTCCATACTATTCACGATAGGCGAGGAAGTTTTGGATGGGCGTTCGGCTGACGCTTCTCAGCCTTGGCGCCCCAATTGGTGCGAACAGATGAGCACAACTGTCGCAGTTATCTAACATGTAGACGTCGCAGCTGCCTGCGCAGAACAGTTTAAACTGTTATGCAGTCGATGCGACAGGTAGAGAGAAAAAAAAGCGGATGTTTTAGTTAGCAGTCTGAATTTTGCGCTTTTGTGTTGAAGGGGAAGGCGCCAAGATTGGGAAAGGACCTGCGAAAGGTACTCTACCAATTGCAGAACTTAGATGGTATCTTATGACCATATGTTGATGGCAGCCTACAGTTAAGGACAACCTACGCTGGGGGAACGTTTGGATGTTTTACTCTTGGAAGATATATCCGATCTATCCATGGGTTTCCAGACAACCACAATCGACTCAAAAAGGGTATACCGACACAGTAATGGGGAAGGAACTACGCTCCCTAGAATGGTACCTTCAGGCCAGCCATCAAGCAGGCCGCATTGGACATGACGGCTGCTGCAGCGTGCCTTTGCATCAAAACCCCCCGAATCTCTCCAGTGCCCTCACAGCCACGTTCCTTGCCACGTCATTTAGCACTGCACATGCATCCGGATGCCAACCTCCAAGAGTAGAGATTGGCACATGCACGAGCCTACCTCCGGTGGAGGTCGCGATAAAGGATTGATATCTCCTCTGCATTGCATTTCGCGCTGCATTCAGAGAGGACATCGGGTTGAAGGCCTTCACTCTCCTGTTGGAGGAAGCGAGGGGATTCACGAAGGTAACATCAAAAAAGTCGGTCCCTCCGCTGCTTCCCATTGCCTGGATGTCTGGTCTCGTGCGGTGGAGACAATGGCGTGGCTCTACTACAGGATGACGAGCAGCTCTTGCCAGGCCTTTCGCGAGAGGGTTTACTTGGCGATCATGTTGGTTGATCCTGTGGCTCCATGCAAGCGGTGCATCAGATGATCGCCATGTACACCGAGTGTGTCTGGCCAATTTCTCTTCGGGCATGGCAAGCCAGGGTGAAAAAGTGGGACTTGACAGTAGTATTGAAGCCACTGATATAATGAAAATTGTAGATATTCCTTGGCATGCTGCGCTGGCTGATTTGGCATGCTGCGCTGGCCGAGTTGGCATGCTGCGCTGGCCGAGTTGGCATGCTGTGCTGGCTGAGTTGGCATGCTGCGCTGGCTGAGCTGTCACTGTACTTACAATTATATTTTTAATTATTTTAGAGGGATGCTTTGCACTGTACTGTGGCGGTGCAGATTTGGCACATAGGTACTGTATAGGTGCTACAGAATGTGAGGGTTGAAAACTCTATATAAGGGGCTGTTTGCATGAAATGGTAGGACTACTTGGGAGCCAGCATACCCGAGCGGGGCGCTCAACAAGTTAAGTCAAACACAAAGCATAAAGGAAGTTGGCAGACAACTTCAAGCCAAGTCCCGAGTAGTAGGAAGTTGAGAGTCAACTTCAGACCCAAGAAAACTTTTTTTACGCTAGTCGCAGAGCGTCGGTGGTAGACCCTGCCCCTTTTATACTTGCTTGTAGCTTCCTCAACTCTCTTCTATATACACTCCCTTTTGTTCGTTTCAACAATACCACGGCAGCACTTTTGTCGCTCGCAACACCTCCTTCTCAGGGTAATTGGTTCTGAGGATCTCTTCCCCCGCCGATTTACCCCTATCATTTGGTACTCTTGTGGAGGGGGTTGCACCCGAGGTATTCGAGTTGAGCAGTAGTAAGGAACACTTCGGGGGATTTCTTTTCGTAATCATGGATCTCAACGCTGCTCGTATAACGTTCACAGGGGGCAAGACTGAAGACGTTGAGGAGTTTCTTTACACATATGTCAACGTTGTGATGCGAGAGAAGGGCGATGAAGAGAAGGCCGCAAGTATCTTCGCCTATCTTCATGGTGACGCAAAGCACAAATATAAGTCCAAGTTTATCGACGGGTGGTCTCTTAACGGGAATGGGCGTAACTTCGGTGAGGTATGTGAGTGGCTTGTGAAAGAGTATGCTAAGGAGGTAGAACCAGATGAGATGATTCGTACCGCCATAGAGGCCCGGCTCAACTTCGACGATTTGTTAAGCTCATTGGTGTACTTGTGTGATCTTTATGAAAAGGCTGGGTTCAACGCCCAAGCCAAGTACGGAATGCTGCGTAAGGCGGCTATGGGGGATAAGCGGCTCTCCGATTTCCTCCTCATCAAGGGCCCTCACACTTTTGATGAACTGAAGGGTACCATAGTAGAATTTGTCAAAAATTCGGAGACGTTTCAGTCACTGAGTGAGGTACCGAGGGAAACCCGCACATCGATGTCTATCGTACATCCTGAAAAGAATTATCAAAGGCCGGCTACTAGTGCAGCGGCATTAGAATCTGTCAGGAGCGATGTCAAAAACTTGGAAGAAAGGTTGGAAACCCGATTCGATAATCGACTTGACATGATAACCTCGCAGTTGGAAAGCCTTACTCTTACCATTAAGAAGAACCAGTCTGGGGCCCCTAAGGCCGCAGAAGTCTGTTCTTACTGTCACAAGCCTGGACACTTTGCAAACAGGTGTCCTGATAATCCACATAGAAACACTCGTTGTGCAAAGTGCGGTCGATATGGGCATCATGAAAGTAACTGCTGGTCTAAAGACAACAGAAGAGCAAATTTATCGGAAGCAAGGAGTGAGTCAGGACCAGAGGTGAAAATCTTACAAAATAGAAGGGATCAAAGGTTGACGGATGCCGGTAACGTATCCATCGCTGAAGAGATTAGTCAAGTCAATGTGACAAAAAGGGATGGGGAAGGGAACATTTTATCGAAGAAACCTAGGCTAGAGTATGGAATGCTGGAGCATATCCCAGCACCTGTACCTCCTCGAACCAAGAGGTCTGATCAAGTTGTTCCAGGAGTGGGAGTCACTCCGGCCAAGAAGACGAAAAAGAGTAAGAAAGTTAAGAGTATCTCTAAGGACGTACTAGAGTATGTGAAGAGGTACAATTTGGTGGCTGAGCTTGCATCGGCCCCAACTGGGATAACGTTTGGTCAACTTTTGAGGGGCGACGCAGAGGATGCGAGAAAAGAACTCAAAAAAATTATCAGGTCTAATAAGTCCGCTAAGGGTAAGAAACTGTTTCTTCAATCGGCCTCGACAGCACCAAGACGTCTTAAGCTGGTACCAGTCAAAGTATTGGGTATGAAAACCCAAGCTCTCTTCGATTCGGGTGCTGTTCCAAACCTCATTTCAGAAACTTTGGTGACAGATCTAGGTCTCGAAATTACTCCAACGACTCGAAAAATAACTGTAGCGGATGGAACCGTCTCAAAATGCATGGGCACTGTTGACAAGGTTTCCGTGTTCTTTGGGGACTCTAAAGTTGATGTAGACTTTCTTGTCATGCCGGATCTCCCTTTCGATGCAATCATTGGCTGCCCTACATGGAAAGACTAGGACATGCATTGACTTGGGCAACCAAATGGTTTCAGTTAATATTGACGGCAGAACCGTGAAGATGCCCCTGGATTTCGACAAAAGCACGCATCCTGAAGATTTAAAAGAAACGGACAGTGAAGATTTCACTTCTAGCTATGACAGCGAAGATTCGGAACCAACTAACACTTTCGGAAGTGGAAAAGGGTACCCTCGGGGGTAATGAACATGGCATGGGACGATTATGATTCCGGGTTTGAAACAGATGACGACTGGATTCTAGGATAAGTTTGAAACCCGAATGTGTTTCTTTTTGCGATGATATCGAATCAAAGGACAGAATTCGGAGCATGAAAGAAGATTACCTTTGCAAAGAAAATAAGAATACGGCGAATTCCATATATGAAGATGTGAGCACGACGGAAGAGGTCCTTCAAAATATTGAGGTTGAGGATCAAGAAGAAAAAGGGCGCCAAATGGCAGAAATCCAAGGAAAAGTGCAGCACCTTCCCGCCCCCGCCTCACTGAAAATATCCGACATGTTAACATCTTCCGAAGTAATTGCATGGAGCGTTTCAGATTTAAGACAAGCAAGTGTACCGGTTACTCACTCGTTCGAACTTACCGACACTCAACCGATTTACCACAAGCCTAGACGTCAACCGCCAAAATATGACCAATTTATCTCAGAAAATGTTACAAGTATGCTGAAAAATGATATTATTCGACCAGTTTCATCCCCATGGTCGTTTCCAGTTGTGGTCGCACCAAAGAAGGATGGAAAGCTGCGTTTTTGCGTCGATTACCGACAACTGAACCAGAGAATGATACCCGATCGATTTCCGATTCCGAACATGGAGGAGATCCTCGAGGACCTGAAGGACGGGAGATATTTCACCTCAATTGACCTTTACACTGGCTATTGGCAGATTCCATTGGATGAAAAATGTAAGGAAAAAACAACCTTTACCAGCAAAGCCGGTACGTTCAGGTTCGAAGTGATGCCTTTTGGTCTCATGAATGCACCAGCTACATTCCAAAGAATGATGAACGAGGTTTTGAAAGGACTTCCATTCGCAAGAGTCTATATCGATGATGTCGTCATATTCTCAGAAACATTGGATCAGCACATCTCGCACGTCAAGACAGTTGTGGAGAGGATATCGGAGTATAGCTTGAAAATTAAGTTGAGCAAATGCTTCTTTGCGAAAACTTCTATCCAATTACTCGGTCATATCGTCGACCAAGAGGGAATTAGAGTGGATCCAGAGAAAACGAAAAAAATAAAGTTGGCACCAAGGCCCGCTTCAAAGACGGAGGTCCGAAGCTTCTTAGGACTGGCCTCATATTACAGAAGATTTATCAAAGATTTCGCCAAGACTGCAGCACCGTTACATGCCAGCACTACGAAGAACGGAAAATTTTACTGGAACAAGGAAATGGAAACTGCATTTAGGAGCTTAAAGATAAGCTATGTGTCCCCCCAGTTCTCATGTACCCAGATTTCAAGAGACCATTCGTTGTGGAGACAGATGCCTCAGAACGGTCTTTGGGTGCCGTTTTGTCCCAAAAAGATGAAAACGGAAGACTACACCCTGTTCAATTCGCAAGCCGAACTCTGAATGACGCGGAAAAGAGATACTCAGTCTGCGAGAAAGAAGCGCTAGCTGTCGTCTTCGCGCTGAAAAAGTTTCGCGTATACCTTTTATCACTCGAGAAATTTGTCTTGATAACTGATCACCAGGCACTTAAAACAGCATTCCAAAAGAAGGATGTACATCACCGCTTGGCCCGATGGCTCGACATTTTCGCAGAATATCGGTTTGAAATTGTGTATAGACCCGGACGCAATAATCAGCCTGCCGATTACCTATCCCGCTTGAGGGACGCACTGATTCCAAATGAAAAAGCTTCGGAGGACATCGTCGGAGTCGCCGAGTGCAGTTGCCGAACGATAAAGAGTACGAAGCTAATATTCACGGCTGATCAAATTCCCGTGGACTAGAAATGAGAAAGGTTGATCTTGAACACAGAATTGGTACGCAGGAATCAAAATGCTTTTACACTGTGGAATAGGAAACTCTTCGATTTCACAAAAGCCGGTCCCCGAGTGGCCCCTTTGAAAGAAAGAATGAAGATCTTGAGGACTTTCCATGATGAATTTAGGGCATTGGGATCTCGAACAAACAACCAAAAGTTCATTACGGCGAGATTCTGGTGGCCCAGTATCCCTAAGGACGTCTATTATTTCGTGAAAAGCTGCGGCAACTGTCAAAAATTCACTCCGATACGAAAGTATAATACAACTCTAAGCTTTCCAGTTTCCGGTCTTTTGAAACATTCTCAATTGACTTTGCCGGCCCATTCAAGGAAACATCTTCCGGAAACAAATATCTCCTTATAGCGGAAAAAATCTAATTGGATGGCCAATAGCAGTTGCATGTGAGGAGACCAATGCTGAAGTGGTCCTGAGATTCATCGAAAAAGAAATAATTGAACCGTTTGGTTTTCCAAAAAGGATAATCTCGGATAACGCCCTTTGTTTTACTGCAACTTCACTCCTCGAGTTTTGAAGGAGAAAGGGATTCAGCTGAAGACAGTTCTCGACTACGCTCTTATGTCAAACGGGAAAGCCAAAAAGATGATTGGAACTATCAAACGCGCCCTACTTTTTGGAATATTTTATTAGGTAATCAACTGAATCCCTATTCCTTTGAAAGGCCTCATGTTTTAACAATAAGGCAAATTACATTAATAGAAACAGAAAGAGAATGATGACGAGTCGGGACGTTCGTCTTGAGCGAGGGGGCGTGATATAATGAAAATTGTAGATATTCCTTGGCATGCTGCGCTGGCTGATTTGGCATGCTGCGCTGGCCGAGTTGGCATGCTGCGCTGGCCGAGTTGGCATGCTGTGCTGGCTGAGTTGGCATGCTGCGCTGGCTGAGCTGTCACTGTACTTACAATTATATTTTTAATTAATTTTAGAGGGATGCTTTGCACTGTACTGTGGCGGTGCAGATTTGGCACATAGGTACTGTATAGGTGCTACAGAATGTGAGGGTTGAAAACTCTATATAAGGGGCTGTTTGCATGAAATGGTAGGACTACTTGGGAGCCAGCATACCCAAGCGGGGCGCTCAACGAAATAAGTCAAACACAAAGCATGAATGAAGTTGGCAGACAACTTCAGGCCCAGTCCCAGATAGTTAGGAAGTTGAGAGTCAACTTCAGACCCAAGAAAACTTTTTCTTACGCTAGTCGCAGAGCGTCGGTGGTAGACCCTGCCCCTTTTATACTTGCTTGTAGCTTCCTCAACTCTCTTCTATATACAGTCCCTTTGGTTCGTTCAACAATACCACGGTAGCACTTTTGTCGCTCGCAACACCTCCTTCTCAGGGTAATTGGTTCTGAGGATCTCTTCCCCCGCCGATTTACCCCTATCAGCCACACCGAGAATTATCGAGGGTCAATGCTTGTCAGTATTCCGGGGCAAGGGGGACAATACACCCATTTCTTAGCTCCCGGGAGGGCCACAGACGCGTGAAACGCTTGCCTCCTCGAATCCCCAAGAGGAATTCGTTCTTGCACTGCTTCATGGATTTCGTCCGTCAGCGTCTTTTGGAATGGTGTTTTTTGCGAGCAAATTACACTGAAAGGGATAATCCTAGACGGCAGGCAAGAGGTCGACCACCTCTGATGGGGGTCTGCAGCTGCTTCGTATGTTCCCAGCTCCTTAATAGGCGTCGGGAGCAAGGTCTTGCAAAGCTTGCTAGATGATGAGGTAGAAGCCAAGAACGCCTCAGCCGCGATGTTCTTCGCGGAGGTGAGTCCGATCCCAAGAGATGGTTTTTTTGTCCTTTGGTGTGATGGGCAGCTGGAGATCTCGGAATACTTCCGAATCCAGTTCTCCCCGTGCCAATATTCGAACACAGTCCTCCATCATCCTGTCGAACTCTTCCGCTCCTTCTCCAGTGCAAGACGGGGGCACTACCCGCAACAAATAGCCTACTTTGCAAACGCCAAAACAGTTACGCAGTAGCAGGTATGCCACTTGCCTTCCAGCTTTTCTCAAGGTCAGCAATGGTCTCGAGGAATGGTCTGAGAGATGAGACATGGTTCGTAAAGAACCATATGGTGTATTCCTTAGTACCGACGGGGGCGTTCAGGACGGAAGTACCCTCGCTGTACTCTTGCTTAATCCCGCCTGGGTAGAGACTATGTACTGACCCTGGAGGGGCTGTGGGCCACCAGACGGTACACTTCGGCAGCGACAAGTGCAGTCCTCGGCTTTCAGCATCCACGGTGCGAACTACTTCGATGGCTTTGAAGAGTTGTCCGTGGCGCCCGATAATGTACCCGTCACCGTGGTACCACAGTTGAAGTAAAAACTTTTCCAAGTCTCTGTTCTCCCATTTCTCTGACCTGAAGAGTTCTTGTATTTTGAGGATAGTAGGGTGCAGCACTATAGCGAAGAGGAGGCCTCCAAGATTGTCTCCCTGTTGGGTCCCGCAGACGATTCTTATTGTGTGACTACCTATTTACAGGAATTCGGGCTCGTTTGCATAGCAATATGAGACCCAAGGATGTAACACTGGGAATAGCTGTCTCACCTCGGTCAGAAAAGCGAGTCTACTGCACATATTAAAAGCATTCTTGAGATCGGCAATCAGTAATCCATATGGTGGGTTACTGCCGTTACTTCATGAACGACTCGTCGGATTCCGTGCACGACTGTGGCGGTACCCGACTTTGTGGCGATACCCACTTGGAGAGGTTGGAGGTAGTCTGCTGCCTTCTCGGACACTCGCTTCATTAAGCAACTACCGACTAACCTGCGCTGCGTCTCCCCAACAGAGATTGGCCTGGGCGACATGTCCTTCTTCGCCAACGGGGTAAGTGGAGCACCAGCGATCCAAGGAGCGAGAACGTCTGGTGCTTTTCAAGTTGCTAGAACATTCACAAGTCTCGTAAGAGTGATAGGGGTTAATTGTTGGAGAAGAGATACCCAGAACCAACTACCCAAGAAAGAGGTGGAGCAAGCGACAAAAGTGCTACCGTGGTATAGTTGAACGACCAAAAGGAGTGTATATAGAAGAGAGTGGAGAGGGCTACAGGCAAGTATGGAAGGTGCAGGGTCTACCACTGATGCTCTGCGACCAGCTTAGGAAAAAGTTTTCTTGGGTCTGAAGTTGACTCTAAACTTCCTACTACTCGTGACTTGACTTGAAGCTGTCTGCCAACTTGCTTGACCTCCACAAGAGGAAGCAGTTTACTCAGCATATATAGACTTTTTTGGCTAATCCTAGAGTCTCAAACAAACATACTAATTGCCATAAAATACATTCATGGGAATTGTGTGAACCAGAGAGCTATTAGAAATATTTCCTCAAGTTAAATATCTAGGTGCCATACCCATGCCAGCCACCATCGGCTAGGGGTGGGAATTAATGTGCCCATCTCATAGACTTTTCAGAGTCACTCGTAGTATCACCCAGAACCTGGAATTGTACTGAAATCTATTATGACGGCGTTTCTTAAAATAAAAAATCAACAGATGAATTTGTCACACTCATCCAAATTAAAAATATCTTACAAATTCAGAAACTGTAAAAATATCTTCCAAATTCCGATACTCTACGCAAATTAGGTCCTCTTCTAGATTTATTCCGTGTGCGAATTTGCGTCCATCAAAGAGCTGCCAAAAAGCCTGAATTCCCGATGAGGATGGACATCTTAGCAATTCCACCAGGTGGTAAGGCTTTTGACCTCAGCCTCCGGAGAGGCTCCTGGTTTAAAAGCCCTGATAGCGCCTAGAACTTCGTCTTCAGTGGTCGGTCGGAAACCGTAATTGGTAGAAGATGTTCCACTGACTAGAGTTGTTTCATCGGGGGCCTGCTGGGGGTGTTTATCGTAAGGGCATCGATTACATCAATCCGCCTAGCGAGCGCAAAGCTTGTGAAGCCTTTCCGTACGCACCTTCTTAGGCCAGTTTTGTCGCCCTTTTTATATTGACCTGTTGCTGGTCCGAAGTGGAACGAGCTCGTGCCGTGCGGTGTTTGGGCTGGTCGAGTGCTTGCGCCCATAGTGTTCTAAAGTGCCCCGCGTTCCATAAATCTATTCTTTCTCCTTTTTGTCCGTAGTAGAGTGCCACCGGTATTCACTGGAGCAGGAATCTGACGAGTGAATGTTCGTAAGCATTACTGCCGGAACAGAAATATTTTTGTGAGCGCCTGAGTTGCTCGTGAATTATCAGCAAGATAAGCGTTCACTGCATCGTCCATCGACTTGGCATACGTCTCTGCTTGACAACCGCGGAAATTGATCGGTATATGCGACATGCCTGGGGTGTGAATTGTGAAGATCTCTTTTAGAGATGGCAGAGACTATTCAGAAAGATCGGGGGTTTGAGACGCGATGTTGGGGCTCTAGTTTGAAGGTGCGGGAGATAGGTCATCTGAAACCGTTACCGGTGTAATGTAGTCGACCTCCTCCAAAGGTATGTGCTCCAGGACAACCTCATCCATGCAAGCGATTAAAAACTGTTCGCCCACCAACTTTCCGCGATTAATTACTGCTTTTTCTCTCTGAGCGGGCTGCGAATGACTATACCTCCTAACCAGACAGCTAGCCGACCGACTTCTTTATTATAGTCCGCAATGACCCTCCAGTGCCAACAAGCAGCCTCTGAACCACGGGTTCATTTAACGAGTATGCCTACACAGGTGCATATGCGTAGACCTCGATCAGGGACCTCAGTCCTTTTTTGGTAGATTGTAGCCTACCAAACGAGCAGTATACCTAAAGTAGTTAGGAGGCGCATCCCAAAAAGGAAGAACCTTTTGGGGAAACCGCCAGAACGAGGCAGAACAAATATCCGACTCCTGTAGCATATGCCAAGGAGTCGGAGACATCCTTTGAGGAACATTCAAGTTCCTTGTGCCTGCTCCCTCGCCTGCGCTCAGAGACCGTGTGCCCGCAACCGCTGTTCTGACCAACAAAGCGCTTTGACATCAAAGAGTACCAGAACGAAAGTCAGACATTATGTCGTCGTACAGTATAGTAAATACCATCCAGGCGCCAACGCTTGCGGGAGCATCACAACCAGAGCTTATAAATTTCGAGGTGGAATTTTCTGCATACACGATCCGAGTCCAAGACGTTAATTCCGGACGCCCAGCTAATCAGCGCATCAAGGCGGCATCTGTACGGCAGTGTATGAAGCCCAGGCACTTGCATACATTTTGCAAACTCGGACGAATCGAAGGCTCTGCGACGGCTGAATAGACAACCGACATGGCAGTTAAAACATGTTTTGATTCAAGCCTAGCCGCGACCACCTGTGACCAAAACGACCGACTCGAAGAGGCTTTATCAACCGTGAAGTACAAACACATGCCTCATGATCCCTCTAGAGCCGACGAAAACCTCGTATTAGAGACCATTGCCGGTTTGGACGAGCATAATGCATCGAGCATCATCACGGACAAAGACCATTGTAAGGAACTTATCGCAAAGCTGGCGCGCAAGCTGGAGCTTGCGGAGCTGAGGCAAATCTTAACCGATAAGATGCGACTTTGGAAACCAAAGCGGAAAGGAGACCTGAAGTTTTTTACGAACACTATTTCCAAACTTTCCGCACAGGTTGACCTGGTACAGTGCGCGAGTTTGAAGCTCAAGCGCAAACTTTCAAGCAAACGGGATGTCGGCGGACAGAAATCGAAGTCCGGAGAGCTGGAGAGGAAAAAAGCTTGACGGGACCACGACCGCATAATGTGAGCAAGGAGACCCCTAACAGCAACGACAGGAAAGTCAGCGAGAAGTTTGACGCTGGAGAATGGGACAAGCCATGTTTGAACACCGAGGATTATTCAGGGATACATCAGATCAGCACGTGTCCATTTACAACAACGACGAAGAAGAGATCCAAGCTCCTCGACAAGCGTTTCGGAAGGAAGCGCAACAACAGGAATACCGCGAAATCTGCGGTACTGTGTTCCGCAGCAGAGTGCGCCCCAAACGCCGACGAAGGAAGGTACAGGAAACGCTTAGACGACATCGACACTGTAGCGTTAGGCAATTCCGAGGCGGACTATTCTACTATTCCCTGCATATTGTTCGAGCACATCTCGGAAAAGAACCCCAAACTTGCGGCAGGAAACCTGGAGACTCCCATGACCCTCGATACCGCACTGAAGGCAGCCGAACAAGTACTACCGGCGACGACTTAGACAATAGTGAACCTCGATCTTACTATCCTACTGCCACAGAAGGACTAACCGTACGGATCCGTGGAGTACAGTTCTTGATTGCAGATAGCAAAATGCCCGAAGTGCTTCTCGGAAGACCTCTGCTGAGGGCAATGTATGAATGTTCGAATTTGTATTTCTATTTGTTGGCACCCGTTGAATGCTTTATTTGTATTTGCTCTGGTATTTGCAACCTTTTGAGTTTGTATTTGTATTGGTATTTGCAACCTTTGAGTTTGTATTTGTATTGGTGTATGCTTTTGTATTTATACTGTTGTTTGTTAGACAACCTCCGATGAAGTTTGACAGTTCCTCTAGCTCCAACAGATCTATACTAGCTTAAAGTATATCCTCGTTCTGTGTTTAAGATTCCCATTACATTTATTAGTTATGGGCCCAGCTCCAGGTTCTGCAACTCTAGACCTACCCAATCGTCCACGCTTCTCATGGGACTTGAAGCAAGCTCCATGGACGGATGGAAAGGAGATCAAAGTCAATATTCCAGATCAGTCAAATTGTGGGAGGCTTTTCATGATGAGTTACCTGCTAATAACAGTAACAAGATTTCTGTTAATCTTCGTGGCATTATGTTAGTATCTCAATTGTACGGAAGAGCCAAGAGTTTATGCCAGAGTATTCCTAATGACGTGCTTAAGACTGAAAAAGGTGTTCAAGCTGTTGTTGATGCCATTTACAAGCGAGATGCTTTGGCTGTCATTAGTGAAGTTTACTCTGATTTTGTTGGTGTTTTGAATACAAAACGAAATTCCAATGAGTCCTTTCGTAATTTTGAACAGCGTTTTGAGGCTCAAGTGGCTACGTTTAATTCTCATTCAGCAGAGGATTCTATGTTACCGAATTCTTTAGTGGCGTTCTTGTTGATGGCCAATGCCAATATCGATGGGAATCAAAGAATATCTATTCTTGCCGCTGCGTCTCCAAAAGACAGTACTTTGGACTCTTCGTCGTCTACATCTGACTTTCTTAAATCGCTAACCTACGATGCTGTGTCCTCGGTTGTTCGACAATGTGACAAGCCTAAGGATGCGAAGGAGAATACCATAAATTCTGCAATTTGCGCAAGTTCTGTGCGCACTTCTAGTTCTAAGAAGTCAGGGTAAGAAATCTGACGCAGGAACAGCTGGCTGACTTAAAATCAAAGTCTAAATGCCATAAATGTCACAAGAAAGGGCATTGGGCAAATGATCCAGAATGTGAATTGAATTCGAACAGCTCTTCGTCCTCTAATAATCGAAACAACTCTTCTACAGATCCAAAGAAATCTGTTTCGTTTCACATGGCTCAACTAAGTGGTTTTAATGACTCTTCTATGGATTGTATTGGACCTCTTTTAGATGATGGGGCACCATACAGTGGATTGGGAATAGAAGAATTTAAGCTCATTCAACCACATGTTCTACCTGACTGGGATGGGACTTTTGAATCTCTTCCTGACGAGATCAAAAGTCGCCCGTACTGGCAGTATGGATCAGGAAGTCATTCCAGCTCATCAAGAAAGATTATTGGCTCCGTTTTTCTTCCGGTTATGTCAGACAAAAATGTGGTTGTTAAGATTAGACACCTGCTGATCAGTGGTTCTTCGCAGTGGATTGTCGGTAGAAATGTTACACGATTTTGTAATATCATTCATATGGGCGGTAACGCTCTAGAATTTTCTACTAATGATGGAGAGGTTGATACTATATCTCTTATCGATCATGATCATCACTGTTTTGTTCCTTACAACCGATTTATGGGTGGTGTTCTAGCTTGGACTTATCCACGAGTTCAGTATTTTTTGTGCCACTGCTAAGGTCAGTAGTGAACAAGGAAATTTGCCCTGGAAGAAAAGGAAGTCCGTTGTTGACAAAGTCCACCAACATGTTTGTGGTCACTCTTCTTTTACGGACATGAAGCTACTTCTGCAAAGGAACGGTTTATGGAATAATGACGTTGAGAAATATTTATCTTCTGTTGTTGAAAAATGCGTCAAATGTTTGAAGACCGCACTGCCTCTACCAGCTCGAAAGGTTTCGTTGAGCTCTATGTCACGCAGTTTCAACGAAGTTTTTGTGTTGACCATTTTTTTAGATGAAGTTCCTGTTTTTCACGCGATGGACTCTGTTACACGATTTTCTATTGGCTGTGTTGTTCCCAACACCAAGATCTTACATGCAGTCCATGCATTTGATTCACTTTGGATTTCACAGTTTTGGAAACCTGTCAAAGTTCTCGGCGACCCTGCTTATGACTGTGAGGAGTTTAAGAATTTTCTTTCTCTTTTTGATATTCAGTTTCAAGCTCTTCCACCTCGTCGCCATAACAAGAATGTTATCGAGTCTAAACACCGAATTCTGAGAGATATCTACTTACGGGTGAAAGACTCTGATTCAACACAGGACATGCAGAGCCTAGTTCAGCAAGTATTCCGTATTTCAAATGTTCTTTATGGTAATAACAAGCTCTCCGCATATGAACTAGCCAAAGGTCACTCCTATCCTATTGATTCTATTGTCCAACCCGTACAGATTCCTGAGGATATCTTGGAAGCACACAGATGTTTACAGGCCAAAAGGAAGTTGACTCTCATTTTAAACTCTAAGTCTGTAAGTGAAAATTCCTTTCAAGTTGGTGATATGGTAGAAGTTTTTATAAGAACGCGAATCAGAAGCGGAAAATGGTCTTCAGCTCTTCCAATTCTTAGTTTTGATCATGAAAATTTCTGTCAGTCTACCCGGCAAAAAGGGAAAGACTTTTTCTGCAGCTATTGAAGATGTGCGACCGGCCATTGTTGATAACCAACTTGCTTCGTCTATCCAAGAGTCAATCGATTCTCTACAGTCTGATTTAGAATTTATTGTGAACGACATTGATAGCTCCGATGTTCGATCCGATGACGAGATTAGTCCTCGTCGGACAGAAATTGATGATGATGTGAATATCAACGAGACTGTTGTTCCTTCCGTTGGTGATAAGATTGAAGTATTCTGGCCAGATGACCAATACTACCCTGGTGTAATTGACACCATGACCCAGAAAACGACACTTTTCGTGTTGACTATCTTGATGGAGACGTTGAAACCTTGAAGCTACAAGAAGAGGATTGGAAGTTTGCTCCATCTGCTCCAATTCAGTTTCTACGAACAAGTTCATCTGTTACCTGGAACTGAGCTGTCTAGTTCCGAGAAAGACCCTGCAAAGCTATAATGATCGCTTTAATACTAAGGAATTCCTCCTTCATCTTGCTCAAGGCCTACCGGATTTTGTGGTTCAGAATGCCTACGGTACTGAAGAAACAAATTTCAAGAAGATTGTTAAAGAAGTTCATGTTTCTCAGGTACCTAGTGATGCGAATATTATCTCTAGTCACGTTCTGTATAAGGTCAAGGTTCAGGATGATGAGTCGCTGATGATGAAAGCTCGAATTGCGCCACATGGCAACAAAGACCGAGACAAGCATACGGTTAAGACGGATTCAGCAGTTTGTCTCCTCTTGGAATTAGAGTGTTGCTTTCAATATCTAGTATGTTCAAGTGGGCTTTGGTCAAGATAGACGTCAAATCTGCTTTTTTACAGACTGGAATTGCTGAACGAGATATTTACGTGGCCCCCTCGCGAATGCAAGAACAGATCCTTCTACTGGCTTCTTTTGACTGCCGCTTACGGCCTAGCCAATGCTAGTGCAAAGTGGCAAGATCACAGTGATTCCTTTTTCTATGAGTTGGGTTTTGCTCAGCTTTCGTTTGTTCCCCAAATCTTCTACATACGTTCGAATAATCAAGACTGCATTGAAGTACTTGCTACAAAGGTAGTGGATGATATTCTACTGACGGGACCTTTAGAGTATGTCCAAGATTTGGTGAAGAAGATCAATGACCGATTCAAGCTTGGAACTATTGTTTACGGTCCAGGTCAATTTTTGTATTACGGGTTGACCATTATTCAGAACGAAGATTTTTCGATTTCGATTCATGCTGAGGACAAGCTTGAAGCTTTGCAACCATATCCTCTTGATCGTTTTCGACGCCGTCAAGTTAACGAACTTTGAATCAGATCGAGCTTAATGCCTTCCGTTCGTTGAATGGCTCATTGGATGGATTGGAATTGTTGCAAGTCCGTATTGCTCTTTTTACTCAAGCTTTCTTCAACAGAAAGGTGTGAAACCAAGTGTGCAAGCTCTAATTACTCAAAGTAACTGCTTGAAGACTTTGAAAAGGTTGGTACATTCTATCGTACAAACGTCCATCTAGTTCTACTCCACAAAAGCTCTCATTCTGTTTTCTCCGATGCATCTCGTTCAAACGAGTGCGGCCAACTCGCATTTTTTGCAGGACTGTTAATTGGTGAATTTGGGAAAGATTCAATCTTTCATGCCCTACACTGGAGTTCAAACAAGTCGCGACGTCCTGTGAAATCTATTGGCGCCGCGAGATACTTGCAGCTGGTTACGCTATTGACGAAGCAAAGCTCTTGGCCGCAGCGTACTCTACTCTTCTTTACATGAAGTTGATGTTATTGTGTGTGTCGATTCCAAAGACCTTTATGATTTCTTTCTTTGTCACACTTCTGCCGAAAAAATTCGTGCCGATGTTGCTGTGATTCGATATGAGTTTGAGACCCATAACGTGAACCGCATGGTATGGATACAGGAAAAATTAATCCTGCAGATTGCTTAACAAAACGAGACAGTCCCATGGACAAAACGTTGCAGTTGATGTTGTATAGTGGCGAGTTGTGTATGGATTTTTCTCAAGCCATGATGAGGTCGTCTGAGAATTTCTTGGAAAGTTGTTCTCTAAAAGAAAGAGAGAGAATATGAATGTTCGAATTTGTATTTGTATTTGTTGGCACCCGTTTAATGTTGTACTTGTATTTTCTCTTGTATTTGCAACCGTTTGAGTTTGTATTTGTATTGTTGTATGCTTTTGTATTTATACTGTTGCTTGTTAGACAACCTCCGATGAAGTTTGACAGTTCCTCGCGCTCCAACAGATCTATAATAGCTTAAATTATATCCTCGTTCTGTGTTTAAGATTCCTATTACATTTATTGCAATGGGTTCCGATTTCAACGAACACCTCCACTGTGTAGCCACGACTATCGACGGAAAGTCAGAAGAGGAATTATGAGAGCGGAACTGTAGATTGGCGTCCGCAAACTAACGAGGCCTGAGCTACACAGACGTAGAGGAGGACCCTATCGAGCTCCCGGAATGCCTCCATGCTGGATTCGGGACCGATATCGTCGATGAAATCAACGAAGCAATCAGGTGCGCAGTAGACGAGGCCAAGGTCAACGGAATGTCCACTGCCGGACTGAAGAAGCTACGAGCCCTTTTGAAAGCGAATAGCAACGCTTTCGATATCAAGTTGAAACTCAACCACAGGCAAAGTGCGCCCCCTTTCCATCCAGCTCGCTCCAAACGCCAAGCCGCACCGTACGCCGCATCGCCGATACTCTTCCACACAAAAGGGGATTCATCAAGCACACCATTCAACAGCTGGAAAAAATCTGTGCAGTGTACAAGAACGACCAAGCAAGATGGGCATGTCCCGCATTGGCAGTTCGAAACCCGGCACGGACAAACTTCGTTTTACTGTAGACCTGCGTGGAACAAACATACGAACTCTACCACTGCAGTCAGCGATGCCATATCTGGAACCCTGTTGCAGGACTGCGAAGGAAGTAACTGGTTTCGCAAACATAGACTTCACGCAAGGTGTTGTCAAATACCGCTGGACAAGTTATAGAGGAAGTCATGTCTATTCAGACGCCGCTGGGATCTGCTCTCCATTCAAAACACTTCAGGGAGATATGGACTCTGGAGACCACTTCCAAGCTGTCACACAAGAAAACTTCGAGGGCAGAGTGCAGCGCATGTGCAATGGCTGCACGATTTCCTCTCCACGCTGAGAACGAAGACCGCTTTTATCAGACATTGCCGCATTCCTCGAAGTCTGCACAGAAGTGGGATTCAAAGTGAATCCAAAGATGTCCGTTTCTTTACGAAGAAGCGAAGTTCTGCGCAGACTCATCTCATCCGACGGTTCCAATTCGACCCGAGGAACTTCGAGGTCCTGTTGGCGATGAAAGCGCCGGAAAGGGGAGACGAGCTGCAACAACTGCTGTGCGCAGCGAATGGATGAGGACATCCATTCCAGACTACGCACGTCTGTAGAGCCGCTACACCAGCTCCTCGAAGAAGCATGTAGGAAGGCCAGGAAACGAACCAAGAAGGCACTCAGAAAAGTGCAGCCGACTGGAAAGCCGAGCACTCTCACACATTCGATCTGGTCAAGAGGCAAGTAGCCGCCGCAACGAAGCTCTCACTTCCCAAAAGGATTACAGAATCTGTTTATTTACCGATGCCTCGGAAACACACTGGGCCAGAATTCTGGCCCAATCTCCGAAGAATGAGACACAAAAATATCGAACAACAAACACATGAACCTCTGTGTGTTCTTCAGCGCGTTTCAGTGGATCCTTGTAGAGATGAAGTGTACCAGAGAAGGAAGGATTCGCGATCGTGGAGGCTATGTGCCGACAGAACTACCTCATCGTCGGAAGGAACGTTTCCATATACACCGATCACACGAATCTCTTGTACATGTACGACCCAACAGGGCATGACCCGGGCGTCGCTCGGCACTTAGCCAACAAGCTCACCTGTTGGGCCCTAAAGCTGAATGAAATTTCGTTTCTTTATCGAGCACGTCCCCGGAGAACGAAACGTCTGGGCGGATATGCTTACCAGATGGGCCGTTCAGACGAAAAGAACCGTAAACCCGAAAACAGCTGGACGCATACGAGCACTGATGTCGGCATCTATCAACCTGGAACGAATGAGGACTACGACTGGCCATCGATGGAGTACATCGCCAAATCACAGCGCAGCATCGATACGCAGCCCCCCAAACGTTTCGAAAAGACAGGCAATGTTTTAAGAATGCCGACGAGACAGGTGTGGATCCCAGACAGAGATTCCAAACTGCAGCTCTGGATTCTAATCGCGGCCGATGCAGGAAGAGAGGACACCGAGCAACAGACCCAACTTTCTACACAGTCGCAGCCCATTTTTGGTGAAAAATCTTCGAAGCCAACCGCCGAGTTTACAGGTTCGTGTTTGCATTGTATCACCACCGAGTCTGGCAAAGTAGTTCCGAGGCCACTTGGCAGCACAATGCATGCGAGCAAGCCAAACGAATTCCTGCTTTTCGACTATTGCTACATGAGCAAGGAGAAAATGGAAAGTTGTACACGCTGACCATCAAGGACGACCTTTCAGGTTACGTTTGACTCAAGGACGCGGAAAAAGCCGACTCCGAAACCACGGCAGCAGCACTAGTAGACTGATTCGCGGCATTCGGAGTCGCGAGGGCATGGATATCGGACCAAGGCAGTCATTTCAAGAACAAGCTCGTGAAAAGTCTAGCTGAAAAGCTCAAAGCAGACCATCATTTCACACTACCATACTGCCCTTGGAGGAACGGGTCAGTCGAAGTAGCCTGCCGGGAACTACTAAGAATATGCCGAGCATTACTCTCCTAGTTTCAATAACCTCAGTCCGTGTGTCCTTCAGTTCTACCACCCATCCAGTCAGCCCTAAACAACGCGCCAACAAAGAAACTCTATGGGAAATACCCGCTCACGGCGTTCACGGGACTACCGCAGGACTCTCCTCTTGCCGCAATCCTTAGAAGAAAGGATGACCAAGTTGCCGTGCACGACATCGACAAGTGCCACTCAAAGGGTCTCCTGGAAACTGAGAAATTACAGAAGGCGATGCAAGACATCCACCGTACGTGCGCCGAGAAGGGAGGTAGGAAGCGCCAAAGTGCCATCAATGCGCACAACCGACGCACCGAAATCAGGCCAACTGATTTTGGGAACGGTAACTACGTGCTCAAAGCCGTCTTGCAGAAGAAAATCCGCGCAAAGACCAGTCCCAGATGAAAGGGACCATTCCGTGTAACGGAATGCCGAGATCAGTACATCTTCGAAGTCAAGTGCCAGCTGACGGAGAAGAAGGAACTAGTACAAGGAAGAAGGCTGAAGCTTTTCCGTAATAGTGATTACGAAGTAATGAATGAGCTACAGGCTCACATAGCGTATCAACAGAACGAGGTCGTGGTTATCGAGGATTTCGAAGATATTCGAAGAAAAAAGAACAAGATTGAACTACTCGTGAAGTGGACTGAATTTGAGGAAGACGAAAGTGATTGGGTAGAGATCACTTCTCTCTGAAAAGACGTTCCCGACCTGTTACAGAAGTACCTGAAAGAAACAGAGAGATGCGGGTCGCGCCGACAGAAAAACGTAATCTCCGCCATCGACAAGAAAAAAACCAAATAGGTACATTGGCTACGGGGGACTGTTGATGGCAGCCTACGGTTAAGGACAGCCTACGCAGGTGCATATGCGTAGACCTCGATCAGGGACCTCAGTCCTTTCTTGGTAGATTGTAGCCTACTAAACGCGCAGCATACCTAAAGTAGTTGGGTGGCGCATCCCAAAAAGAAAGAACCTTTTGGGGAAACCGCCCGAACGAGGCAGAATAAATAACTGACTCCTGTAGCATACGCCAAGGAGTCGGAGGCATCCTTGGAGGAACTTCCAAGGTACTTGTGTCTGCTCCCTCGCCTGCGCTCGGACGACAGCGTGCCCACAACCGCCGTTCTGATCAACACCATATTATGCGATCATTTCCAAATTTGGAACCCATTGGAAAGGTTATGAACCGTATGCGTACATTGCATGTGGAGCCCTTGCTGCTTTCAATATCGCTGACCCAACAAATTAATTGTAGGTCGCTGAGTTGTAATAGCATGACAGTCAAGAGCACATTAGCTCTTCTATGGACTTTCTGGAGATGCGGGCCGCATGGGCCACCTTTTACTTGCTTTCATTTTGTGTTTACTAGTTTTTAGGTAATTTTTTTCGTTGCCTTCTAATGAACAATGAACTACGTCTTGCTTATTGAGCACTTCCTGCCCTTACTCATTAGTTTCAAATGAATTTGTGACATACTGAAGCTACGGTAGCAAAAAAAGGAACAAACCGTCGCGGGTTTGTATAATTACCTTAGCACTACCCTCAAGAACGCAAACAAATGATACGGAAAAAACTGACTGCAGATCCTACCTTATGCTCGCCAGGTTATCGTCAGTGATGAAAATATATTCCAATATCAACTTCTTCAAGTAAACGGCTGCAGTTATTCCGTGGTCTGATTGAATAAGAGATTGCGGACGAACTCATCCTCGCGCAATTCTGTTTCTAGTCTCACAAGCAGTGACTCAACGGGCTCATTTTTCGATAATTCTCCGCGATCTCCGGTTGCGGAACGCCCTGCGTTCGAGGGCTGCATAATGCTCCTTGTTGAGTCCCTACTTGGCCCTGTAATTTGCCGACCTTCTGCCAAGTAGTTAATCTGTCTTTTATCCCGTTGATTCTTCCCCAACGAGAACAATTGAGGAGGCCTCACTCCGTTGTATCCAGGATCAAATAGCACATCCAGCACATGGAAATTTGTGAATGGTTTCCCTTCAAGCCCCTCCTGGATAACATCATCATCCCCACACAAGTCGATTACTTCGGTTCGATTCGAAACCGGCCTGTTTCTAGATCCCAGTAATAGCTCAGGGAGCAAGTTGTGCACTGGAACCTGCCTGTATGGACTCGCTTGAACAAATGGAGCGGTATGTCCTCCGCTGCTATTGGCATTTCTCTGAAATAGTCCATTGCTGTCATTTCGTATTGCTCCTGTTTCATGAATGCTGTCCCGCGTTCCTAGACAATTCAGTCTTTGCGCAGATAAATGAACCTTTGGATTCGGTGCTGCATGCTTCAAACCCTTAGCAGCAATATCCGCGGGGTTGCCTTGATTAACTGCGAATTCATCAGTCCTGCTGGAATCGGAAAAAATGCTTTGGTGAAGGCCACGCAAATGTTCAGCAACGGATAGTTCATGAGACGTATCAATTTCTTCCTTAGGACGCTGAGGATGACCTGCAGATGTTCTCTGCGAAGTGGTCACAGGATGGGCTGATCTAAGATGATCATTAATGATTATGCGGCGAATGGCATCCTGAAAATCGTTACCATCTTGCAGAAAACTGTTTCGACCAAAACATTCCTGAGATAGGCTTTCGCTAGGATCTCTTACTGACGAACAACTTGTAGCAGGAAAAAGAAGGTCCACCTCGCCGTCACGAATCCCATTTGAATGACTAGTGTTGGCACAGATCTCCCGACCTGTTCGGTTGTAATTTGGGGTACTCCCCATTGAGTTTTGGACAGTACCGATGTCATCTGTCTTCCAGTGAGTTGCGGTAGGTGCAATGTAACTTGGTTTGTCCTGCAATGTCCCTGATTTTGCTTTCCTGAGCGGTCTGGAGGATCTCGCTCCATTTCGCTCGCAAATTCCGCGCATTGAGCTAGTTTGTGCCGATCCCGTGCTGTGATGTTTTAGTTCCATACCCAGCGAATTATTTGAAGCATTAATTTGTCGATTAACATCATCATCCGCTTCTTGCGTTATTTTTCCATTCTCATTGATACAGTAATTCATGCCTTCCGTTAGAGCACTTCGAGCTGATGCAAACCCGATAGCCTAGTAGGATAGAAGAGGGATCCCCAACAATGCTTCACGGATATGTGAAATGGCTATTTGCAAAATGCTCGTTTTAAAGATTACCCTGTACCACTCTGCGAAGGCTAGAAATGTTGATCGCTCGACAACTGAAGAATGAAAATACGTAGCGCGACGGAAAAGAATGACAAAGATGTCTCGGAAGCGCCGTAGTAGTAAGGATGATATGCGGTTGTGTACTGGAAGGCAACTAACTTGTTCAGCTGGATTACGAATCAAAATCAGCACTTTTATGAACCACAACGGATGCCAGCGTGGAAAACAAATGACGCGACCCGTCCTAGCTGGAAGCAAAATTAGTCGCCCGGCTGTAAAAAATATAGGAATAATACGTTCAAGAGTTCGCAAGGAATTTACAGGTCTCCACAACGACTTTTGTTTCTGGCATGCTGCCGCCGACTGGTACATGCTGTAGAGCAGAATCCATGTACGTTAAAGCTGTGTAAATGGGGGTTAATTTACTGTGGTAGATATGTGGGTTGGTATCCAGTAAATTTGTACCGATAAAGCTTAGTGCGCCCTGGATGTTTCAGCGCAATCGCCCCGAGAATCGTCTAAATAAATAAAATCAAATAAATATTTGCAGATATAAAATTAATAATATTTGTGTTTTGCTAAAATATTTGAGGAGGTCAAGAAGGTCTTGTAGATTCCTCAAAGGTTCACCTGGACTCTTTTACAAATTTGGAACGGAAAATCAACTTCCATCAACCTGTTGGCGTCCTCGTTTGTAACATCAACTGCGAGCATTGAAGGTTCTACGCGTTCGTTTTATCTTCTATCAGGAAAAGGCTCGTAGCTGTGGCTTCGGCAACCTTTTGGAGTTAGTACATCGTCGCCAACGCCATGATAGCCGAAATTGCAAGGAGCTTGGCTAGGAGCGCTATTTAAACGTACGTAAATATCCGTGGGACTGTCATGCAAAAGCATGTCGAGGCGGGTAGATCCTGCCTAATGGTTTGAAAGAAAATTCACAGGACTCGTAACCTTTTCACCATTCGTAGTGAATCAACCCATAGTGATTACTCCTGGCAGGAAAATTAAGCATGCAAACCCATTCAAGTATGTGCTATTTAAAAACACAGCCATTGATTTGTCTGTACAAGGTCTATACTTCACCTTGCTGCTGGTGTAGTAGTGGTGGGTAAGTTCTTTTCCCATAGACTAACTCGTACTAACTCAATCAAGTAAACCCCCGTTAAATCCTCTTCGCGGCCGATGTCATGTCCAACACAACCTGCCTTCTAGCTGCACTCGAGCCAGCTTCTACTGAGTTGATCCTTTTCCTTTATGCTCTCCGCTTTACA
Organism: Kappaphycus alvarezii; assembly: GCA_002205965.3. Taxonomy (NCBI): domain Eukaryota; phylum Rhodophyta; class Florideophyceae; order Gigartinales; family Solieriaceae; genus Kappaphycus; species Kappaphycus alvarezii. The sequence continues at coordinate 769,744 of NADL03000466.1, forward strand.
AATGCTACTTTGGAGAAAATAAAGTTGCTCTACTGCGAGTGGTGTGAAGGCTTGGAGATCTATGAACTTGCACTCACACCGTGCGGAAGGATCTACAACTGCTACATATACCTAGGAATGACATCGAACCTACCTCTTAACCATTAGGACACCCCTTTTCCTACGTTTCGATGCATGAGTGATGACTGATCCAAAATGCAAACCTCCTTTTCTAAGTTTGAATCGCTAGACACTGAAATGTGTCATATATTTGTCGTCCGTGTCGTAATACATTTGGAAGTACATAAAAATGATCATTTTGGCTCGACCTCTAGCTCGGAACCCCTACTTGTTTCATTAAAAAAAGGTTTCCGTATGTAAATGCTTCTACTCACTCACGACAGGCTGCAGTGACTATCGGGTTCCAGAGGGCATTAATTACCGGAGGACATTAATACTTAAGCTCGAAACTTTCATCTTCCTTTCTTACCGACAGCAGCGACAGTCAGTATCAAATAAGCGTGTATGGTCACATCTGAGTTGGAACACTGTGGTTGCAAGAGTCGACTCAGGTGAGCGACTCATCGGGGTCTGGCTAAAGAAACCTCCGAGCCATTGCACTTACAGAGTAGTATCGGTACCCTATTGTCGGCTAAGGTGAGCGACCAGGGTTACCCTCGCGAAAGAAATTTCCGCTCCCCTGCAGAAACAGTACGGCACACTTGACAGCATCAGCGACGACTTATCCCGCATAACGTATTAGCCTCGAGGATATAACCCCACATCTTCCATGCATTAAAATAACCCAAACCTCCCCCCCCCACTTGACAGGTTGAATACTCTGCACAGCACGTACAGTGGAGCTGCGCGGCGTATTGATTTTGCCGGGCAGTGCCCCGAGTTCCACATGAAATATGAGTCCGTTATTCGTTGTTCAGTACTGAAGGCAAGTACGGTTACTGCCGGCGCCGCCGCGACACTCGCAGAGCGCGAGAAACATCGTCATTACGGCACTTACTGCAACCGAAACGATATCCTCCTCTCCCCCGTCCGGATTGATATCTACGGCGCCTTGGGCGACGACGGTAAGGCTTTTTTCCGCCGCCTTGCTTCCTTTGGTGCTTCCCGTCGCGGTTCCTCTCCTCAACAGGAGCTCCGCGACTTCGTTACCCGTTTTGCATTTAGTCTCCAAATAATGCAGGCGCGACAAGTTTCTACCCGCCGCCCGCATCCGTAGTTAATTTATGAATACCCTCCGCACGCCTCTGTGTGACATTGTACGACAAATAAAGATCTACCACCACCACTGAAGGCCCGACGGCTGGTGTACAATACACAACATACCTGACGACTCTTATGCAGTGCACGACATATCCGTCGACTATTCGCTGTGGGGAGCGCGCCGCAGGGTACAAGCAGCAAGGTATTCAAATTAAAAGTAACCTGCTGCGTGCCGATTCAAGGCGAGGGACGACGGATTGGGGCTTGGACAAGGAACTCAGGCATCTTTTCTGGTCATCTTTTTTTTTCCATTCTCTTGCTGGTTTGACATTGATTCTCCTCCCAACAGCCAGGACGCCTTGCTGAGTAATTATTTCTTACAAGCATCCCGACCCCCTTTCATCGAACCTCTTCTGTATGATCAACACTGGACAAGCCCGGATATCAGAGCTATGGGAGCCGCAGGTACAACCGAAATTCTCCAAATAACATATATAAATCCAGGTGGCCTTTATCATTTCAGAATCCTGTTTACAACCCACTGAAGTGTCTCAATACACCTGGAGCGGAGATTTATCGGATTTGTCAAGGCGTCTGGTAGAAGAAAATCTCTGAGTTTGACATTCATAGCACCCACTATACAAAAACGGAAGCATTTCAAGCGACAAATATGCCACTGTGGTAAATTCATTGGAAGACGAAGAGATGGATAAGGATGGGGTAGTAAGTGACTACAAGAAATTCAAGAAGAGATAAGATTGAGAGATCTTCCTCAATGACTAAGCGTAACTGGAACTTTTCTTTAATAATTAAGTTGGTCTGAAAAATAAATATTCAAGCTTTCACCGACTTTAGCTACATGGAAGGAGGTTTCGAAAATTGTCCAGTCTGGCTTTACATTACCGCAGATTTATCAAAGACTCTTCAGGGCGGCGGCCCCATTACATATCTGGGCTTGGAACAGCGTAAGGCTCTCCTGGATCAGTAGGTCAAGTCGCATTCCATGACATCAGAAATAATGAGTGACGTCCTCCAATGCTTATGTGTTTGACAATCGAATAGTGCCATTTTCGAGGAGAAAGAATGAATATGTTGGGAAAGTATCCTACCCAATCGATATATTTACGATCTCGTAACAACTAAAAATTTATGGGGGGAAGCATGTCAGTAGTCCAATATATATAAGGACATTTACAGCTTCTCGGGAATCTACGACAAATTTTAAAAGCTCAATGAGATGAGAAAATACAAAACTTTTCTAAGGTTTCCAGTTCCCGTTTTAAAAATTTTTTCAAATCTTCTTTCCCAGAACATTCAAGAAAAAATCTTCCGGAAACAATTAGATTCTCAACGGACTTGAAATTTCCTCTTGACTGGCAATCAGCAGTTGACTTTTAGAAGCTTTCTGCTAATTCTTCTTTCAATTCATCCCGTAGGAGATACTAAACCATTGGAACTCCTGGCAAGATTAATTTCGGACATCATCTTTTATTTCACTGCAATAGTTCTTATTATTATTTTGAGAAATAAATTGAATCACATAAAAAATGCTTATTTCTCTACTTGTTACAGAAAAGTGAAAATGGTCCAAAAAAACAAACAACAAGTTCCGAAAATGTTTTCGAGGAAGAAGAATGAATAATAAAATACTCTAAATATTGCTCTGCAGCTATCCCTGTAGAAGAAATAGGTAGTCGTTCAAATTTTAGTTAATATTGCAGCAGAGAATCAAGAATTATAAACGAATTATTTAGTTGCAAGTATCTTCCATGAAGAAAATAGAAGAAGAATATAGCTATTGGCCATAACGAAAATAGAGACTACGTCGACTACTGAATTGTATAAATCAAGAAACCTCGGAGACTCGAGCTGTAACCTTTTTAATCGGCTATAGAGTACCTTTTTTGAATGTCAAAATTTGATATAAGCTTTGTGATACTCATCCTTCTAAAAGAAATCTCAAACCCTCACTTTGTCCCTGTGATAATGAAATTTAACAAAATGAACTCATTTTAAGCTCCTTTTAAGCTCTGGGAAGAGACTACGAAGGTCTTTCAATACCCATCGGATTTTCAATTATCATGAAAGAGCTCAATATATTTTTATTATTGGAAACAGAGTTGAAACAGGAAACTACTGCTCTGAAGTTATATATTGCTTAAATTTGATCTTAAACGTGCAAGAGAACAAATTGGCTCAGTAACAAGAGAAGATTCATAGAAACACGTGTTTTTTTTAATTTTTAATTAATACAGAGCTTTGTATCAGAGCGATCAACCGTGTTTCTCTCTTAAAATAGCTGCAATTTGTTTTTACAGGGTTTGAATTTGTTCCAATAATTATGATTTGTCGATGCATGCCCAATACCCGTGAAATTGATCCATTAAGGTTGCTGAAAAATCCTTTAGAAGGCTGAGGATGGTCTCATCCATGCTCTTCGAAAACATTACCACATCATCGAAATATACTCTCGTCAATACAATTACAGGTTCTTCGGTGCATTTTCTTGTATGAGTAATCTAGTTCATGTCCTCATATCCACGTTAGATAAAAGGTATCAAGAAGCGTCACCTTTTGTCACATAGCTTGCCAGAACCGTTCTCATTGGCGATGAGGAACAGTTTAGACGCTTTTATGCATTCTTATTCGGAAATGCTTGGCGATTGCAGTAATCTCCCATTCTAATTTATGATCTTAGGCCTTTATTCTATATTACAGTAGATTTCTGGTTCTGTTAGCGTTTAACAGCATTGGATTGTATAATTTCTTGACCACCCCACCGCGGGTTTTCCTTACATCGTTATTAGAGTAAATTAGTCTCACGTTCCTTCAAAACTTACTCGAGTGAGGACAACTGAAAAATTACAAGAGCAGCTGTCGATAAATATCCTTCGACCAGATTATTAAAGAATTCAATATGGCAAAACTAAACTCCAAATTTCTCTGCTTAATCTAAATAAAACATTTTCTCATATAACACATACTTTTAGTGCAGTTTTCCCAAGCTAAACTTTGAACCCAACGTTGCTTTTGGGAGGATAAATGCAATAAATGAGTCTTTTGTAAATGTATTATCAATTGAAATAACAAACATTTGTTGAGGCGTTTATGCCCCTTTGATCATATTCTAGTTGCCCCGCCTAATGTAAAAAGGCCCCAAAGCAAGAAAAATCTCTGCAAAATTCCTATGTCGCTGTAAAAAAGTCGTAAAAGCCCTTTTGGACTACTTTTCAACGGCGTTTGAAATTTTAGAGGTCTAATTTCTGTTGAATTCACATTAATACATTCTAATGTATTCTGTACTGTGTGGAAATTTTGGGGAAGGTTTTGGTGCTTTTATTTGGATGATTTTTCGGACTTTGGTTGATGTGCTGTTTATCATTTCACTTTTTGTAGATTAATGTCTTTCAAGTTCATCTGAAGTTTCTTCAAACATCGACTGAATTGAAAAAACTCAACAATCTCTAAAGTGGTTCCACTTGTATGGGTGTAATGAGGGAAACTTGTCGCGATCCTATTACATGGGGCTCGAAATTTCCCTGTTTGATCTACCTTCGAGAGAGCCAATGGCGCTCATTTCATCTTGAGGTACTTTTTGCTGACAAATCATAATTAGGTAGTTCATTATTATGTAGTATCTACTAAATAAGTTTGAATATAGAGTACATACTGTATGTGGGCTTAAGCTAGCTAGTTGAACAAAATTTTGATTCTTTTTAGATTTATAAGAGAGAAAACACCTGATGAAGTAAAATGCGTAAGTTTATTTCCTGTAAACCTCATATTTTTGTAAAGCGTTTTTTAGACCTTCAGGAAGCAACTTCTCGCAGATTCAAAGGATTAGAAGACATTTAATCTCTTAAGCATCAGAAATTAAACCCTTAAAAATCCATTTCTGTGAAATCGTCAAATTTAGCACCTCAGTTATTGGGCGTTGTTCCTCCAGGATAAATTTAAATATTATTTAACAGCCAACCAACACTCAAGTATATTCAACCTATTTCTTTTCCTATTATGAGGTAGCGACAAATTACTATTTATTGCAGAAAAGTTCAAGCTTTCAGTTTATGTCTCTCGAAAAAGGCTCTAGGGAAATGCTATGCGTATTTATGTAAAATATTCAGTTCAATCCTGATCCTTCTGTAAAAAATTTAGGAACATCATTTCTTTAATAAGGGAGAGAGTTAATTTTACTGACTTTCTTGGAAATAATGCTTCAACTGTCATATCACTGTCACGGGACACAATGATTGATCAAAAGGGGTTCGCTATTTGTACCGCTAAAACATAAGAGTAAAATCCATAGTTTCCAATATCTGTTTCAGATCTGAACAGAAATATTAGTATCAGTGAGTCATTGAGTAGTTAGAACTAATTTTGATATGACACTGTACCAATGCTTATTTTCAACAAAAGTAGTAAACGGAAATGAATAATTGAACAGGCTATAATGATAAACGTGAGGAGAAGTCAATGTTTATTGCTTTTGAATTAATGAAAATATATGTGGAGAGTTAGTGTTAGCTTTAAACTGTTTTTCATTTCAGAACACGTACACGAAATATTAGTCGTATAATTGAAGATCTGTAGCTCGAATCTAAAGTAAGATACAGAAAAGTTTCTGGAAGAAAATTTCTTATAATTTGCACTTCCCTTTATTGGCTTCTGTTTTTTAAACTTCTTTTAAATGCAAGATTAATATATCGTCTTCATTTTTGATAAGTTTGAAAGGTTATTCCCGGGAATTTGGGTTCTCACATAAAGAGAAGAACGAGTATATAGATTAGTCACGTATCCAAGAAACATTTGATCAATTTGTCGCAAAATAGTGATAGTGGTAGTTTGCCTTACTGTAAGCAGAGTTTTATTTTTTCGGAGATTTTTGAACTTGGAGTGCTTAGTACTACGATGAAACCTAGAATGAAGCAAGGATCCATATTTGATTGATTTTCATGAAGGCATACTGCATTTATTCTTCCTTGATGATTGTTTAAGCTTATTTTCATTCGCTTTTAAAGGCCAATATGCCATTCAGTGGAACATTGAAACCATTCAAAACAATCTCAACAGTGATGTCGTATGATACGAATAAAATATATTCGCTACCAGTTCTAATATCCGTATAGAGTCGACTTGGGAGATAAGGAGATGTTTATAACGAGAATGGAACGAATAGTTACTTATTTTGATGTATCGAACACTGGATTATTACATTTTGATTGTTAGCGATACCATGCTGTTTTGCCGAACCGTAATTAAATTAAGATTAGATTAAAACGAATATTTCCGCAGTTTCGTTCTATCCGTTCCTACCGCTCAGAGAACAGCTGAGATACAGCTTTTCATAGTGCAAAATTTTATAAAACATAAGAGTTCCCTGAAAATGTAAAGTTGACAGTGCTTTGATTTACGTCTACTAGAACATGCAAAATGTTAAGGATCAGGAAAAGGATCTTTGAGCAAAAATTGGAAGCCATTTTCCTGTGTCTTATTCTGGTGGTCACAGGATGCTATTTTTTTCGAATTTCATAACAATTAGTTATGTTACCAATAGATCAATCATTTGTGGATAAGTATGTAGTTAATGAAAATTATCCATTGTTTACATGCAAATTAATAATAATTTAAACCCTTCGTCTACTATTTTATAAAAATATACCTCTGAAAATCTCATACTACTTGTAGTTAAAGATAAGGCAACTGCAAATCAAGATAAGCATCAAGATGATATTATGGCAGTATGTTACAGTACAAGTATTTTCTTATAGCAAACCCTTTTCTTATTTGCTGTTTTATCAATCTCTAGGAAGTGTTGCTCAACTGCTTCATATTCGGATGCCTAAGAAAAGTGAAGAATAGGCAGTTAGCGTTCTGGATCTAATTTTAGAATATTCAATGGCCGATCAGCAGAGAAAGGCCAGAAAATAGGTACATTATGTTTCATAGAAGAGATACACAAGTTTAAAAAGGAGGACTAGAATTTTAGTAGAGTTCATCCACGAGCAGGCGAATATCCAGGAAAGGGAGGGAAAAGGCATGATAACAACCATTCTCTATAGTAGTCTAGTCTAAAGTAGGAGTTTGGGGGAGTGACAGTGCCATATAAACAAAAACCGAAGCTATTTACTTAGCTTACGTGACAAACAGGGAACTGCATACCAATTGCTAAGTAAATACTTAACAAATATATAAAAAAACAAGAGATATGAAATTAAACTTCAGACGTGCACTGGGCTGTAATTGATTTGGTCCAGAAATTTTGCCTGAATAAGTGGATGTGGAAGTAACAGCAGCGATGGGACGGCGGAAAACAGTATTCTCACCTCTTATTCTAATCTCAGCTTCTATCCCTTCCTGAAGGAGATAGAATATGAAAATAAAAGAGGAAATGAGTTAAATTCCACATGTATCAAGGGTTCGATATCCTCTGAAAAGAAAGTAATACTAAATATCAGTACGAAATAGCTAAACAGAATAAGGTGTGATAAAAAAGTATTATCTGAATTTTAGGATTGACCATTGAATGTTAAAATTTCAGAATGCAACGACAGATATGGCTTTATCGAATATTCTTTGCTCGCTTCGGGAAATATATTTGTCCTCTATGATATCACTGGCATAAGTACTTAACATACATCTTATGAATGGGGAAACTCGTTTTCTGTGAATTTTATGAGCATTATCTATGAAAGTTTTGGTTTTAATTGCTTTCACTAATTCTAAATAACGGGTGCAATTTAGACTTCTAGAATATGTTTCCCTTTGCCTTCATTTCAAGTATCTAATATTGAGCAGTACAAAAGCGTCCAATCTAATCATTAATTTCTTATCTTTGTCACAGTAGCAGCTTATAAATGGTTTTATAGGTGCAGTTTCTTTAAAAAGTTGCTGTTCGAATTTGTACAATTCATTTCTTCACGACAAAGTTTGCACATTTTATTTCTGATAAATACCGAGAATTTGTTTCGGTTCTTTAGGATGAAGAAACTGAATCCAATCGATTGGAGAGTCCAATGCAAGTGTATTTTCTTTACTGAATATTATTTCATGCCGTCTGTGGGATTGCTTTGTGAATAATCACATAGATTTGAATTATATTTTTAATTTCAAATTTCAAATTATTATGTGCCTGCAATTTTACATAATTCTGATTATAAATTGTTCCCCGACTCAAATGTGTATGAACTTACAGAATCTCCAATCCTTTCGATAATATAATTATCCCATTACAGTCATCATAGCTCATATTACAGCTCCATGGATATTGGCAGGATTTAGATTTCGGCCATATTCCGTTGTTATCTCTCAAGTGCATCAATTCCATTCTTTTTTGGAATGGAAAAATTACGACCTGAGCAGATTAGATAATTATTCTGACAAAAGTTAATGTCTTTGCGGAATCGAAATAAGGAGGATAGTCCTATAATTGGAAAATTTTCAATATATAGTAATATTCCTTCATCAGTGAAGTAAAGGACTTTTTACAGATGCGTATTTGCGACAAAGCATAGAGTCATACGTGAAACTTGCATAGTTTTCGATTTATCACGTGAATATTGTATTGATAATGTTTAATTTATGAAAAAAGCTCTCGGTTGCAATTAGACACATGATTTGTTAATTTTCGGTGACGCCCAAAGTTAGCATCAATGTAGCCAAACGGGAAAAATCTTTGTTGCCTTATGATTTAGATACAATGACAGTTACTAGCCGAAAGAGATGTACTTCAGCATAAAGGGCAGACAGAGGGTTGTCTTTACCGGACTATTGTAAGGCCAGCCGCGAGATACGTAAAGAAACTTATCTTTGAAGACATAGCAATCTTTTAATAAATTTAAAAGTAGTATTAATAAAATTAAAGTATAATAGGATAAAATTCCTACCCTCTCCCCGTATTTTTTTGCTTTATCTGATAACAGTGTAACTACATATACAATTACGTTAGACTTTTGGCATCTACCTGATCATTTTTTATTTGATTGCAAATAAGTGATAAGTAGTCCTTCGGTTCAAGTTGGAGACCAGGATGGGCTGAAAGAAACTTTTATGCACATAGGTTCCGAGGCTGTACTAGTTCCTCACACCACAGATGTGTGCTATTTACTTTTTATTTGGCCGAATAAACTGAAAGAGACGCTTCCTATACATACTTTGCTGAACATCATGCAGTGATATCCAAGAAGCGACAGTAGTGCATCCTGTGAATTCCGAGCGCTACCCATATATCCGACTTTAGGGTTCAGTTTTACATTTATAGAGCAAACTTTTATATATACAAAAAAATCGAGGATATATTCATATTTCAATTTTAGGGGCTAATGTATTATATAAATGAGTTTAAATAATTGCGATATCACGCGGCTACGTCTTTCTAGGCGGTGGCAGACGAATAAAAGAGTAAGTACAGGTATATCATTGACTTTCTTATTGATCTGCTACGCTGTATTTTACCTCTGTTCAGGAAAAAGTTCAACTCTCCGAAAGTAAATGATATATTTTATTCAATATCCTAGATAGACTCCACAAATTAAATTTGTTCTCCATCACTGGGATGCTCAACTTCAATGTTTTTTGTATTACTTAGTGTCCTTTATCATTCATTTGGAAAGCGTATAGCTTTAGATTTTAATCCATGCAGAAAATGTTTTACCTTTAGATTTGAGCGATCTGAAATAGGTATCCAAAAACTAATTAATTTCATCAAATCAGATGTAAGCGTTACTATAATTTTCCTTTTTCAAAACAAAATATTGGGACTTAGTTTGTTATGCGTAATCATCCGCTCCGCTCCCGAAATGGAGAATACTGCAAAATTTGGTTACTGAAATCGAAAAAAATTACTTCATCTGTTTTTGGTCCTTAGTTAACATATTATACACGCGTTTTAGGTAAAGCGGAGCAGTAAAAACACAAGAAATATAGCTTAAGCAGTAAATCATGCAGATAGATAAATTAAAATTATTCTTTTTGATATTTTATTATCAGGAATATTAACGATATGCGCATGGTTATAAACAATATTTTTACTCTAGTTAAGTTTTACATTGAAGATTTACAAGATTAAGTAACTATGCCAGGCTCTACAAAATTTTCAAATGTACTTCTTCGAAAATATCAGAATCTCTCGACGAGGCCCAGGCGATCTTTATTTCCTTGGTACTCAAATTAGCCTTTTATGTCCTTGAAACAAAACTTTTTTGAGTTTATGTTTTTAGGTACAATTTGCTAGTTTTTAAACTCTCATTGAGCCTTTTTCTGTGCGCCTATCGAAAGTTAAGCCCCATCCGTGAACGTTAATATAAACCGTATCAGTCGAAATATGGTTTCGTGGTCTCAAACCTGTCGATATCTGACAGACACGTTCCATTTATGTTGTTCACTTTTTTAATTCCACATTTCAGAACCTGATCCCAAGTATGATCTAAACGGTAAAATTCTGCTTTCTGAGACCAAATATTGATATAAAACTGTGACAAAGTTTTCTAAATCTCCCAATGCATGTTCTTTTCCAAGTAAGTAGCATTCAAATAATATCGCCAGGAAACTAAAGGTAATTGTAATTTACATAGACTTACTTTATTTGAATATATTTATTGGAAAGCTGAAAACGTTTAGCAAGTATTTTATCCTCAATTATCTTCAATACAGAGTCTATTTCAATAAAATTGGCAAAAACTACTTTCAACTTTTCTTTCTCTCAGTGGAGAATATCAATATATCAACGTGGATTGAATTCTAAAGTTGTAATCTATGATTATGTCAAGTAAAAATAAATGAGAAAATTAGATTTAATAAAATTTGAAACAAACACTTGTAAAATATTTTAAGAGGTATTACTGGGCACCCTGTAGGATATTCCGGGCCAAACCCGATCATATTTTTCAAATATTACAACACCCCACATGTTTAGCCCTTGTAAGATTTTTAGTAATTAAATTAAGCTCTTTTAAAACAATCTAATATTCTATTCTTCTATATTGAGGTTCTTTTTTCAACCTTTTCATTTAATCGTGGTATTATAAGTCAATTAAAGATTACGGATTTTAATAGAAATAAAATTTCTTTGAGGCAAATTTTAAGTTTTTTTTGTACACTATTGCATGAGAATAACGAAGGATTAATTTCAGCCGAGAATTTAGATAAAGTAAAAAGCTAAAATATAATATTTTATTAAACAGAGCGACCAACAAAGTAACCTGTTGATTTTTTATCACAAATTTGCGTGAATGAAAATCTCAAGGAAATATATAGGTTATACAAATGGTGCATATAAATAATTTAGTCAACAAAAAATAATAGAGCGTCTTTTTCTACGTTTTAGGACAGAAACTGGAAGACTGATGAAGAAACGAGTAGAAAATTTCTGATATATATCTAACGTTTTTCTGCACCTGGGGAGCTGTGGTAAATAGTAACGTAGTTTTCTATTGTTTTTTGATTCATTAATAAATTTAAAATTAGGTCATGCACTTCATTTTTAGTGTCTCTCGGACCGTTGCTCTTACGCCAAAAGAAATAAAGTCATATGATGACAAATGTTAGAGTAAATGTCTTGAGTTAAAATTTTTTCTGATAATTCTTGTATCAAAAAAAAATATTTTCAACGGTTTTGCGCGATCGAAACAATTCCTTTGGAACTTTTAACGTTATTAGGGATAAAAACCCAGTTTTCAGACCCCATGGCCGTCATTTTGGATTCAAATTTGAATACTTGATCCTTTAGTTGCGTACAGATTGATTTAAAAGCTTAATTTTTGCAGAGTTGAAGTTACTGAGCACCTACCTACTGTAGTTACGTAGTTCATGAGTATCTTTTTAAAAAAGAACAAATTCCTCACCACTCACGTCCAGTCCCTCGAACCGTTCCTCGAAGCTGTCATAGACGTTAACAATACGCAAGTGGCTTTTCAGCTTTTTCGCGATTGCTTTGGGGTATGCAAGATAGGATACCTCCTTCGTGTGGTGCCACCCTCTTGCACGGCGGAGGGCGCCGCTATGTTTGACGCCATGATAGAGCGATGTCTCCGGACAATCGCCGGAGGAGTACTGGACTCGGATATATTCCGAGAACTCCAACTACCGGTGAAACCCAGGACCCTAAGAAACCCACCCTCGGTTTAGGGTTCACATCGGCGAAAAGCATCGCGGGGGCCGCTTTCCTGGCCGCCAGCGCAGCTGCCAACAGGCTGGCCACCGGTATCTTGCCGGCACCCATCACCGATCTCACGACGTACAATGATGCCGTCTGCGCCCACCAAATATGGTCGACCCTCTGCCTGCCCTCACGACTCCTACCCTTTAGTGTATTTTGCTCAAGCAAAACACCTCCGCAAAAGACACTAAAAGAAGCAGTCCATGCGGCAGTTCAAGAAGAGATCCCTCCCGGCGACCAACGAAGGCAAGCTTTCCGGGCTTCTATGGACCTTCCCGGCGCAAAGGAATGTGTCTATTGTCCTCCGTGCCCCGGCCTCAAGACCAACATTGACGCCCGTGAGTTCTCAGTGTGGCTCCAGTACTACCTCCAGGTCCCGCTCTTCGCCCCAGACACGCCATGCCCATGCCCAAACTGCCCTGAGGTCCTCGACTGCCACGGGGATCACCTCATGCACTGCCTGCATGGTGGGCACCGCACCCGACGACACGACCGTCAACTCGTCCTCCTCGCCCAAGACCTGCAGAAGGCAGCCCGTCATCCGGCTATCGAGCGGCGACAGGGGCTTCATCGCACAAGGCCGGATATAGAGGCAATGGGTAGCAACGGAGGAACGGACCTTTTTGACGTCACGTTCGTCAATCCTCTTGCGCCCTCCAATAGGAGAGCGCGTACTTTCAACCCACTCACCTCCCTCAACGCAGCCATCTCCGCCAAACGTAGAAGGTATGAACCACTGCTCACGACTGCTACTAGAGGGAGGCTTGTGCCTATCCCAATATCCACCCTCGGAGGCTGGCACCCAGACGCGTACGCGGTGCTAACCGATGTCGCGCGGAACGTGGACGTTCGAGCGATAGAGACCTATGGGATGGTTAGAGCGGTGCTTACTCAAAGGCACGCTGCTGCCGCCGTCATGTCCAACGCGGCATGCCTGCTCGCCGGCATTGAGCCGGCTCTGTAAGCAAGGTCATTTACTGTAGTGTTACCCATCAGCGAGGACATATCCCGCATAACGTACAGTATTAGCCTCGTGGGTATAACCGACCGCATCTTCCATGCATTAAAATAACCCAAAAATTCCCCCCTTTTTAAAAAAGTATTTATGGGCTGAAAAGCTTTTAAAGTCTGTAATCTTACTGTAAAAAAATTACAAATAGTTTCATCCTCATATGAGGACAAACCGTGCTTTGTGTGAGGAGATTGATACAACGGAAAGATACTAGTAATCACTGTTCAGAGACCAGGGGAATTGTTTCTGTAATTTGGCATAAAATTTGAAAAGAGTAATTTTTATCAGGAAAGACAAAGCAGTAGCTGGCATTGAGCCGGCCCTGTAAGAAATGTCATGTAGTGTTACCCATCACTGATGATTTATCCACCCTAACGCATAAGCGGCCTATATATAACCGGCCACATCTTTTATGCATTAAAATAACCCAAAAAGTTTCCCCTTTCGCACAATTCGCTTATTTTTCAGCCTGAGCAGCTTTTAAATATAAATATTACAACTTCCATTGCAATAAACAATTGGGATTCAGACAAAAGTGACCACGGATATTTACCTTATCCTCACAATGCCAGTATGTACCCGAAATAGAAATGCTGATACCTTTCTTTTAACAAAATTCACCTATTAAACACTCTCATGGTATATAAACTCCACACTTAAATTTGAAACTTCTTCATCCATTATAGACCGCATTCACATACAACATTGCTTAAAGCTTCAGAAAGTAGGCTGCAGAGAGGATACAATAACTGAAAAATATGAAGACAAGACTATTCAGAACTAATGTACAGTGAGAGAAAAAGAGGAGAAAAGATTTACTTTAATAAGCCGTTTCTTGAAAAGAGTGGCAATCACGCAATAAGCGCAATGGGTAATTCTACTACCACCAATATTTATTTTATCTTGAGCAAGTTGGACAAAAACACATATTGCAAATTAAGTACCGATAACTGCAGCGGGTCTCCCATCAAACCAAGAGATCTCATATTAATGAAAGTACCTGTTCCATTTTTTTGTCCGTGTAAGATTCTATCCATCTTTGGGGGATCGAAACGGCAATTTGTAGTTAAATAATCTGTTTATTGGAAATTTCGATTTCTGGATCCATGAAAAAGAGAATTTTGATATACGTCGAGCATTCTAACAATGAAGAGGTATCATTCGTGTAAAAACCCCTAAAACTTAGAGAATGTGTTAATGTCCTAGTAAAGCAGCACTTTGGCACAGTTTTACAGGTTTAGGCCAGAAAGAACTTTAGAGGAGTTTGTGAATTCCCTCTTCGAAAACATGAACTAAGGTAGAAACATCTGTGTTACCAAATGGTTTATCGATTCGATCTATTAATCGTCATATTTCTCGTCCTCTCGTCCTTGGATATTAAAATGATGTAGGGAATGCCATTTTCAAGTAATGAAGTCCTTAAGGGCAGCGATGTGAACAAGAATGTTGCTGACATCGGGCATGTTCTAGAAGGACGCTAAGGCAGCTGGATTGTATCGCGGTGCAAGGTAATTCTGGAATTAATTCATATTTGAGGACCATCATCCCAAAAAAGATACTCGCAAGGATGTATTTATATTGATTCAAATAGGCCAAAAAAAAGTCGCAGTCGTCTCACTGAGCAATTTTAGAAAAATATCTTGAACTCCGAAATATTCCCGGTGTGTATTTTCTTTTTAATGTTAATTGACCGAAAACATCTATCATAGTCTTTTTCAGGGTATGTTGGCCCCTATCAGCCTACAGATTAATTTAAATTCCTTTGGCCACGAAAATTATATGAAATGACGTAATGGTTGCCAAGAAAACTGGGCATAAACAAATCAATATTAGCCCTCATTTTGTTGCACATCGGATTATTGCCTTACTTTCTTTATTATCTGGTAATTGCTGGTTTTTTTTGACTGACTGCTTAGGGCCCCTCATTATGGAAGATAATCTGTATTGTCCTACTTGCGCAATACTATTTGCTCTTAAAATAAACTGTCACTGTCAGCTAAGGTACACTTTGAACGGCTATATTTGACACAGATCCTCCGCCTAATCCAGTAGTGAATATAGTCACGATTATAACTGTGAAACAAAATGTGTAGGACACCAGAAATTACCTCGAATCCCACTTTCCGATCGGAATTACATTAGTTCTTTCTTGTATTTGGTTAACTGTTTCTTCTCCCGAGAAAATGTTGTCTATTAGACCTTAGATGTCCGTTTTTACTACTTATTCTACATTAAAGTAAACAATGTTCGGACCAGCCTTCAACCTCCGTCCTTCGACCTTTATATTTTTTTGTCTTTTCCCTATCTCCGAAAATCCTGTTCATCGAGCATTTTGGTTTGACTCTCTTTGAGGTGCCTATCACTCGCCGAGTCAAGTTATCTCTTTTACAGTCGCTGCTACAAGATGATATCCGCACTATTCGCTTTCGCATCTCTACTGAGCTGCCACTTCGTTTGCGTTTCTCTGTCTTACTCCCCGAATAGCGCACTCCAGATATCCTCTTCCTCAAAAAATGTTGTGTATTCACATGCTATTTCGCATTTTGGCTTGCGTCTGTTGATTGCACTAAATATAACGACGAGGTTGCCACTGTTTGATGCAAGCGCAATATTCCTTAGTAGATGGCTGCCGAAACAGGGGAGGTGCTTGACGGCAACAATGAGTAGCGTGATGAAAGTGTAATATACCATTCCTTTTTTCGTATATTGTGTCTGTAAACCATTCCAATGTTCTCATATGAGCCATACTTTGTCCTCATACAAGGGTAAATCGAAGACTCATACTGATTAGTTGCATCCTACTTCTCCTCAGCGCCCCTCACTGCTTGTTCCGACCGCCGTAAAATTTCCACCCCTTGACCCATACTGTTCTGGACATCAGCTGACCGATACAATTACTTCGGGCCCGTCCACGTTTACAAAAACGATTTGGGAAAACAGTCCATAATAATCCATCGGTATTTTGTAGTTTCTACTCTTCACTCTTCCGGGAGTGCATCCAACTCCGAAAACTGAAAGGATTACAGTATTGTTGGAAGTTGAGTCTATGGCAGAAGTTAACCCTGTGGAGAGAAGTATTCCAAACTCTGAGAAGTTTAGTAATTGGTGTTTCACCTGTTCCGATAGAAATTCGAGACTGTTAATCATATAGATAAGAATGGTAAAATCAGAGAAGACCTAGTTAATTTCGTGGAGGAAAATGCTATGATGGAGAGAGACTTATTACCAAATCCAAACTTTACAAACTTTGTAGTGGAATTGGTATCAGGGTGACACACTACGAGATAGGCATTCATGCACCCTCATGAAAGAAGATCTAGTCCTCTTCATCGAGATAAATCAAAATTTTCAGTTTGTAACTCCTCCAATTCAAAGGGAAGGTTGTGATGTTTTTACTGTTGGAAGATATAAATTCGATCCAATTCAAGTGATTGACCACCTTGCCTAGTCAGTTCCGACCACAGGCCTGAAAACTTTGAGAAGCAGGTTCAATTTGACAAATTTAATCTCAGAATTTTGAACTGCGATCCGTCCTCTTCATAAAAGTGAGGCTAGCTGTTAGGAATATTGCGACATCAGGATCAGGACATGTGGTGGCCTTCACAAAAAACATCCCAGTTGTTAGTATATGCCTCTACAAAGATCTTTTGAGTAAG
This sequence comes from Kappaphycus alvarezii, assembly GCA_002205965.3. Classification (NCBI taxonomy): domain Eukaryota; phylum Rhodophyta; class Florideophyceae; order Gigartinales; family Solieriaceae; genus Kappaphycus; species Kappaphycus alvarezii. The sequence goes on from NADL03000466.1 coordinate 786,764, forward strand.
ATCGACTCCATGTGTCATAAGAGACAGACATGGTCTCCGAAGAGGCCTTTGCCATGCACAAGTCTATGATTTGTTCAGGACATGGCAAAGCCATCACTTTTTCTCCAAGGGGCCATTGTTATGGTACCGTGACATGTGCGAAGAGTCTGTTTCTCGCTAAAAGTCGAACAAGCAAGCAGCAAATCTCCTCTTCTTGGTGATAGGGGCTGGAAATTGGTGTGTTTTTACTGTTGGAAGATAAATTGGATCTTCTCGGTAGGGGGAAGTTTTGGGTGTCTTTACTGCTGGAAGATATATTCGATATAGTAGTAAAGTGGCATCAGGGCCTGCATCAATATTTCATATATATGCAAACTAGTATACAAGTTGACTGGGTACAGTGAGGCAGCTTTTCTGTTAGAGTAAATGAAGCCCACGTGTTGCCTCTTGTATATCAATTCCGACGATGGGGTAATATGGAATGAATTGGAAGTGCTGATAAATACATCCATGTCCTGTTCTTTGTAAAAAGGCCACGACACCCAAAGGTGGTAGCCATTGAACGCAGTTGGATGTGATCTGTTCCTATTGAATTTCGGAATGAAGCTCCAGTCGGGACGGGTAGAATCTGTTTGGCAGTAGGTTGGGGAGTTGGGATAGCTTTCAGCCAGCAAGCGGAGTAGCGTCTCGCCACTGAATATAAAACTGATGAAAATGTAATCTATTTTTACTGCACCATCCTATTTTTACTAGAATAGGATGCTCCACGTCGGCCACGTGGTGTTTGTATCAATAGTACTGTCACGGAATAACGCGACACCGTCATGACTCCGTGACGCCGTGACGTGTATTCCGTGGAGTACAGTACATTGTACTTACTGTACAGTACTGTACTTTATGTTTGACAAAGGGCGTACAAACAGAGCTGACAGTGTGTAGTACAGTAGCTGTGCTGGATGGACGGATACGGCGCCGCCAGGCAACCCATGACCAAATCACCGACCTACACATCAGCACCTGCACCGCGTCCCCCAATCGTGGAGGAATCAGCCCCGTTTTCCGATTCTCCATTCCGCGCCACACTCCCCGCGGAAGCGAGGAAGCCATCCCGACGGCGGCAGTCTATTTAAGCGACCAGGATGGGGCGGCATCCTATCTCGTACAAGTGAGACCAGTCGGGTTGACAAGCAGTCGGTGTGTGTGTAGAGGTTGTGCAGAAGGATGCGGTGCGAACGGGGGTTTTCAGTTGTACGTATACTGTTTTTGCAGGTATGTTTTGCATGGTGTGTGATGGGTGCAAGTGTAGAGTCTGAAGCGCAGTGTACTCTCTCGACGGTGGATAGGTTTTACGGGTGCAATTGTGTGTGGTTGCGGATCCGAAAGCATTCGGCATTGTTGAGGAATCAGGTGATTGAGGGCAAGGTGTTGCATGCGGCGATGGAGTTTTGTGAGACGCGGTTTGGTTGGGAGGGTATGAAACGGGCGTGCTGGGATATTGCGGGGTGTAGGACGAATTGTGAGGGTTGCAGTTGGAGGAGACGGAGAGTGGTATGCGACGCATTGCCAAGAAATATGGCGAGGCCATGGCGAGGTGGGGTAGGATATTGCGCTTGTTTCCTTGCACCGGTTACTAGAGACCAAGCTCTGTAAAGGAGCGCGAATAGACTACAGTACTCTAGTCATGGTTGAAATAAAGCATACAGTAACCCGCTGTATCCCGTACCAACATTTTAAGCAACAGTATTGTCAAATTTATTGACAGAGGGGCGGTTACCGGCGGTGATATTCCAATGCCTAACCAGAATCTACTGTACATGGCACACGTCGCCTACTTGCATCACCTACATTTTATTGAGTGGAGCACTTTCTCGCTGACAGCGAATAGTCGCATTACAAAATTTGACTATTGTCAATACCAAATCACATATATACACGTCTGACACGTGTTTAATTGCATGTTACCAAATGTACCAACTAAATATCATTGTCTTTCCCCTCGCTCAGCGGAGAGGTCTTCGGCCTGGTGGCGCAACGGTAGCGCAGTTGACTCCAGATCAAAAGGTTGTGGGTTCAAATCCCATCCGGGTCAGTCCGAGGCGAGTTCTTTTATTGGCTCTGTACAACAAATACATCATGATGTACATACATACTGTACAGTACGGTGCAGTACTGTGAACCCGGATGACTCAAACCAACCTCAACAGATCCCTACACACTGGCAACGATCCGCGCGAATCACTCTACGTCCCTCCCACCAACCTGCCATTCCGGACAGGTTTGTGTGAGTCTTTGCCACAAGTCTAGCTAGGTGCAACTTGCAAAGATATTCAACCCTCCACTAAAGCCTAAAACTACTATTTTCTGCTGTGTCGCCATCAACTGATTCACGTTAATCATCAATTCCGAACCGTCACCCACCTGCCCGATTTCTTACAGTCACACACCCAGCGCTTTGCAGTCTTCGACCCAGGTGGCCAATCACCAAACATAACAACCATGTTGAAAAAAACTCAAGACCGTTCGAGTCCCCCCTGCAGAAAAAGAATTCCCTCTGAAACACTCGAGAACACAGCCAATGAAATTGCATACAAGTGGAAGACCTGGGAAAATGAAATTACATGGTGTACAGTACTCATACTGTACTTGGTAAATGAATCTTTACTCTTTACTTATCTTGAGACCGTTCGTTTTGTGGTACATGGGGGTTCATTTACTGTGGTAGATATGTGGGTTGGTATCCAGTAAATTTGTACCGGAGCGTAGATATCGTATCATTGTCAAGCCAATTGCGAAACCGTACGATGCGTCGAAAGCTGTGGATGGCACTCCAATCTACCAGAAGGTGGAAGGGAGGCCAGCCAGCAAACAAGCGGCATTGGAGGTTACTGTCAAAGCGGAGTGCCGCTGTAAAAGAATGGCTCTAACCTTCGAAAACCGTTCCATTGCGCGGGTGGCAACGGTTCTCGCGAGTTCCTTGACGACGGAGAACGCCGCCGGATGCCATCCTCCAAGCGTTGAGATGGGAACAGGAACCAGCCTGTTTCTCCCAGGCAGCTCAGCAAGGAACCCTTGGTATTTCCGCTGCTTGAGCTGCTGCGTGGGTTGAAAGCCCTGGCTCTTGCGTGGGAGGGAGCGAGCGGGTTGACAAAGGTTACGTCGAAGTAATCCGTGCCACCGGCGGCTCCCATCGCCCTGATATCCGGCCTCGTCCTGTTTTGGTAGTGTAGACGAGGTTCGATGAATGGACGTCGGGCGGCTCTTGCAAGGTCGTTCCCCAGTAAAGTCACCTGGTTGTTATGGCGAGTATTCCGCTCGCAGCCAAAGCGACAATGTAGCAAGTGGTCCCCGTAGATATCCAGCATTTCATGGCATCCTGCTTTGGGGCAAGGGGTACCTGGGGCGAATAAGGGGGTTTGGCAAAAGTACTGGAACCACACGGAAAAGTCTTTGCTCTTGATGTGCGTCCTCAATCCAGGGCAAGGTGCACAGTAGACCCAGCCTTTGGCACCGGGGAGGGACATGCTAGCGCGGAAGGCGCGGGTGCGGATGTTTCCGAGCGGCAAGGCCTCTTGCACAGCCATATGAATTGCATCTGTTAGCTTCTTCTGCGATGGTGGGTTGGATGAGCAGAAATTGCTAAACGGAATTCGTTCTGAGGGTCGACAAGAGGCGCTCCATGTGGTAAAGGCGGCTGTAGCATCCTCGTACTGCGTCAGGTCTTGAACACAGGACGGCAAAGACTTCTCGCATAACTGCTGCGTCGCGGCGCTGGACGCAAGAAACGAAGCGGCGGCGACATCTCGCGCGGAGGAGAGGCCGATTCCCAAGGTCGGCTTCTTCTCCTGTAGTGCCTTAATGGGCAGTTGCAGCTCCTTGAATATACAGTTGTCTAGCATTCCACCCGCTAAAGTGCGGCAGCACCTCTCGATTAAGCTGTCGAAGTATTCGGCCCCTTTCCGCGTACAGGAGGGCGGCACAACTCGCAAGAGGTATCCCACTTTGCAAACCCCAAAGCAGTTGCGCAGTAGTTGGAATGAAGCGTGCGCGTCCTCGATTTCCATGACAGCGTTAAGTAAAGGCTCAAGGGAGTATACATGGTCCAGGAAGTATTGTTCCATGAACGTTTGGGAGCCGATTGGCGCGTTCAAAACCGAAGTACCAGCACTGTATTCCTGCCGCATATCACAGGGGTATGCGGACTGAACCGACGCGGAGGGGGCGGTGGGCCACCATACTTTGCATTTCGAGACTGCCAGATGGAGACCACGACGTTTGGCCTCGGGAGAAGACAGAACCTCGATTACCTTGAGTATATCCTCGTGTTTGGCTACAATGTAGCCATCGTCGTGATACCAAAGCTCCAAAAGCAGTGTCTAACCCTGTGTCCTCGTCGGGGATCCCGACAATAGCTCTTTGATCTTTAGGGCGATGGGGTGGAGTACGAGAGCGAAAAGCAATCCGCTGAGCGGGTCTCCTTGCTGAGTACCCACAACACTCCGTATAGTCTCGAATCCCGTCCAGAGGAACGCTGGTCGTTGTTGTAGCAATACAGTACCCAAGGAGCAACTGGGAAAGAGGTTCCGGACTGCGTTAAAAAAGGAAGCACGGCTGCACAGGTTGAACGCATTCTTCAGGTCGACCGACAAGAGCGCATATTCAGAGCGTGTACCGAACTTGTTCACGATGCGTCGAACACCGTGAACTACTGCATCTGTTCCTGACTTTGTAGCGATACCAACCTGAAGAGGCTGGAAGTAGGTGGAGGCCTTCTCATTGACCCGAGTAGCAAGGCAGCTACTAACTAACCGTCGCAAAGTCTCTCCCACTGCAATGGGGCGCGGAGTCATGTCTTTCTTCGCAAGTGGTGTGAGTGGGGCTCCAGCAATCCACGGGCGAGGGCAGTAGGAGCTTTTCCGGAAGCCAGGACGTTCAGAAGTTCTGTTAATGAATCCAAGAATTTCCCCTGCGAGGAAGATGTGGGTGTCCGTAGAAGCTCTTCGACGTGAGAGGGGCGAAGTCCGGATCCCCCGGGGCTGAACCGGGTTTGAAAGAGCGAACTGCCCGCAAAACCTCATCCTTTGTGATCGCTGAGATGTCGGGGGGTGCGGAAGGCGGTTCAAAGTGTTCCTCATCCTCCGGGAAGACCCGTTTTGTTAGCCCCCACCGTCCTCCCTACCTCACTGACCTCCTCAAGTTTTGTTTTCGCTCATCTCGGCGCCCGCGCTGAATTTGGCGCGGGCGCCGGATCTATGTCCGCTCGCATGTCCTGGGGACGGAACAACCATGTCTCAAGATCTCTCGCTGCACCGTTGTTGCTGATGGTTATTTCGAGTGGATTGTCGTCCCGCGCCCCAGCGCAAGTGGGACGACCTGGGAAAGACGTGTAAGGACGGCTCTTCCACTCGAACAGGTGTTTCAAAGTTCGCTGTTTCCTATCGCTTTTCAATCTACTGTCTTTGTTACAGTCTCCGAAGGGACGTGGTCTGCGCAGCCCTGTCAGTTCGTCGGCAAGTTCGTTCGTCCGGAGTTTTCTTTGTCTTGGTTGTCGTCGTCTGTAAGTTGTCATGCTTACACTAGAAGAAGAAGAAGTTTAATGCGTTCAGTATCTACTGTGGACTGCGCACGTCCTAACTATACGGTTAAGAAGTTTTTCAAGCTGTCTGGATCCCGTATTTAGACGGTGGAATTTTCTTCTAGTTCCCCTTTTGTCCTTGTTGGAGTGGGTGATGGTTCAGCCGTCGCCTGGAGATGTTCGGTCTTCTAGTGAAAACCATGGATAGATCGGATATATCTTCCAAGAGTAAAACACCCAAACGTTCCCCGTTAAGAGCTAACTGGATGGACCACATCGGTCAAGTGTAGTGGGCCCGCGATATGAGGCCATAGCCACCGACGACCACAAAGTGCAACTGATACGCTGGTAGATGCGTGTGCGAATCGTAGCGTCCGAGGTGTGGCATTTCGTGGCTACACGTGGCACAAACTCTTTGATAAATAATGCAGTATCCGGAGAAGGGGCACCGAGGGAGTCGAAAACCAGAGGCTGGAATCGGAAACCTGGGTCGCGGGAGGGCAGAGAGGGGGGACCAGGCGCCTTAACAGCTTGTCCTGTAGGTCCTGGATCTTGCGGTGGTGCGTGAGGGCGGTAGCCCCACCGGCGACTTGCGTCGCTTTGGTGATGGAGGTCTACTTGAACGGTGACGTCACGGCAACGTCACATGCGATGGGTCGGTCTGGTACGTAGGTCAGCTTCAGTGTCACGAGGGGGATGCACGAGGAGAATGTCAGCGGGCCTGTAGTCTGTCCCGGGGAGAAGAAGGCCGGCGGCGCGGAACACGTGCCACGCGAACACATTGCGAACGGAGTTGTGGCGGTGAATGCGCCCAGACTCTGAAACGCAGCGGTCGGCGGCATGGTCACCGTGGACATCCATGTCCTGCTGGCAGTGGTGGCATTTCAATGGCACCGAGTCTGTGTAGAATGGGAGACCGCGGTGCCGGCGCAACATGATGCTCCAGTGTGCCGATGACACCTTCGTCGCAGTGGTGGGGTGGGCCCATAGGAACGCCGCCTCACCGGTGTTACGGAAGGCCAAGCCTGGAATCCGGCGACGTGTGGACGTGTCGGAGTTGCAGCTAGGATGAGGCACTCTCTTCCATATTTCATCCTCCCAAAACGCCTTTGCCCTGGCTTCTTGCTGCGCCCGATTTAGATGAGATTGCAGGTTGATGGGCATGGCGGCAAGGGAGGCGGGTTCAAAGGGCCTAGGTCGGTGGCAAACGGGTCACCTTGGATCTGTCGGACGAAATCGCGCAGGGGCCGGCGTGCCTGGTTGACGAGGAAGTATCGATCGCCCCGTGCCTGTTTCCCAAGGACGGCGACGGAGCAGGGTGTTGCATGGTCTGCGGTGCGTAAGCGGGCTGGGGCAGCGTCCAGGATGCTGGCGGCGACAGCTGCGTGCAGTGCAGGGCCAATCCTTGAGAACCCGTGCCCCTCGAGACGGAGGGGGAGGGAAAAGGTTTGGGTGTTTTACTCTTGGAAGATATATCCGATCTATCCCATGGTTTTCCAGACAACCACAATCGACTAAAGGGTATATCGACACAGTAATGGGGAAGGAACTACGCTCCCTAAAATGCTACCTCAGGCCAGCCATCAAGCAGGCAGCATTGGACATGACGGCTGCTGCGGCGTGCCTTTGCATCAAAACCCCCGAACCTTTCCGTACGTCTCCAGTGCCCTCACGGCCACGTTCCTTGCCACGTCATTTAGCCACTGCACATGCATCCGGGTGCCACCCTCCAAGAGTGGAGATTGGCACAGGCACGAGCCTACCTCCGGTGGAGGTCGCGATAAAGGATTGATATCTTCTTCTGCTTTGCATTTCGCGCTGCATTCAGAGAGGACATCGGGTTGAAGGCCCTCACTCTCCTGTTGGAGGAAGCGAGGGATTCACGAAGGTAACATCAAAAAAGTCGGTCCCTCCGCTGCTTCCCATTGCCTGGATGTATGGTCTCGTGCGGTGGAGACCATGGCGTGGCTCTACGACAGAATGACGAGCATCTCTTGCCAGGTCTTTCGCGAGAGGGTTTCTTGGCGATCATGTCGGTTGATCCTGTGGCTCCATGCAAGCAGTGCATGAGATGATCGCCATGTACATCGAGTGTCTCCGGGCAATTCCTTTTCGGGCATGGCGTGGCAGGGTGAAAAAGTGGGACTTGACAGTAGCATTGAAGCCACACCGAGAATTCTCGAGGTCAATGCTTGTCTGTAGTCCGGGGCATGGGGGACAATACACCCATTTCTTAGCTCCCGGGAGGACCACAGACGCGCGAAACGCTTGCCTTCTCGAATCCCCAAGAGGAATTCGTTCTTGCACTGCTTCATGGATTTCGTCAGTCAGCGTCTTTTGGAATGGTGTTTTTTGCGAGCAAATTACACTGAAAGGGATAATCCTAGACGGCAGGCAAGAGGTCGACCACCTCTGATGGGCGTCTGCAGCTGCTTCATATGTTCCTAGCTCCTTAACAGGAGTTGGGAGCAAGGTCTTGCAAAGCTTGCTAGGTGATGAGCTAGAAGCCAAGAACGCCGCGGCCGCGATGTGTTCTTCGCGGAGGTGAGTCCGATCCCAAGAGATGGTTTTTCTTGTCCTTGGGTGTGACCGGCAGCTGGAGTTCTCGGAATACTTCCGAGTCCAGTACTCCTGCTGCCAATTTTCGAACACAATCCTCCATCATCCTGTCGAACTCTTCCGCTCCTTCTCCCTTGCAAGACGGGGGCACTACTCGCGACAAATAGTCTACTTTGCAAACGCCCAAACAGTACGCAGTAGCTGTAATGCCACTTGCCTATTCTCAAGGTCAGCAATGGTCTCGAGGAATGGTCTGAGAGATGAGACATGGTTCGTAAAGGACCATATGGGGTATTCCTTAGTACCGACGGGGGCGTTCAGGACGGAAGTACCCTCGCTGTAACCTTTCTTAATCCCGCCTCGGTAGAGACTATGTACTGACCCTGGAGGGGTTGTGGGCCACCAGACGGTGCACTTCGGCAGCGACAAGTACATTCCTCGGCTTTTAGAGTCCACGGAGCGAAGTACTTCGATGGCTTTGACGAGTTGGTCGTGGCGCCCGATAATGTACCCGTCATCGTGGTACCACAGTTGAAGTAAGAACTTTGCCAAATCTCTGTTTCCCCTTCCTCTGAACGGGGGAAACGTTTGGTGTTTTACTCTTGGAAGGTATATCCGATCTATCCCATGGTTTTCCAGACAACCACAATCGACTCAAAAAGCGTATACCGAAACCGTAATGGGGAAGAGTTCTTGTATTTTGAGGATAATAGGGTGCAGCACCAGGTCGACGAGGAGGCCTCCAAGGTTGTCTCCCTGTTGGGTCCCACAGACGCTTCTTATTGTGTGACTACCTATCCACAGGAATGCGGCTCGTTTGCATAGAAATATGAGACCCAAAGCTGGAACTCTGGAATATGTCTCACCGCTATGAAAATTGACCAAATATTTTAATCTCTATCCCGGTGTCCTACAGTGATGCTGAATTGTGGAACAATATTTTTCAATTGAGGCCCACAATCTATATTTATTGTGAATCATTAAGGAATAATTTTATCTATATACACTGGCGTTATTTTATGCTGAATTCAGTGTGAAATAATTTTTATGTCCAACAGTTGGGTTTTTATATTAAACAGGCTATAATTATTGAATATATTCCACCAAAAAATTATTATCTGGATGGTTGCTTACCTGGAAAATACTGCAATAATTATTGCTGAGCCTGAATTATGTCTACCAAAATTATTGAACGCCTCACCTGATTTTTGTAGCAGGTTCACCCTGGTGTAGAGTATAAGTAGTCTCGGTTGTTAGAAATATTTTTACATCCTCGAGCTATCGAAACATTCCCCTCGATCACCTACCATTAAATTTTGTTTTCTATTCATTACTCATTTTATGTCCAATTGCGGCATTTATTTATTTATTCAAGTTGGAACTATTTATTATATCATTTGGATCTACCTATCCCAATTATTTTGCAACCGCAGTCAGAAAAGCGGGTCTGCTGCACATATTAAAAGCGTTCTTGAGATCGACAGTCAATAAACCGTATGCTAGGTCACTGCCGTACTCCTGAACGACTCGTCGGATTCCGTGCACGACTGCGTCGGTACCTGACTTTATGGCGATACCCACTTCGAGAGGTTGGAGGTAGTCTGCCGCCTTCTGGGACACTCGCTTCATTAAGCAGCTACCGACCAACCTGCGCAGCGTCTCCCCAACTGCGATTGGGATAGGCGACATGTCCTTCTTCGCCAACGGGGTTAGTGGAGCACCAGCGATCCAAGGAGCGAGAACGGCTGGTGCTTTTCTAGTTGCCAAAACATTAACAAGTCTCGTAAAAGCTGCCAAAAAGCCTGAATTCCCCGATGAGGATGTACATCTTAGCAATTCTACCAGGCGGCAAGGCTTTAGACCTGAGCCTCCGGGAGAGGATCCTGGATTAAAAGCCCTGATAGCGCCAAGGACTTCGTCTTCAGTGATCGGTCAGAAAACGGTAATTGGTAGAAGATGTTTTACTTACTAGAGTTGTTTCATCAGGGGCCTTCTGGGAATGTTTATCGATAAGGGCATCGATTATATCACTGGTAGCTGGTAGAACGCCTAGCGAGCGCAAAGCTTGTGCAACCTTTCCGTACGCACCTTCTTTGGCCAGTTTTGTCGCCCTTTTTATATTGACCCTGTTGCTGGTCCGAAGTGGAACGAGTTCGTGCCGTGCGGTGTTTGGGCTGATCGAGTGCTTGCGCCCATAGTGTTCTAAAGTGCCCCGCGTTCCATAAATCTATTCTTTCCCCATTTTTGTCCGTAATAGAGTGCCACCGGTATTCACTGGAGCAGGAATCTGACGAGTAAATGTTCGTAAGCATAACAGCTGGGAACAGAAATATTTTTTGTGAGCGCCTGAGTTGCTCGTGAATTATCAGCAAGACTAGCGTTCACTGCATGGTCCATCGACTTGGCATACGTCTCAGCTAGACAACCGCGGAACTTGGTCGGTATATGCGACATGACTGGGGTGTGAGTTGTGAAGATCTCTTTTAGATGGCAGAGACTTTTCAGAAAGATCGGGGGTTTGAGACGCGATGTTGGGCCTCTGGTTTGGAGGTGCGGGAGCTGGGTCATCTGAAACCGGTACCAATTTAATGTAGTCGACCTCCTCCAAAGGTATGTGCTCCAGGACAACCTGATCCATTCCAGCGATTCAAAACTGTTCCTCCGCCAACTTTCCGCGATAAATTACTGCTTTTTCTCTCTGATCGGCTGCGAATGTCTAGGAGGGAGACATGCTTTTCCCAAGGGAAAACGTTTGTGTGTTTTACTCTGGGAAGGTATATCCGATCTATCCGTGGTGTTCCAAGCGTCGTTGGTGAGCGGGACATTATGCAGCGTGCCGTAAGCGGCTCGCTGCAGGGAGCCGAACTCCCTTGCAGTCTCCGCGGCATGCTGAGGGTCAGCAAGCCGAAACGCGTGAGGCACCCGGCATGCGGATGCACATAAGCGATGCATGTGGAAGCGGGCCCTGGGTTCTTGGACCCCTTCCAGCAGCACCAGGGTGCGACGGCACCCCTCTACCTTGCTGCGTAAGAATGTTTTCGTGAAGGCAACGTTACCCAACGGGGCCCCGAGGAGCTCGAAACCGTTGCCGGCGCATTCTGCAAGCAGGAACTCGGCCAGGAAAACAGCGCGGTCAGCTGGCGAAGAGTGTGGCCAGGAGATGCGTGTCTTTTGATGGTTAATATACAGACCGTAAGACGGACCGTAGAGCGTGAGGGACCGTAGTGCTCGCCGTAGGCCCTCAAGTGACCCAATCATTGTACGGTCGTCGGCGTACCACTGACTTACAATGATACTGATGTGCGCAAATTCGCACACGAAAAAAATCTAGATGAGGACCATGATTGTATACAGTATCGGAATTGGGAAGATATTTTTACAGTTTTTGAATTTGCAAGATATTTTTAATTTGGTGAGTGTGGCAAATTCGTCGTTGATTTTTTCATTTTAGGACACGCTGTCATAGTAGATGTCAGTACAGTTCCAGGTTGTGGGTGATACTACAAGTAGCTCTGAAAGGTCTATATAATGGGCCACATCAATTCCCACCCCTGGCCGATGGGTGGCTGGCATGGGTATGGCACCTAGATATTTACCTTGAGAAAATATCTCCTAATAGTCTCTCTGGTTCACACGATTACCGTGAATGCATTTTGTGGTTATTAGTATGCTTGTTTGAGACTTTTGGGTAGCCAAAAGTCTATATAAGCCGAGTAAACTGCTTGCTTTAGTGGAGGTGAAGCAAGTTGGCAGACAACTTCAAGCCAAGTCCGAGTAGTAGGAAGTTGAGAGTCAACTTCAGACCCAAGAAAACTTTTTCTTACGCTAGTCGCAGAGCGTCGGTGGTAGACCCTGCCCCTTTTATACTTGCTTTTAGCTTTCTCACCTTCATCTATATACACTACCTTTTGTTCGTTCAACAATACCACGGTAGCACTTTTGTCGCTCGCAACACCTCCTTCTCAGGGTAATTGGTTCTGAGGATCTCTTCCCCCGCCGATTTACCCCTATCAGATACCCTCCTCATCGGCGACTCGCCTGATGAGCGGTTTTATCGCCAACGAGAACAACAGCATACTCGCAAGGTCCCCTTGCTGGGTTCCATAGGCGCTAGAAATCATCGCCAGCTCCCGGTTTGGGACGATTAGCGGTGGTCGGGATCGACCATACATCATGTTTGCGAATCGGGCAAGTGAGTGGGCACGGGATGGCAGCAGCCCTGCATTGCTCGCCGATCGACGCAGTTGAAAGCGTTTCGGGATCAATGAGGACGGTGGCAACGTTTGGACCCGACGACACCCTTCGCAGCATCGTGCGAATGTCATGGACGATCGCATCCATGCCTGCCTTGATGCCATTGGCAGTTTGGAAGGGGGCATAAAATGCACGAGAGTCATCAATCGCCGACGTGAGCAGCGTCTTCGTGACCAGGCGCCGGAGGACAGAGCCGACGGCGATGGGACGGATCTTCCCAGGCTTGGGCTGTAGGGGGAGGAGTGTTGCTGCGGAGAGCAGGGGAAGAACGAATCGGGGAGGTCTCCCTTTGCTATTCGATTGACCAGCTTCGTCAGAACTCCGAGGGCGTCCGGTCCGGACCCGCGGGGATGCCCGCAGGATGCGACGCGCTGACTGCGCAACAGCGGCTTCCATGAGTTGCGGAGGAGGTGGGAGGCTTTCCTCGGGAAGCGGGGCGATGGGCTGCGGCGGCGACGGGTGAAGTTCAAGCAGACGCTGGATGGTGGTAGGCGAGTTAACGTCGGCACACGGGGCATTGTGAAGAGTCCGCATCGCCTTGCCGTAGCGGGCGTCAGCGCGGAGAGCTTCGGCTCGCCGGGAGCGTTTGGCGTTGTCGGATGAAGCAAGTGTGCGAGCATCGGGGCAGTGTTCGATAACCCACTCGGCCCGGTGGTGATGGGCGTTGACAGCATCAGCCCATAGGGCGCCCCATTGGGAGCCGGTGTGAGCCCGCCGGAGCCGTTCCCTGAGCGCGGATCGTTGACCTTGGACGGATCTCCACCCTTCCTCACCCCAAGGCTGCGCCGCATGACAGCAGTGGGCATCATATGAGGGTGAAGAAAGGCGCGATGTGTAGCTGCGTCACCGCTTGCGTTAGCAGCGGCTTTGGCCAACTTGATAAAGAGAGGGGTGACCTGGCGGAGACATGCGGAGGGGATGTCCTGGAAGATGTCCGCCTCACGGTACGGCGTGCGTAGGGCATCGTAGGGGGTCGGCAAAGGGAAAGATGACGGGGGGCTGAGGACGCGATCGGCGATTCCATGGCAGGAGTTATTTTGAGTGTCCCTCAGCGCTAGTCGCCGCCGGGGGAACCATTTGGCTGGCTTGTGCCGGGGTGTCCTTGTGCGGGGGAACCGCTGGCACCACCTCCTCCATGGCATGAGTAGGCCCCGAGGGCTCAGCAGGTTTGGGGGCCTGCTGGGCACGGGCGGGAGTAGCTTTTTCCTTGTTCGGGGGTTCCGCCTGCACCTCCTCCTCCATTGCCTGCGTAGGCACGGGGGATACAGTAGGGTTGGGGCGGGAGATTGCATCAGGGTTGCGGGACTGCTGGGCGCCGGCGGGGTCACGGGTGTTGTGAACACCATTGCAGGATCCACGCGGGCGATGGCCTTGGCTGTGGATGCGTGGGAGGACTTCTGTTTGCCGATGGCCCCAGTGCAAACACGACGGCGGGGCCTGGGGGTGGAAGCGGCGGCCTTGGGCGGGGCCGCGGGGCCAGGGCGGAGGTCAACCGCTCTGCCTTCGCTATTGTAGGCTCCTCGGCGGCAGGTCCCGCTGGGAGGTCGTCTTGACAGGCCGGGGGGATACCCTTGGTTGGGGCCACCATGTTCTTCTGGGCGCCCTGTTTCCGGGCTGTCTGGCCTGGCGGCGTAAGGCCGCGATGTCGTTGATATGGCCGCGGAGGACTGAAGCGAAGGCCTGAAGGGTGTAGGGGTTGGCCGACCGGCGCCCAGCGCGGCGGACCGCGTTGTGAAGGAGACGAATTTCCTTTAAGCGGCGACTCTGTATTCCACCGGCACTGAAAGCATCGAGGGCCTTCGCTGCCGCGGGAAGGGCGAACACTGAGTGCTTTAGGCCAGAGAACACTGCCTTCAATTGGGTGAGAACGGCCTTCATGTGGTCTGCCCCCGACGCCGGAAAGTAGACGTATTTCCACTTGCCGACGGAGGGGTTATGACGTGGTTGGGGAGGGTAACTTCTGCCCGACGTGCAGCTTCCAAGGGAAACCCCTGGGTATCCTCTGCTGACAAGAATGAGAACCCCTGTCCGGGGGCGAGGGCAAGGTGCATGAAAGGGGGCGGCGTGGGCGGCCTTTTCTCCGCCTCCCCCGTGCGGGGATCAAGGCGCGCAGGAGAGCGAGTGACACCGGCGAGCAAGCAACGTGCGCTTGCAACTGCAGCGGAGTTCGGGGTCTCAGGCGTTTGGCCAATGAGGTCGCACGCTTGGAAAGTGTGAAAAGCGGCTGGCCAATGGGGGCGTCGGGATTCGGAAAATCGAACTTTACGAGGGGGTGGAGGGCGTTGCAGCAGTAGGACGAGACGCGGCCCAGCGGCCCACGAGGGGCCCGCAGCGATGTCCAAACCGGGTGGGGCGGGCACCTCGGCGTGCGTGGGCGGCTGCCCCGGGGAGATGTTAGAGGAAGGGGAAGGTGGCATTCGGAGAAGGGGGAAAGTGAAAACAGCAAGAAAGAAGGAAAGAAAGAGAGTTGCCAATCTATAACAAACCTAAAAAATTGAGCGTGAATCAAACCACAGTACAGTGCGGGACAAAATGATAGCCCACCCCTATCTTTGAGGCATGCTCCCTGAAAAAAACTTCCATTTAACCCTTTTTGAGAATCGTTTAAAGTGCAGAGTCGGCATCAGAAATAAATACCTCCCTTCCACCTTCTGGTAGATTGGAGTTCCATCCACAGCTTTCGACGCATCGTACGGTTTCGCAATTGGCTTGACAATGATACGATATCTACGCTTTGGTACAAATTTACTGGATACCAACCCACATATCCACCACAGTAAATTAACCCCCCATTTACACAGAAATAAATAGAAATGGCAAGTTTTTTTCTGTTTAAATGGATGTTTTTTTCAGGGAGTATGCCTCAAAGATAGGGGTGGGCTATCATTTTGTCCCGCACTGTACGTAATGTTCCTGCTAAGAGCAATCGCAGACTAGTAC
This sequence comes from Kappaphycus alvarezii, assembly GCA_002205965.3. Classification (NCBI taxonomy): domain Eukaryota; phylum Rhodophyta; class Florideophyceae; order Gigartinales; family Solieriaceae; genus Kappaphycus; species Kappaphycus alvarezii. Next base: position 802,068 of record NADL03000466.1, read on the forward strand.
TACTGTAAAAAGGGTAATCACTTCCTGTACATACCCTCAGAACGGAGGTTCTCTGGAATACACTGTACACAATTTCAAGTTGCGGCCTAAGTGTCGCTCAAAACTCCTTCCAACAAACAACTGGCGTTATTCTGGACGAGTCTCGCCGCGTGACGAGCGAACAATGTTCGCTCCGCATCAGCAATCGGAATGGCTGCCCGTGCGGCAATACCAGTCGCAACCCGGTTGGCGAAGTCCCGAGCGGAAGGGTGCCAGCCCCCAGCGTGGAGAGTGGAAGCACAATGAAGCGATCCCCAGGACCATTGGAACGTATTAACTCGGCAAAGCGAGTTTCCTTGCCCAGGCGAGCATGATTAAGGGGCTTGAGTGGGCATCGCGCCAGGGAGGGAAGGCGGGCGGGGGTCAGGGGATGGATAACGGTTACGTCATAATAGGTCGTGCCCCCGTTCTCTCCAAGCGCCTTGATGTCGGGCATGAGTCTGTTCCTGCCAGGTAAGCTAGCTAAGAAACCCTGGTATTTTCGTAGCTTGTCCGCATGGGCTGCGTTCAAGCTGGTAAAGGGGTTAAAGGATCTCATTCTGAGGTGAGAAGGGGCCAGCGGGTTCACGAAGGTCACATCGAAGTAATCGGTACCGCCGGTGGCGCCCGTCGCCCTGATGTCCGGCCTTGTTTTGTGTTCCCGTGCGACCGGGGCTCGACAGCAGGATGCCTTGCGCCTAGGCTCAGGTCGTTACTTAGTAAGGTGACTTGGTCATCGTGGCGGACGATCCGTTGCGCTCCGTACCTGCAGTGGATCAAGTGGTCGCCGTGGACGTCCACGGTTTCCGGACATCCGACTCTTGGACAAGGGGTTCCTGGCTCGAAGAGCGGGGCTTGGCAATAGTATTTGAACCACACCGAGAAATGTCGTGTGCCTATTGCGGTCTTCAAACCTGTTGTGGGAGGGCAATGGACCCATTCCTTGGCACCTGGGACACTCATTGAGGCCCTGAAGGCCTGTGTGCGGCAATTACCCACCGGAAGCTCTTCATATATTGCAGCATGGACTGCGTCAGTATATTGATGATATGACCTCCTGCATTTTTCATTGATTGTGTTTCTATATCCTTTTGAGTTCTGAGACGACCGTTCACCTGGTTAAGATTATTTTCTTTCTCTGCTGCACTTTGACGATTTCGTGTACAAGTTGGTGCATCTGTATTCATGTTTGTTTACTCACTGTAGGCATTTTCCCTCTAGTACAAATATGAACTCTTTTTACTGTCTCTGTAAATTCGGAAGGCAGAGACTTGCCCGAGAGTGCTTTTGTCCTTTTGTCGCAGCATCTTGAAGTACCGTAATACTCACTTTCGTGTGATTGTTCAGACTATTGTTAGTTATGGGCCCAGGCCTTAACGCTACAAACTCTCTTCCGAGTCGCCCGCGTTTCTCGTGGGATGCGAAAAGCCCACCATGGACCGACGGGAAGGGAAATCAAGAAAATACAAGAGTGCTGTAATGGACTGGAAAGAGTTTCATGACTCTTTGCCGGATAATAGCTCCAATAAGGTTGCTACTACCGTGCAAGGTATTGTACTAAAGTCTCAGTTATATGGCGAGGCTGCTGATTTGTGTTCAGAGCTCTCGAATGAGCAGCTGAAAGGCGAAAATGGCGTTCAGCTCATCGTTGATGTTGTGTACCAACGAGACTTTCTCTCTGTCATCAGTGAGGCGTACGAAGGCTTTCATCGCCTGCTAAACACACGCCGCAACAACAGTGAGTCCTTGAAGTCTTTTGATTCGATTCTCCGCCGCTGTGGCGAAGTTCAACTCGATGTCTACTACCACAAAGTTGCCGCAGTGTATTACAGCTCTCATGCTTTTGAGCAATGCTGCTATTGAGCACTCGCAACGTGTATCTTGTCTGAACGCCGCTGCACCCATTGGTACTGTATTCACCGACCAATCGTCAAACGACGACTTCTTGAAGGCGGTGACGTACAAGCAGTTAGCATCGGTAGTCAAGCAATGTGAGAAGGCTCCGACTATGTTGCCCCCTAGAAATGGTGCTCTAGCAGCCAGCTCTGCTAGTGCTTTCCCTAAAAAGTCTTATCATGGACGCGGTAACAACATGCGCCGCCCTTCCAATGCCGCACTGAAGAAAAATCCGTGCCACATGTGCTCCAAGTATGGGCACTGGAGGGATAGCCATGACTCTGATGGCTCTCTCAAAGAAGGAACAAAGTCCTTCGACACTGCAGAGGAATTTGCTGCTGCTATTAGCGGTAGATCCTCTGGATATGGCGGTAAGAATGGCTCAGCGAAAAAGAAAACTGTTTCTTTTAACAATGCTGTGTTGACGAGCTTTAACTGTGGAAGCTCTACAACGGATCACTATGGAGAAGCTCAAACTAAAGGTCCCTAGTCGATGACGGTGCACCTTATTCTGCTATTGGCCATGTTGAGCTTATGCTGCTGCGCAATCATCTTGGCCTCGATGACAAAGTTTATATTGAGCCCATTCCAAACTCTCTCCACGGATATACACACTGGCAGTATGGAGTTGGTAAGCATTCCAGTGACGCTCGCCCTATTATTGGTTCTGTTCCCCTCATGGCTCGCACGGACAGCGGCCTTGAGGTCACTATCAGACATTTAGTTCTGGATGGCTCTAGTCAATGGGTGATTGGCAAGAACGTGACGCGTCATTCTGACATTTTGCATTCCGAGCGAAATGCTTTGAAGATTATGGTAGAGGGGAGGCCTGAATATCTTTCACTTTTGGAAAGCAATCTCCTCAGTTACTTACCCATCTCCGTATTTGAGTCGCAACCCGCCAATGAATCAGTGTTGTCTTGCCTCAGTGGCAATATACACAATGACTGGCCTTGGAAAAAGGTCAAAGCAATCGTCGATAAGGTACATCGTCATGTCTGTGGACATGCGTCTCTCACAGATATTCGCCTACTTCTTGAGCGGAACAATCTTTGGTCTGACACCGTTGCTGATTATGTGCATCAGCTGATTGAGAACTGTGTCTCATGCAGAGCTACTGCTCCCCGCAGCCCAGCCGGAAGGTGTCCATATCCTCTCTGTCTCGAAATTTTAATGAGGTTGTCTGTATAGACCACTTTTATCTCGATGAAGTGCTGCTACTGCACTGCATGGACATGGTGACAAGATTCTCCGCTGCACATGTAGTAAATTCTACAGCGATTGATGACGTAATATTTGGGTTTGAGGCTTGTTGGCTAAATCAGTTTTGGTTACCGGAGTCTATTCAAGGGGACAAGGCATTTGCAACTGCTAGCTTCAAAAAGTATATGGATGAACGTTCCATTTCCTTCAGGCTTGTACCCCCAACAGCATAGCAAGAATCCTCTCGAAAGCAAGCACGGTATTATGAGGAGCATTTTTCTAAAGCTCAGAAATGCCGAACCCGACACCGCTGCTGACCTACATGCCTGTCGCGCAGTGGCCATCTCGAATGATCTCTACGGCAACGATGTTATGTCATCATATGAGCTTGCCAAAGGATTCACGAAGCCACTGACCGATGCTGATTCACAGGCCATCCCCGATGATGTTATAGAAGCTCATGAGAAACTGCAAGCCAAGCGAAAGCTCGCACTGATTCTCAAATCGAAGTCCACACGAGAAATTAGTGTGGCTGCTGGAGATATGATAGAAGTCTTCTCTAAGACTGGTATGGATAAAACTGGAACTTGGTCCATGCCGAAGATTGTCCTTTCTGTGGACTCTAAAGCACGCACTGTACTAGTGCCAGCCAAAGGTGGCAAACGTGCCACTGTAGCCTTGGAAAATATTCGTCTCTGCTTGCCTACTGACTCCTTTGCCAATGCAGTTCAGACTGCAATTGATGAGGTCGAAACTACCCTTGACGATGTCTTGGTCCCTGAAGAAAAGGGTGAGGATCTAGATAAAGGAAGTGCATGTCAGACGACGCATGATGATGCAGACTTCAGTGATGAGAAAAACCTTACCTCTACTTGTTTACCTAACAAAGACACTGTAAGACGTGGCGATCGTGTGCTCGTGTACTGGCCTGATGACCAAGCACACTATGCTGGAACTGTCAAACACTTGCACCGTGATGGTTGCGTTACTGTGAACTATGACGACGGAGATCAAAGAGCGCCTAAATCTTTCTGAGGAGAATTGGCACTTTGAGAGTACCACTATGTCTGCCAATGCTTCACAGACTGTATCTAGTCAGTCAAATGTGCCATGTGTCGTTGACGAGGAGCCTAATGACCTGAAGCTCATGAATGAGCACTTTGGAAACAAGAGCTTCATGAAGCATCAAGCTCAGGGGTTCGAGCAGTACACCCTCAACAAGTCGTACGACACCGAGGAGACTAGCTTTCTCAAAACTGTCAAAGTTGTTCCCTATTCGGGCGTGCCGAGCAATGCCAATATAGTGAACAGCCATGTATTGTATAAGGTTAAAAAGAACGATGATGGCTCTCTAAAGCTTAAAGCTCGAATAGCACCCCATGGCAACGAAGATGACTTGAAAGACCATTTGACATCAGATTGTACCACGTGTCCACCGACTGGACTGAGGATTGTGGAATCAATAGCCTCATTGTTTGGGTGGAAATTGTTTAAGGCGGATGTTAAAACAGCTTTCCTTCAGACTGGAAGTGCTGCTCGTGATGTGTACGTCAAGCCTCCTCGTGAGAGCAAGATGCGATCGACGCATTTGTGGCTTTTGCTTACTGCTGCATATGGGCTTGTAAATGCGAATGCCAAATGGCAGATGAAGTCTGACGAGTGCTTTCTAAGTCTTGGTTTGGTGCAGTGTCAGCAGATCCCGCAGCTCTTCTACAAGCATGCTGATGGAAAGCTTGTACTTGTCGTTGCAAAGATTGTTGACGACATCTTGGCGGCTGGTGAAAATAACAATGCGAAGTCCTTTCTTGAGAATTTCAATAGGTCATTCAAGTTGGGTACTATATCGAGTGGTCCTGGTGCTCTACGCTTCTTTGGTATCAACAATATTCAAGATGAAGACTTTACTATCCGCACTGATGCTGATGACAAGCTCAGTGCTCTGACTGAGCATGCCCTGACACGCCAACGCCGTAAGCTCCCCAACGAGCAATTGAACGAACTAGAAAGGTCCTTCTTCGCGTCTACGAACAGCTCTCTTGGCTGGATCGGTACTGCTGCTTCTCCCTTCTGTTCATTCTATGCGTCATATTTGCAACAGAAAGCTCCCAGTACACGTGTATGTGACCTTGTGGAACAGCGCAACGTTGTACGCAAGCTGCAGAAGCTTGGGACTTCTATTGGCTATCGCGCCCAACTGATAATAAGGAATATGAGCTGTCTCTGCTCACATTTGCAGATGCTTCTCGTTCCGATACATATGGGCAGCTTGGTGTCATTGCTGGACTACTGGTAGGTGATCTCGCTCATAACTCTATATTCCACTGTTTATCGTGGATTTCTCATAAGTCTAAGAGACCTGTCAAGTCGGTACCTGCTGCTGAAATTCTGGCCTCTTCTGAAGCTATTGATGAGGCTAAAGGAATTGCTCATGCTCTATCTGAGATTCTAATATTGAACATTAAGGTTCATCTTTGTGTTGACAGTAAGGATCTATTTACATCCTTATCAACACAACGTAACTCTATAGATAGGTCTATTAGAGGTGATGTCGCATGTATCAGGTATGAGTTTCAATCTGGAAATGTTGATCGTATCACCTGGATACCTGGCAAGTGAATCTAGCCGATGTGCTCACAAAGAAAGACTCGCCTTTGACGGAAGCTTTACAACTAACCCTCTTCACTGGAAGACTCAACATCTCCTTTGAAGATGTCGCCGAAACCAAGTCTACTCAGAAGTACCTTGGTTAGAAAAGAGAAGGAGTATTGATAATATGACCTCCTGCATTTTTCATTGATTGTGTTTCTATATCCTTTTGAGTTCTGAGACGACCGTTCACCTGGTTTAAGATTATTTTCTTTCTCTGCTGCACTTTGACGATTTCGTGTACAAGTTGGTGCATCTGTATTCATGTTTGTTTTACTCACTGTAGGCATTTTCCCTCTAGTACAAATATGAACTCTTTTTACTGTCTCTGTAAATTCGGAAGGCAGAGACTTGCCCGAGAGTGCTTTTGTCCTTTTGTCGCAGCATCTTGAAGTACCGTAATACTCACTTTCTGTGTGATTGTTCAGACTATTGTTAGTCAGTCAGTGTCTTTTGCGATGGAGGGTTGGAGCAAAATCGACTGAATGGGAGCCTGTCGTCCGGGCGGCAAGATGAATTCCATTGAGGGGGGAACGCTTGGGTCTTTTACTCTTCGAAGGTATATCCGATCTATCCCATGGTTTTCCAGACAACCACAATCGACTCGAAAAGGGTATACCGACACCGTAATGGGGAAGGGACAACGCTCCCTAAAATGCAACCCTCAGGCCAGCCATCAAGCAGGCCGCATTGGATATGACGGCTGCTGAAGCGTGCCTTTGCATCAAAACCCAAGAAAATTTCCTTACATCTCCAGTGCCTTCACGGCCACGATCCTTTTCACGTGGCCGTGAGGGCACTGGAGTTTCCTGACTATGCCTTGTACGGTCTGTTATCATAACATCCTATAATCACTCCTTTCCTTCATTTTGGTATCCATTTTTTGCGAAGCTTCTTTGGCACGTGGAGACATGCTATACACCCAAAAACTCCCAGATGATCTATTCCCGGCCTTTTGCCAATTAAAACCTTATATGATGTCTTCCGATGTGCATAGGGGCACATTGTCACGGGAAATAAACGCACAGACATTCAAAGCGGCATCACACGGTAACGCAATTCATATTCCAAGAAAACGCAAATGAGCTTTGCACAGATTACAACACACTTGGAGACATGCCATACTCCCAAAAACTCCCAGATGGTCTATTCCGGCTTTTTGCCAATTAAAACCTTATATGATGTCTTCCGATGCGCATCGGAGCAAAAACAACGGTTGCAGATGTCTGCTGCATGGGCTAATACCTCTGCCAAAAATTCTATGGGCATTTTCCATGATAGATAATTGCTCTGGTGCTACCTATCAGCGTTGGATTTGTCCACTCTGCGATTCCATTTAACTCTAGAAAGTACAGGGGGCGGTCGTGCATATCGATTCCATGTTCTTCGAGGTATCTCTCCAGTGCTTCATACTCACCATCTCCATCACAATAAATCTTCTTAATTGAGCAGTCGTGCTTAAGCTCAAACAATATGTAAAATCATTGAAACGCAGCTGCAACAACACTTTTCTTAGCGATTGGCACTACAAATACACATATCCAGGACACTCGTCAATGAAAGTGACGTAGTAGTTGGATCTTCCAGTTATGTTATTGCAATATTTCTAGACATATCACTACGTCTTATACCCCCGACCTTTGCTGACCTGACATTTCTTGTGCAAAGTGATAGTTTTTGTTCCTTTACCTTACGACAAGCTTCAAATTGTTTACATATTTCACTAGAGACTTGTAGATCCAATCCAATGATTGCGCTTTTCCGCGCTAGGTCCTTGATTCCTCTCATGTGTGTATGACCAAGTCGCTCATAGCTTCGTTTTTCATAGTAGCAAAATGTGCAGTACTGTGCTGTGCTTTTGAAGAAGCCGGGCCATTTTCCCGTCGCATTCTACCATTCACTAAATATATCCCGTCTTTCAAGCGGCCTTGTAGTGACATAGTTACACCCTTCGTGACGATACAGTGATCATCAACGAACGTAACTTTGTGCCCAGCTCTGTACAGAGCCGAACTTGACAGTAAACAAACATGCAGTTGTGGAACAGATAGTACTTCATAAATAACACTATCTTGTATTCCCTCGATTTTATTTAGCTCAGCTTCTATGATAACATTTCCCATCCTTGTCGCTTCGACGGTAGATCCGTCCCAATTAAAATCTGTTTGGGGGCGTAGATCGACAGCTCTGATCATAAACTATTTCCTATTGACCATGTGATCATATGCACTGGAATCAAAAATTTGTACTACATCATCCGATTCTTGCTGGGCAGACATGATCATACTATTATAGTTAGTAGTACCACTTTGGCTGCTCGTATTTCTCCTCTGCAGAGAGGGCTTTTGAGAACAACAATTTCTGGTAACGTGGCCGATCTTCCCACATTTAAAGCACCTTCAATTGTCGCGGTTTCTCCGTTTCTCACCGCGCTGCGGAGCTAGTAGAGCCTTGGACGATCGACTGGTATTAAGCACGACTCCCTCCCTTCGGACTCTGTTCCAAGCGTTCTCATCATACTCTAGTAGTATTAAGCAGTTGATTTCTCTCATGATAGTTTCCTAACAACACTTGCAGCAATGCGATTCGGTGCTTCAACACAGATTCGCTTTTCAGTCCAAAAGATACAAGAAACATAGTTAATTGCATGTCTGAGTCCATTGGTCTGCCCATTGTAAAAAGGAGATTAAACGCTTCCTCAAAGCGAGAGATGTACTACTGCATATTTTGGCGGCATTGGACTGCTTCATCAACTGAGACTGTAATTACACTTTTGCAGCCAAATTAGTGATTTCATACCGTAATTTGAGCTTCTACATTTGGTAGGGTTCTTTTTTGAATGAAAGGACTAGTTTCATGCGGCTTTCGCACAATATGGGCATGATAGTAGCACGTGCCTTAGCAACAGCTGTCTTTATCTGCTCTGATTTGTCCCGCTTACCACCCTGAAGGAAATCCTCCGACACAACCAATAACACTTCCTTCGCCTCTAGCACGGATTCCGTCTGTCCTTCCCAAAGATTGAAATCCCTACCGCCTTTGTCCTCAAACTTGTACCAACGTGTACTCGATTACATGAAGAACGGAAATGAATAAACAAAGAAGGAATACGGATCGGTGAACGATTGAGACAGTAGACATATAAAGGTATAAGATAAATGAAACGACAGAAATCAGTTGGTAGAGTTCATAGGCTCTAGGCCCTTAACCTTTTCGCGCAGGCTACGTTTGATATTTTTGCTCTTTTTTTCTTCATTTATCATCAAGACTAATTAACTAGCAGATTGATTGCGAGATAGTTCTACTTATTCTAAAATATGCCCACTTTTCCATACTTTCTACTCCATATTCAGTAGTCAGGAGGAACGTACTACGTAAAGATTAAAGCATATCACCAACTCAGGTAGTCAGCAAACTCAACTCTGTTAGTACACATGTGCCTCCTTATTATGGATTTATGCGCCCTCTAAATGGTTGATCACACTGCAATGTATATTCATCATATATCACCCATCACAGGCATACGTGTAAATTTTTAGTAGTCTAGTCCAAGAAAATGCATTACGAAAGATGACGCAATCTGTTTGTGCTTTCGCCCACCAACTGTAAGAATAGCACTATCCTAACATTTTCTTGCCGCATTGCTTCCTTCGCTGCTTCCCTTCGCGGTTCCTCTTCTCAACAGGAGCTACGCGACTTCATTACTAGTTTTTCGTTTAGTGTCCAAGTAATGCATGCGCGACAGGCACCACCTGTCGTTCGCATTCGAAGTTTATTCCTGCATACCCTCCGCAGGCTTCTCTGCAACATTGTAAATTGAAGATACGTGTCACTTCGCTAGCATTTTTGCTGTCAATAATTATCAGGAGAAGTTAGTATACCATTTCTTGATCCTGTATGAAGCACTTTTTTCGTAACAATAAGCGCTGAAGTAATTTCATGCTTAATGTCACATATCATCATATACGGAGCTCTAGCACGTGCACTAAAGTAGAAGTTGAACAGGAAACTCAAATATCTGGGGTTTTGCACCCAATAGCTCTTGAAACGAAAGTACTGCTTTTCAGATGTTGAGGTATCTCTTGGGTGCTCGGAGGTGTTCGTTTGACAATTATGTATCCCGTCTTATTGTAAATAAAAATAATATCTAAATAATAAATTGGAAGCAGACACTACAGGCAGCTTTTGTTGTTAAAGACTTAGTTTAGTGTCGGTGCAGTCGGCATTGTCAGTCAATGAACCGCATTCAACTAATCTTGTGTGTCAGGAACCTTGCAGCTGGACTCATCATGTGATGACAATATGCAATTTCCTTGAATACTCTATATCAATTCAGATCTCTACATTACGTTTGAAGCGTGGTAAACCTTCCGATACCCAAAAAATAGCAGATTTGAAGGTGAGATAGTTTACAGATTTTGAGATGTGCTTTGTGTATATTCTCTTTTGACTCAATTCGACGCTTTCTCAGTATACGGTGAATAAGCAGTAAATGAAATACGTTCTACGTACTTCTAGAAGTGCTTTTTATAAAGCAGCAAGAGTTTTAGTATCAGTTCACTCCTTTAGGACCCTTTGTACTCATTCTGCGATTCTACATGAATCATCGCCTCTTATAACGATCAAAAAAGGAAAAAAATTAATCGCCCTTCTTAGCTTTGTTTCTGACACGTCATAATTTGCTTTTTTCAAAGAAAAGAAACTTTAGATGGGTTTTTGTTTTCGAGAGATAGCATCGGCTACGATCCAGGGGAAATTGATCTCAAGGAACCAGGTTTTGGGCGGACAGAAAGGGTTTCTAGGAATGAAGGGGAGAAATCGGGGACCGGGGAGTTCTTATATGTATCCAAAAATGGCAAAGCGAGATAATAAGCAGAAAGTATGGCATCTGGACCGTTGATAACTTTTTAAAATATTTATAGAGATATAACGCTAATTTTACACATAAGCATATGATACCAATCATATTTATTGCAGTGCGCTTGAGTAAACCTAAATACTTATAACTTCTTTGTATAAACTCAGTAAGTATCACAATGCCAAGTTTAGTCAGGTCGAAATCCTTGAAATAAGCAATAATACGCCATAATCGTTAGAAAGCCCGCAAAATGACAAGTATGCCACAATGAGTTCTGTATTTCCTAGGTTTCTGGTAATTATTTCTATTCAAACCCTTAAAAGAATTAAATTTACCATCCTGAAGACATTTAGAAGCTAAAATCTCTTTTGCACATAGAAAATAACCGGAAAATTCGCAGCTCGTGCTCATTTTTTGTTCCAGTGGATCGGCAACAATTTTGATTGGCAAATTATTTGCGAAATCATTCTGGTAGCGGGTAATTGTTCTCGTAGTTTACAACTTGGAAAGCAGGGCAATTTTTTGAAGTGAGTTTTTTTTTCCTTAAGAACTAAGCAAAGTTAAATAAGCATAAACAACAGGAGGTCGGGAAGGCGTCCAATTCAGTTTAGGAGGCGGCCAGGGGAATTTACATCGGACACGCAGCATAAAGCGTTGACTTTCTTTTTGGGGTGCGTTTGAGTGAGGACTTCGTTATACATTCTATACGTCTCCTGTCAAACCAGAAAATCAAGATATTCTCTCTACGTGAGAAAATTATTTCATTTGCAGAAAATTACATTCTTCTTCACTTTTTTTCTTTTTTCCGGTCATTTTTTCTTTTACGAGACGAAAGTTGACTTTTTTTTTCTTCTTTTTCTTTTTCTTAATAAGCGATAATCTTCTTTTGACATTAATTCCTTTATAATTCTCTATTTATGTGATATTCTTCACAGCGAAATATCTTTTCGTCTAATCAATACTTATACACGTGCTTTCCGTTAAATCATCATTTTCAAGGCAATTTTCACTAACCATCACAACAAAACCGATTTTTCCTTCTTTCTCTATTTTGCATTCTTGACAATCTGGGCCTTTTGACTTCACTTAAATTGGTCTTTATTGCCAAACAGGTATGAAAGATACTTCAAAAACAAGAAAATTTGCCGCTCCTCAGCAGCGGAAGTACACTTACAAAACCATTCTCGCCCCATTACCAACTTTCGTCATTCTCGCCCTATCACCGTCTCCCCTTTTTCACTTAGCTTCAACCGACGTAAAGTACTACTGCCGCCGCTCGAATAGGCAGCGACTGCGACGGAGCTCCTTGCACTTCAGCTGGTAGAGGTCGAATCAAAGTAATTAGCGAAATAGAACCGTGAAAAAAGTTTTAGGCAAGCGAGTGCTTCAACGGGTAGATTACTCCGGAACTCGTTGAAAAATAGAAGAGGAGGAGAGTGGATCCTAGTCCGTAAATTAAGTAGTAAAGTTACAGGGTTCCGGAAGTGAAGAAGGTAGGGCGGAATAGGTGGCAAATGAGGGCGGAAACGGATTATATTGACAAAATAGACGATACCATGGGTCCGATAGGGGGGAATTAGATTAGTTGGATTTCAAGCAGTTAATATTAAGAAAAAATGAGAATCTCAGGAATATTTGTGGGAAATACATGAGTATTCTAGTGTTTTGAAGTTACTGTTCGACTCTTGTGTAGATGTTGAAGTTTTTGAGAGGTACATTTATTTAGTTTTTTTTGAAGTACCATTTTTATTTCGCTGTGCTCACATGAAGTTTGTTCTTCCTTTTCTGGTAGTTTTGGATGTTTTATCTCGCTTTTAGACAGAGAGAAAAGTAAATATGAGTTGAATAAATTGATTCCTCCATGGTACGGAAGGAAAGCTACTAGCCAACTTTGAACTACAACGCTTCAATCAGCTCTCTACCCTCCATGCGAGGTCGTAGCACCTACTCCAGATTTGGTTGCTGGAGCAATTATTCTTCCTTCGATATCACTGCTCGACATTTTCGGACAGCTTCTACTGCAGCACTTTAGTCCCTTGCAATAACTCTCATCCACGATAGTTGGTGGTATCTTTTCCAGCTGACGCCATTTTTACCCTTTCATACCCATTGTCTTTACTGTGAAGTAGCATACGACGCCGCTTTGCAGTACATATTCATCCGGGTGAAAACCCTCTAAAGTAGAGATGTATATTGGAGCAACGTTATCTCCGGCAGAACTCGAGATGAAGGAATCTCACCTTTTCAGTTTCAAGTTTATCTCTGCCTTGATGCATCAGGTTTGAGTTTCGCACTTCATTTCAGAAAGACGCCAAGTGTTTTACAAAGGAAAGTCGAAGAAACTCATGGCGTCGGTATGCCCTATTGCATTTTTATCGAATTTGGTGCCGTGAAGCCATTGTAGTGGTTCAGCAACTGGATTTCGAGCTTCTTTTTCAATCGAGAGACATAAAAATAACCTAAACGTCGTGACAACATTATCTCGCTCCTGCGCAAGTATTGCAGAAAGAGAAGAATGTCATCGAGGCAGTAAGTGTTTCAGGACAGTTCCGTTTTATTCATACAATACAATACTGTAGACTGACTAGGAGAGTAATGCACATTGACTTTCGAAGAATTCAGTAAATTATTCTCATAAAAAAATGCAACCCAGGATAATAATGCAACTCACAAGATTATTTGTTCTTTCGCTTTGTACTGTAATAATTATATGTTTACAAGCCCCCTCAGAACGACGATTCGTCTGTTTTGTTGCGGTACTCAGCAGCTTCTTCTGCTGTTTTTTGCATTTTGTCTGTTTCAATATTAGAAGATACAGAAACATCTTTTCAAAGTTAAGTGTGTCGGTTGCAGGTTTTCTCTCTGCTGCTGCTACAAATATTGAACTCTGCTGCTGTTGCTACTTTTCTTTAGTCTACTGCTGCATATTATGTTACTTTCTGCCCTGCAATTCATAAAGATTCTAACTTGACTCATTGCATATACTAACAAGTTTGATAACCTAATAGATATCCAGGTGCCTTAAGCGAATAATTCGGCTCAATTTGTCTCTCGTATCTGACTTTGTTAGTAGATCTGTTTTATTCCAGTTGGAAGGGAAGTGATGCAACTTGACCCTGGCGTCAAGAATAAGTTCCTTAACCTTATGTAACCTAAGGTCAATGTGCTTCTTCTTAGGCGTCATATGATCTACCATTGCCATTGAGATGGCCACTGTGCAGTGCGTTTTGAATACTGTTGAGCAGAAATGCTGTCCCTAAGAGCAAGTGATTTGGTGGCACATTTCCCAAAAAGAGGTTCTTTATCCAGAAAATCTCTTTTCCGCATGCTGCGAGTGCGACGTATTCAAATTCCCCAGACTTGTTCGCGATAACAGGCTGTAATTTCAGCTTCCAATATATTTGTGATTCGTTGGTGTCGACTATAAATCCGGTGATTGATAGCGTGATATTTACGCATCGCCCCAGTAGGCGTCAGCGTAAGCAACAATTGAGTCTGCTTTTATCCCGAATGCGCTACTAAAGTGCATTTCAGGGTGGCTAGTAACGTTAAGGTATCGAAAAAGTCTCTTCCCTATCTCCATGTGGCGTTTCGTCGGTAAATGTAATTGAAGAGCCAAGGAAGATACTGTCCATCCAATGAAGAATTTAAGCTAACCAAAGAATTTGATGTCAAAAATTGAGGACAAAAAGTCTCGTAAGTTCTGTTATAGAACTTTGGAATTCGTAGGAAAGGACATACAATCCACTACAACTGCTAGGGCCATGAATTCTGCATTCACACGTTAAAATTATATAAGGTTGTCATAGTCGGAGGTTTTAATCCCCAATTGATAAGTTTATTTTGGAGAAATGAACTGTAGATATGAACTGCCAGTTTCGCCCTATTGATGGATTTTTCTAATTTGTAAATGTGCCCGTGTCTAGCCACCTGACTGGAAGAATATGTAGGTCGTTCCATTTATATCGGTACATCAAGTGTTCTGTGTAGATACGCGTTGGAAATATCGCCTTCTTCCAGTATAGGTTTATTGGCAGCAGCTACAGAGAACAGGATACGAATAGTCTCATGGGATAAAAAGAGGGCATAAATTATTTCCGAGTGTAATTCGACATATGCTCGTTGGCGCTCCCCTCTTCGAGTACAGCTTGGCTTTGCTTTATACTGGTTCCATGTGAAGCCTAGAGGCATAGCCTTGAAAATTCATTTGATCTGCAATGGGACTACCTCAGTGTTCCGGGGTACATAGGTCCATGTTTTCCCTTAATTATTGCGTTGTACTCCTTTTCAATAGCCTCGGCCCATTGCGGAATATTACAATATTCTGCGAAGGATTGTGGTTCATGTACTGCATTTAGAATTTCATTTCCTTCAGGGTACGATATTTGTAGAGTATGTTAGTGCGCTCAGATTCCATGTAATCTCCGTTGGAGACCTCAGCCTCATGTCTTCTTGCAAGACAGTTGAGTAGGGAAGAAACTCCTGGGAGCCTTTCGCTCAAGATCGTAGTGAAATCGGCTCTCGTGATGAGTTCTGATGGACTTGGACCCTGAGATGTACACCTTTTTCAGCGTGGTGTCTGATTTCATACCAACGAAGTGGCCTAATTCAGAATGAGGTCTCAGCTTTTTGCTTTGCTCCCAGTGGGAACAGTAAATGAACGAGACCCACGGTTGGCCAAATGTCAGTAGTGACGGAAAGTTTATCTCTTTGCTCGGATCTCAAAACTGGATAGTAATATGACCATTAAGCATTGTAGCCGGAATTCCGTTGCATAACCAGTTTGCATGTTTCAAGCTTCGCCTCATAAACTCTGGGGGAGATCTCTGCCATACAGTAAGATCGTAGCCCTTGTCCAATGCTTTTGAACGAGACTTTCAGCAGTTCCATTTTTTCTCGGGTGCCCGTGGTGGTGAGGGCTTGTACTCAATCCCTGAAAAATTGAGGGAGGAAATCATTTCTTTGCTCATATGTTCGCCAGCTTGATCGAAGCGAATTCTCGATATTTTGTACCTTGCGGTCGAAAAGTGAGCTTCGGCCATTGATTTATGTTCGTGAACTATTACGTGGAGGTCGGATATGCTTCTGATAACTATTACTTCTGATTTCGCTTTGTAAGTTTGGAGAAATTGAGCAGCGTACTTGTTTCTTCTGAGAAAGCTGGCGAAAGGGGCTGACATATCCATATAGATATCGCTTAGTGGCTGCATTTTTCTACCTGCAGTTGGTTTTATTGGGGCTTTTCTCGCTTTGCAGTGAGGAATGGGATGTAATCGATGCTGTAGAGCTGCGAACGACCGAAGGATGAAACATCGGATCTTTGGCGAGATAGCTTCATGCATCGGTCTTTCGCGATGTTTCCAGCCTTACGGTGCCATTTCGTGATCTCACTTTCAAATAGTTCATTTGTAGTACTGTAAAATTTCTTCTTATTGTTGCTCAACTCTAATGAGTGGAGTCCTTCAACGCACTTGATAATCCAGACGAAGTCTTTCCTGCCCAAGCAGCCATATTTAAAGATAAAGCATTCATTTCATTTGAACAGAGATTCTGAGAATATCACGTTGAAGTGTTTTGTTAGCAAGTTGACAGCTAAGATGTTCGACTCGAAGCCAGGTGCATGGTAGGCTTCGACATATGTTCCGCTATTCAATGGTAACAAAGCCAATCCCTTACCGAGTAGATTGAGGTTCCGGGTGCCTCCTGTACACTCTTTTTAGCAATTGGGTTATCGTACTTAAATCATGAGCGACTATGGAAGAAATGTGTGTTGCACCAAAGTCCATGAATGCGTTCTCAGTTTTCTATTCTTCTAATTTAGCAACCTGACTTTGGAATTTGCGCTTTGCAATATTGCCTCGTAAACGAGGTTCTACGTCGAAGTTTGACTTTGGTTGGAACTGAGTCTAGTATCGGTGGCCCAAACCCCGATCAGTATTTTTGAGTGCTATGGAAGCGTTTGCTGCAGGAAATAGTGGAAAATTTGGTGATCTTCAATGGGCTTAGTTATGTTTTGAGTTCCTCGCGCGGTCAGCTTGAGGGTATTGGAACTGTCCTCTATGACTTCGCCGGAGTTTCCGAATGTGAACTTTTCGCTCATCTTCGAGGTATTTTCGACATATGTTTATGAACTTGTCAGGTGTTTCACAGCAGCAGCAATTTCCCAGAGGTCTAGTCTGCCCGAAAAAGCGTCCAACGCGACCTTTTCCACAAGAATACCCGGCTCTAGCGAATGAAAAACCTCTTGCGGGTCCTCTAACGTACCATAGAGTTTTGTAAAACATTTTGACTTGAATGTAGTCCTACCTTCTAGGAACGTTGTGTGCGTTGTTTGTGTTCAATCTTAAAGCGAGTTACGCTTGATACACGTTCACGGAATCCTCTAATTGTGCGTTAATTACCGTAAAAACCATGGCAAGGACTGCAAAAGACGAAAAAAAGACTTAATGAGCTTGAAATTCTTTTCACGCTCTGCACATTCTTCGTCATATGTTGCAGGTTCTCCACAGATATCATTGAACTGGGATCCTGTTTTTCTTCGAATAGCAGTGTGTCCAATCTGATTCGGACATTTTGGATTGTTTCCTCGTTAGAAGCTGTGGAGATGGGCTTCAGCTGATTCCAAAAATCCAAAGTGGTTTTTGAGTCATCATCTGTGCTAGTTCTGATTTGAGTCACGACAAAAGCACCTAAGCCCAGAGAGATGACACTTTTCGCCTTTTTCAGAGCGCTTTCTGCACTCACTTCTCGCTGCTTGACAGTTTGATGATGGTATTCCGAGCATTCTGATCATAGGTTGATCGTTTGCCCTCAGAATGGCTCTCATTTCCCTCGCTCACATGATATAGTCGCAATGTTTTTCTACAGGCTTGATTCGAAACAGGGCTCGGGAATATTTGGAGGGATCCATTACACCAATTCTTTTAAACGAAAACCGGAGCTGGCTTCTGTGCGTACGGCAGTTACTAGGTTACGAGTAGTTGTTAGGCTTTCATGTCTGTATTCTTTGGCTTAAGCACCTTATTGCTATACTTTTGCTTATCTTATATCCCTTTCTATTCATTCTTTTTCGTTTTTGGTAGGTGATCAGTTTTTGTCTTTTCTTCTTTGTTGTTGTTCTTGTTCTGGTTCTGTCTTGTTCTTGTTCCTGTTCCTGTTCTTGTTCTGTTGTGTTTATTTTGATATTTTCTTTTTAACTAACTAGGAGGTGTCGGAATTGAAGCCCGCAGTGAGACTCTCGGTGAGTCGCTTTTTCTTAAGTTGACTAATTCCTCCTGCACGAAACTCAGGTGAAGCGTATCATCGATACTAATTTGAAGGATCGCTTAGAGTACAGACTCTTGTGGCTGCAATTCGAATCGCACCTGTTAAACACTCCAGGTGCGATGCGAATTTCAGCCACCACTACCTATCTCCACGCAGAAAGGAGACTGGTGCAAATGATCTCTACGAGAGCTTCCCCGAAAAATTACTAAGTCGAAGACTTATCCTTTTAAAGTTGGTCTAGCCTCTAACGGGGAGTGTCTCAGTATTTCTAAGCTGATGTTCCGTACAACACCGTGTCAGATCGCCTTTTGGCTTTCCACCAGATCTTTCGATCGACACCGTTACCCGCTGAGCGAGCTCGACGGGAGGGACAGCATGTGAACAAGGTCAAAAACTTTAAGTTGCCTTCGTTGCTTAGACTGTTTTAATCTGTCGACTTTGTTCCCTTGCTCGACACTTCAGCCCTCGAGCAAACCCACGAATAGTTACGTACCCGATTGGCACTACTTTTTACATTCGTTCCGGACAGGGAAGTATAAAGTCCAGAAGACTCCTATTTAGCTGTAATAGAAAACGTGGTAGACTCTTGGGGGAGGTAAGTGAGAGGTGGTGGAAGGTGATGGTTTGTTGAGTGCTGTAGGACGGGGGGAGGCTGATTCAGTGCGATGCACCCATGTAGAAGCTTTTAAAAAGGGTAAGTTATTATTGGCTCGAGTCCCACAGATGGGACTCGAGCGTCCTTTATATATTGCGTGGAACATAGGTAAATGCAACAGGATACTTTAGCCTCACTAGAGATTAATGAATATTGACTGTCGATGATTCAGTACAGTATCCTTATAATTAAAATGCAACCCAGGATAGTAATGCAACTACGGAGAGGATTCGTTCTTTCGGTTTGTACTGTAATAATTATATTGCGACATATTCCAGTACCCTTTTTGGATTTGGTTTGTAATTATCGTCTGCGACAAGGATTTGATGGAGCAGAAAGCACTCGAGGGGACAGTTGATTGCTAATCAGCCAGCTTACGTGCTACACTAAATGAGCCCAACCTGTGCTCCTGAGGGAAAGATCCCTTCATGGCGTACAAGAGAGGTACAAAGCACGACGGGTATCCAAATTTCCTTCGGAAGTAGCGTTATCTTTTGATCGAAGCTTTGTAGAAGGGTTGTCCACAGCCTGTTTGGCGCATAGCTGGGAGGAAGAAAGGCAGCGGCTGCAATGCCCTTTAAGATGTGAATCCTATTCTATGCGATGGTTATTCCGTCGTCAGCTTAACCGGGAGTGACAGTTCCAGAACTTATCAGACCGAATAGTCCCCCGTCTGGTGTCGCACTTAACTCTTCACCATCTCATCAATTTTCAAAGCGACCTCTGCTGTGCAGCGTGGTGTTATCATCCGTAACAAATAGCCGATCTTGCGCGGAAGATAAACAGTTTGCTCATTGATTTCCATAATCAGTGGTTGCCTCAAGACAAATTAAAAGCTGGAAGGCAAGTCTTGAGCACACATTCCTGGCATACCGACAGAAAGGTAAGCTGTGGATTTAGGTTTGCGGGTAGAGGAGATTTAACTCTGCAAAGAATTAAAAAAATAATGGCGGGTTTACTGTCAGGGCCCGGAGGACTGAGAACTGGGGTTTTTATTCTGGGAAGTATAAGGAAAGAAGTAATCCATTCAGTATCTACTGGGGACTGCGCCCTGTCTAACTATTCTGCTAAGACTTAACCGGATGTACCTTTACATAAGGTATGAAGCGCCGTTAAAACCAGAACGTGACGCCATAATGTATACAAAGAGCAAAAGATCAGCAGTCTGCCTGCGTCATGTATACTGTTGAACGTTCGAACAGTTTCTAGCCATACCGGGCACATGAACCCTCCACATCCCATGGCAACGAGATTTCCAGCGCTATATGCAACTCACCAATCCTATGCGATGAAAAAGGTTGGTGAGTTACTGCGATTGGTACGACCCAAGTGATCTTTGGAGTAAAGAACGTGGAGTTGGTTTACAGCGACAGTAAAGTAGGTTAAATGCTCTGAGTGATTTAACGGGGTTTCTGAACACATGGACTAAACTCGCTTAAAAGGCTTGTGAAACACAAGACACTAGGCATGCAGCGGCGAAAGTGACAGCTGGAAGGCATAACTTTGCGTGAAGATACATCTCACCCATCTACGGAGATCTATGGCTCAGAGACCCCGACTTCCACCACTCTGTGTTCATAACTTGTGTGAGATTAGTCCAAATAGCTCGTCCATCCGGTGCCTCAGTACGAATCATAAGCGCCTCCAACAACCTCAAGTTCTCATTTTCAACAGCTCTCAAAGCCTTCATCCTCTCTGGCCGATGTCCAGATATCAAGCCGCGATCCAAATTCAATGCCATCACTACAATCAGAACAGCATCCGCCACCATCCCGGTCGCATCTCGCAACCAGCTCTCAATTCTTCTTCGTTGATCATCACTAACCGGGATGTGCCACTTGGCCTCCGAATATGCCTCCAACTTCTCCACCTCTTCATTCACGATGCATCGCAACTGAAGTAAATCCAGCTCCTCGTCGTCCACCCCAGTCTTCATCACAGGTTCGTCCACAGCAATCCCGTCCGGCTCCCAGGCATCCGATTCCGGCACTTCCTCCCCGGTAGCCAAACAAATTTCTCTCAAGCCCTCCAAGCTCTCCGCATCCTTCGCACCTACCAGCGCCTGCAACGGGAGATGTGCAGCGACGCCTGACTCATCGGGTCAGGCACACGGCAAACAGGATTCTGCTGATCCAAATCACGACCGGTTTGAGCACGACACGGCTCTACAGGCACAACATCACGTACACAATCATAGCCCTTTCCGGCGGCCTTTGCGAGCTTATTTGCCATTTCTACGCGTTGGCGTAACTGGGTGACCACGGCCAAGTCTTCCGAGGAGGGCGGAAAGCGGAGAGTACGGGAGGGGTGTGTCGGGACCGAAAGAAATGCCGAAATGGCGGCGGGGGAAGGGGCGGGAGTTAGGGTAAGTGGTATGGGCATTATGCGCCCGTCGGCGTCCGTGGTGAGGAGACGCGGATAACGGCGATGGTGCTTGGGACCGCTCGGAGTAGAGGGAACAGGGCGTTTCTTGAGT
The DNA here is from genome assembly GCA_002205965.3 of Kappaphycus alvarezii. Classification (NCBI taxonomy): domain Eukaryota; phylum Rhodophyta; class Florideophyceae; order Gigartinales; family Solieriaceae; genus Kappaphycus; species Kappaphycus alvarezii. Next base: position 823,086 of record NADL03000466.1, read on the forward strand.
GGCGGAATGGGCGGAGTTTCGAGGCAATCGGATTGTGGGAGCATGGTGTGGGTGTGGAAGTTCGGCGGTTGCGGAAGCGCTTGTTGGCGAGAAAAAGGGCCCGGGAGAGAAAGGGGTGTTTGCGGTTGACGGGAACTTTTTAAGGTAGCGGTAAACTTTTTAGACTTGGCTTTTGTGAAACGAAATAGACTGAAAGTGGAAAATCGCCTTTTGTATGTTTACGGCAGGCGTGAGATGAAAGTTATTCAGCGGCTCGATTTGGGATTAATATTTTTGAATTTTTCCTGTTTGTCCCAAAACCCTTCAGTGGTAAGTTTGAAATTGTGGGATCACTGTGGCGTTTAACCCTTCGAAAAGCGAGGCCAGTTGTTTCCTAAAAACTTTGGTAGTATCAGTACAGGCTTACAAACTTACGAACCAGCAAGAAGCCCTGGTGAAGATGCTGTACAGTAGTTAACCTTATTTTTTAGACGAGGGGGGGAAATTGGGGTGCTTTACTGATTAGGGATGCAGGACGGCATTTCCGAAGGCTAAGGAGGACAGGCCTTTGTGATGGAGAGTTTGGAAATGAGGCCGAGTCATGAGGTACTACCTCACAAGGCTGGTGTGAGGCCAGCCGTAAGGCATGCTGCGTTGGACGAAACCGTCGCCGCAGCCTGTCTTTGCATAAGGACAAATCGCACCCACCCGAAGGTCTCCATGGCTCGTACGGCGACGTGCATAGCCACGTCTGTGTGCACCGCGAATGCGTCTGGGTGCGACAAGTGACTTCTGAGTTTCGAAACTTATGAATTACCACTACTGGCACTGGTTAATATCGCCTAGGGGGGAAAAGGGGGGCTTTCTTTGTTGAGGTGTATGGATTGGCTGGAACCCGTTTGGAGTTGTGAATCTGAATGTCATATTAAGTACATGTAACACCTAGTTCATGGGCAAAAAAATGGGCAAGTGTTTACCGGGAGAGTTTAAGAGGAATAGTGACCGCGGGAGTCTTGGACATCTACGGAATAGTAGAGTTAATTTGTGCCTGGCGACTGAGAATATCACTGTTTCGTTACTTTTTTTTGTTTTCACCTACGCAGTAGATTGTGATATCCAATTGGTCAGAAAGGGGAAAGTGCTGATTGGTTCAATTTGAAAGATATTGCGGCTGATATCAGATGGGGAAATTTGTAGTGCTTTTACTGATTAGATATGTTGAATGGTTATTTCTCGAGACGCGGGGGGGCAGCTCTATCTGTCGCAGGTTCTGGAAGGGAGACAGAGTCAGGTCTGCTAATCTCATGAGGGTGTTGTAAGACCGGCCGTATGCGATCACTTTGGTCAACAATGCTTTACATTGGTTTAACAGTGTGTAAATGGGGGTTAATTTACTGTGGTAGATATGTGGGTTGGTATCCCGTAAATTTGTACCGGAGCGTAGATATCGTATCATTGTCAAACCAATTGCGAAACCGTACGATGCGTCGAAAGCTGTGGATGGCACTCCAATCTACCAGAAGGTGGAAGGGAGGTTTAATAGTTGACCATTCCGTATAATTTCGGCTGGCATGGCCCAGCCATGCCTTACGAGCGATGGGCCAGGCATTCAAAATTTTGTAATAGTGGTCATTCATTGCATGTTTCAAATCATGACCTTTTTCGTCTCGAAATGCCATTGGCTAGCATGGCATTAGCTGCATTACAGATGGTTGTCATGTCTCGAAGAATCGCAGGTCGCGTGGACATGTCCCCGTAATTTCTCTTTCCGTAAATAGGAAACGTGTTTACGCAGTCGATCTGCACCAGAGCCACGCTGCAGCAGCTGTCATGTCCAATCCGGCCTGCTTGATGGCTGGCCTGAAGGTAGCATTTTAGGGAGCGTAGTTCCTTCCCCATTACTGTGTCGGTATACCCTTTTTAAGTCGATTGTGGTTGTCTGGAAAACCATGGGATAGATCGGATATATCTTCCAAGAGGGGGTAAATTGGGTTAAATTGGGTTTACTTGAATGGGTTGGTATACTTAATTTTCCTGCTAAGAGCAATCGCTCACTAGGACTACTGTAAGTAAGGTAACCACTTACTGTACATACCCTCAGAACGGAGGCTCTCCAGAATACACTGTATACACAATTTGAAGTTGCGGCCTAAGTGTCGCTCAAAACTCCCTCCAACAAACAACTGGCGTTATTCTGGACGAGTCTCGCCGCGTGACGAGCGGACAATGTTCGCTGCGCATCAGCAATCGCAATGGCTGCCCGTGCGGCAATGCCAGTCGCAACCCGGTTGGCGAAGTCCCGAGCGGAAAGGTGCCACCCCCCATTGGCAAGACCTATATTGCAAGTGCTTGAGCGTGTTACCAACTAGAACGTAGCTGGTAGACCGGTTGACAAGCAGGCTGCGTTGGAGGTGACGATCAACGCCGCGTGTCGTTGGAGGAGAATTGTCCTCACCCTGGAGTATTGGTCCAGGGCTCGGTTGGCGACCGCTCGGGCTTCCTCCGTGATGTGGCGGAACGCTTCGGGATGCCACCCCCCGAGTGTGGAGATAGGAACGGACACGAGTCTGTTCCAAGTAAAACACCCAAACGTTCCCCAGAGCCACAATGAGCGGCGAGCACTCGACTTCGTCACTGACGATTCCCTGTTCGCCCATCTCCCATGGCCTTGCATGTCACCATTGCCAGTTCCCATTCTACCCATACCACTATTGACCGCGCCGAGAAGAAAGTAGCATACTATTCTGCGGCTTGCGACCAAGAAAGCTTAGAGCTCATCCCTCTCGCCATCGACATCTGTGGATAGATTGGAAATTCTGGTCTCAAGGCTCTCCAAAACCTCAGCAACTACATATATGGCTGAGAGGCGTGGGAAACACCGTCATTCTGAGTTTCATTCTGTTTGTACACGTGTCTCATCATTTGTGCTCCGATACACGACTATACAAATCATCGGAAAATACGTATCACTACCGACAGATCACAGTAATGCTGCCTACGGCTGGGCCAGATACTGTAGTCTCCGTCTCCACTTAACATTTTTGTATTATAAGGTCACGTTTCCCGCCCATAATGCCTAAAGCTACATTATCGGGGGTTCTCCAGTCTGAGCCAGTTGTATTGTACTGTGCAATACAGAGCTGTACGGCACTTCAACTGTACAACTGTGGAAATGGGGGTTTTGATGCAAAGGCACTCTGCAGCAGCCGTCATGTCCAATGCGGCCTGCTTGATGGCTGGCCTGAAGGTAGCATTTTAGGGATCGTAGTTCCTTCCCCATTACTGTGTCTGCATACCTGTTTGAGTCAATTATGGTTGTCGGGAAAACCATGGGATAGATCGGATATATCTTCCAAGAGTAAAACACGCAAACGTTCCCACTGTACAACTCGTAAAGATCTACCACCCACTTCACGCCTTGGCCCCTTCAACCCCATTGCTTTGGGGTATGCAAGATAGGATACCTCCTTCGTGTGTGCCACCCTCTTGCACGGCGGAGGGCGCCGCTATGTTTGACGCCATGATAGAGCGATGTCTCCGGACACTCGCCGGAGGAGTACTGGACTCGGATATATTCCGAGAACTCCAACTACCGGTGAAACCCCAGGACCCTAAGAAACCCACCCTCGGTTTAGGGTTCACATCGGCGAAAAGCATCGGGGGCCGCTTTCCTTGCCTCCAGCGCAGCTGCCAACAGGCTGGCCACCGGTATCTTGCCGGCACCCATCACGGATCTCGACGTACAATGATGCCGTCGCGCCCACCGAATATGGTCGACCTCTGCCTGCCCTCACGACTCCTACCCTTTAGTGTATTTTGCTCAAGCAAAACCCTCCGCAAAAGACACTAACAGAAGCAGTCCATGCGGCAGTTCAAGAAGAGATCCCTCTCGGCGACCAACGACCGCAAGCTTTCCGGGCTTCTATGGGCCTTCCCGGCGCAAAGGAATGGGTCTATTGTGCTCCGTGCCCCGGCCTCAAGACCAATATTGACGCCCGTGAGTTCTCAGTGTGGCTCCAGTACTACCTCCAAGTCCCGCTCTTCGCCCCAGACACGCCGTGCCCACTCACTAACTGCCCTGAGGTCCTCGACTGCCACGGGGATCACCTCATGCACTGCCTGCATGGTGGGCACCGCACCCGACGACACGACCGTCAAGTCGTCCTCCTCGCCCAAGACCTGCAGAAGGCAGCCCGTCATCCGGCTATCGAGCGGCGACAGGGGCTTCACCGCACAAGGCCGGATATCGAGGCAATGGGTAGCAACGGAGGAACGGACTTTTTTGACGTCACGTTCGTCAATCCTCTTGCGCCCTCCAATAGGAGAGTGCGTACTTTCAACCCACTCACCTCCCTCAACGCAGCCATCTCCGCCAAACGAAGGTATGAACCACTGCTCGCGACTGCTACGAGGGAGGCTTGTGCCTATCCCAATATCCACCCTCGGAGGCTGGCACCCAGACGCGTACGCGGTGCTAACCGATGTCGCGCGGAACGTGGCCGTTCGAGCGATAGAGACCTATGGGATGGTTAGAGCGGTGCTTACTCAAAGGCACGCTGCTGCCGCCGTCATGTCCAACGCGGCATGCCTGCTCGCCGGCATTGAGCCGGCGCTGTAAGCAAGGTCATTTACTGTAGTGTTACCCATCAGCGAGGACTTATCCCGCATAACGTACAGTATTAGCCTCGTGGGTATAACCGACCACATCTTCCATGCATTAAAATAACCCAAAAATTACCCCATTGTGCTTATAGTAACTGAAACTACACCGGTGTACATGGACTGTAATGCGGAACAGTACTGTACTGACAGTATTGACCTTCGAAAATTCCCCCAAATCCCTCGGTTCTCACCCCCTGCGGTACGATACGCCCACAGGTCTTGAGGTTGCCCGATAGCTGCACTCCAGTCCGTTTTCTAACCTCTTATAGTGTAAGCTGACACCCACTCGCCTGAATGAATTTCTTGTGGAACATCAGGTCTCACTTCACGAGGTCCCGATTGATCCAGTGGCACCATCCGCTAACGGAAGTGGTCAGACACGTCGCCGTGCGAACCATGGAGACCTTCGGGCGCGTGAGATCCGTCATTATGCGGCGACGGTTTCGCCAACGTACCATGTCTTACGGATGGTCGTACACCAGCCTTGTGATATAGTACCGCCTGGCTCTGTCTCCCTTTCAGACCCTCCAATACGCAGATCTATCCCCTTCCCCGTCTTGAGAAAGAGCCATTCTACATCTCTAATCAGTAAAGCATCAAAAATTTCTCCCCCGTTCTTTTGGAGCAGTTCGAAATGGGGAAAATGGGGGGTTAAAGTAAATTTACTGTGGTAGATATGTGGGTTGGTTCCCAGTAAATTTGTACCAGAGCGTTGATACCGTATAATGGCCAAGCCAATTGTGAAACCGTACATTGCATCGAAAACCGTAGATGACATTCCAATCTACCAGAAGGTGGAAGGAAGGCCAGTTCGAAATGCAGTTCGGGGGTTTTGATGCAAAGGCACGCCGCAGCAGCCGTCATGTCCAATGCGGCCTGCTTGATGGCTGGTCTGAAGATAGCATTTTAGGGAGCGCAGTTCCTTCCCCATTACTGTGTCGGTGTACCCTTTTTGAGTCGATCATTGTTGCTTGGAAAACCGTGGGATAGATCGGATATATCTTCCAAGAGTAAGACACCCAACCCTTTTCCTCAAATGCAGGTTGAGAGGGGAAAGTTTTGGGGTGTTTTAATACCGTATTCGAGGCACTGGGTAAAAGGCGGTCTCGGAGAAGTTCAAAAGTTCAAATCATATTTGCCCAACGAGCTTACCGCCAAGCGCAGAAGGTATGAACCTTTGCTTGCAGCTTCTGCTAGAGGAAGGCCTGTGCCTAACCCCATATCCACCCTCGAAGGCTGTTATTCAAACGCATATGCCGTACTAACCGATGTCGCGCGGAATGTGGCCGTTCCAGCAATGGAGACTTATGGAAGGTTCGAGCGGTGCTAACCCAAAGACAGGCTGCCGCGGCCAATATGTCTAGCGCGGCATACCTGCTCGCTGGCATTGAGCAGGCCCTTTAAAGAAATTTGTTTAACGTCCTTCGGTGACGACTTGTCCCGAGTTACGCACTTCCACGGCCCTCTCTAATTAAATTTTAGATGCAATTGGGAATCTCGCCTCTTCTTGAATACCCGCTACCTCCTCTACCTGCGCATAGACCTGTACATCCCCGGTGCTTACGGACTTGACCACCACGATATCTCTGTGGACGTCACCGTGGCACATCTTCACGCCAGACACGGGTCTCCCATGGGGCTCGTTGTGGAGGTGCTGTCGCTGCCCTTGCAGAACGTGCGAAAGACTCGCTTTATGGAGAGGTCTGTCGGAGCTATGATATCCTCCTCCCCGTCGGCAATGACGTGTACGTGGCTATAGGCAACGAAAGTTCACGGTCCTTCCGCCGTCCGCCGCCTATGTCACCTTGTGTCGCAATACTTCCCCCACCAGGAGTTGCACGACTTTACTACGCGATTCGCTTTCTGCATGCAACGTATGCAAGTCCGCCAGGTTGTTACACGCAGTCTTTCTGAGTATATTTTTGCATTACTGTATAGCCACTTGTGCGCCGATGAGTGCATTCTTAAGCATTATAGATTTCTTCCCTTAAATACATACGTACGCCAGCCCCATCGCCAAATAGTCCTCACTACAATTGGACAATGAAACAACCTGAGATTTTCTCCCATTAGTCCATTAATCTACCGTATCCTTCAAAATTTTCGATCTCCGTTGGGACAGCCCTCACGTAGTTATTCCGCTCTCAAGCTCCGTTTAGGTTACTGACCTGCTCAGACTGCCGAAGCATTAATATACCACCATGGTTAGATATAAGCTTGTGGAACTTGAAGATTACACCAGCGTAGTTCCTTCCCCATTACGGTGTCGGTATACCCTTTTTGAGTCGATTATGGTTGTCTGGAAAACCATGGGATAGATCGGATATACCTTCCAAGAGTAAAACACCAAACGTTCCCTCTCAGATTACATCATGCAGCTTCAATAAACCCAATCATTGCTTCATGATTGCTTCGCACTTATCAAACTTGCAGTTAATGATCTCATATGGCCTTGACAGCTACACTGCATGTTTAGCCAACTTCTCCATTACAGTAAATGAACCCGCCCTTCCCCCCGTCAAAGATTTACCGCTACCGGAGCCAGTGCCAAATGGGGGAAGGTTTACGTTATTCTATTCTTGGAAGATTTATTCGATTCCACCCCAAAGTACTCCAGTCAACGGCGGAGAATGATGGGTATTTTACTTCGTCGTCTGACATTTCTAGCGGGGGAATCTAAACTCCAGTCAACCACAATCGACTCGAAAGGGCATTTCGACTCGGTTATCGACGGGGAGCTACTATATCTTGAAGGCAACCATAATCCCACCCATCAAGCAGGCCTCATTGGACATGACTGCTGCCACAGCGTGCCATTGTATCAAACCCTCTAAGCCATACCCTCACGGGTACGTTCCTTCCACCGTCATGTAGCACTGCGCATGCGACCAAGTGCACACTCCGAGGATAGAGGTTGGTGAAGGCCCGAGCGTACGTCTGGCGGATGTCGCTATATAATGAAATCATATATGTTTCGTATTTTGCGCCGCATTCAGAGAGGACATCGGTTGAGGTTCCTCACTCTCCTTTTGGGGAGAGCAATAGGTTGACGAAGGAAGCATCAAAAGTACATCCCCGCTGCATCCCTTTGCTTTGATGTGTAGTTCAATTCAGTCGAGGGCATGTAGCGGCTCCACTATTGCGGAGGCTCAATACGTTGACATTCCTGAATGTGTCCAAGCCGTCACTTATACATGTAGATCGGATGTATCTTACAAGAGTAAAACATGCAAACCCTTCCCCCTCAAAAATATACCTTCTAGGTAGACTTGGAATCAAAGTCCGGAGAGGACATATCTGGGAGAACCAGCTCTTTATCTCATGGACTCAAAATGGGGTAGGGCGACACAAACACATCGATGTGCGCCAACACAATGTTGCCAATGAGTACAAGCTGGAACTATTAACATTGATTACATTGCCACCGATAGGCAGCAAGCGGAATTTGCCTACAAAACTCGGAACTGCTGATACAATGGTTGATTTGTTGACGCTTTATGTACGGCAAAAAGCTAGTGATCGGCGAGGAGGATTATTGCTTGAAATAATTGGGGTAGATCTTTACGAATTGCACAGTACTGTATGGCACATAAATGTGCGGAGGGTATTCATAAATTAACTACAAATGCAGGCGGCGGGTGGAAACCTGTCGCGCCTGCATCACTTGGGAGACTAAACGCAAAACGGGTAACGGAATCGAGAAGCTCCTGTTGAGTGGGAACTGCAACAGGAATCAGCGGTGGAAGCAAGGTGGTAGAAGAAAACCTGACTGTCGCCGCCAAAGGCGCCATTGATATCAATCCCGACAGGGGAGAGAGGACATAGTTTTGGTCGCAGTAAACGCCATAATGACGATGTTTGTCGCGCTCCGCAAGTGTCGCGCAGCGCCTGCGGCAACCGTACTTGGCGAGATGTGGCGGCAAGCAGAGGGGGCAGCAGTAAAGTCGATGGTGATATCGGTACTCGGGGAAAGTTTTGGGTGTTTTTACTTTTGGAAGATATATTCGATCTATCTGTACTGCAAAGCCCATAGGCAGCGATAATGTAGATGTCCATTCGTACGGGGGGCACTCCGAATGCCCAGGCGAATTGGAACCTGGTTGAGAAGCGGATGCTCGACGTGGGCGACGATCCCAACTTCCTTACAGAAGTGGGCGAGAACGTTGCTGAGGATGTGATGTCTACGAGTCATGCCGTCTTTGTATTTGCAGGTCACAGCGTGTTGGTCACTAGGATCTAAGACGGTGCGACGTCGGTTGAGCGCCGGGAGCAGACCGCACACATGAAATAAGTACCAAAAATGCGTCTCATGCACTCTTCACCGTTGGGTTAAATCAGTACGTGATAGCCTCTGTGATACTTGTCAGGAATGCCACTCATACGAAATCTACTTTCGGGATACAGCACAGTAGCCGTTGGTTTGAAATGCGTTGTTTACATTTCGCCTTGAACTACACTAGAGGATAATTTGAATGTTTGTATCTCACATGACTGCTTGCATTTCGGTCGGGACTCCGGGTTAGGTTTGGGTGTTTTCCTCTTGGAAAGATATATCCGATCTGGGACTCTGGGTTGAAGTCGTGCAAATCTGCCAGTAGACCCAATCGACCGAGTCATTCTGTGGCGTTCAGGAGGGTACGCAGGTCTCTAACGCAGCGAAAGGAAAGATTCAGGTCTCTGGTCGTGACCTCAACCCAAAGTTCAGAACGGAGAGGAAAGAATGAAGTTTTTCTTGGAATTGAGCAATCTTAGCGGCGAGGTTGCCAAGACGTTTTTTTTCCATAGGACGCTGCCTTTACTTTTAGTTATCTACCCTAGAAGTCAAGGGCAGCCCGGTCCCAGCAGGCCAGCCGGATGCGTGCACCTCCAACACAGTGTTGCTCTGTGAGTGCCAAGTACCCATCCATATCAAAATAGTACATATAAACAACCAGAAGGAAAGTTCAGTCATCATGAGCATTACAACCGCTTCCCTTTATACGTCCTATGTATTGGGATTTCTACGCTTCGTGCGCAAGTTTATATCATACATCACGCCAGTCTGGCATCCCCTGCCGCTGCTGTTTAACGGATCAAACGCGGATGATTCCTAACCTCGCGTATATAGCTCTGTGTTACAGTGCCCCATGAGTTTCTGTTCAGGATGATCCTCCTGAACAAAATTTATTCAGAAAAGTACACGTTTCTCCCTAGGACTCCTCTTCTGAGCAGATGTTAGGTACTCGCGTAAAATGTCAAAGAGATCTTCAGAGACCTTCTGTAGAGGTTCCCAGGTTCTGTCAAACTTGTCAAAAAGTCCATCCTATTCAACCTGAACTTTCATCTGCCCACTTTTCTGCCGAATATCACACAGATCTTGTGCACACTGATACACAGTCTCAGTGTGTTCTGCATCTCCAAGCAGCTCGGGGGTCACCTCTGCTCCATCCATGTCTGCGCGGTAAGTTAGCGGTTGGCGCGTAAGGACGGTCTCGCGTTTTCTGTCAAACGGGTTCTCTTTCTCGAATACCGAGGACGATTGACAGCGAGAACTCGGCGCTGACCAGTCCAACCGAACTTAAACTTCTTTCCTTTGTTTTAAACCATTCGCCCCAGCACGAAGTCTCCAATCTGGTAATTCACAGGCTGTATCTTAGTCTTTCTGTGTGTGTCTCAACCTGTGGCTTCCCGGACGAGCTGGACGATCCTTGATTTGCTTGTGCGTATCTTCTAAGGTCGCTTTAGTCTCGCCAGTGTTTAGGACTTGGCGTAACCTGGTATCGTTTTCGGATTGAGCTTGTGATAGAGGCAAATCGTCGGGATAAAGATAGTCAGAACCAACTACCCAAGAAGGAGGTGTTGCAAGCGACAAAAGTGCTACCGTGGTATAGTTGAACGAGCAAAAAGGGGTGTCTATGAAAGAAGGTTGAGACGGCTACAAGCAAGTATGAAAGTGGCAGAGTCTACCAATGATGCTCGGTGAGCAGCATAGGAAAACGTTTTCTTGGGTCTGAAGTTGACTCGCAACTTCCAACTACTCGGGACTTGGCTTGAAGTTGTCCGTCAACTTGCTTGACCTCCACAAGAGGAAGCAGGTAATCTAGCTTATATAGACTTTTCGGCTAACCCTAAAGTCCCAAAGGCACATATTAAGAACCATAAAATACACCAAATGAAATTGTGTGAACGAAAAAGACTAACAGTAGATACTATCAGGATAAATATCTAGATTCTTTCTTTAATATCTTAGGCCTCTATATCAAAGCCAAACAGTTCCCAAAATATCCATTCCACCCAGGCAATCCACATAAATATCCGCGAACGGCTTACAATTATCCATTGCCTCCTGCGAAATATCTAGATAACTGAGGACGCTCTCATACGGTTCCAGAGTCGAGACCACCTGGTCCATATTTTCTGGCTCCTTCCCCACTAATCCAGCACTTTCCATGTCTTCCTTTCCCTCATCCTCCTCATCCTACTCTTCACTTTCTTCACTTCTCTCTTCATCTTCGTCAGAAGAGTCAGATATCACAATTATTCCCTCAATCTCCCCTTCATTCTCCATGGGAGCCCCCCCACCGTTATATAACAGTGGCTCCCACGGATCCCCCAGTCCCCCTCTTTCTTCTTCCTCCTCTGCCTCTTCTGCCTGCTCGAAGCATTTACGGCGGATCCACTCCCGAACGCGTTCCCGGTCCAACCTTCTACAGTAATCATCGTAGTCAGTTGGACCATTTTCCATCAAGGCCAAAGCGTTGAGTGGACGACGGCCTCGGATGACTTGGTGATGGTGAGGGAAGGGCGGAGGTTGGTCATGTTAAGGGCCAAAAGAAGTGGTGGGCTGATGGGGTAGTTGATGGTAGGGATTGCCTCAACAACGTCGATTTCGAATTTAAATACTGCGGCGTCTTCAAAAAGAAGACCTTGGACATGTACACTAACGGCACCTACTAATGACACAGGGTCTTAAAATAAAAAAATGAACCCATGATTTGCGACACTCACCCAAATTAAAAATATCTTGCAAATTCAGAAACTGTAAAAGTATCTTCCAAATTCTGATACTGTATACAATTTTGGTGCTCTTCTAAATTTTTTTTCGTGTGCAAATTTGCGCACATCAGCTTCTTCATACTTGCACAAAGGCATCGCTCGCATCAGCGGGTGGGTAGTAACATGTCCCGTAAACACTTCTTTCGGTGTACGGCAGACTCCTGACCGTTTGGAATCACGCAGCCCTAACCTCTTCATGCGCACATTGTTCAGTACGCTCTGGATACACTCTATCACTACAGGCCAGTCTCTCGGCGCAAACGTACACTCGCTACCCACAGCTCTTCTAGCTCGAAGTACACCGCGACAAACTCTCTCCACGATTCCGTTAGCCCACGGTCAGAAAGCGATGGTAAAGCGATGCTTGACACGCAGTCCCGCTGCAAGTTACTTGATAATTTCGTTCTTGAAGTGCAATCCCTGGTCGCTAACGAACCAATCAATTGTACCTAACGAACCAATCAATTGTACCAAACGAACCAATTTAATGTCACGAGGCGTACACATCTTCTTCAACGGTATCGAACACTGTAGGCGAGAGCAATACGTAAAAAGAACGATCATCTCGAGTAATAAGGACATAGAAATTTTCTCCTTCGCTCAGTCCCATGTAGAGGAAATCAAAATGCAGTAATTCGAATAATTTCTCCCATGCAATTCATGTGCCGATGGACGGGGGATAAGGTCCCAGTTCGAGTTATAATGCAGTGCAGGCAACCGTTGACTAGTTCCCGAGTGTCAAGCTCAATATTGCTACACAAAAATTTCTCCTTCAGAATTCTCAGTTTTACACCAATTCCTCTTTGACTCAACGTCCCGCAATGCGAAGTAACAAGAACATTCATCTTCAATTCCAATTCTTTCTACGGTATCCACATTCGGCTATCCTTCCCCCCCAAAAAACGTTTCATGTTCAGGTTGAATTCGAAACCTGAACTTGGGATGCATCCTCCTGTGAATCTCGGATGACATCCAGGTTGGGACATCTAATCCGATCAGCAGACAGAATTACTTGTACAGACTTATCCAGCAAGCCGAAGATCGTTCGCATGGTTCGCTTCTCCTTCCGGCTTTTTGTTCCATCGAGTAGGAATATCTGAAAATACATTAGTCTCGCTTTCGAAGCGCTCAATCAAGTATACAAACTTTGAAATAAATAACGCCCAGCGCTGCAACTTGGATACGATTTGTCTTCCTAATGCAGGCCCGATTTCCAATGCAGCGAACAAAAATAATAGATTGCGGTGATCTGTGTGTATGTGCAGGGCTTGGTCCAATCAAGACGTAGTCCAATTTCTCAAACGTCTGTAAAATAAGGTATGCTTCCTTCCCGAACGTGCTTCATCCCAGTTATGCATCCTTGAATTCAGATCCAAAGGACGCTAGAGCCTCATGTCACTGTTCCTCGATCTGTAGCTCCAGCTCTTCAGGACGAACCTGAGTATCCACAGCGGACCAAAATCGATCTGAAGCGTCTGTATCAACACATATTCCATCTTAGGACTCAGATAAGGCAGCTTCACTGAGTTACGCAGCGTGTCTTGTAAGTCACAGGAGACCTAAACATGGGTAGTACCTCAAGACAGTTTGCTTAACTCAATGTTCTTGATAGATCGCTTCGTGCAGTTTCGAGATTTCTTGTACACCTTCTAAGGGAATTAAGTGCGCGGACTGACACGCGCCGCGACGTTGAGGATAGAATGTCATTTTCAACGACAAAAACAGAACAACTCCGCCGTTTCAGCGGCCGTATTCGGCTCATACATTTGACGCAAGGCGTTGATACCGTCGGATCAAAAGCTTATCCATCACCAGAGATAATTATTCTACATCACTTGATTCTTTTGGAGAAGAAAACTGACTTGACTGCAGACAGGTACAGTCGTTTCTCTTGGAAATTTTGGAAGTATCGCTCGAATTTGCGACGCAATTCAGCCGCCGTTTTGTCTTGTGTGTTGAAATCATCTAATTATGCCTTCATTTTGTTGCAAACTCGCTAAAAAGTGGCCCAACGGAGCTCTGGCAGTAATCTGTAGCATTGTGTGTCCTGAAGGACACGTTTCGATGCTAACACGACCTTAGAGGTGACAACCCACAACATGCTTCGCACGATTCTGGATGGATCTGAGTTTTACAATACGCAGATACGAAGTCCAAATACGCAGAGCATTGCCTTTCTATGAATTCATTCAACTCGGCTTCCAAGTTCGGCATCGGTCAGGACTCTTTCACGGTGATAGCATTGACTGGTCTGAAGTCAATAGCCACATTGAGCTTTGCTTTCGATCCTGGTTTTGGATGACCAGTTGAACGGGTTGCCAGACAGCAGTAGGCATTACAAAAGCAAAGTCCATTTCCAGTAGCTTATCAGCATACCTATCCATAAACGCGCGTTGTTCAGGAGAGTAACTTCGCACCTTAACGCGGATTGGTTTGCGATCAGGTTCTAATCGCCCCCTCATCGGCTCGACCTTGTCTAGTGTGTATCCGACCAAGCACTGTCCTCATATGAGGCACACTGTGTCCTAATATGAGGACAGTTTCCGAGACACTTTGCAATGGTAAATATTTTGGAAGTCCAAAATTTTTACTGCAAAAAAGATTTTTTTGTTTAGTTCCAGTACAGTAATTCTTACTGTACATGCACCCCCGTTTCTAAACCCCCACGATAATACGAACTATATTTCCTTCCAAAACGTAGTCGTTTTCACAACTTCTTGCGAAGAGCGGAAGCTGGTGAGGGAAAACTGCTCTAGCCTTCACGTAGTGTCTATTGGACCGTTGTCCTCATATGAGGACAACTTTAAGCCCTTTTTTTCAATACAATTCTTTTTTACCTCAGCGCATTTCTTGTCCCTCCGTATTAGTTCATGAGTGTATATGGCCGATCAAAACAAACTTTTCAAGATTATTGACCTCGGTTAAGACTAGGGCAATTTTCCCTCACCAGCTTCCGCTCTTCGCAAGAAGTTGTGAAAACGACTACGTTTTGGAAGGAAAAATAGTTCGTATTATCGTGGGGGGTTTAGAAACGAAGGTGCATGTACAGTAAGAGTTACTGTACTGGAACTGAACAAAAAAATCTTTTTTGCAGTAAAAATTTCGGACTTCCAAAATATTTACCATTGCAAAGTGTCTCGGAAACTGTCCTCATATGAGGACAAAGTGTGCCTCATATGAGGACAGAGCATGGTCGTATAGACACTAGGGCAACAATCTTGAAAAGCTTGTTTTGATCGGCCATCTAATGCGGAGGGACAAGAAATGCGCTGAGGTAGGAAAAAATTCGTATTCAAAAAAATGGTAAAAGTTGTCCTCATATGAGGACAACGGTCCAATAGACACTAGTAGGTTTTTGCCCAGTCCTATTCTAAAATTGACTTGCACATGTCGAAAAAGTTGGAAAGTTTCGTACATCCTGGTTGGGAAATGCAGTTCTCCCGAGCTTGGGTTACTCGGTCCTTCAACGCACTGTCCGGGTCAGCGGGATCGTCCTCGCTGAGATATATATAGATCTCCGAATCGTCCAGGTCGTCATTGTTTTCCCCGTGGCTCTGAAAGGAGGTTCCGAAGGACACCTCTTGTGCTCGGAGTAGGCTCTGGTTCGTCCCGTTGCGGGCTTCCTTACCTTCATTGTCGTTAGCCATCACGTCAGGTATGTCAATCTCACCATTGAACCGTTCACTTTCTGCAGTAAGCAGGACACGGTTGTCGATTCAGAGTGCGCAAAATATATGTCTGATGAAAATTTCATGGTCAACGGGTTGATCGCTAATCATCCAATCGACGTGTCGCAAACATAGGGTTGTACTATGGCGATTGTGCAGTTTAACCGTAGAGGTCACTTGGCGGCTGCATGTCAAGGGCGTCGCGCTTTTGTCCACCATTCCCTACTCATGCAAACGTTTTAACTTGGCATGCTTGACACTTGATTCTCCTTCAGGAGGTGAGGTGGAAAAATGTTCGCATGAGAACCTCGATCATCGAAAAAGGGGGTTTGGCACGCCCGACAGTAAATATGGCTTAAATGAAAGATTCGTTTCTTTCCGTTTCCGGTTGTCCATCCTCTACTGTCAGCTTTTTGACCTCTCTATCATTCTCATTAAGTCTCCTGGCGGCACGGTAGCCTGCAAGTAGCTTCTTAGCATCTTCTTTATTAGTCATTTCGCATTACGAAATGTAATGATTTCCGTTACATTTCGGAATCGGGTAATCCTGACTCCTCCAATTCTTCGGTTGGTCGGCGGTGGCGTCAGCAGGACTTTCCTTGTTTTTCGACTTGTCTTGGCGGTCTGCTTCTACTTTTCTCTTAACAAATCTAGCACGATGACGTTCGTCTTTCCGGGAGGGACCTGAATCCCTCTCCATCGGAATTAGCTCTCCATCCGAGTCCGAATTATTTTCATCATAAGCGTTGGAATAATCAATCCTATCCACAATCTTGGTT
The DNA here is from genome assembly GCA_002205965.3 of Kappaphycus alvarezii. Classification (NCBI taxonomy): domain Eukaryota; phylum Rhodophyta; class Florideophyceae; order Gigartinales; family Solieriaceae; genus Kappaphycus; species Kappaphycus alvarezii. The sequence goes on from NADL03000466.1 coordinate 839,209, forward strand.
TCGGCAGCTCCTCGTCTCATGAAATCCTGATAGTCTTCATTAAGATTGTCTTTGTTCAACCTGATACACAAATTGATACTCTTCCGAAGCTGCTGGTGCGATAAAAAATTAAGTCTGTGACCCGCCACCAGCTCAGGATGAGCTCCAATGAACTTCGAATAGCCCACACCCTCAATATTCTGACTGTACTGGTATCCCAGATTCCAAACATGTAGCTCCAAGCTCTTCAAAGTCTTGTCCATGTTTACATCCTGAATTCCAAACGGTTGCGGAGATCTTCTGCGCAGTTTACAGCCTCAGCCCAATATTGCTCGCGATTTTGAGCTTGAATGTTAAAAAAAGTTGACCTTGGCATTTCAGTAAATGTTCTATTCAAACGTTCAAAAGACCATTGGACTCTGGGAAACCCGGCGTTGTCAGAGCTTGGACGATCCATTACGATGCGAACCAGTTTCGGAGTTTTATACAGACATATTGACCGCCTTCATCTGATAGGATCCACTTAAACTTTCTTTTGTTAATCAAGACCAATTGCAAGAACCGCTTATTAAAAATGTTTTATAGTTTGAGGATCATTTCTTTTAAAGCTTCCGCCACTTGTTTCTTTCGACACATGAATCGAACGAGTGAATAGCCAGTATAGCCGTCAAACAGAGTGAAATCCTAGTGCTTTGCAGAGAAGGATAGAACCCACACAGGTCCTAACAAGTGCCAATGGGCTCGAGCAAGGGGGTATGGAACCTTATCTGGCAACGAAATATGCTTTCAAGGGTTTCGACGGCACTTGCCAAGGAGACAATGGCGACAAAGTTTGTTGCGTTAAGGTCTCCAGGTGCTGGAATGTATCCCCTTCCTGATAGGAATCGAGTTCTGAAAGGTACTTTCACTAATTTGATCTAGTCGTTTATGCCAAAGCTCACAGTCTTTCTTAATCTGAGTTACTGCAATAGCTGGAGCAGTGCCTATGAGGACCTTGAAATCTACCTCTTATTGTCTTTTTCTGATCTCAGCGACCATACGTTTGGTTTTATTGAATTGTTTGTCGCGAACGTAACAGAAGAAATCACCATAATTTGAATCTTCTAAGTATGCTGTAAACCATCTCTATCGAATGCATGAAACTTGTAAGAGATTATAGTGTATTTGTGGAACGTAGAGTACATCATGGAAAGTGATAGTCTTACATTCACATTTCATAACAGTATCAACGACTACTGTTACAATACCTTGCGTGTCCAACCATTGCTTATTTCCAGCCTGAACGCAATTATTATTTGCTATAAAAAAATAAAAGTTCTCCAAGTCTTTAGTCATATGCATTGTACATCTTGAGTTCATCATCGATCTAGGATACGGTAGAGACTGTTCATATCGGTGTAGCAAAGCAGACAGTGCTATCATATAACCTTCTTTTCGATGCTCAGAACCAGTTGAGTTCTCGGCTTTATCCACAACCTGTGATTTCGCGGACCAATTTTTCGGGTAGAGAAGTCCTTTTTTAGCAACTGCTCCTGGGTTCATTGAAACACCGATCCGCATGGTGCCATCTACGACCGCTATGAATACAGTCTTGTCGAGTCTTTCGGCTTTGCAGTGATGATTTATTAATGCCTTTTCAGAAGCGCTGCGGTCCATTAGAGAGTTTGTATCAACACATTCTGCCTTTCCTGGTCTTATTTCTTCCTAGTAGAGCGGATGACTTGGGCAGCGACCCCAAAGTGAGCCGTGAGACCGCGGAGAAGGGCTTGTTTCTTCTCAATACAAGATAACGTGAGACCGATTGACGCTAACCCGTTAAATAACTGATGAATGGGATTTAAGTACTGTATTATGGTCTTCGAATTTTTCATTGAGATATCCCTGAGGGCCGAGGTTTTTGCATCAATTAACGCTTCAGAAATTAAATATTATAAATTGCGAAGCTCGATCTAGACCAGCTTGGGATCGCACATTGGCAACACAGACGTCTTGCAAACAGTACCGATCGACATGAATAAATACTCCAGATCCATATCTTATATATATATATATAACCTTATATATATATATTTTAGAAATGAATAGCTTCGAAAATTGGATCATAAACAATTTTGATTACATAATTCTCACCACGCATTGGAAATTGCGTGACATAACTCAAAATTCCAATATGCATGTGACAGTTTCTATCATCTTTTCTACAATTTCCTGCATAAAGTGCGAAACTGATTTTCTGAATAATTGAAATTGTTTTTTGTTTTTTCACCATAATTTGCAGATGACTGATCTAGAAGGCGGAAAAGTCATATTAAATTTATTGGATACTTTCAGTGGGATACGAAGTGGGTCCTTCTCGATGATTAAAGTTGAAAGTTTTCTTAAAAGAGATTTAGAATCAAAATATGGCGGAATTAAGGCCAGAAACATCCAAAGCCAAAATATTAGTTCATACATAGTCAAATAATAAAATTGTCAATTCATAACTTATCTAACGCAGAAAGAACGGAGGGATTCAGAGAAGCAAAATATGATCTATTTTACATTTATTCCCAATAATTCATAAGAGTAACGCCTTTCAAATTGCATTCCACTCTTTAAATTTCAGATATCACTATAAAACCCCATCATTATTGAATTATTCGCTCTGCAACAGCTACTAGTTTTTGCTTACTCTTAAGAGGAACGGATATTAAGGCCAAAAAACGTTCAAAATCAGAACGAGAAAGTGAAGAGACGGTTTATAGTCTAAAGGCCAAATTTTCCTGAATGAAAGGAAATAATTACAGATAATTCAGTATCTGTTTACTCCTTGCATCGAGTAAAGTTTAGATAAACCTACGCGTTGTTTCGAAAAAAAGGGGTTCTTATAGAGATTTTGATTTTTGCATGGTTTTGAAACTGTAAGATTCTGATGGCCGCTCACTACCACTGTACTACTGTATAAATTTGGTGGAGTAGAAATAGTTGGTACAAATGAAGTAGGATAAAAGTTTTTCTTATTCGCTAATTTAATTGCATCACGAAATCAGACGGGAGTCAATTTTTTGCCGATGTAGAAAATATAGAAGTTTAAAATTTTAGCTTACATCATACGGTCCTTAGGAGATGATTTTCTGTTAGTAATCTCAGAGAAGAAAAATATATACTGGTAACATATTATGCATAAAAATATAGGTTTAAATGTTTTAAGTAAGAGAACAGAGCTTAGCTTTGGAAGATGTAGCATTTTGCAGGTGGGACGGCATTAATTTGACATCTGTGTGTCTTAAAACATTTGAAGTTAACTAAAGAAACAAAAACTACGACAATGGCTATAAATAGATCTGTAATGGACAGAGCGTTATCTGAAAGATATTTTACTGCAAAATAATCTCTTTTTTTTGCCAGTATGGTCGATCTTCACATTCTGAGCAGTAAAAAACTCATATTTGAAAATAAAATTTGAATTATTGTTCATTTGCAACGCACAGTTCAATGCCAGTAAAGTAGCAAGAATTAAGATAATGAAGGAAGTTTCTGCCCTAAACATTAAAAAAGAGGTATGTTCTTATATTTCAGAACGTTATTGATTAAAAAGGATAAATAATCGCACAAATGCCCTAGAGAGGTTCTTTTATATTTTAAATAGAAAGTGGTGCAATGAAGAACATGTTTCACTCCTTCAAAATTAGAATCAAAACCGAAGCTACTTTGATATGTGAGATATTTTTGAGCCAAAATACACATGAAGAGGAATAGTAGCTTGCGGTAAATTGAAAAGGCTACTGTCTTTTATAACTGTAATGTGCGATGATAGCTTAATATTCGCAATGAAAATGGAATCAATTTGTACCCTCACCGAAATCAATCGCTTTGCAAGGGCCTAGAATAAAAAGACCTACAGCTACAAATTGTGTTCACACAAAAAACTTTCAAATGGATAGAAAGTACAGTCGCAGTCTAGAATTTATGCTGAAATATACGACTTGAGACTAAAAAAAATTGAATTTACTGTCTGTACTACAGCCCATTGCCAGAGCATTTAATTTAAACATGTATTGAGAGATGAATGCTTCATGGACTAAAAACATGACACCTATGAGATAATTATCGCTCTTTTGCGGTTAACATACGATATGTTCTATTTTCAAAAAGATACCATTGACGTGATGGACGTAATCCGTAAAAAAAATTACAAAAATGTTAAGTTTTAAAGGAAAAAAGCCTATTACGTTCAACTGTTAACTGCAGACTGCAGAGGAACAGGTAACTCTGACGATTTTGCTTCAAAGAACCGTTCCTCTGTATACAAGTAAGATGCGTTGTGTGTGTATAATTGGCACTACTATATGTCCAGAGGTCTGAGTACATGTATGTTTCTGCTCAATTTACTATGAAAACGTGAGTTGCAATAAAGCTGAACTGATGAAAATCAAAACGTTGTTCATCTTTTTTGACTGTATGTAGCTATACATTTGGATAAAAATTTGGGTCCCGTATTCATATTGCATTATAATCTGATAGTTGTTACTGCTAAATAGGCCACTAGAAAGAGCTCTATAATCTTAACGCAGAATATATTATTTTGCTCTTTGTAGAATTAAATTTAATGGTTTCTCGGAACAGATGGCATTAAGAGTCACAGAGACCAATATGATAGTAACAGTTTATTTAAAAGTAATCATATATCTTCCCAGAACAAAATGAAAGCGGGAAAAGTCGTTTTTATTCTTGAAAGAGAAGCATGGATAAGATTATATACCTGTTATTAGTCTTACTCACTTGCACTCTGCAATATGTTTTCTTACGAGTACACTCTTCCTGTACCAACTGCATGCAGAAACATATTTCTTTTACATATTAATGTAATCAAGCAGTAATAAATTTCTAAACTCAAGTATTTTATCTTTTTGGGAATATATGAGGTTCATTAATTAACTAAATGAAGTCATTGAAGTATTGTTGAAATTATTTAACATTATAATTTTATGTATGTTTTTTTTTGTCAAAAAAAGCTGGAGAAACTCCACTAATGAACTGTATACGAGGCGTTATATATATTTTTTAATCATATCCGCTGATAATGAATTATTAATAGGCATATTTGTTCGTATTATTTCGTGCAAATTGTAGTTAGTACGCTCGATTCAGTACTTAAAAGAAATAATCTTGACATGGTTAATCAATAGCATATACTATGCATTAATATCAATGTTAGAGTATATAAGCACTTTTTCTTCACTTACGCTTTTACATGGAGAAACTATTAGTTGAAGCTTTCAAAAAAGATTTTAAAAAGTCCCCACAACTGAAATCTAAAAAAGCGAGCAAGAAAAACAAAAAATGGAAAACTGGTATTGAAAGAACAATAAAGGTCCCATTTCTGATTATTAGCGTCATAAATCTGATTACTACTGTTATGAAACAAATTCTTGTAGCAGTTTACCTTCTCGGAAGTAATTAAACTGAAACCAAAAAAGTAAATTGGAGAAAAATGAAAGTCATTGTCAGGAACCTATTGATAATTGTATAACTCTTTCGACATACGGGATTGCATCAGCTTTAAAGTATATTAGCGGTTACTCGGTACATTAACTACGAATGGATATTAGCGGAATAGACTTTCCCTTTTACTAGTGTCTATCCGACCAAGCGCTGTCCTCATATGAGGCCCACTTTGTCCTCATATGAGGACAAAAATAGGAAGTACTGTACTGTGGTAGTCAATTTTTTTTGTCCAATAAATATTAGTGAAAACGTTGCACTATAAGGAGAGACTTACAGTAGTGTTCGACTGACGGACGTACTGAAGATGCAATAGCTTCCAACTTTTATATATTCCCATTCACTTCCTCACATCCATCACTGGGATGGTGGCCTATGATGCGAATAGGTTGCTGACCAGAGATCGTGAGTTCGATTCTCGCTGGGGTTCTGTAAGAAGTCCGAAAATTCCAACGGGAACTCGACTGGTTGTGAAAAAGCTGCTGTCTCAGTGCGCCATTAGGCATCCACTTGAACATGAGACAGAATACGGTGACATCTCATAAAGGGATAATTCAGTACGCCATAGACAGCAGCTAACTTCGCAAGTCAGATGACGCAAGTACAACCAGTAGGGAGCTATAGAAATAGAACTCATTGATCATTTTTTCTTTTAAAACAAAAAGTCACACTATTTTATATCAACTTGGAATCCTAATTGAGATCCTATGATGTTTCTCGCGCACGTGGTCCATGAAGCAACACCTTTTTGTGCTCGCGTGACAGATATAAACATCACCAAGCCATTGTCACGGCAAGTAGAACAAAGAAATTTTGACTTACTGACCTTACAAACTCGACAGCGACCTTGGTAAGATGCGTTAGTATACTCACCGTTACTCAATTTCCTCTTCTTGTTAGTTGCAGCAAGATGAGTTCCAATCCCTGAAACAGGTCCAACATATCACTGTCATCCTCATTTTGTAAGCAGTTAGATGCCCTACGTGATCTCGAATCAAACTTATTCTCAATGAGTTCTTCGGCAAGCATCTCATAAAACTTGGATTGTGATAAGCAGAGTCTTGGACCAAAAGAATGCTTGTATAGTAAAAATGAATCAACAATTATGATCGATAGGAGAGAGGAATTGACCCTGAGCGACCAATCTTTGACTTCCAATTTCTTCTCAATTCCAAGGGTATCTTGCCTACATCTGTTGTGGATCGACTTGAGAACACGTGTGTAGTACTCTCCACAACATCTGGAACTGAAATCTCGAATTCCACTTTCCTTGTCTCGCCATCACAGTTCTCCATCTTTCCCTACAAATTGGGTTCCCTGATTGGTTGTATGGCAACTGCTGACGAAATATCTTCGTTCTCTATCCATCCACAACACAGCCATTAAAGATTTGTTGGTGTCAGGATTCTTCGAAACCATCGAGATATGATCTCCGCGCTCCGTGAGCTCCTGTGACGACAAATGTTGCATCGGAAATTCCTTAACCGCATTCTTGACACACCAATAAATCTCGTTCCATATCTCATCAAGGCTTCCGCAGTTGACACCGATGCAAAAAATGAATCCCACATACGACGCGACCCGTCTTCAGCCAAGGTTGAACAAGACGAAGTGTAAGGCGGTGGTGTGACAGAATTGCTCTGTGAAGTCACGCCGAAGGCCACCCGTTTTCCCCTCACGAGCTCCAATCTCAACATTATTCCAGACTGGCCACATGCAGAAGCCTTCAATTCGCAGCCATTTCGGGCTTTCTGTCATAGGCAACGTAATGTGGGAGTCCTTTTTTGATCCAATCTCCCCCGAGACCATACCATCTGCTAATACTTTCATCGACGCAGATATGCGAAGATGGCGTGACATATTGCCTGCGGTGGTCATTGATGGCCTTCAAAAATCCACTTACCAGAGACCATCTCGAGTCATCCAAGGGCCTTTCCTCCCGTTCAGAAGTGTGACTGAAGCAAATGTTTGCCAGAATCAGCTCAAACCTTCTACGTGACATGATCTTTCCAAAACTTGGCTGGAATGTACTTCGAACCAGATTCACTCCAGAGGTCGCGGCGGTTTGAAAATGAAAACCTTGTCATAAGTATGAGAATCCCAAAGAACTTCAATATCTCTCCTGACGAGACGGGATGATTTCCAATGGCATTCAATCGATCATTTGTAAGGTCACGCATGACGGTTAGGTGACGGAGCGGAAACATGCTCATAAAGCATTCAAATGGCGATAAATCTCGAGGAGCACAGCCATACGCGAGAGTATTACCAGAGTAGCCAATTATTTTGCAGCTTTTCTGATACATTTTCATTAATAGGTGTGAAAACTCCTGATTGGTCCATGATCGTCCATGAGAAAAAACAGGTGCATCTGATTGATGCGCCGTGGAATCATCGGAATTCCCATCTGATGCCGACGAAGACGGTTGAGGAGCGCCCAAACCTTCATGTGCCGCTTCGTTTGGCAATTGAGCGGTTCCTTCCTCCACTACGACGTCTGTTGGAGGTAATCCCGCTTTGATGTTGACAATCTTCAACGTGACAGTTTTGAGACGGTCACGAATCTTCCAGCTTGCCTCCACTGACTTCCTCCTTCGACCGCTTACAATGTCGATGTGGACGGCAATAACGGTTCCAGCGAGCAATTTCGTCTTCCAAGCTGACCCATACAAGCGCTTACATTCTGCAGCTGACGTAACAAGGGAAGCACGGCAGTGAATGGATTTCCTGGAACGGTTCGTGGATCCATTTCTGTAAAATTGAGGGGATAATCGATGGGTATCGCGTCAGGGAAAGTTGGTCCTGCGTTGAGCAGAGTGGGAATTCTCGAAAAGTTTGTTTTGATCCAGTATCTACATGTTTAATAGAGTACGTGGGAACTAAAAAATGGCGGTTAAAAAATATTTGTATTTTAAAATATAGTTGGTAAAAGTTGTCCTCATATGAGGACAATGGCCCAATAGACACTAGTGGACTTTAAATAAAAAATTGGTAGAAAAGGATTTTTTTCCATTTCTAGCTCCTGAGCCTCAATACAATCTATTGAACATAGAGGAACTGTAAGCACCTAAAATGGTAGGAAAAAAGTTTATTCGTTTATTGCGCCACAATATTTTCAAGAGTATGAAATCTTATTAATCTCTCAAAGTTTAATTAAATGCGAAATCAGGACAATTTTCGAATTGATTACCTTTAAAGCGTACTATAGGACCACTGTCTACCTTGAAACATGTAACTTTTCTTGTTATAAGCAAGGGAATACCGTGATATAAGTTCGGAAAGTTCTTTGAAGAGTTTTCAGCTTTCCGTATCATTTCTGAGGTCTCTTTTAAACGTTTATACAGAAATTGCATTTACGCTAATTGCTATTTTTTAAATATTATAATAGTCTCCGAAGATGATTAGATATTATAGAATATAAAAAAGGGCCTTTTGGCTTTATGCTTACATTAGGATAATTTTTTAAGCCCTGGTGTGAAAAAGAAGAAGAATGACGCTTTATTTTTTGAAGACAAGTCCGCACTACATAGGACCTCGGGTTCTGCTAGACGGACGAATCCGGGCAATGGCTGAACCAATTGCCCACTCAAGCGAGAAAGGGACCGGAAGAAAACTCCAGCTCATGAACTGATGATTCAGGAGGCTTGAAAACACTGTAAACACATAGGCTTGAAGATAGAGACGGCGACGACAACAACGAGAACTCCGGACGAGCGAGCTGGATGACAAGCCCACAAGTCTGTGAAGACCGCAACCCCTCACAGTCCGTCAAAATGACGGTGAGTTTGGTGTAAAACTGAAGCAAAAATTATTACATTCAAAACAGGAAACAGGGACGCCTCACAAATATTTAGTTTCTGAACCATAGTGGATCTAATATCTGGTTTTATTCGGATTGAAACCGCAGGTTGGAGGTTTTGAAATTGCTAGGTATTCCCGAAATGGTTTTTTTGTTGGATTTTGTGTTAATGACTACTAATAGCAGCTAATGTAGTCCTTACTGATTTATTAATTTCACCAGTCACTAGATGATCTGCAAAATGTTCACTATTCATCAATTAAGGCTTGATTGATGTTTTGTTGCAGCGTTTCCGTAGGTCGAGAATATATTTTATCTCTTGTGCGAAATCTCTGTTCCTCATTTCTTCTTCCTTACAGTTTTTTAACTCATCTTCTTCAAACTTGTTATCTTCATGCAGAAAATTTTCGGCTAATGTTTGTTGTTGGTCGGTTCCGACAATGATCTTGTTCGCGGAATAGCTGATTTCGTACTACTACTTTACCTCCTGCACTCTCCCTTTCTTTTCGAGTTATCAGCTTCTATTCCAATTTTGGTTCCCCTTTTCCCATCGTACTACATTTACACTATCACCATCCAGAAATTGCAAGGGAAGAGCTTGAATTTAATGTCTAGACCGAGAATCATGTTATGGTTAATAATCATGTCTATCAATTAGTTGAAGGTTTACAAAATATTTTCTAAATCTTTGTCAAGGTGGTTTGCGACGAATAATAAGCGCTAATGTTCCATTTGAGTATCCTTTATAATTCGAGATTTACAGAATGTAAACTGATAACTCTTTTAGGATTTTTCTGTCTATTGAAGTGCCGAACACCATAAGGTGCAATACTGCTGATTTAAGCTCTCCTAAAATGATTAGCAACTCGCATTTTAAAAAATCCGTTCCTTCTCCTTTCCTTGATGAGTTTTATCAGAAACAGTCCGTCTACTTTCCCGAAATATGGACAATAGCCATGTCAAAAACTCAACTATTTTTAATGGTTGCACTTGCAGTGTTGCAATATGTATATTTTATCCTCAGACCAGATTTATTGGGCAAAACTATAGAATTACTAAATATATTTTCTCGGGTAAAATCCTCTCCAGTTAAAAATTTCAATAAAGCATCTAACTGTAGCCGCTATACAGGGAGACTCGATTATTTTATTTGAAAAAATTCCTGATAGCCTCAAATGTACTCTAACATTTCCAAAATTACTCATGCTCCGAATCATCTCCTCAAACAATAAAGAAAAAAACTTTCTATAAAGGGTAAATGAGATCAACAGATTGAGAACTCCTCTTATATCTGCGACATATGTAAGAGATTGAATAGATTTACGAATTAGAGTACTTACCTTAAATTTTTGAATATGTTCATTAAGTCGGAGAAAAATCAATTTCAACAACGAGAGAAAGCAGCTTCAGGTACTTCCAACCAGTGGAGGCAAAACAAGCTCGCAATCTATATATTTCATTTGTCATGCAAAAATATTTCGCTCAATAGATCTCTGTTTGGTCAAACCCAGTAAGTAGTATACTTAAAAACTCACTGCATTGCATATTTTTACTTTGAAACCTTACCCAATTAGCTATTGCTGATTTATTACTTGATAAAGATAAAACGACCTTAATTTCTATTCGAATATACTTATCAGGAATATTCTCTGGATTACTTCAATCATTGCTTCTCCTTTAAGGAGAACCTTTTTTAGGTAAAATAAATATTCCAAATATATTTCTACATATCTAAAGGTATTTCTATAAGCCTTTGGACGATTGAAGATGCACCAATGTTACGCTTTTATTTTTGGAAAAGAGATTTTCGCTTAAAAGAAATTTTAGACGGTTCTGAAGTCATCTGTTATAGCAATAAAGGACTTTATTTTCACACCGGCATATATGGCTTCTCTTTTCTTTTAAATTTTCGAGAATGTTTTCAAATTAAAGTTCGGTTGCACAAAGATGCTGCAAGCATGCATTTTGAGGTCTCCCTACGACAAACTACTATCAATACGATCAATTTATTAGTATGAACTAATTTGGAAACTACGCTAAGTTCCAGCTAAAAATGTTTTCAAGAGAGATGTGAAATATTCACATTTTTGATATTTTTTAAACAGTACAAATCTTTGACATATTAACGATAGTATCAATTTATTATTGTATGTATTAACATTACTAGTACGGGTATTTCAAAAAACAGAGATTGCAATGTCCCAACGTTTTACATCAAAGTCATGAGATTTTGAGAAAATATTTGAGTAGCAGTAATAATTCAAGGCTAAAAGCTCATTTCAGTTTTCATAAACTGATGTAAATGCTTACAAGTACTTTAGCTACAAGTACAGAGGACTCTTAAACTTTCCATTAGTCACAGCAAACCAACCCAATTCCCCCCCTTTAGCTAATTAATAAATGATAAAATTGAATAGAAAAAAGAGAAGAAAACTTTGGGGACCATTCATCTTCCTAACTCTCCAAATTTCTCCAATTTTGAAAAATTTCTCCAATTTTGAAATATGGAGAGTAGAAAATAGTTCAAAAAGTATGTGTTTCAAATAAACCTTTTAGAATTTCTAGCCGCAAATTTTAATTTCCGGAATCTTAAAAAATGAATAGATATCCTTCGGGAATATTTATTGAAACTATACTACATTAACGTATACGACATTTAGAAAAGAGGATAATTCCGGTATTACAGGAAATACCAAATTTTTTATTTACAATACAACCGTGGGTAATAAAGGTACGCGGCTTGATATATTAAAATGTACAATTTCTAATTACGCACTACATACATAGAAGTACTAGGAGTCTGAATGTCTGATCCACACCAGGTGGGGAATTTTTGAAGCGAAGATTTTCCAGGAGAACAATCTATCTCGGATGACCAGCTACGGGAGTGGCAGAGTAAAGCAACTAGTAGAATGGACTAGTTCCTATTGGACAAGGTCAATGTGATCAATTGCTGGCATAAGTATTTGAATTTTTCTCAAAAAATAGTACTGCAGACTACTTTTACTCATCTCTGTGCATTAATTTGTCTTTTATCGCTTGATTCCAAGCTATTGGACCTTCTCCACTCCATTACCGCTGCAGAAACCTTCGACGCTCCGTAAAAGTCTTGCTACCAGGTGTTGTGCTAGATTGCTTTCCCAGATGCCAGGGACTCGGAGCACGGTGCTGAGCAGATTTGGAATAATCTACCGCAAAAAAATTGTTTGAAAGTCGTACCGCCACCCGCCGGTGGATCTATAGGCACAGCACAGCGCGCGGTCACAGTACTGATCCATAAGTGCCATGCATCACCCCTTTTGGCATTTGGAGCGTTAGAATACAGTAGTACCCTGCAAAAGAGCTGCGAAGAGGTCTTAAAACTGCGGTCCGAAACGTAGGTGCCCAGGACCAGAGCCGCTTGGCATGGAAGGTGTGGAACTGGATAAGTAATTCGGTCTGAAAATATGTAACTGTAGAATTTGATCACGAATTCAATTCCGTTCAGATTCTGTATGCATGATTGAATCACAATTCAGCTCAGAAATTTATGGGCGCCGTCTTTCAGTACATTGAATGCATTTGTAATAACATCGCCCAGATTAGTTGAGATGGTGGGCGGTGAAAAGAAAACAACAAGAAGTAAAATGGACCACACAATCAAATTGTTCATCCCGAACAATTATTTATCCTAGCTTGCAAGGGCTAGTCCGGAATTGCCGAAGACTGGAGACGCTGTAGCTATCCCGCTACAGCTCTAACTTGACGTGCGCTAGACCTCCGCAGTGCTTTTGGCGCATTCGGCTGAATCAGACATACGAACGTGACAAGAACCAGCACACCCGTGGCGTTCTACCCATCCAAGGGCCGCTCGCTTCCGCGAGTACTGCTTCCTGCTCAATACGATTGACCATTTTCGACAGTCATAACTGTCCACAGCTTCCATGTTGAGGGTCAGTATAACTACGCGAAATGGCTGGAAGTGACGATTGGGTAGAGTTTAAAACCCTAGGCGCCGCCGTGGCAGCACAATATGAAGAGGAAATAAGGGAAGCAAATGACCGTGCAAGATTGGAAGATTATGATGACGATTTTGTAGACCCAAAGCTACCGCTGCCGAATGCAACCGAAGATGAAATGAAAACATTCAAGAGGTACTCGAAGGAATATTCTGAAGAGGTACTTTATTGTTTGAAAGAAACAAGTGCTCGTAGTAGGGATCTTTGGATTTAGTGTACTTGCATTTTCAAGTTGATAACGATTCGAGCTGTGCATACGTCTCAACAGCTGAAACGAGTACTTTTTTTGGTCGACAATGGCGTTTTTGTGACATAAACACAAGGTCATCCCCGATGGAAGGCACTACGAGACTGTCTTGAGGCGTCTGAATTCAAACCTAGTCCCGCAATTAACGCAAGTAATGGCAACCACAATGCCGATAGCAACAAAGATGAATCGCATGCAAATGATTTTCCCGACAACCACGGCAACGGGCAACCCGATCGCAGTAATAATTCCGCTACAGTTGACCAGTCAGGTACCGATACCAATAACCAAAGACCTAGTTTTCAGAGCGTAACACAATTGACTCAAGTTACAATCCTAGTCGAAGCCGTGGAATTGAATCCTTGAGGAGGGCTTCTGTAAGCCGCAAGAATTTTTCTGGAACATTCACAGAGGACCTTAAAGGAGCAATCGAAGATTACGAAACTCTTTGTGCGCTTTGCGAGCTGAATGGTGACGAAAATAGCAAGGAGGTTTCCGTTGATTTTGAGTGGATCCGCATTCTCGCATTACACAAGAAAGGACTTAAAGCGCAAGATTGATTTTGAACAGCTGATTAACGAATTCAGAGCTTGGTACTCTAGCGAAGAACAGCGCTATCGACTATTGCAGTCATGGAAACATCCTTTCGTATCGAAGGCTTTTCAAAGTAGCCCGGAAAAGAAAGAGGTGGAGGTTTTCCACTATATCGCTAACGAGCTGACCAAAATACAACATCAGCTACATAGCGCATACCATGACACTAGGTTTTTGAGAGACTAACTGCTAGTTGCTGCGGATTTGCTCCACTTGCGGGTATCTTTGGTGGAGGAGACCCCAGCCACGCCCCAGGAGGTCATGCAACAGATCGCCACCCTGCTATCATCTGAACCCAATTCCGCTGGCGACCATTGCTTGGAGGAAAATCAAGTACACTACAGTTTGGGACAGAGATACGGAGGTTAATCTGGCAAGAATCTGCGACACACTGCTAGAAAGGGTGAGCACAAGTGAGTCATCCGTAACAAGCTGTTGTCACACAAAGGATGCTGGTACTGTGGCAAGAACCATCGAGCAAGAGATCATCACAGTACAGAAGAAATTATAAGCACCATTAACCGCATCAAGAAGGATGAACCATCTACACTGTTCACGTCTGATGACATCGAAGATTTGCGGTATGCTTACACTACCGTTCCAGGGAGAGATGATGAAGTGATTTTAGAGGATGGAGATGGGCAGCCTGAAATGACCTTCCGAATGTTGAGGATAATATCAATCAAAACAATTATGTCTACCAAGCAAACTGCTCTTTCTCACACGGAAATACTTTGCCTCTGGATCTTCAGTCGGAAATCAACTCTATGCATGCAGCCCTCTCCGCTGATGAAACAACAAAGTTAAATGGAATTATATTTGACACTGCCGCGAATCGAAAGTCCGCTATTTGTATTGATCAGTACCGCGCTTATTGCCGCGAGTTCATGATGCCCATGAATATTGACAAAAGTGACGATCGCCACCTTAGAGGCATTGGCGGCATGGGACACTCTATAGGAAGCGCCATAATCCCAATTCCGTTCAAGGACCTCGGGATTGTTATCGACGTCAAATTCAGAGTCCTGCACGATAGATGCCCCACCTTACTCAGCAAGAAGGACATGAAAGACAATGGTCTTGACATAAGTGTCCAAAACGAAAATGTGCCATACAAGCATAAGATGATGCCACTGGTATTTGAGAACTACTTCCTAAAACACTGGTGGTCAAGGAACGACATGGAAATTGTTTTGTACACTGATTCTGAACTTAGGAAGCTACATCGTGTATTCGGCCACCCTCGGTCATGGCGTTATACAACATACTGAAAAGAGCAATGTCAGAGAAATGCAGCCCGGCTTTGCGATGAACTTTAGAAGAAATCACGCGCAATTGCGATACATGCATTCGTATTTCTTCTAAACCACGAAGGTTAAACATATCCATTGGTACCGGGAATTTACGGTTCAATCTCATCCTAGCAGTTTACATCCTCCACATTGCTGGCAAGCCTACTTTCCATGCAGTTGATGAGGCAACTCACTACAACGCTGCTATTTTCATGAAGAAACAGACTGCCGAGGAGACCTGGAAGTGACTTTGGCGTTGCTGGTCACTTGTTTACTCGGGACCACCCGACTACTTACGCATCGGTCAAGGATCGATCCTGTTTGCAAAAACATTACAAGGCTCTGCAGATGTCGATGGCATACAGATTTTGAAGGCACCGATTGAGTCCCCCAATACGATGTCACATGTAGAACGCTACTATCACCCCCTTAGAGTGTCATTTGAGAAAAAAGGGTATTCGCTCCCAAATTTTGAGTCTAATAGTGACTTCTTGAAGCTTGCAGCTAATGCTGTCAATGATAAAGTAGGTTCCGAAGGACTCTGTCCTACTCTGCTGGTTTATGGTGCGTTCCCTCATCCATCACGCTGTACATCGGCAGAAAAGCAGATACAAAAAGCTACTGCTCTTGATGCTGCGACCAAGGCAGTCCAAAAGGAGCAAGCAAAGCGAAAACTGGCATTTTCAATGCGCCACCCAGGTGGCTCAAAGGCTAAAAAGGGAAGCTGAACTGAAATCGCTCCCGCGACTGGCGCCCCAGTTGTTGTGTGCAGGCAAGTTTCAAACAAATTGGAAAGAACTTTTCTTCTTGTTAACTTTGATGGAATCACAGTAGTTGTTCAATTACCCCATGGTCGACGCATATTTCGCCCTACAATGATCAAGAGCTCAGTGGGCCAAACTGCAAATGATAGCTGGAGCCATAAAATGGCCTCCAACTTAAATGAAGACTTGAAGCAGGAGAATAAGCCTGATAGCAATGATTACAGATCAAAGAACGATGAATCGAAGCATTCATGTAAATCGCCCTTGCTACAAGTGAGCAGTTACGTGTTGGAACAAGGTGACTCTGTGCTTTCCACTTGTTACGAAGATGAAAATTTTTTTGAGAGCAGAAAATTGGAACTTCAAGCACTTCTTGCCAAGGGTACTTTTAAGATTGTCAAACGATCAAAAGTTCCCGAGAACGAGCGAAATTTTGGATCCAGGTGGGTAGATATTCTAAAAAAAACCCGGATGGAACTATAGAGGAGTCTAGACTGGTTGTACAGACCTACCGCGACAAATGTGCAGCAAAAAGCATGAAGAAGTCACCAAAAATCAGTCTGATGGGTCAGAGAGTTGCAGTGGCAACTGCAGCTATGACAGTGGAGCACCAGTCATAAACAAGGGACATTTCGCAGGTTTATATACAGTATGAGTCCAAAATGGAAGGGTTAATGTAAATGGAAGCACCAAATGAAATGTTTTTGCCAAAAGGTCATGTCCTAATGGTACTGAAGCAGCTGCACGGTACTCTACAAAGCGATCTGCACTGGTTTCTCACATATTAAACTCACCACATCAAAACGCATGGAATGAAATCTGCAAAAGGTGACACATGTATCCTGTTATAGCGACAAAATAAAAAGCTCGAGGGCGTGACCAGCCTACAGGTTGGAAACTCTTTTGGTCATGGAAATTCTTTATTTCTTTATGATGAAGAGAAAAACTCCAGGCGATTCCAATCGAAGCTAGGGATCATCCTCAATCCTGGAGATTTCATTGACTTCATTGGCTGCAAGGTGTCTTTCAAACTGTCGAACGAGTACAATATCAGTCAAGAGCACAAAAATAGAAAGCTTGGAATTCCTAACACAGGTTAAGGGCTCTTCAGTACTCGTGCTATGATCCAATACATTGTCTCATGTACTAGACCTGACTTGTGCATTCAAACCCAACTTATTGCATCTGAAATGAAGAAATTAAGCAATGAGACTTATAACGAGATAAAAAGAATTGTCGCTTGGTGTAAAGAGACCGGAAAAATTGGGCTCAAATATGTCCCCTTGGATTAGAGAACATCCAGGATAGCTTTATTCACTGACGCAACTTTTGCAAATTGCGAGGGTTTAAAATCTCAACTGGGATTTGTGGTTGTCATTATAGATGGAAGTTGCGATGCTAATATTCTGCACTACCGAAGTTTTGCCTGTAAGAGAGTTACTCGATGCGTAATGGCGGCTGAGCTACACGCACTCATCTACGGATTTGACAATGCTTCTGCTGTCCGCGATATACTCAGAGAAGTATTGGTAACACAACTGGAAATTGATGCTTATGTTGATTCCAGAACTGTATTTTATATCGCCGCGAAACATGCGAACACACTCGAGAAGCGTCTGCAAATCGATGCCAACTCGATCAGAGAAAGCCACAAAATGGCGAACTGCGAAACCTCTCTTGGATTCCAGGCAGCCAAAGTATCGCCGATGGCCTAGCAAAACATTGATTCAAAGGTCCCACCCGCTCTGGAAACTGATGCAGACAAACAAGTTGGAAGTCCGACCAGAAGTTGATCATGATTTGAATTCTCTTTCAGATTCTGTTTGCATAATTGGATAAAAATCAGCTCAGAAATTTATGGGCGCCGTCGTACAGTACATTGAATGGAATTTGTAATAACATCGCCCATATTAGTTGAGATGGTGGGCGGTGAAAAGAAAACAACAAGAAGTAAAAAGGACCACACAATAAAATTGTTCATCACACACAATTATCAATCCTAGCTTGCAAGGGCATCACTGTAGGACACCGGGATCAAGATTAAAATATTGGCCAATTTTCACACCACTTCCCTTTGAAATTTATGAACCAAATTTATCCTGTTGACTGAGATGAATCCCGATATAAATATTACTCATATCCATAGGTATACATCCATCAAATAAAAGGAGCTTGAGCATGTCAGATACAGGACTGTCCTTTTTGTGAGCGGGTTGGATGGATTAATTGAACCAGGTATCCATAGCATTTTCTTGATTTTATTCGTTTCGAAATTATATCGAATTAACTGAACATCCGCTCTAAAAGATTTGTCTTTAGGCACACGACAAGTAGATAGAGAGCTGAATAGATCTTTTGGATCAACAGCAAATGAAGAGGAATATTGATATTGAGGATTGTACTGTATGATGCTGCAATAAGTTTTCCTTCCTCGATAGCTTCACCAGTCATCAAACTGCATGATTTCTAACTCGATTGAAATTAAAGGATCCAGGAGTATGTACTATTGTATCAAGCTTATATACTTTTCCAAGATCTTGGATAAATTGATTCTTAGTTTTTTTGGTCCAGTAATAAGTATATCATCGACCAATTTAACGACAAGCAGAATTAATGATCCTTTTAAACTCATGAAAAATAATTGGGGTATATAAACGATTGATTTCAATCCGAGGTCAAAGAATGTATCATCCGAGTGTATTTGCCATTTTGCATTCGCGTTGACTAAACCATATGGAGGAGACATTAATTATCAATAGAAGGATCTTTCAGAGCATTTCCGAGGAGGTCTCACATAAACATCTCGTAATGCTGATCCAGATTGTAAAATGCAGACTTCACATCAACCTTTGATAAATTCCATTTTAAAATTGTGGCAATTGATAAGAGAATTCTAATTGCCATCAAAGAACAAGATTTAGAATCAGTTCTCAAATTTTTTTCTCCTTGCCCTCATTTCCATTCAGGGCAATTCGAGCCTTGCAATAATATTTTACATCATCTAAATTTTTTATTTTGTATAAAACGTGACTGGATATTACATTCGAGTCGGGAGTAATTTTTGAAACATGAACTTTTGAACAGGTACTTAGAGAAGTATTATTTTTCCGTATTGCAGGCATTTCAAATAATATGAGATGGAAGTCCAGATGCTTGATGAAGAAAAAATTCTTCAGATTCAAACCTTTTATGATAAAAACTCAGATCTTTTTGTTCAGATGATTTCAATTCCGTTCCAGGTAACAACTAAATTTCATGCGCATCAATTCCACTATTTCATCAACAGGATTATGAATTAAAATTTCAAATTCGAGAGATATAGAGCTTGAAGATACTGCACTGGGATGAGATAGTTTTTTTGTGACATCGCCAAATTTGCAGTAGTCAATTATGCTTGATAAATATTTTTTGCATTCATCTTCCCATATAAAAGTTCTTTGTAAGAATAGTTTTATATCATCATAATTTGAATGACCACATACATGTTTGTGAACCTTATTAATTATTTTCTTCTTTTCAGCCCAAGATATATATTTTCCGATATATTGATATTGTTGGAAAAATTGCTGATATAAATGCATTTTCAATAGGATCGAATGATTGTATAAATATATTTCCGGTTACATAACAATGATGACCATGATCCACCAATGATATAGAATCGATTGAATTATTTGCGGACTTGAACTCGATGCGGTTGTCCGTCATATGAATAATATTTGATTTTCTTTTGATATTTCTTCCAATAATTCATTCTCATGATCTACTGATTATTAGATGCCTTGTTTTAACCTTGTTCCATTGTCTGAAATAGCTGATAAAAATATTGAACCGATCATTTTTCTCTTTTTGCTTGAGTGGTCGCCATTTCCGTATTGCCAGAAGGGTGTGTCCTTGATACATTCAGAAAGTTCATCAAGAATTCCATTCCAATCTGGTAAAATAAATTTCGAAAATGCTCTTAATTCAACAATCCCCATTCCGCTATACGGTGCTCCATCATCAAGTAACGGACCTGAATATAACTTATTTGGCAGAGAATCAAGCACCGTTTTTACCATATGAAATGTTACAGAACCAGAATCATTTTTGTCTTTGATATTTTCTGCATTTCCCATTTTAGATGATGAACCTGCATGATAATTTTTACTAAACTTGCATTTATCTTTTTCATAGACCCAATGACCAATTGATCCACATCGGTCACAAGTTGATTTTGCCTTGAGGGCAGCAAAGTCTTCGGGAGATAATATTTGCTTATTATTTTCTTGAAATTCTTTTCTTCCGTATGGAATATTTGATTGACTTGAAGAGATATATTTTTGAGAATTTATATATATTTGATTTGTATTTTTGGTTTATCGCATGCACAAGTAATAGATGATATTTCTGAATATTTGATTAATTCTAGTATTTTCCTTTTTCCAAATCGGCTTCTTCATGCTTCGCAGAAGCAGCGCCCAAAATAGATACTTGCTGGTTTGAATCAATTTTGGAATTAGCCAGGAGTAAAAATGATACCAGTGCTTCAGGTAATTTCGAAGTACTAGTAGAGATGAATGAAATCGGGCAATTTGAGCATCAAACCGTGATTCAAAATTTTTGAAACACTCATTATCACCACGAGAAGTGTGCAATAGATCTAAGAATTTTTGAAATTTATCTGATATAGATTATAGAGGATCCACCTTATGAATAGCGTTAGCGTTCGATAATGCATCGTTTGCAGACTGAATTTCTGTGTCTGTAATTTTCTTACAAATATCAAGAGCTCTTCCAAATAATTGTGATTGTTGGAGAAGACCTTGTACAGCCTCAGGAACCTTACTAGAATTTGATGCTGGTAATAAATCATGGGCAGATTTCCATTTGTGAAAAGCACCAAAATTTTTTCTTGAGGTCCTTTACCATCTGTCCAAGAAGCCGTGCGAAGATCCCATGAAAATTTCGGCCTTGAAGGAATTTCGGGGTGATCTGGGGCCATAAATGTAAAATAATGGGATAGGTAGATCCAAATAATAAATAGTTCCAACTTGAATAAATAAATAAATGCCACAATTGGACTTAGAATGAATAATGAATAGAAAAAAAAATTTAATGATAGGTAATCGAGGGGAATATTTCGATGGCCATAGGATAAAAATATATCTAAAACCTAGACTACTTATACACTACACCAGGGTGAACCTTCTACAAAAATCAGGTGAGCCGGTCAATAATTTGGTAGACATAATTCAGGCTCAGCAAAATTATTGCAGTATTTTCCAGGTAAGCAACTATCCAGATAATATTTTATTGGTAGCATAAGTGCAATAATTATAGCCTGTATAATATAAGAACCCAACTGTAGGACATAAAAATTATCTCACACTGAATTCAGCATAAAATAGCGCCAGTGCATATAGATAATATTATTCCTGATGATTCATAATAAATATAAATTGTGGGTCTCAATAAAAATATTGTTCCATAATTAGGCAAACTATAGGACACCGGGATAGAGATTAAAATATTTGGTCAATTTTCATAGATGCTGCGTAAGCTGTCTCAGTAAAGTACGAAGTTTCCAGGAGACCTAGACCGCCCATTGAGATGGGAAGAGAGGCCTGGAGCCAGGCCCGATCCAGGCATGGCAACTGCAGTTGGTGGAACGCTTCCCTCTGCTTCTGATCGGAGCTGTCGGCGAGTACCGCCGATTGAGTGGGGGAAACGTTCGTAGCAAGTGCACGGCCTTGGAGGCGTTCGCACAGAAGCGGTGTAGGTGGAAAGCCAATGAAGCATCATTCAAATCTCGAAGGGATTGGAAGATACGGTCAACGGCGGTTTGGCGGCCTGCGAAAATTGGGAAAGAAAAGAGTCCTAGCCAATCGGAGATACCAGTGCGATGAAACTGGGGGTGTAGAAAAGGGACAAGGAAATGACAAAGGGGGGTAGGAAGGGGAGAAGCCGTAAAATTGGGTCTTGGTAGGGTTGAGCTGGAACCCGAGTGGACCTCCTTCAAGCTGGATGAAACGGATGACTGCGGCAGCTTGGGACCGAGGAAGGAAAATGTTACCGTCATCTTCGTACCAAGCATTCAGGGCAGGTGAGAACTTCTCCTGTAATGATAGCAAGAGAGGATGAAGAGCCAGGGCAGAGAGAAATGGACCTAGGGGATCCCCTTGCGGAGTGCCCTTTGAACCACGGACATAGTAGAGTTTGAAAGCCAGTAATGTAGGGACATTGTAATATTAATTAACCCCCTGCATCGTACGGTTTCGCAATTGGCTTGACAATGATACGATATCTACGCTCCGGTACAAATTTACTGGATACCAACCCACATGTCTACCACAGTAAATTAACCCCCCATACAAAAAAAATTAACCCCCTCAGGGTATGCCGGGAGCTTCTCACATTAGGACTCTATTTCCTTAATAAGAGGTATTCTGGTCACCCTGTAGGATATTCGGGCCACAACCGACCATGTCTTTCAAATATTAAATTTGACCGTTGCCACCCGCGCAATGGAACGGTTTTCGAAGGTTAGAGCCATTCTTTTACAGCGGCACTCTGCTTTGACAGTAACCTCCAATGCCGCTTGTTTGGTGGCTGGCCTCCCTTCCACCTTGTGGTAGATCGGAGTGCCATCCACAGCTTTCGACGCATCGTACGGTTTCGCAATTGGCTTGACAATGATACGATATCTACGCTTCGGTACAAATTTACTGGATACCAACCCACATATCTACCACAGTAAATTAACCCCCCATTTAAAAAAAATATTAAATCACCCCTCATTTGCCGCTTAATCGGGAAAATTGTGTTTACGATACCACTCTATTTACCCAGCCATTTAAGTAAACCTCATTTAATCCACTTACCTGACAATCAAGCCCCCCTTAACCCTACTTCCCTCTTTCTTTAGACCAACACTATTTTTTCCCTAGTTTAACAATTAAAGACCCTAATTACCATCTTACTGTTTACGTGGCTTTTTCACCTTGCGTCTCATTGCTATGGATTTGTCTCAAATGGAAATGCAGAAGTGTTTATATTCATTGTCATCATTACTTTATCAGTCACCAATTTCGTTCCTTTTCCGCTCTCAGTGTAATTGTCCACCCGTTGACGTGGTTTCGTATATTCTGTTTCTGAAATTGTGTCTGAAATAAGGATTTTTGTGAATTTGTTTTCTAAGATTCCCCTGACGAGAAGACGTGAAACGGACGCCACCCTTTCGTGCGATAGATCCCTCTACCCATGGATTTTCGATGAGTCACTGATGTAATGGGCGTAGGTTGTAGTTTCCTCTGGGTTGTAGCCTTGGGGGATCTGGAACTGTTTCCCCCGTCCGTAGCTGAAATTTTACACGTCATAAGTTTGTTTTTCCCTGTCAAGTCTTCATACAGTATGTATGATACAGGAGGGAGATGATATTTACTCGCTACGTACTGCATCTACTAGAGGATGATAGTAAATGTTCAACAAATTGTTGAGAATAGTGGGTAGACTAGGTAGCTCCTTAGAATTACAACACAGTTTCGGAAGCTTTTAAGACTATTCAATTCAGTAGATTTGATACTGTGCGCTATAATAGACTAGATCACAGGGAGTTGCCAGGGCTAACCTTACTCGAGTGGTAAAATATATTTAAAAATATAAAGGTAAAACTCAAAGCTACCATATCAAGTAGATGGGCCAGAATCAGTTGACAATGCATGACAATGCAAGGCACTCACTGATTTGTGAGATGATGTGCTAGGGTTTGTCATTCATTTTGGGGCGTTTTTCCCCTATTACTGTGTCAGCACACCTTTTTGACTCGATTGTGATTGTCTAGAAAACTTTAGGATAGGTATCTTCCAACAGCAAAGACACCGAAAACTTTCTCCTGTTTGGGGTGTCGTCTACAGATAACCTAACGTGCACTAGGCAATAACCTTACCGGGCAGCATAATCCTCAACTATTATTACAATCTCGCCTGAGATTTATTTTGATCTCTCTTTTGAAGCATACACCGGGGGATAGCCGAACCCCACTTTTCAAAATTAAAGAACCAAATCATTTCCCGATTGTGATTCCGTACCAACTTGCAGTCCGAATGAATAATGACCAAAGTCTGCAACAAACTGTACATCGTACTTACCGACAGCCTTGTCTTTGGGTGAGTCCAGGTAGTTATTAAGTACAATTACTGCTATTTAGTCGTTTCCGATTCTGCGAAGATCAGCCGTATTGATTCAAGCAACCGTCGGAGCACGAAAACCCAGCACAATCGCCATCAAACAAACGCCTTGGATATCGACAGAAGCCCATGATGAGAGTCCTCGCAATCTTAATTCTCAACCTCTTCCTTATCCCTCTGTGTTCTTCCCTTCGCGATACAGCCAGCGTCCGCTCCTCCATTCGCGGCACTGGCTGTCGTCCCAGTCCTGCCTTCTGCTGCCAATCTGACAGATCATGCCGTGTGACTTACTTCCTCCGTGCCCGTTGGTTCACCGAACTTGACATCAATCCCGACGAATCAAGTTGCACTCGTCTCTGCACCCGCCACACTGAAAAGTGTGAAAAAGCGTGCGAATGTGTTGCTACCTTCCGTGAGGCAAGGGCTGGTCCTACTTGCAAGTGTATGCGCGTGGATCGCAGCCTTGTTATTAGGGCTAGCTGTTCGAATGCGTGCAAGGAGGCGCAGGAGGTTTGTTTGAGAGGCTGTTTAAGTGGAAACAGCTGCCCGGCAAATGGAACAACTATCGTGAATTTCAGGCAGGGAATGGGTGGGATTTGTCGAAGGATTTGTCGTCCGGATTTCTGCCCTGTTGACGATTTGGTTACAGCTTCCTGAGGGGTTACGGCTAATTTGACAAGGTTAGTTGCTACAAATGCTTGGTAGAAATTTAGTGTTGAATTTGAGTGAGCATGCATGATGTGTCGTGTTTGGTTCGAGGTAGATATATCGCCTGATTCTAGGATGTTAAAGAAAATCTGGGGCGTCGATAAATAAATGCCGTAAATCCCTGAGAACTTGAATCATTCGGCAAATGAAGCAAATAATGGTACAGCACTCTACAATAGATCCCCATGTTGGAATACTTGGTGACATTCAAAATCTATGCGGAAAAGACTTGCAAAATTTTGTCTTTGTTGTAGAAGAACATCCTTTATCGGGGCGACTATGGACCACTGCTATATTGGGAAAAGGAGTTCTTACAGGGACGGCGGGCGAAGTGAGAAGAAAGGACGACCAGGACGGAATTGGAGAGCATCCCGAGACCGCCTTGAGTATCAAGACCTAGGGGGTGGAAATTCGCTCGTATAGTAGTACAAAGGCCAGCGTAACGACGGGTCTTGGGATCCTTGATGCCGATCGTGGCCCCTAATGAATCATTGGTGGAGGCTGGTGAAACAATCCGTGATTAAGCGTGGGCAACTCTTGTGGTTTTAGGTGAAAAAGGGGGGGGGAGATTTGGTTGTTTCATCTTAGAATAGATAGAATCTATCATCCAAGAGTAAAAAGACCAAAACTTTCCCCTTCGTGGAAGATATATTCGATCTATCCCAACGATTTCCAGAAAACCACAATTGACTCAAAAATGTGTGTTGACAAAGAACTAGGGGAGGAACTACGCTCCCTAGAAGGCCACCTTCAGGCCAGCCATCGAACAGGCCGCATTAGGCATTACGGCTGCTACGGCGTGCCTTTGCATCAAAATCCCCCGAACAGATAGCTGGAAAATGAGACCAGTTATAATCTCAAGGCTTAAGTACTGTAGTCAAATCCTAACAGCCAGTGCCCAGGCACAGATACAGAAGAGGGGGTAAGTGAGATAGGTCTGCTACGGGTGGTGCAAAGGTTGGGAGTCTTATGAAGTTACAGAAGGAAATGCCTGTATGTGACTGCGATACGATATCCTCCTCTCCCCGTCGGGATTGATATCTATGGCGCCTTGGGCGACGACGGTAAGGCTTTTTCCGCCGCCTTGCTTCCTTCGCTGCTTCCCGTCGAGGTTCCTCCCCTCAACAGGAGCTCCGCGACTTCGTTACCCGTTTTGCATTTAGTCTCCAAATAATGCAGGCGCGACAAGTTTCTAACCGCCCCCGCATCCGTAGTTAATTTATAAATACCCTCCGCACGCCTCTGTGCGACATTGTACGACAAATAAAGATCTACCACCATGTGACTGGGCGACCAGACTATTGACCCAAAGCTCACCATGGAACTTTCCAGAAAATCTAAGAAAAAATTGAAGCGGCTGTAGTGGCAAATAATATCAGCACGCACTGTCCACTACAGAGATCTGACCCCTCTGTCTCGTGAAATAGCCGTCCTGCGACTCTCAGCAGTAGCAAACGCCAAATGACCCCCTGACAAACTACCCCACTGCATTGCACTGCAGATAAGGTACTTCAAAGACCCAGATCGTGGTGTTTCATGTGGGCATAGACTTCCCTGGTTATATCAAATAAAAGAATAAGAGAAACTCATTCATTAGAAATAAAATTCAAATACGGCCGTTTAAAATTGGTACGTGTCAAGAAAGGAACAGATGGCATTATCCTTCCGCACAGAAATTCTTTCTCCCAATGTTTGTCCCGACAATTCTTGCCCCTTTGACAAGATGAATTTCCTATTTCTTTACACTCTTTTCGTTTTCTCTTTTCTCTTTTTATGTGCAATAATGAAACGAAAGAGTAGTTGGGGCAAAGGAAGACAGTTAAAATAAACTCAAATGTTGACTTTGATCGATGTTGAAAAATATTTGATGGTTGTTAATGCCGCTACTCGGCATCTGCGACCTCTTACATAGTGGTTTGTACCCCCTTAAATGGATGTAAAATCACACATATCAAAGAGACGCGTTACAGCAATGCAATATAAAAACTACACACAATAAAAAAATCTAAAAATCGTATTTGCCACGCTAATTCATTGCTGGCAAATGTCCAGAATGATCCAGGACCTTGTAGAACAATCCATAAACTATTTGATTGTTACACTATTCCCACCTCCTCTCTATTGACGTCCTCGTCAATGATATTCGGGGAGTAGCCCATGTTCAAAATGTACTTGTGCCAAGCTTCTGTTACGGTCCATCACGATCTACGAAATCTCTTGTCGGCTGCCACTCAGCTTCATGAGTTGGCGCCCTTGCATCAAAGTGAGGAATTGATCTCCTCTTCCTCTCTTCCTATGTTTCAATATACGGCCAACAACTTGTTCTTCTCCTTCAGGCATGGGGAGAGGATCGGGCCTCTCAGGCATGGGAAGGGCAATATCGGCAGGCTGGTCTTTGTATGGAGTTGTGTGGATAACATGAACGACAGGATGGATCTTGAGATGACTAGGTAGACTCAACCTCAAAGCGTTCTTTCCAATTAACGCCTTACCATAAATGGCCCAAATCTTCTAGCCGTAAGTTTCTGCGTTGCCTGCGATCTTGAGTATAAATCCGTAAACAAAGACTTATTCAACCAAACTTTCGATCCAACTTGATAATTAGGAGCTTGATATCGTTGAGAGGAGACTGCACTTTGTCTCGCTTTAGACACTCTGTACGAGAACTTAGCATCTTCCAAAGAGTTTTCAGCCTTAACTTAAAATCTTCAACGCTCTCAATGGTATCTCTGCTTTGAAATCATATCAAGAGGTGTCTTTGGATTATACCCAAGTCCAATTCAAATGGCGACATTCCCAAGTCTTCAGTCACAGACGAGTTGTATGCAAACTCAGCAGCAGGTAACAATTCATCCCAATCATCCTGATGATACGAGCAATAACATCGTAGGTAGTTCTCAACCATACGATTCATAATCTCAGACGCACCATCTGTCTGTGGATGGCGACTTGAAGACATCTTCAACTTAACTCCACATAGCTTCATAACATTTTCCCAGAACTTTGAAGTAAACTTAGGGTCTCTGTCGGAAACAATGTTGTCAGGTAAACCATGGAGTTTGAATATGTTACTAAAGAACGAAGTAGCAACGTCCACTGCTGTGTCATTCACATTGCACGGAATGAAATGAACTCTTCTTGTAAGGCGATCAACCCATGTCGTAACTGCATCTTTGCCATTCTTGGTCCTTGGAAGGTGTACTATAAAGTCAGTAGCTAAAGATCCCCATCTTCTTTCAGGCATCTCTAAAGATGTGGGAGCCGTCATTTTCTTCTGATTCGAATCCCTTGCTTGCTGACAACGAAGACATCCTTGAACATAGTTTCGAACATCACGTGTCTTATGCTCCAATGATAGTTCGAAAGCCTTGATAAAGTCTTCGCAAAAGCAAAATGTCCACTTATCTTCGAATCATGTGCTAACTGCAGTACATCTGAAACACTCTTCCTCGGAACACATAGTTTCTTACCATACATAAGTCGTTTTCCCTCTCTCTTAAACATATGAATTATCTTTTCAAGCTGCATTTTCTTAATTTCATCAGAAGGCCAGTTTCCATCTAAGGCTCTAACAATAGGTCCAAAGAACTGATCATCATCATAACTACTAAGGATATCATCAAGATTAATAGATAGCACTTCCACATCATTAACTGAAGGGTTATCCATATCCTTAGAGTTGATTACATGAGGAGCTCTCGACAAAGTATCACCAAGTACATGAATCTTTCCTTGCTTCAAGGTAATTGGAAATATTCCAAAGTTACCAAGCGTTTCGATGTACCTTGCCTCTTTCCGACTCAACTTAGGCTTAGTGAATAAATGCTTGAGGACCTGATTGTCAGTAATGATCTCAAATGATGAACCTTCCAAATAACATCTGAACCTTTGAAGAAAAGATATCAAACTGAGAAGCTCCCTATCATTTGCGGAATAATCTCTTTCAGTGGGGACAACTTTTTGGAATAGAATGCAATTACACGATCCTTTCCGTTTCCATCTAGTTGTGTTAAAGTACCTCCAACCGCAAATTGTGAGGCATCTACGTGTCCTCTGAAACTCTTGTTCCAATCCGGGGCAACAAGAATAGGAGCTCGGGTGATGGCTTCTTTCAGCTCTTGGAATGCAACATCACACTTGTCATTCCATTTACCAACACCAATATCTTTCTTCGTCAGATCTGTCAAAGGAGCCGCAATTTCCGAGAACTTTGGAATAAACCTGCGAAAGAATTGAAGTAAGCCAATAAAACTTCTTATCTCAGTCACCGTTTTAGGCTTCGGCCATGTCTTCAAACCTCAACTTTCTCTGGGTTAACACGAAGACCATCTTTTCCGACTATGAAGCCCAAGAACTCAATCTCTGTCTTCAGAAAGTCACATTTCTTTGGAGAAACATAAAGCTCATGTTCTTGCAGGCGACTTAGCACTATATCAAGGTGCTTGAGATGGCTTTCTTCATCCTTGCTGAATATCAGAAGATCATCAATATACACGACCATGAATACATCAATGCAATCGTAGAAGATACGGTTCATTAGCGACTGAAAAGTAGCAGGAGCATTGCATAAACCCATCGGCATTACAAATATTCAAACTGTCCGTACTTCATATTGAATGCGGTCTTTTCAACATCCTCTGGCTTCACCCGTATTTGGTGGAAACCAGTTTTCAAGTCCAACTTTGAGAAGACTCTTGCATCGCCTAGCCTATCAAACATCTCATCTGATCTAGGCAAGGGAGCATTGTTCCTTTTCGTGATTCGATTAAGTGCTCTATAATCGACCACTCTCTCAAATTGTCTTTCTCTTGGACGAAAAATAACGGTGATCCATACGGTGATTTACTTGGCCTGATCTTCTTCTTTCTCAACAAGTCTTCAACATATTCCTTTGCAGCTTTCAACTCCGCGGGGATAACTGAAACAACGGACGATGAGGTGGTTTTGAACCTTTCTCAACCTCAATCTCATGATCCACACTTCTCTTTGGTGGTAGTCCAGCAGGTAGTTCCCCTTTGAAGACATCCTTAAATCGAAACAGCAGCTTTTCCAATTTGGCATTCTTTTGGCCTTTGATTGCAGAGGGCTTAGTCAACTTCAACTCATTCACATCAACAAGTTGATACACATTGAAATCTCTCCATGATTCTTTCTTCTAATCATGTTCCGGAATTTTTAACTCCAATGCTTGTGACTCTAACTTGTTCCCTCGAATTATCTTCAGTAATTGGAATCGCGTGTTTGCCAACCTTAACAATCCGTTCTTGATAATCGATATCAGGATTGTTGGTAACATGCCATGGCATTCCAAGAAGCACATCATATCTACAATTCGCAACAACCCAATTGGATGTATACAGATGGGAACCAATCTTCAATGTTGCTTCTAGGATGACTTCAGACGCTGTTTCCTTTGACTTCTTGCTCGAATGATTGACAGTGACATTGACATTCTTAAATCGAAACCTTTCTCTGTTCCGAGCTGCGAAATCCCTTGATACTACGTTTGTATTACAACCATCGTCCTTGAGGACGGACACTTTCACGTCTTTCAGTGTCCATCAAGTACAATTAATTCCTCCACTGGAATATCTTCCTCACTGATCTGGTTGTTGTCTTCAAGACAATTAACGATAGTATTGGACTCCAAACTAGTCTTCGGGACTCTCAACGCATGACTTACTTGACTTTTCTCAACTACAGAGGTATCACCAGTGCAAATCTCTTCTTTCAACACTGGACTCTGGATACTTCGTCTTAGTTGCCTAACCTCTGCAACAAGACATTCAAAGTCACTCATACTCGGCCCAACCGGAGCGTTATTTCCTTTCGGCGGACCTCTTAGTTTTCCGAGTCATTGTCAATAACTTGAGCATTATTCGATGCAATCTTTTTCTCACGGTCATTATGCTTCCATGGCCTGCAACCTACTTTGTGACATACAAAGCAGCGGTTCTCCTTGTACAACCTTTCTATCTCTGGATCAAATCGACGATTCCTGTTTCGAATTTGACCACGGTTGTACCTCTTCTCCACGTTACCGATCTCCATTGGTACGGGAGCCTGGTTTGGAACATAACTCGACTGTTCACCAAACCTTGAGAACATCCCAGATCCACGTAAAGCACTGTCAACATTCAGAGCTATTCGGGCAGCTTCATCGACGTTCGCAACATTGCTTTTGAGGACTTCTAGCCTAACCTGTGGCTTAAGTCCAGAGACAAACTTATCTAGCATTTCATCCAATTGAGATACCAGGGATGCTCAGAGCCACATTTCTAAACTCTGATAGATAAGCGGCAACAGAGTACTTCTGATGCAATGCCCTTAGATTATCTCTTGCACGTCAAACACTGTCGGCGGTATAAACTCAGCTCGTACCAAATTCTTAAACTCGTCAAAAGAATCTGGAACTGCATTGGAGGCAACTTTCATGAACCACCAACTTGCAGCTGTGCCCGTAAGCAAGGTTGTAGCGTACATAATCCTAGATCCATCGTTCAGTGCAAGATCCGTATTTTGCATATGAACAAGCGTGAGATACTGTTCGAGCTGATACAACCATGTTTCAACGACGAGCCGATCTCTAGTGACCTTGAACTGCTCTGGCTTATTCGGCTTTAACAACGACATCTTGAACAACCTTTTTTTTCTCTTGACTTCTTCTCTCTTGACTTATTATCCACTCAATACTTGTAGGGAGCCGTCCCACGGCGACGGGTCCTCTTCCCGCAAGAGAGTGATAAAGTACTCTTCGTAACCCACACTCGAGAGCTACGGTGATCTAGATCCGTTCGGGATATCCCCACCAGTCTTTTGATAAAGACCCTTCGGTGTCCTTACCCTATAAGAAAAGATCTCGACCCGACCAAAAGGTACTTCTCAATCACAGAACCTAAGTTCTTTCCACACTACTCGATGAGGATGCTCCTACCTGATCAAACCTAAATCGCGTTACTCGAACCCTTGTCCCAGTCGGTCGACCTAGCTAACAGCCAATAGCCGAGAGGATTATTTGAGAATACGTAGGCGACTCGGCGCAGAACAAACACAATCAAGGGAAGATATTGAAGATACCTTCCAGCCTATCTACTTCTCTTTGCAGAACTAGACTACTAGCATTCACCTGGCACTCCAGCCCACAGGTGATGCTTACCAACGACTGGCACTCCAGCCCACAGTCGTGGTATAAACCGACTCCCTTCGGCCAACTAGGCGATGCTACCAGTGAAACGAGAGAGTAGTTGGGGCAAAGGAAGACAGTTAAAATAAACTCAAATGTTGACTTTGATCGATGTTGGAAAAAATGTTTGATGGTTGTTAATGCCGCTACTCGGCATCTGCGACCTCTTACATAGTGGTTTGTACCCCCTTAAATGGATGTAAAATCACACATATCAAAGAGACGCGTTACAGCAATGCAATATAAAAACTACACACAATAAAAATTCTAAAAATCGTATTTGCCACGCTAAGTTCATTGCTGGCAAATGTCCAGAATGATCCAGGACCTTGTAGAACAATCCATAAACTATTTGATTGTTACAAAAAATCTTCATATGCAACAGTCATTTTTTTCACCTTTTCGGATAATCGGTTTCCTTCAATCTTAAACATACATGTAATTCTTAAAAACCAAGAGGTATACATGTAATTTTCGCTATACATTGTCCTTAAAAGGCAATTTTCACTAATTCCTACTTCAAGACCAAATTTGGCCTCATTTTTGATTCAACAGGCCTGCCAGTCTGAGCCTTTTGAGGCTATTTAAACCTGTTGCGTGTGGCCTAAGATTTATCCACGGCCCCCTTGCGCGAAAATCTCGACAACCGTAATCCCTTTGGCAACCAACATGTCCGGACTACCGCCTCTCGCCCAATTTCCAAATCCAGCCATCCTTTTCCCATCAGCGTCTCCCTTCTACTCCCTTAGGGCCCAACTGCCGTGGAGTAATTCTGCCGAAAAACAAGGAAGTGCCTGATTGAGCTTTTAGTCTGTCATCTGGTAGAGATCGATGCACAGTACGGGTCGCGGGGACTCAGAATATGAGGATTGTAAAGCACAGGAGTGCTTAAAGAAGTTTGTGGCCCCGGAACTGGTCTACGTAATATAAGAAGAGGAGGCAGAGGGTGAGCCAAGGGAGGAGGAAGAAGAGGCTGAGGGCTCTGAGGATGAAAAGTGGGATTTATATCCGTTATATGGAAAGGAAAGTAGTGGATTGGATGGATCAGGTGCTCCTGGCTATGGACCGGGTTG
Source organism: Kappaphycus alvarezii (assembly GCA_002205965.3). Taxonomy (NCBI): domain Eukaryota; phylum Rhodophyta; class Florideophyceae; order Gigartinales; family Solieriaceae; genus Kappaphycus; species Kappaphycus alvarezii. The sequence continues at coordinate 872,498 of NADL03000466.1, forward strand.
GAGGGGCTTCATATGAGTTGGATTTGTTGCAAGCAGGAGTAGGAAATAGTAGGACATTCACAGGTATCTGTGAGTATTACATGGGTACTTATGATGTCTTGAGAGAATTGCTAGATTCTGATCTATAGGACGAAGAGTGTCAGGAATATAAAATTTAAAGTCTCTCAAGTATCTATTTTCAAAATTGCTGGGTTTGCACAAATTTTTTCTTGCGATTTCTGGCGCTGTTAGTATTTATCGCAATTTTTAGTTTTGTAAAGACATCTACGTAACGTAAAGAAATTGATTTCTTCAGGAGAGAGAAAATATGTTGAAAGTCAGCCTAGACACACAAAATTTTCGATCAGCTCCAAAACCTCTCAGATAGGTGGTACTTTCTGTCCATTTCGTGTTAGATACTAGAGCAATAACTATTGTTTCACTGTCTTTCTTCGTCTTTGTCCGTTAACTTCTACAGTAGCACTTATGCACCTGCAAAAAATCTCATCTCCAGTAGTTGGTGGTTCTTTTTTACGGTTTGATTCCATTTTCATCCTGACAGGATATACGCAATATTCTGTGAATAGATAGTAAGATGAATTAGAAAAAACATGCGAGAGCTGAAAAAATCTGGTTTGTCGTTCATAATAGATTACCTTCTTCTAATTAAAACATACCTCCAATGATCTAGGTGGCACTACGCGCTGAACTCAGCTCTATCGACAGCGTTGTGTCTACAGAACAATTTTCCTCATATCAGGACAATTTCGAGGGGCATTGTTTTTCGGTAAAATATTCCTTTTCTGTTTTTTGCCTGCCTTTAGTTTCAAAAATTGCTTATTTCGACCAGAACAAATATTTCGGCAATTATTGCTTCATTTAGGGTGCTAAATACTTTATTATAACCGATGAATTTTAAATTTTGCGTCAACTTTCCATGTTTTATCGTTAATGCGAATGGTTTCTATGTAATAGTGTAGCAATGGAACCACTGAGCACCTCACTTCTGTATTATTATGTTTTGGAGTAAATTTTAGTTAATATTTACAGGCTCTCAACCACTGTTTTTACTAACTGTGTACTTTTCTATGAATAGAAGGTTTTCCTTATATTATGAAAAAGAGTAACCCATTTGAGTACAGTACTATCGCGAAAGGACACTGCGTGTTTCGGTCGTCTGGTCACAGGATGAGAAACGCAGTCTAAGGAATGCTGGGGAAAAAGATGAGAAGCATGATAAAATAAAGACGAGCTATGAGTTTTGAGCGAAATGCATCACAATTTCACGACTTCATTGTATACGAAGTGCGCATCGAATGAGAACTTTAGGAATTTTGGGTCACACTTTGTTGCTCAGGATTCTAAGTGCAGCTTTAATTAAAGAAATCAGAAACTACTTGAAGAATGACCGTATTTTTAATGCTATCTAATTTGGCTGTCTACAATGGTAAAAGATATAAATGCTAGCTATTGCTTCAAATATAATCTTAATGGATGCTTTCGAAAAGATAGATTGGTGTCTAGTAACAGTTTCGTATGTGAAAGCTTCTTTTCTCTGAAATCAATGAAGCCGTATTGGGGCGAACACGTCTCCATGTATCAACCATAGCTAAAAAAAATTTTAGAATAGAAAAACTAAGAAGAAATTAATGTAAATAGGAAGAAAAAACTGACGTCTCTATAGGAGACCACGTATAAATGCAAAAATTGTTACATTTACTCAATATATTGTCATTAATGTTCTAGATCCGAAGCTGAGAGAAATTTATAACTTAGGATACGGTCTAGAGACAGTATTTCCATCGATTACAAAAATATTTCTAAACTGAGAAAAGCGTGAAATTTAACATAGTAAAATTGTTTGACAAATTGTTAGTCCAGATAATCTTGGATGAAAAGACCATTTGGCCCCTTCGAGATAATGTAGTTCCGCGAACCGGAATGGGCTTAGCGTGTGTTAATGTTTTACAGGCATTACTGCTGAACTGGAATGAAAACCTACAAAAATTACTTAAAGAGCTTCTGTCTCGGTCATTTCAGCATTATAGGAACTGAGAGAACTCCAATCAGTCGGAATATTTTTAAGATTCATTCTACTCAGTGCTAATAGATGTAATGAAAATCATTTTAATACACTTTATATCATTTTCGAAGGCTCTTCTCAGTAAAATGTAGGTATAAATGTAGTACATTTGTGTCACATAGAAAGAATATTTGTTAAAAGGCTTTTCTTTATGAGTAAGCTAAATAAATAAATTTGATTAACGAAGGTCTACACTTTCATACCCCTTACGGATATTTCGTACTTGATTCGCTAATTGCTCGCAAAGAGGAATGAAAACTAAGTTTTCGGAGCAAGTTTGCTCAAAAAGTGGGCCCCAGAAAATCGGTTGCCTTGATCGGAGAAAAAAGGTAGTCGTTTTAAGGTTCATAAATATGATCACGTAAATTAGTATAAACCCAAATTCAGTAAAAAGTCTCAAATGGAACAACTTGTGGGGTGCCAAAGTGCAGAAATAACTGACCCTTATCTTCGATGATCTCCCCAAATTTACAGGGCCAACATAGCCGAATTGTAATGATGAAGTTCTTCGTAGTTTCGTGAGCAGTCATTTTAATACTGCAATATGTGTTGATCATATCTACTTTTACAGAAACCGTATTTTTCATTTGATTTATTAAACTTCGAGTCATTCTCTTGGGGCCTAGTTGAGGCCTTATTGATGTGGATATCGATACATACTTTTAGTCTCACTGGATAAATCCCTTTTGGATACCAGGAACAATTGTAGTAAATAGTAGCTTCAACAACTCCGACTTAAGCAATTTAAATGAGCAAAATGGAAACAAACTCCTGTTTAATACCACTTCAAAGGCAAAAAAGAACTTGGTATACTTTAAATGTATGAAATCCGGGCCAAATACCCCATTTTGAAGGCATAAATTCAATGTGAGTATGCTCGGGATGGAAGATTATTTGTATGATGAGCAAAAAGAACTTATAACGCAATAGAGATATGTGATCAGAAAATTAATTAGCCAAAGGCACATCAAGAATAGTTAAATAAGTAACTGTTCTAATAAACGTACTGAAGAAGTTTTTTGAATCATATGGAAAAACTATTGCTGGTTTTAAATTTGAACAGACTTTTATGCTTTAAGTCTAACTCGAAGGAAATAGTTTCTAATAGTTAAAGAGTGCATAAGAATACGATAGTTGGTACTTGATTTCGTACGTTTGCCTCTTTCAAGAATACTTCTGAGTAATTGTATTAGTGATGCTGCGGCGCCCATTTAGTGTGTAAGACTACGAAGACACCTCGTTTACATGTAATTCATTTTATCACTTTTGAAAAGTTTCCGACTGTTAAATGCCCAAAAATTTTGTAACACGATCTACACACCACTAGGAATTTGAATGAACAGTTTGGTATTGATTTTTAGAAATGGCGCTCAATTTAAAAGTAGTTTTATATCAAGAGGAAATTACAGGAACGGGGATGGAAATAAGAGGAAATTACAGGAAAGGGGGAAATTAGATGCAAAATATGTGATGTTTTCCTGCAAAAAGAGCTCATAGACAGCCAATTTCCAGCAGAGAAATGAAACTAAAACGTAGCGTCCTTATAGGAGGTCGAATTTCTTTACCGTAAAACTTTCTTGCTGGTGATATCCGAGAAATAATAGATAGCGATTTAAATAGTACCAATGAACCACTAGAAGAGTTAGGTAGGGAACGAGAACCCACTGGGGCTGCTATTGATGACAGCCAGTGGATCATACATATAAATGAAGACTACAGTCCTAACAATGAAAAAGGAAAAGCTAACCCCTCTGACTTCTGTCGGCGATGATAATAGCTTTCATAGACCATTACTGCGTCACCATACTTTTTCAAGTTCTATTTTGAATGCTTAAAAAGTTTAGGGTAGATCTAATATATATTGTAAGAATAAAAACTCCTAAAAGTGTTACTTAATGACCATTAGATAGTACCTACTATCTGGAAACTGTCGCTCAATTTTTAAAGCTGATAATGAGTGAAGCAGTCACTTGGTAATTGCGCCAAGGTGCTGGACTAGGTTTTGATGCAATAGTAAAAGTGTGCAATTGGAAAGTGCTGTAGGCCTACACGTATGTAAAAGTGATAACAGTTTAATTCAACATTTGGTCCATTGTCAACTGCTTTTTTGAATAAAATTTCTCTTCCCGAATGCGTCGTTGTAGAGTGCACAGTCTAGTGTGGAGCGAGCTGGACGGTAGTTCATGACTGAGACCGTATTGCTTCAAAAAGGAGATTGCACGGAGCATTTCTGCTCGCTGTAGCGCTTGATAATCTTCATCTTCTTCATCTTCTCTGAGTTCTTTGCCGTTGTTGCCAATTATTCCATAAAATAACACGTCATCGGTCACAAATTGTGTATGATCGTTCTCTCCCAGCATGATGAGCATACTAATGCACATTTGAGCGTTGGTATTAATGAGTCCACCGATAGCAGACAAAACAGGCTTTTCATCACCATGCGTAAGACTGACTTCCGCGAGGTGACCATCTGATTCTAATATTGCGTGTTGACCACAATTGTCGATCAGCTTCTCGTCCGTACCATTCCAGATTCTTTTCATCACGAGCATCGTCGGCAAAATATCTACTTCGTAGATGGCCTTCAAATTTTGACCAACGGACGCTCCAGTTGGAAAGCACGATGCCGAAGAAGTGCTGGAAGGTATAGTAGACATTTTACAGCAAAATGTGACAAATGAGGTACGTTTGGGTAACTACTATGGGTACTGGGGGCTGCAGTTGTCAATTAACAATATAAACTCCCGATCCGACTCCCTCGTAATCCGAAGTTCACGTCCACTGTTTTTCTTGAAAACACGTGGACGTGCCTTTTTTCTGATGAAAATCAGTCCGACATCCTCTAAAAACATCTGGATGAGAGCAGAACAAGACGATTATTCTCTCCAAGACATTCAGGTAGATTTATAAAATCACTGGTATCTACTCCCCCATATCTTGATATAGAATAATGATATATTATTTTCACCTAAATTGAACCTGGTTCCATAAATCTCCCGCTTCGGAATGAGGAAATAATTATTAATAATAGAGTTTGATCTTCTTTAGGAAAAAATGGTCCTTTCAACGTACAGAAACATAAGAATACGTTAATGTGTAAGTTTATGATGAAGTTCTGCTCGGATTAGTCCTTCTTGAAAGATCAAATCTATCCCGGAGTTCTTTCTTCTCCCGACTAAATCCTTCTGTAACTATGAACCAATGTATTTTGTGATTGCACGTATTTCACGGTGAGCAAAAACTGTTCAGGTCTAAGATGATAAGGATCAAGACAATGTGCGTGGATTTAACTTTTCGATCCCTCCTCTGAGGTTGAGCAGAGAATGCAATGTCGGTGTTTCTACTCCTTGATAGAGAAAGGGTTGGAGAACATTGTTTGGAATTTAGGCCACCTAACAGCTTTTTAAATGGCTTCAACATAAACGGCAAGGACTTTGGAGCCGACCGGGATGATTTGAGCTTGCTGATTCGGACTTTTGTTTCTTTTCTTTGACACTGCTTGGTGTGATCTCCAATATTTTGTGCATATAACGCGACCTTCTTGTTTGCTTCATCGATATTATTTTTTTCCAACCTTCTAGAGTTCTTGCAGCATTTACGTACCTGCGCTCGAATGGTGAGCAAAAATTTGCACAGTTTCTTAAGCGAAACACATGCAGTATATTTACTATATCATTTTACATATTGAAGTTTTTTCTTTCAATATTTTTCACTGCCTCTTGCTCAATTGTTCCCATCATTCTTTAATATTTCCCGTTGGATATAAAGCATGGGCGAAAAACGTTTTCAGCTAAATATCTTCTTCTCTTAAACAGTCTAGAAAAGTGGTTATAAACAAACAGTAATAATTACCCAAGTTGATTCTTTTCTGGATATATAATGGCTCAATTATTTATTTTTACACGAAGACAAGGACAAAATCCTCAGAAGCCTCTTCAGTTGTGATCGCTGTTGGCTATATAGTAAGATTCTCAACTTCTATGAGAAGAAATTTAAATCTAGAGGATGTTTCTCTGTATGGCCATACAAAGTTGGTTGAAAAAGTTTCAATAAGGCCTGAAATCCAGAAACATACTGTATCTCTGTACTTTTGGATTGTAATGCATTTGTGTCAGTTATCACATTATTTGACGGACTTGTACACATGTTTTTGCATTTTTGACCACCAACATCTGTCCGTAATGAATTTTTTTTGTTTTCCCGAGAATATAATTACCTAGCTTACTATTAATTGTCATCAAGATGTTAATTATTCCTTGTAATAGAGATACTACTCTAGTACTGCCTTTACTGAGTCGGAAAAGCTTCCCTTCACTCAGAGCAAACGTGTTCTGATTCTTCGAAATGATACACTGCTAAAGTTCGAGTCATTTAAGCAGCCTTTGATGTAAAATTTTCTTCTGTAATTATGTACCTTAACTCCTTAGTGATCAGCAGTTAGAGAGAAATTTTCGAGATGTTAAGTTTGAACAAGAAACTTTTTCAATGCAAAAAATAATCTCATTGCTTCCTTTTTCAAAGACATATATTTATTCTCTGCATCACTAAGAGTGAGACTCCGAAATGTTTCAACCTTTTTAAAAAAAAATATTACCAAATATCGATCAGATGCATCCGTTACTAATTCAGATGGCTTTTCTGAATACAAGCACATGAGTACTGAAGGGCTCCTATTTTTGACAGTTCGTTGAGTGGGATTTTTATTTCCTTTTTCTAGAAAAATTTCTGATTTTCGAAGTTTCTGCGTGAGGTGGAGCTGCACTCATGGAAAAATCTCTGACAAAACTTTGTTGATACCATGCTCGACAAAATTACGCTCTGAATTTCGGTTTTAAGTGATTATTTGTGCCAGATCGATTTTCCTAGTATCTTTCTAGACGCTTTTGAGTCACCCTCACTCTACGAGGTGGCCGAGTATTTTTATAGAGTCCTACGCAAGGAAGCCTTTGCTCAGTTTGATTTTCACCTTTTCCCTGATATTGTCCCTACTATTGTCTTCAAAGCGGAATGTGTTCGTCCAAAGTATTTTTTGAGAAAGATACCAATCAATAATTTTCACTCTCGCAAGTGGAAGTCCCCTGATCTCATAATGAGCGTATTTGAACGATATGTCTCCGAGTTCCTGCCAAACTCCACAATAGTATACTTCGGGTCGTTAAAGGCATGAGGGCATTTTATTAGGATGAATTCTGAAAGCCGCCCATCCTCCTTTACTGCCTTTCGCAGTATTTCGTACTTGGAATTGGGATTGAACGCAACCTTCTTGTAAAGATCGCACACGTAAAGCAATGAGTTCAGCAAGTCACTGAAGGTGAGGCGGGCCATCTTGGCGGTGCAGATCATTTCATCTAATTTAACTTCCCTAGCGTATGCTTTCTCAATCTAATCACATGCCTCGCCGAAATTGCGCCCATTTCTATTGAGGCACCACCGATCAATGAAATTTGAATTATATTCGTTCAAAACATCACTAAAAAGATAAGCAAGTGACTCTCGGCCTTCTCTTCATTGTTGTTTTTCCTGATTAAAACATTAACACATCTTTAAAGAAACTTTGCAAGGTTTACAATTTTGCTTTCTGTGAACAATACACGAGCAACATTAAGATCCATAGCTGGACAATAATTTTAAGAAATCAAGTTGAAACTGAGCATTAAAAATTCAGGACTAGAATTTGGACATCTTTTAGAGACTTTGCATACTGCACGTCTCTGCGAAACGACCTCACAACGTTTAAGTATATGCTACATGTTAGGCGTGTAGGTTTCAATAATCTCTTCTATAGATGGTAGAGATTAATTCCAAGAATCGGGGGTCTTTTATGCGCAGTTGAGCATCTAGCAGTACAAGTCATGTCATATTTGGTATAAAATTTGTCATGGTGTGTTTTTTCAAATACAGAAAAGATCCCCCAAAAATATTCTATTGCTCTCCATGCAACTGTCCCTGCAATTTCCGAGAATAAAAAAACTCTTACCTAAAAATTTTTCTAATTTCTCATCCCTCTTAGCCATCACAGAAATCAAGCATCAAATTGCATCCTTTTTATACCTCAAAGTTATTTTGCTTAAAAATTGCCAAGGAAGTGAACAGCGAAGTGAGAACATTGTCAATGGTAAAAGTTGAGAAACTTCGTTTAGGACGAGGTATTGTTGGTATCTCAAGCATTGTATTGCTTTTCTCACATTCATGAATGTGACCTCGCTAGCGAAAAACTCCTCCTACAGTTTCGGAATGAATGAAATTACGTTGACGTCATCAACCCTAGAATGGACAAGGTGAAAATTGATTTTATACATATGCGTTATGATTACGTTCTTACATCGTCACCTAAATTGAGTCTTGTTTCGATTATTCTGTTTACCCGTCACGTCTAATGTCGCAATCAAGCAAACAAGCCCTTCTGGCGCACCTACGAGAACATTGTTGAGGTTTTTATGATGCTGGACTAAATCTGAACGGAATTACTGATGATGCAGGGTGCGCATCAAGGAAATTTAGCATATTCTAATTCGGAAACCTTGTGTTTTTAGTCTATACGAACGTAATTGTACTTAGGCTGGGCAGTAGGCCAGAACTCTATCGATCGGGGCAAAGAAAAGTCGAGTAAAACCCAGCATCTTCATCGTATCTTTTCTGACAAGTTATGGGCCCAGCTATTATTTAGCTCCGCCATCCATCATCCAACCGCTGATTCAATAATATATATTGCCCGAACAGTCCCGTGAAACATGTGGGACCAAGACAAGCTCCGCATCCAACCTCTTGATGACAAGGCCACTTACGGTTTGTGGAAAATTCTGGTTATAGCCGCATGTTCCGCGAAGTATTTATCTGATTTATTCACTGAAGAAACAGCTAAGGAAACCTCTATGCATAAGGCCAAGTTCATTGAAGTCCAGCGTCAGGCTAGCAACATTATTGTGCTAGCCCTCAGTGGCTAAGCTCTGCGTGTCATCCGAATGGCTATCGCAAATCCCAAGGAGATGTTGGAAAAGCTCGATGCCCGTTATCGGCCAACCTCAATGGTGCCGAAGATTACGAAGATCTCCGAGTTAGTATCCGTTCGGTACATGAAAAAGAAGGTACATATTGCCAAACACATCGATGAGATGGCTGGCATCGTCGAGGAGCTCGGCAACAAGAATTGCAACCTCGACGACAACGTCACCATCCGGATACTCGCCGCATGCATCGAATTTCTCCAACTTGCCCCCTTCACGGCAGCAATCAATACGCTAGCCGGGAATTACATCAAGAGGGTAACCCTAACCAGCGGGCTTATTGAAGACTGGAAAGCGCTAAAGACCGATACGGAAATCACTCAAGTAATGGTGGAAAAAGTTAAATGCACTTGTTGCAACCGTACGGGACACAAGCGTGCGGATTGCTGGATCAATCCGCAAAACCCCAATAACCGACTCGGAAGCCTAAAATTCGGCGAGAAAGGGAACAAAGAAGACGAGAATAATGCCTCGGACAGTAAATCTGCCCAGATTGAATACCCGAAACGGAGGAAAGGGGGAAGAAAAAAGTAGCGTGCCACTATGGCTAAGAAGACAATGAAAGGTGACCTTATGCTACTAGACTCGGGTACAACACTACACGTGACGACGTACAGGGATCTTGTTTACCATTGACAGGCATGCGAGTACTCGATAGCATTGTCCGATGACTTTACTGGGGTGGGCAAGGAGAAAGGAACCCGATTGGTAAATTGGTATAGTGATGGAGGACCAGTGAAGGTCTCACCGTCAAACGCGCTCGTGATTCCGAACACAGCAGTGAGTGTATAATTCGTTCTGGATCTGTTAAAGATGGGAGCCAGGGTCCTCTTTATGACTGGAAACGCTCTACTGATTGATACGGAGGACAACCACTCTGTGCACGGGTATGCCGAACAAGGCAGTTATGGCTTGTACTGTACTTCAGCCAAGCAAGAAACCGTTCCGATTAGTAATTCAGAACATGAAGAAAAATCCTTGCGGGCAATGATGGCACTTGCTGCAAAGAACCAAGCAACACAAGAAACCGTTAAGAATACTGATAATGATTCTAACGAAAAATTTGAGGCAAACTACTTTGCCGACTCCATGCCGAACAATAGTAATGGAGACACTGATTCGGAACAAGAAGCAGTCGGGCTCGAAAGCTCTGAAAATTACCAACGGGAAAGTAAGGTCAAACTCGAGCATAAAGATTTGACAAAGAGGAGTCCAAGGAAGACACTCAGCCAGATGAAAAAGGCACACCCTCTGATATGACAACAGAAGGGCACCTCCGCTAGGGCCGTACCCCCACCTTACCACAAACCAAGAAACACATACGAAACGAAATTTTACCGAAATTGAAGTCTGCTCCAACGGGAAATACACTGTGCACCAAGTTGAAAAGCCAAAAACTGTATCAGAGTAGCCTAAATAATGAAAAATCAATTGGAAACCTCCATGTATATGTCAAGGGTAAAATCCGAACGATTTCAAAAGCAAGGCTCAAGTATTTCGTCACTATCGTGGACGAATACTGTAGATTTGTGTACACTGCTCCAATGCGGGAAAAGGGTGAAGCTTCAGACGAAGTACTGTCTTTCATCAAGAAGTTCGAGAACAGATCCGGAACGTTTGTTAGATCTCTTTATAGCGATGGCTGAGAAGAGTTCAAAAAGGAACAAAGAGTGTTACGCGCTGACGGGGTTGAAATTACCGAGAAAACAACGTACCAACCGGCCTCAAATGGACTGTCCGAACAGAATCATGGAATAGTACTCTCATTATCACGTGCCGCATTGTTGCAGGCGAATATAACGGTCAGATATTGGGATTATACCTTGGCGCATGTTCTCAAATCCAAGAGTATGGTTGTACATTCATCAACTAGAAAATTGCCTTTCGACACCAACTACGAGCACCAGTCCTCCTATTTGGAATATATCAGGCCCTTCAGATGTCGTATGTTGTCCCGATTGGTGATGGAAAAACTTCCTACTTTTAGCAAAAGGATAGAAGAAGTCCTATGCTTAAGTCATTGCGGTTGAGTAATTTATTCAACCCTCACCGATACCGGAATTGTAAAGACGAAGCACGTCCGTGCCGACGAGGATGATCTCCAGGACTCAGTTAGTTCCGATGCAGAAGTGGAGAAGTGGAACCTGAAACAACAGAAGAAGGGTATGTAATTGTACTGCTATCCAATAAGGAAAATTTATCCACAGAAGAATCCGACTCGGAAGCAGAAAAAACGCGGGATCCCGAACATGGAGACGATGATGATAAAGATGAAGACCATGTTAACGGAAATACCGAAAAAGTAGACCTTAAGACTTATATTCAGCCCCCTGTTGATACTAAAGATGCGGATAAACAGCATGAAGGAGGAGATACACAACCGTAAATAACCATATCGAAACGTTCAGACGTCCAGTCTGATCGGGCAATTTTAACCATAGAGCTACACCAAGAGCGATTTAAATCCGTTCGGGATTGATTTCAAGCATTACCAAGAAATATGTCTCAATCCATGACGACCCGAAGGTATCTAAGGGACTCAAGTCGACCAAACGCAAATTTTAGCTCCCAGCTATTGACGAAGAATTTGAAACCCTCCATGAAGCCGGTACCTGGGATAAGAATTCAGTTCTGCTACCAGGTACCAAGTTTTTACCGTACGGGACAGCTCTCAAGCTAAAGCAAGATAAGAAAAGGTTCCTGAAACGGTTCAAGGCAAGGCTGATAGCAAAGGGAAATTTACAAACGGAGAGCGAGTTGGGTTACGACCTGTTTGCCCCTTTCGCTTGTATGGGGTACATTTTCATACTATTGGCAATAGTCCTAGCTATTGGTTTGAAGGTGCACCACTTAGACATATAGGGGCGTTCGTTTACGCGCCACTCTCCGAATCGGAAGATATTTGGATAAGACTACCAGTCATTCTCGGGTCATCCGTTTCATTGAGAAAAAGTGGTATGACTCCTGAAGTCCCTTGACGGACTGAAGCAGGCCCCTAAAATTAGGCACCGATGCTTATCGGAGGCATTAAGGAAGTTTGGACTCAAGAAATCAAGGTCCAATTACTGCCTATTCGTTGGAAAGTTGGGTCCCGATTCGGTTTACTTGCTGTTTTATGTGAATATTGTCCTAATAATCAGTCCAGAATCTGCTTTGCAAGGAGTCAAGAAGAAGTTCTCGCAGCAGTTTACAATGTCTTACTTCGTAATCTGGACCCACTATTTGGATGTCCCATCTATTATTTCCTGAACTGTGCATTTCTTTCGAAGAGGCCTTATATCGAGAAGATCATCGAAGCAAGCGGAATGACTGACGAAAAGTCAAAGTCAAGTCAACTGCCACTCTCCCATCCTCTTTATGAAGAGAAGAAGAAACGCACCGATACGGAAAGGGATAACGTGGAAAGGGCCCCTCATAGAAGTTTTTTTTCCGGCTGTCGCTATATGTTGCAACAAGAAACCGAATGATATAGCCACAGCAGTTTCTATGCTCGGAAAGTTTCAATCAGACTCATTGATGAAACATTGGAAAACTCTCAAGCATGTGGTACGCTATCTAATTGGTACCCTTGACTATGAGATCTTTCGACCGATCGGAACTGGAATGAAGTTGAAGGCTTTTATTGACGCTGATTAGGCAAAAGAGCACCCAAATCGACGCTCCTATTCATGTTATTTGGTTACTCTCAACGGAGGACATGTTGTATGGAGCTCAAAATTGCAAATAGCTACTATGTTGTCCACGTCCAAAGCGGATTTTTACGCACTATAGCACCATGTTCGTGAGGTGGCGTGTAGGAATGATTGACATTACATTGACGTCATCAACCAGAGAATAGACAACGTCAAAAATGATTTTATGCATATGCGTTATGATTACGTTATTACATCGTCACCAAAATTGAGTCTCGTTTCGATTATGCTGTTTACCCGTCACGTATACTGTCGCAATCAAGCAAACAAGCCCTTCTGGAGCACCTACGAGAACATTATTGAGGCTTTTATGATGCTGGACTAAACCCGGACGGAATTACTTATGATGCAGGGTGCGCATCACGGAAGTTTTGCATAGTCTAATTAAAGAACTTTCTGTTTTTAGTCTACCCAACTGGAATGGTATTTAATCTAGGGCAGTAAGCCGAGACTCTAAGGATCAAGGCAACGAGGGACCGAGTAAAACCTAACATATTCATCATATCTTTTCTGACATACAGAGTATTAGAGTCGCTCTTCTGTTATATGGAACCAGAGGGCTCAAAAGGGTGAGTTCAATGGCGTCCTATATTCCATTGAGACCTTGGGCTTAGATATAAGGATCTTTTTCTGAGGTAGTTCAAATAGACGTGTTGTGTAAACTGAAAAGATTAGTTTTTACCTGTTCTCCAAATCGAAAATATCGTACTGGAGGAACACTGTAATAACTCTCGAATTTCTTGCACAAAAAAGAGATAATTGGCCGCTACGACTACCAAGTGACAATTCTCACGTCTGACTTAGCAAAGGACGCTCTGCTTACAGTCATTGAGCCCCGCCGCAACGGCCAACATCCCACGGAGCCGAATATCAGATTGGGAGGAATGGGCTTCTTTGAAGTCACATCCAGGAACCCTACTGCTCCCTAAAACACACGGTTCTGGTGCTTCAACCCCTCCAAATCTTTGAAAACCGCGAAAGCGTCCAAGTTCATATGTTATCAATAGTTCATCAACGCAAATGCTAGGTCCAAACTCATCCCAGTGCCGATATGTATCTTGGAGGGTGGTACTCCGTCGTATTTGAGATTCTTACACATGTGGGCAGAGATGTGCTTGCTGTGAGAGCTTCGGAATCTTCGGGCGGGTACATTCGTCCTCATGGAAAGGAGGAAAAAAAAGAAAGGGTTGCGTGGTTCACTCTTGGAAGATATATCTGAAACGGGAGGTTGAGGGGAAGTTTATTTCTTCTTCTGACAGGTCTAGTAGAGACGTGCAGAAAGATTCGGGAGATTGGATGCAAAGGCACGCTGCAGCAGCCGTTATATCCAATACGGCCTGCTTGATGGCTGGCCTGAGAGTAGCTTTGTAGGGCGCGTAGTTCCTTTCCCCTTAATGTGTTGATATACACTGTTTGAGTGGATTGTGGTTGTCTGGAAATCTATGTGATAGATAGTATGTATTTTAAAAGAGTAAAACCCCCAAAACTTTTCCCTTACTAGCGGGACAACCAGAGACATGCTGCGGTGACTTTTTTATCCAAAGCAGCATGCAATACGGCTGACATCACTCCAGTTCTGTATTGGCATTCTTCTCCTTTCGTATTTTATGCTTGGACACGCCCACAACTGCCCGGGAAAGTAGCCAAATCTCAAATCAGTAAAATACCTACACTCTACCTCTTGTAATACCTACGTTTTAGTAGCTGGTCCTTGGTATCCCCACTCCTCGATTAACAGTGGATATCTCGACATCGCTTTACACATATCCTCTGATATAGATAAATTGTCCGAAAAAGAGATATTCGAAACCAATTATCCCAATGAGGAGGTGTTTCAAGCAACAATAGTGCTACCGTAGTATAGTTGAACGAACAAAAAGGATTATACAAGGAAAAGAGTTAAGAGGGCTACAAGAAAGTATAAAAGGGGCAGGGTTTAACATTGATGCTCTGTGACCAGCGTAGTATAAACTTTCTTAGGTCTGAAGTTGACTCTCAATTTTCTACTACTCCAGTCTTGGCTTGAAGCTGTTTGCCAAATTGCTTGACCTCTCCAAGAGGGAGCAATTTACTTATCGCATATAGACTTTTTGTGTTAATCCTAAAGTCTCAATGAAACATACTAGGAAACATAAAATACATTCAAAAGAATCGTTTGAAACAGGGAGACTGTTAGAAGATATTTCTTCGGGTGAATATCTAGGTGCCCTACCCCTGCCCGCCAACCACCGGCCATGGGTGGGAATTTGGCCATTATATAGGCCTCTCAGAGTCACTCTTAGTTCTACCTAGAACCTGGAACTATACAGATATCTATTATGACAGCGTGTCCTAAAATAAAAAATCAACCCATGAATTTGCCACACGCATCCAAATTAAAATATCTTCCAAATTCAGATACTGCAAAAATATCTTGCAAATTTAACGCACATCAGCTTCCTTGGGCTGTATACTGCTTTGCCATAGCAGTAAACCAATCCAAAAACCCAAAGGTTTCATTGAATGTTTGTAAATGGGGTGGCGCCGTATACTTCATTTTTCCTGATTAAGGCAATAGAGGCCTAATTTGGCTAGCCACTGACATACCCCAAGAACGGAGATTCTCTGGAATATAATACTTTCAAGTTGTGCCTTTAAAAGTCGTTCAAATGCCCTTCCATCAAAAACTGGCGTCATTCTGAAAGAGTGTCGCGGCGTGACGAGCGAACAATGTTCGCTGCGCATCAGCAAGGCACCCTACCGCGCGGGACTTTGCCAACCGGGTTGCGACTGGCATTGCCGCACGGGCAGCCATTCCGATTGCTGATGCACAGCGAATTACAGAAGTGAGATACTGTAGGCTAGGTTCTCATTTACAGTACATTTCAGTACAAGGAGCGTTGGCAAATTTGCCCAAGGTGATGGGACAGGCCAAAACGAGCGATATACAGTTCATCTGTAGCCATGGGACACTTTGTACAGTTTGTTTCAAGGTCGTTGGCTGGCTGTTGCGACAGTAGAACAATTGAAGGGATCACGATTTTCTCTCTAAATATACAGATACTTTATGCTGTACTGTACAGTACTCCTGTGTACTCTACGGTACTGTATTCGTAGTCTCGCAGCAATTTCAAGCTGTATGATCCAGGACTGGTTATTCTCTCGAATTCAGATGTAGCAGTGTGCAAGTCTACGCTACCATTATCTCATGTAAAATACGCTCAGCCCAGGCCATTGGGCACACCTGAATCTATGGATGAACCTACGAATGTACGTCTACGTTTTCCTGTAGATCTAGCGTTGTCACTGAGCTCGAACGTTCTTGTTAGGACATTACAGTCCACTGGTACTTCATAAACAATAAAATAACTTTCTTTCACTGGGGATCCTGAAGGTGCAGAATGTGTCCATCTGAATTCCACCGTTAACGTTTATCTTTCATCCATATAGTCTACGTTAGATGAATTAAGCATTGAATCCTTCCAGCGTGCCATAGCTCTTATTCAATTCGGAGCATTACGTCAAAAGAGAGACTGCAAGGCTTGTCAGTTCCCACGTCACGCCTAACTACGTCGTTACGATGAAAATTGTTGCGACTATCTATTTGAATAGCAATAGTAATAGTAAGCCAACGTTGCCTTACCTATTCAAGAAATATTTCACTACTTAAAACCCCTAGGGCCCCTACAGAATTATTTTCTTCTCGGGTCTTTGAATTCACTCAATGCTATTTCAATTGGTTTTCCTTCAAGCAGAGATTGGGTCAAGCCCCTCAAAGAAACGTCTGAAATTCAATACCTCTAGAAGATAAAACTACTCATGGAACTGTAAACTGCCACCCGTTTTATGGTCCAACTGTTCAAGTCTGACTACATATTACACACAATGGCCTGCGTTACATTAAGTTTTCAAGGGCCTTCATTCAAGCAAAGAACGAAAATGTTAGAAGATTGTAACAGAAGTTGCCTATCAGTCTGGAACAAGCCAGAGCGTTCAAGAAGCGATGGGTATAAATTAGAACAAGACATTGGGAGCCCTCAACTTAGTTCTCACTCAACATATCGCCAACAGCATCCTGCACTATTACTCAATCTCATTCATTTCCAAACACAATGATTGCCAAGATCGCCACCGTCCTCGCCCTTGTCGGTGCAGCCGTCGCTGCTCCGGTCTCTCGCGCCTCTATCCAAGGTATCCTTAACTCCGGTGCCGGTTTCCAAAGTGATGGTACCACCACTGCCGGTGCCTCTGCTGACTCCGAGTCTGGGATCGCTGCCGGTTCCCTTGAGGGCATTGGCTCTGTTCTTGGTCTTGCCGGTCCAGGTCTTGCCTCCGCTGCCGCTATCGCCTCTCCGTCTCTCTAAAGGAGTTAAGCTGTTAGGAGAGTACCTGTCTCTTGATGTATTGTAGTCAGAATTCCTGATACAAATTAGAATCAAGATAAAATGCCATGAGACTTCTGCACAACTGTGGAGCAGTAACAGTGTTGTGACTGCTCTCTCTACTTAATTTTTGACCGTTACTTATGCATTGCAGTGTGTGCATTCCTGCCTAAGATACAACTGATACATATTTCGTAAAAGACCAACCCTAATTGTCCTTTTATCTCTTCTGTCTATGCAATTATCTGTGCCTGGTAAGTTGACATCTTTAAAATGTGGGAGTTAAGCGTTCGATGCGTGGAAATGTTGACATAAGATTAACTAAAGAGCTGAGGCTTTGTTTGAAAGAGAGATGCCACTGTAATGAAATGAGTGAGTCGCGCAGATTCAACCTTGACATTTGTTCATTATATATTCCGAGAGCAAAGCACTCCAACTTTATCTCTCTACGCTACTGACAGACCCGAGACTTCACGAGTCCTTTTAAGAAATACAGATCAGGGTAAGACACTGCAACGGGGAAATTCATTCCTCCTCGCTTCTTACTACAAAAGTTTAAGTATATCCACAGAGCCATACAAGTTGACTAGGAATTAGTCAGCACATCCGTTACAGTGGACGAACCGCCCGTGTTTCTATTTCAGCTCACCCTTTCCTTCCAAGACGTTTTCAATCTTTTCCAATCCCCATTCCTTATTATATCTACATTTGCTCAAATGAAAGTGATACGGCTCATAAGTATTAAAAATATCACAACCTGCAGCCTAAAGACTCTACTCGGTTGATTTTGGCTTCCCCACTCTGACCCTAGTTGATCAAAGTTAGGGAGGCCGAGAAGACATGAGCACAGTCGCCTCAGCAGGTATCTCGTGCAACTAGGCTATTAGTTGCACGAGCACCTTCTGGTAGATTGGAGTGCATCCACAGCTTTCGACGCATCGAACGGTTTCGCAATTGGCTTGACAATTATACGATATCTACGCCCCGGTACAAATTTACGAGATACCAACCACATATCTACCACAGTAAATTAACCCCCATTTACACTAGGCCACTAGTATTGCAATTGCAACGACTAATTCATGCGTTCAAGGTAGCATTCAAGCGAGAAACCGGGGACATTGTCCGTAAAGGTTGAAATTCTTTCTCTCTCTGTTTCTCTGCGCACTTCGCTTTTCCCATATGCGACAGCATTTACGTTTCTCGATACAGTTTTCTTTTTCTCTCTAATGCCAAATTATCTCCTTCTTTACCACTAATTAGTCAGCCTCCTCAACTCATTTGATATTCTTGGATCCTACATAACTTTATTCATAGTTAAGATTCCAACTGGTGATTTTTGTCAGATGATATCCCTTTTAAACACTGCTCTACCGTATTACAATGTTGCGGTGAAGGCCCATAAAACGTGGAAGAGCAAGTACCCGAGGAGTGCGTAATCCCGCCGACTGCATTTTGACTCGCCTCGTGCGTTCCGCCAGGAGCAACTTGTCATCCAGCGGAGGTCGCGGCGTTTTGAAAGCTTGAACAAGGTCAACGACAGAACAAAAGGATTTGAGCCTATTTCGGGGGTTGTTGGCTCGAAAGAGTGGCTGTCTGTCAGCCCGCCCTAGGACTTGGGAGTTTTATCGTTGACAGCAATTATAAGGCTTGGTTCCAATACTATTGCCGGGTTACCGCTCCTGGCAGCAGATTCTCCCTGGCCTAAGAAGGGATGGAAGATCTGCATGGACGTGTACGGGGATCACGCCTTGTCTGCAACTTTGGTTCGACTTGGGGAAGGCGGAATAACTCGCAGGTGTGGTTGTTTGCCAGCGATTTGCCCAAGGCCGCCCGTCGTCTGATTCTGGTACCGCTGGGCCACAAGGATCGGCCGAACATCAATGCATTGGGTGCTCAATGGGCAGCGGACTTCTCCGACCTCACGGTCATCCACCCCGAAACGCCTGCCCGCGTTCCGACCCTGTCTCAGTACACAGATAAGCCGCTTAAGCAAGCCAAAATCGCAAAGGAGGCCCGGTTTTAGGGATTTATTTGTGACCGAAGCCCAGAGAACCGTTTCGTTGCCCTCCAGATCTCGATATTTGGCTGATGGCATCCGAATGCTCGCAATTTTGCAAGTCTGTTGGTCTCTTTGATTGCATCGCGAGCTGGGGTGCCCGACGAAGAGGCAAAGAGGCAATCTTCCATAGGTATGCGGCACGATTGGTGAAGAACAATACTAGTTGCCTTCTTGAGGGCACTAGCGTTTAGATGTAAGCACACCAAGAGTGCGGTGAATAGTTTGGGAATGATGGTGAGGATGGACCCTGGTATTTGTTAACATATGGTTTTGTAATTGATTGAAGAGATGATTTGAGTAATTCGCATTGAATGCGTTGTACCGTCTTGAATAAGTTGATAGTTCTTGCAGTTGCGGTTACTTGGAGTACCATGAAGAAGCATTCGGAAAAAACCTACAAAATAAGGAACGCGCGATTCCTATGCCTTTAAATACGGTTTCTATTAGTATCCACCTCAAAACAAATATATGTATATATATCGCGTCCCTCAGACCAAAAATGCAAAATCTTGCATCTCACTTAGAAACCACATGCATTATCGTCGGCCTTCCTGCCTTAATTCCGAATTCTGCCATTCTCGTCTTGT
Source organism: Kappaphycus alvarezii (assembly GCA_002205965.3). Classification (NCBI taxonomy): domain Eukaryota; phylum Rhodophyta; class Florideophyceae; order Gigartinales; family Solieriaceae; genus Kappaphycus; species Kappaphycus alvarezii. The sequence continues at coordinate 892,266 of NADL03000466.1, forward strand.
CATATTGTTTGTGTACGGAATGGTCGCCTGCTTTTTCGATCATGACTGCCTACAGCCGTTCAATGATTTGTGATTTTGATATATGAAAGTTTATTTACCCTGCCTGAATTAAGTGCGACATTTTCTCTGGCAGACCGCATCTTTTAATGATGTATTTTGTTCTGCGCTTATGATTGCTATATTGTTTTTCTTGTAAAACTACAAAGCGAGAAAGACTTCTCAAACTGATTGTGTACCACGTTGTAAAGTCTAAAATTGCAAAAAAAACACCTCTTTGACACTTTTGACATCGCACAGTAGGGTCGCCCTGATCATTCTTAATTTCCCCGTCTTTCTCATCGGGCACAAACGGCGTCAATCAAGAAAAAATGGAATAATATTTTCCCAGCACTTGGTGCAGATTGAAGCAAAGTGGGCGGAAGAATGGAACTTAGACAAAGAGAATAGGGAATCTGGAGAATGGTAGGAGAAGTAAATATCCAAGGAAATTGTCTATGAAATGAATGAAGGTGCAAAGGGCATCGAGAAAAGCTGGTATGAATAAGAAGAAGTTAATTTGAGTGAGAGTAATGAGAAAGAGGTCTAATTGGCTCGCACCGGAAGGGATGAAACGAAATTGGTGGATCACTTGGTCCCATCCATGAATCTGGTTGGAAGAAGATTTCTTGAGATATATTTTTTGCTGGAAAGGGTACAAAATCATGAGCGACTCTCGATAGTTTGTAGTAACTACATATACGATTGTCATGTCTTGAAGAAAGCTCTACGTTTGAGAAGTTTTAGGAGTTGCATTATTTTATTTTCTTCTGAGAAGCTTCGGTTGAATCTATGTGTACACATGAGGCCACCTTCTACGTTTCTGATGCATATGGTGCTGTTTTCAAATTTGTTGAAAGTGAAGTTCATGAAAGACCAGTAAAATGCTTCGGTTCTAGAAATTAAAGCAGGTTAGGAGTCAAGATCGGAGCAAACTCTTCAACTGACTCTCTAAACTCAATACTAAGTGGAAGAATCTGCTCCACTGGAATTTGTTGCTAGATCATAAGTTCCTCTTTCATTCCTATTCCTTCCTTTTCAGGCAATAATAATAAAGAACTATATTCGCTTGCAGTAATTCTCATCCTGTGCAGTATGTGGTTCCTATTCTCGTGTAAACCAGTTTTAAAATACCAATTCCCAACCAAAATATGTCTTTCAGTTTTGATTTCGCTCCATTCTCGCAGAGGAAGTCAGAGATATGTTGCAATATATGGCTGCGACCTCAACTACCTGGCCCTGCTCAAGTGTAAATCGTTTCCCCTGTTTCATGGTTTCCCTGCTCTTTTGGTAGTTATTCAGTATTTTTTCGTGCTGTTTCCATTTATGGATGATTTTGGCGAAACTTGCATGTCATGTCAGCTGCCCTATAAGAGATTCCTTATGGATCAATTCAGATGAACCTTTTCTGAGTCGATTGCGGTTGTCTGGAAAACCATGGGATAGGTCGAGTATATATTCCAAGAGTAGAACACCCAAACCTTTCCCCCGATGAATCAGGTGGTCAGGTTCTGTACTAAAGTGGATGAAAGCACAAAAAAGTAAAATAGATCTTAGATATTTCGTGTGACACTGTGTGCACTTTCAATAGGATCATCCTGATACAAGTGGCTTTCTTTTAATTCTGATATATTTTCGTCATGAGGTCTGTGTAATTGATTTTGTGCCCCTTGATTTCTTCTTCTGTAAGATTTCATCCTTCGTCCGTCTGGGTTTGACTCGGAGGATGAAGTCCTCGGTGGTACCACTGAACACCTCACATAGATTGTACGCCTGAATTCATGGGTAGTAGCAATGAGAAGATGAAACGGATTTCAGGTCCGGAGTACGATGATGGAGAAAGGTTCTATACATGAACCATAATTTTCTACTTAAGTGCGATCTGAAACACCGTTAAAATTTTGAAAAACGGGCAGAACACAGTAAAAAGGGAAATAGGCATCAATAATCTTGAACAGCAACATCCCGGGGGAGCATCAACAATTTCTAGGCCAGCCATTCATCGCATAGGCCTCGATCTCACGATTGTATCACGACATAATGCAACTGGGCTCTTGTATTTTCCTACTCGAAGTGCCGAAGTTTTCCGTACAACTACATTCGAGTCAAAGAAATGTGCCGTCACAGTTGTGGGGAGTAACTATGCCCCATAAAAGGCCGCTATCACGCCAGCCCATCAAGCAGGACCTATCGGACATGACGGCCGCTGCAGTGTACCGTTCCATCAAAGCCCTGAACATCAAAGCCCCTGAACATTTCTGCACGGCTTCATTGCCCTCATGGTCACTTTCCTTTCCAATTCATTCAATAATGCATACATATCCGGGTTTCAACCTCGAAGAGAGAAGATTGGCACAAGATTGAGCTTAAATCTCGTGTAGTTCGCGATCAAAGATAGATATCTTCTCTCTTTTCATTTTCGTACCACATTCAGAGAGGACCTCGAGCTGAAGGCCCTCACTCTCTTGTTGGATCGAGCAAGGAGATTCACGAAGGTAAAAACCAGAAAATGTGGTCTCTCCGCTGCTTCCCATTTTCTCATTTTTCCGATCTCTTGTGGTGGAGACCGTGACGTGTCTCTACGACAAGATGACGAGCAGCTCTTGCGAGGTCTTCTGCTATTAAGGTGACTTGTAAATCATGTCAGTTGATCCTGTGGCTTCAAGCAATCAGTTCATGAGATAATAGCCATGAACTTTGAGGGCCTTTCAGTAATTCCTTCTCAGGTATGTCGTTCCAGAGTGAAAATGTGGCACTAGATATAGTATTGAAGCCACACCGAGAATTGTCGAGGTTAATTGCTTTTCTGGTTCCGGGGCATAACAGACAATACACCCATTTCTTAGCTCCGGAAAGGGCCATAGTTGCTCGAAATACTGCCTCCTGAAATCCTCCACAGGAATTAGATCTTGAATTGCCTCATAGACTCAGTCCCTCAAAATACTTTGCGATGAGGAAAGTTTCGGGTGATTTACTCCTGGAAGATATATATCTGATCTATCCAATTGTTTTCCAGACAACCACAATCGACTCAAAAAAAAATTCCGACACAATAATGGTATTTTTGGTGGGAAGAATTACACTGAATCGGATAAACTAGGCGGCAGACAATAGGTCTACCTCCTCAAATGAGCGGCTGCAGCAGCTTCATATGTTCCCAGCTCCTTAGTAGGAGCTAGGAGCAAGGCCTTTTAAAGATTGTTAGATGATAAGCTAGAAGCCAGATATGCCGCAGCTGTGATGTTGTTCTCAAATATAGGCCCGATCCCAATTGATGATTTTCGTGTTCTTGAGGTTGATTGGTTGCTGAAGTTCTCGGACTATTTCCGAGTCCAGCACTCCCCTACCAATTTTTGAACACAGTCCTCCATAATCCGGTCGAACTCATTCACGCCTTCTCCAGTACAATATAGAGGTATTACGCGCCGCAAATAGCCTAATTTGCAGAAGTCAAAACAGATACAGAAGTAGCTAGAACCCCAGTTGCCCAATTGCTAGCGTCAGAAGTGTATTCGAGGAGCTTTCTGAGATATAAGACATGTTACAGTCTATTAATCCGAAGTAAGCAAAGCTCAGTACTAGCAATGTCATTTGTCAGTTTTGCCCGTCATTTAATGATTTCACAGCACAGGTACATCTCTTGGTTATTACTTACTCAGGGACAATACTGTTTGCGAGAGTCTCGAGCTGATAATCAGAAGTATATCAGTGATATATTGCATGATTCGTAAGGACTATATCTGTGCGCTACATCAAACAAATAAACATATATATGTCTGACTATCCTCTACCTTGTTCATCTTCAATCAGCTGCGTAACAGGACACGGTTTATAAAGGATCTTTTGTCGATCCGTAGGTCACACAGGGAATTTACCGCTTGCTAGGCAAAATTTGCGGTGGCATCAAAAGTGGAAATAATGAGGATTTTGATAGGTATAAATCGGCAATGGTGAGACTATCAGAACCAATTATCTTCGAACGGAGACTTTTCCAGCGTAAAAATGCTACTGGTTCATATTTTTTTCGAAACGGAGGTGTTGATGAAGACTTAAGTCAATGTGCTTCAAGTTAGCATAGAATGGTCAGACTCTACCAAATATTTTCAAGAAAAAAGCGAAAGAAATTATGCTTTAGTCAAATGTTGACTCAATTTCTCAGCCATTTGTGTCCACTTGAAGTTTTGCCCCATATTGCTTTCCTTCTCTCAGGGGAAACAAGTAACTTGGCTCATACAGACTTGAAGACTAACCTCAAAAGCTCAAGAAAACATACTTCATACTATGCAATAGATGCAATGGAATCGTAATGTTTAGAGTGACTATAAGGAAGGTATTCTTCCCAACTAAATATCTAGGTGTCATACTCAAATATACTCAAATATAAATACGTAGATTTTTCGGTTGAGCGTTTATAACCTGAAAGTTTTATCTTTAATCTCCAAAGGGGCTGTGCAGATATTTGAAAGGCATTATATTTTTTGTTGTCATTTCGAGAATTTGACGGGTCTCTTTATCGACTGAAATCAAACTATCACGTCGTAATTAACTGAGAACTGATCAAAGCTATGATTTACGAATTGTTTATGTAACTTTATCAACCAAATATTGTTGAACATGTAGCAGACCATTGTGACCCCAAGCAATACGACGTGTCCGAAATTCCTAGTGGTTCTGACCCCCCATCCAGAGAAAGGGTGAGTTAGCACGACATATAGGTTTCTATATTATAAAACAAAACGATTCATATCCAATAAGCCCACCAATGAGAGTATTCAACTATCAACAACCTGAGTACTGTATTATAGTCTCGTAAAACTCACAACAGAGGTGTAAATTTCAAAAGCAATGCTTCCCCGTGATATCAATATAAGTGTTCTCTTCCAGTTTCAATCAGGATAAAGCGAATTTGAGTCTCAACCGGGTAAGATATTAGGATGCTCGACGATCCTCAAGAAAGTTTTTTTGACAGGAAGAAAATGAAGAACGGAGGATATTTTTGCGAAAAAGATGGTAGTAGAGACATTACGTCCACCCTGGACACGGCAGAAAATATGAAACTGCAATGGCAGAGGTAGAAAGTATGTGTGAGGACATTTGACAGAACTCTATTCGCTAGTTTCTCAGCTTAATATTCCCAGATCAGTTACCCTGCCTTCGTCTGGAAGTTGGGAGTTTTAATGACTCAAAATATATGTTTATAGCTTTCCTGTAGGAATATGTAAAACTAGCAATGGGTGAGGTAGAGACACCTTACACATTTTCAGCGTCATCAATGTGAGTCTTTTTTGTAAGCCTAAATAATTCTGTTAATTAATAATCTAAACAAAATAGTGAAATATCGATTCAAAGTTTGAATTAAATACGAGTGGAGATCGAGGCATGGGGCACGACAGGATTTCCTTTTTTCCATAACAGCAAAACAGCGCGAAATGTGAAGAGGAAGTTTCAGACAAGATAGGATACGATATATAAATATATATATTCTGATAGGGTAAAATGGAACCAATGGAAATTGCAAACCCCAACTACCCGAGATGAGAGTCTTTTCGAGGAAATATATTGCTACAGTAGACGTTAACAGACGATGACGAGGAGTGGAAGTAGAATCTGATTGCTTGTTCTGGCAACCAACTCTGAAGAAGCAGGCTCTTAAACTTCGCTTAGAGGTTAGGGACCTTTGTGAAGGTCCCTAACCGAAGTAAAGTCCCAATCTTCTTTTGTCTCATGGAAAAGCATTTAAATCATCTAAAAAATACATTTTCATAAACTAAAATCTCAGTAAGTTGACTAGAAGCCCCAGAAAACGCAAGAAAATACTTCATGTGGACGCAATGAGTTTGTCAAAATATACTTGAAACAAAAAGAAATAAATATACTTTCGAAATCTTTATCCCCTAGATCAGAACCTAGCACTTCTTATAAGACATCATAAGTACCTATGTAGTTCCCAAACATACCCATGAATTGTACACAATTGCTTATGCCTTCCCGAAACGAGTACAGCTCTCCAGAGTCCCCTCCAACCGGGTCCATGACTGGGACCACCTGGTCCAACAAGTTCATTGCTTTTTCTTTCATATGACCCGGCTAGACATCCACCTCTCCATCCACGGACTCTTCATTTTCCTCTCCTTTCTCACCCTACTCCTAAATGGACGCGCTCTTCTTCTTGATATTCTCCCGGACTCTCTTTCGGCCTCCTTTTCCTTCATTTCATAGACAACCTGTAGGTCAATCTACTCCTCGAAGCGCCCCCTTGCCTTACCAACCTCCTCCTCCGATTCCCTTGACACTAATTTCTGTGCTCCAATCTCCATTAGTTAAACATCAACAAGCCCTGGCAGAAAATTCTTGGTTTGACGACGTAGATAGTTCTCTACTTCGGCTGAGCCTGGAAGGAATAAAGGGAAAACAGTGGTGACGCGAGGATGGTGAGTTTTGGAGTTGAGGCGAGAAGGAAGTAGTCCGTGTATAAATGCTGCCAAGGGGAATGTGTGAATTGTAAAGTTTTTTATTGCCAGAAAATAGGAAAACTTCGGTTGGCGCCCAACGGGTTTAAATAGTGCCAAAGGGTTCAGATTAGAAGGCCCGCTGAATCAAAAAAAGTAAGCGGAAATTGTTATTGTAGTGGCAATAAGTGAAAGCTTCTTTTAAATGGTAATTTACGACCAAAAGTGTAGAAATAATGAATTATAGTAAAAGTGTAGTAAGGTACGAGGAAGTTCAAGCAAACGCAGAAAAATATAATAAATGCTGCCAATTGAGAAGGCAATCGCACCTAAACGGAAAAACAAGAAAAAAGGAGTACTAAAATGTAACTTTCGTTGCGTGAAGGAAAAAGGAAGTGGAGGGAGACACAAAAGAAAAATAAATGAAGAGAAAAACGTAGCCGTAGGTAGTTTATGGGCATAAAGGGAAAAGATTCAGTTTTTTGCTTAAAATATTGTAAGGGTAAAGCATTCAAACCGTTTCATGATTCCAAAATTAGGTTCTAAAAGGATGCAGTCAATGAACATATGGTAACTATATCTCACTCATATCAATGTAGTGGTTCCGCGGGTTTTTAAATTTTATAGTGTGACTGAAGTTAGCTTTGAATGAATTCCCGACCAGTTTGCTGTATGGTTTATTTTGTTCTATTCTCCTTTTTGTTCCCTTCGGACAAACCTGCATCAATCATACGACCAAAGATTTTTTCCTCTCCATATGACTTTATATGATTACTTTATGCTGTTATAATGTGAATAACTGTCGATTCTCTGACATTAAAATTAAATTCACATCGAAAACTAGATGTGTCATATTGTAATATTAACTAATGAGCGAGAGTGTTACCAATTGTCCTTATAACTTAGCTCTGTAGCTTTAAAATCAATGATATTGCAGAAGATGGAGTACAGTGTCAGTAATCCCGAGGAGTCTTTACCGCTTTCGAGTTCTGCGTTATAATTTGTTATTGATTGTAAGTGTTTCAAATTCTGCTGCATGTAATTAATTGCAATAGCTCTTTCCGACAATATTTATTAAACAAAAATCCTTCCTTTTCACAAAATTAGTGTGAATTTGGTTGATTTGTTTCCCGCTTTTGATTTTTTGTTACCTATATCATGCTTATCAACATAATAATGTTACATGCTGCTTTCGAGAAAGTTCGTTAATTCTCCCGCTTTTGTTACGATTAGTTCTAAGCAGCCGATGATACTATGCAGTGTCTATGCTGGTCGAAAGTAGGAACTAGTGCATTGTTCGGTATATTTCACTGCATTGAGGAGCTTATTCCTTGACACGGTTTAATTCTTTTGTTTAATTTGTAAAATAACTTTTATGTCATCTAATCGAGCATTGGGCTATTAGAAACAAAATTATATCAACTAAAAGACATGGCTGCTCTCATTGAAAATTTTACTACTTACTTAAAAGTTTTGGAATCCTCAGGTGTTTGAAAGCAGCCTGACGCAGGAAGCGGAATTTCAACCCAATCTTAATTTTTCCCTTAAGTTTAACAAGGACATTTTCACGGTCTTGGTCATATAGAATTGTATATAAATATCTATGCCTTTCTTTCATCGACAGATCTTTGTAATCACAGTTTTCTACTAATAAAGAATACTTCGAAAATTTCTGACATTAATTGAACGTATTTTTTGACCACATGCGTAGGTTCGAAAAGGATTAGAGTAGATGCTGTTTTTTATTGTTCTGGTTGTTTTAGCAGCGTCCCCCGCAGCACAAAATTTCACTTTTTACTAGATTTTAGAGCTTTTTCTCCATTCTCAAAATAAGTTGATTTGTTATCTGACCTCAAATTTCCTTTGATCCAAGTTATATATTATTTTACCAGTTTTTATGAGGCATTTTAATTAAAAATGAACTTGATTTTGGTACAAAAGCCCTATTGGATCGCAAAATATCGTAGTTTTCGAATAGGTACCTGCCCTAGGTTATTAAAATATTGTATTTTGTAAGAATGTAATTCCTTAACAAAATACTTTAACTTTACTACTTCTCTCCATTTATTCTTTTCATGGATATTCCTTAGGATGGGTAAAGTAAAACTTCCGAGGGAAAATACTCAAACATTTACCCTCAAGTTTCAATGAATATCTGGATTTTTCATTCCAGACACCATTATATGCACCATTGCGAGTAAAATTCTGAGTTTGTGGTGTTTTGAAGCTGTGAGAATTAGCCATCCTCGTGGTTGCGCGTAGCTATCATATGGGCCTTTCGACTTCGATTGTCAGAGTGACTCAAGAATTTCATAGATAAAAATGGGGCTATGCCTTCGACTTCGGCAGCTTTCCTTCGGATTCTGAAGATCCAGAACAAGTGTTCAATCGATGAACATCGTTCATTTTTTAATGTTTCAACGCTGATTTATTTTATGTATGATGCAATATGGTATCGGTTTGACAAATATTATCTTTCGTCGTAAAAATGCAGCGCCAATATCCTATCCTGTTGTATTTCAATTTTCAATTGATAAAGCAGACGCGCTAAGTTCCTTCCACTTCGGGCGCACTGAGAGTAAAAGGTACAGTGACCATCTTTTTAAGTGCTACAAGGACTAGTAATGTAGCAGTACAAATTAACGCGTGCCCTATGCCTGTACGAGTTGAATTATAATTCAATAAACGTATCTCTCTCTGCTTCTTTCTATTATTTTCTGAGGCTTACTTTCCTTTATGTACATTGCAGATCCGAAAGGAGTAGCGAGGTGTTTTTCCCCCATATTTCTTCCTTTGTCGCTCTTTTACGATTTAAATTTGTACTATAGCGCCCTATGCATACTTTTTTCACCACTATAACTCTTTAGAGATGAGAATGCTTCATCTCATATCTCTTTGAAGTTGAGTATTTTCAATAATTTGGTGGTTCATTTTCATCCTAAGTTCCTCACTAGCTTTCGCAGGTTCCCGGGCTTCCATCCTGAAAAGACAAGGAATGTAAGTGTTTATTTTACATTCTAAGGTATTAAGGGCTATCAAAATCTATCTTCTGCCAGAAAATCAAAAAAACTAAACAAATGAGTTATTTAAAGACATAATATGCCCGCTTTTACACCAGTAAGCCTCAATTAAACTGGGCGCACCAAGCAATTAGGGGTGAAATTTAGTTTGATGAACCAAATAACGGTGAAAGAATATTAAATAAAGAGACTGAAAAATGAAATTTATTGGGCAGTTAAACCACTTGTGCGAGTACACAGTATGGAGATAAAGGCCAAAAAATGACTTAATAGCAAGTCACATGTGTGTGAAGTAGTTGGTACACGAGAATGATAGGAGAAATACTCTCTTAGTATTATTACTGTCAATATATAGATTTTCTCCCCATTCAAAATAAACTTATGGTGAATAAGATAGAAATATTCCGCATTCTATCGACCTTCTTAGGGACTGTGGTGTAGTAGGATTTACGACTGCCCGAATACTAAGAATGTAGTTGGAACCTGAAGATATTTTATCTCGAACTATAGTGGTTTCGTGTAGGATTTAGATGTAGAATATTAAGTAAGTGAGAACATCTCTAACACGGGGGTTTGTTTTATCATTGTAATTCTTCTTTTGTTTGAATTCGCGATTTCATTAGGCTAATCAAACATTTACAGAAACTTTTTGTAGATTGAAAACGAACTATTGCCATGTGTACCGTAGTAAAAAAAAATTAAAATCGTCTGAAAAATACTCCAAGACCGCTCAACCATTGGACATTACAATTTCCCTTTAACTTTCTCGAATACTCTGTCGTACCATATGCACGCTTTGAATAATACAAGCTGAATAAAATAAAGCCACAAATCCTAATACTGCTTGGAAAATCAACATATGAGTAGATTTAGGATGATGATTGAGAACGTTTGCCTTGCATATGTTTCAGAATATTCAATATACGCCAATCATAACTTCCGATAAATCTCTTTAAGATACAATAAAGGTATTTTGGGGAGAATTGTTGTAGATTCTATCAAACAATTCGTTATAAATTGTCAAAAGCCATAAAATATCTATTAAACCCTCGGGCTACAGTGCTTGGTTCAATTTAACCATCTTGGACAAGAATTTCAACCTAAGTCTGGTCTATTGCGCCAAGAATCGTTAAAAGCGCCTCAATATACAGAACTTTTCGCAATTCCAAACCACTTACTCGTTGTTGTTGTGTGTCATGTCCTTTACTTGTATCTTATCTTTCTCCCTCAAACGCTCTACGAAGACACCCGACTACTAGCTACTTATAATATTCCCCTTGTATATATTTATGAAACTTTTTAGTGTTCGATTTTTCTATCGGTTTACTAAATTATGGTCCTGGTGAAACTTTATCATCCTAACTTAGTCAGCGCTATATTCATATTAAAAATATGCTATTTAAGTTCATTTTTTACGAAAAAGAGAAAAATAGAAATCTTTCCTTGTCAGGACAAAAGGTATCAGCATCAACATCTCTTCAAATCTATAAAGCAGTAGTACCAAAAAAGTCATCCCCTCATTCCATTACTAAAAATTTCAATCAAGCGCTGTGGTTACGCCCAGGAGTCTACTCAAATATAAGATTCAACTCGTACCGACTGTAGTAAGGAGTCATTTTACAGTATGCAATCAAGCATTACTAAATTAAGAACGAATGTATTTGACATAAAACAATAGGGTGTTAAAAAAATCGACAATTAGATATAGAAGATACGTGAAACTGCATGAATCCGATTAATGATAGTGGTATAAAAACTTGAAAACTACAAATATATCCTATCGACTTAAATTGGACTCTAGAAAGAAAAGAAATTAGATTAATTTGGGGTCTATAAAAAAGGTTTCCCTGACATTTTGATGTTTCCTTGGGACTATTTTGCTTATAACACGGCTCTGGAAATCAAATAAGCGGCCTATCTCATTCTATTTCAAAAATGTTTTTTTGTTGAAAGAAATTGATAAAACATAGGATTACCTTGAAGGCAAACTTCTGCTATATCTCATACGGCTACGGAGAAAAACTAATGTAAAGACCACTTCGGGATTATTCATGGAATTTCAATCGTGTCGGAAATTATCACTGATCATGAGCAAATTTTGGGACCTTCAGCTCTCCATCTCATGACTTTGTAACCGAAGACCTGGATTTTGTACTCAAATAGAGCGTTCATGATGATAATACAATAGACTACCATCGTAACCTACTTAAAAAACATCTACCATTTCAGAATGTTAGGACTGGAGTATACATTGCTTTTGAGATATAGGAATTTTCCCTTTAAAAAAAGACTAAAAATGCCAAAGTATGTATAGAAAAATGAGAAAAAATATAAATGAAGATAAAAAAGAATACAGATAAATAATAAATTGGAAAATAGGAAATGTAGGTCCAAAAAATAACCGGAAAGTGCATATTCCGGAATGATTCAGCAATTATAGAGCTAGATTTGGAAGCAAAAGCTAACAACAAAGGAGAAAATACCGAAAAGGGAAAATTGTAGAGAGTGATGTCAGACAAAACGCTAGAAATTTGAGAAAATCGTACAAATTAAGCTCAAGATTAGGAACAAAATAAGCAGAAAAGAAGGAGATAGGATTTTTCTTGCGGCAGCTAAGTATAAATGCTAGTTTTTGTTTTCATAAACACTTACATTTTTATGCATCCACCATTTGCTGTATGTTGCTTTTTATTTAGCACTTAACAACGGGAAACAAATCACAGACAGATACCTATTTTTCTTTTCAGAGCTTTTCCGTAATTTTACCGTATTTTCAGCCTTCTATGCCATAATTAGTTGTTTTTTCATACATATTTCCACAGATATTCTTCAAGAATCTTAAAAAATATCATGCTTCGATTATTTAACGCTCTTAGCACTGAATATTGATATTTGCTTGCATATGAAACAATCGAAATGGCGTAGTAATACGATTTTTCAAAATGAAAGGTAATAGCATAAAATTCCCCTGCTCCCACAAACGAACTATGGAAAATTTGCTAAAATGGACTCTCTTGATGGCCCTGGCTTGAATATCTTCCATCGCGGTTTAGGTTAATATTTTTCCGGCAAAGGGGCGAGATTTTTTTATAATTGAGAATCAGTTGAAATTCATTTTCACACACTGAAAATGACCAAAAATAATTTAATGAGCGTCGTAGATTAAAGCACATTTGTATAAAAGTGTTTCGGGATTAAATATATATCAAGAAGTCTCCAAAATATCGGAGGAGTTCTCAGTACAATGAACCCTACGAAAAATATTAGAATTCTTCCTATGTCTATCGCTGCTCGTTAAATGGCGGATAGGATGATAATGAAAGAGTCTTTCCAAGTTTCGGTCAACTATTTGAAGGATAAGCTACGAAATTTGACCTAAAAATATGCAAGTAGATGAAAGGACTAGTGATATACAGAGACATCCTTTAATAAGCATTGAAATAACACAACTTTAGGCTCCAGTACAAGGCTCCAGTCCATAATACGTTCCCTTCTCCATACAATGGACGCATTTTTCCGACCTCCATTACTCAAGCCCCCAATTATGAGCTAGGAGTTTATGCTTGCCTACTCCATAGATGGTCCGGTCCCATCAGTAAGGACTAGAATGGAAGGAGTGAAGTTATTCCAAAAACAACTTGAATATCATGAAATATAAAGGCAGAGAAATGCAGCCTATTAATTTCTGAACACATAATCCCCCCCTAAAGTTATTATTTACCCTTACGGAGTACTTCTAAATCAATAAATCATATCTGACATTCATACTTTATACTTTATTCGATCTAAGTATGTTTAATCTGTAGCACGAAAAGAACTGGACGCCACAGATCTTTGTGGTTCCTACATACCAGTTTCATGGATCTGCTATAAAGTAATAATTCAGTAGATTTTGCTCGAGAAGACATTTTTATTTCAATTCTACAGATAATAAACGTTTAATTAGATCTATAACACCATTAAACCCCAAAAAAGTCGTAAAACATTACAAAACCCTATCTTCTGCAAAAATAGTCTACTCCGAGATGCTTCCACTTAATATTACAGCTGCCTTGCAAATTCATATTAAAAAATGGCTTGGAAACTTCTCGGGAAAAAGTTTATGGAAAACCAGACAAAATTGCAAGTATATATATATTACTATTTTCTCAGCAAACGTAATCTAAACAATTGTTTATTAGATTTGTTACCTAAAATTTTGCAATAATTTTGCACTGTTATTTTAGAATTTATATTCAATCAGAAAGGTGAATTTGTTGATATTCTACAATTCCTGGGGCCTAAGTGTATATTATCATTTTTTCTCCCATTATGAAAGCTACAAAAAGTATGAATTCTAGTTAAAAACCGTTTTCTCAGTTACTCGGTGAACATTACTCACTGAAAATTAAGCCCAAAAATAAGATATAAAGAGTGGTCTCAATAGGACAGTTGAGAGTTGTCTATGATTTTTTCGTCACTCATTATAGTATTTTAGCACGTACCAGTTTTTTTGTAATTCTAGACCTGAATTTTAAAGTAAAATTTAGTGTCTAATCTCTCGAAATACAATCGACTGATGGATAAAGTTTCTCATTTTTTCCTGAAAAGTATTATTAGAAGTAATGAGGTTTAAGCAACCCCTGAGGCTATATGCAAAGACAAAAGTGGAGTATTTGGGTGTATCACATAAGAATTTGTTACTATATTTTTTTTGTCTTCTTTAAAAAAATTGAAAACATGTACGATCATCCCAAGGTAAAGTTTCTGAGGATGAAATTTGTTCGAATTTCCTGAATTCGTCGGTACTGGATTATTCGAAAATATTCTCACTTTCTTTCAATTAATATTGCCAGAAAACCATGTTCCTTTCCCAGAAAAAACATCAAAATATGTAATATCATATTCTCAACTTATTGAGTAAACCAAATTTATGGTAGTGTTTTGAACAGTACACTGCATATCTTAGCTTCCCATTATCATTTTAAAGAAATAAAATGTCTCCATCTTTAAAGTTCTCAACAGTTAAGAACATAAAATATCGGACTGTTGTGCTCCGAGCTGACTCGCCAGCCTACGAAATATTTGAAAATTTACATATTCTCTAAATCTTGTATGGCAGTAATTATTGCGGTAAGTTTTCAGGAAATAAACTGAGTCACGAAAAATTTCTTTTTTCTGGGATCCGAACTGTATATCTTTCCAGAACTATTGCAGAAAGCGTCACAGATTCAACCACTGAAACTTTTTCGTAAGAAAAGTCTTCGCCTACTCAGGAAAGGATCAGATTATTGTTAAGAACCACAAAGAAAAAGAATTTGTGACGGGATTAATAGTACATTGGGTATATTGTTAGTCTATTTCAAGGGCTCTGTGAGAATATAGGTATTGGTTTTACAACCTTTTCTTCTTTAAATAATTATTATCAAGAAACTGTCTGCGGTAAAAAGAGTTCCACCTTATTTCGTTCTTATTAAGAATACAATACCCATTCTCCGTCATTAGTGTACTTTATATTAGTTTGCAATAGATTTATTGGAACTTTTTGGTCAGAATAGTCCTAGTAGAGCAAATTTCTTAAAGTAGCTACAGAATCTTACCACTGTTTAGTGAGTTTACCAGTATTCATAAATCTCTTGGAAAGCTAAGCTCCCAAACAAAGAAATATTTATTAGCCACAAAGAAAATATATGACACCACGGGTAAGGGTTCTATGTATATATATATCGCTCCTAAATAGCTAAATAAATTTAAATTAAAAAAGGTAATACTATAACAAAAAATGTCTACTAAGATCTACGAGATATATTTGCCTCTGAAAACTTAATTATGATATCATTATGAACTAATTCATTTTTAACAACAAAGTATGATTTAGGAACTCGCATGAGTGGCTTGAGATAATTAAAAATTCAACTATTTTCGTAGCTATCTATTCCATATGCGCGATTCCCCTGAAATCAATGAATCCACGCATTACAGCGATGAAATATTTCATATAAAATTCAACAAGTTAATTTTATTTGAAACAATAGTATGGAACCTTTTTAAAATCTGTTAAAATCATAAACTTGAATTTTCCCGATAAATCATTCAATGTATGCCAAATACATGCAAGGGCTGATTCTGTGTGAGATTTCTCCACCATACGTTTAGTACTGATTTGAGTATATAAATAACTATGTTAACAAAGTTCTGATTCCTTCACATGTTTCGTAGGCGCTTTACGTTTTCTAATTGAACTGCAGTTCATTGAAATTGAAAAAACAAAAAAATACTATTTTATATCGATTTCCTCTTTTCTGTTGAATTAGAGTTAAATTTTTAGAAAGCTATTTTCGGTGAAGTTAAAAAGGAAATAATAGCACTTAAAACTTATAAAATGATATACTGATATTGAATAACAAATTTGCTGCACTATAGAAAATTCCTGACGTTCCTGGCCTCAAATTAATTGGAGCTGTAGTTGATAGAGTCACTGATGTAACTAGATTTAAATCATACCCAATGACCTCTAAAAATTCACAATTTAACAACTTAATAGCGGACTGCGAGCTAGTTTTTTTGCCACCAATACGTAAATATGAAATATACACCTGATATTAGGCTTTCGGAAACCTAAACCTTTCTTTTTAGCAACTTTCAATGATTGAATTGGTGCAATTACTGCAGTTTCTTATAACATATGTTATATCACCTTATGCTATAACCAAGGGAAGGAAAACATTCGTTCAGACAAAAAATATGCCGGAAATGATGTTTTTGGATTTCAAATATATATATTCATCATTCACTTACCTTCCTCATATTTTACAGACAAATAGGTCAATATAAAAAGGCACTAAAAGAACTTGAGAGGAAGCTTTCATTTTACTTGATATATTCTTAGAATAATGTGTCACATAAAACTATGTGCCAGAGCTTGTACTTTTATAGAAAAATTTAAAACATAGTCATAGAAAACAGTTTGTTACGACTTTTTGAAATATCATATGTCCTTAATTACTAAATCAAACTAAAGATAATTAATGCGACGAACCATAAAGTAAATAAGATGGTATTCCTTTTAAGAAGAGACTAGTAACTCGAAATGCAGCTTTGAAAGGATAGATCATGCTTTCAATAAATGCTTACTGGTTCCATCCATAATAAAATTATCCGGCATTTTGTACGCGGAAATTCATCCAGGTTCTTTCCCCCGGAACTATTATTAGATTGTGGATGAGCATATTCCTGTGGGGTGAAGCAGAAATAAACCTCTACTGCGATTTGTTCCCTTCTCGAAAGGAGGCGAAAATTCTATGATGAACACATGAATTATTTTGCCGTTTTCAATCAAACCGCTAACAGTAGCATCATTCATTTTTAAAGGTAGGAAAATAGATGATCTATTTCCTTATAAAAAGATTAGATATATTTTTTCTACCCAAGTTGTGGTCGATAATAATACTGTAGTTCATTTCTATAGATCTCTTAGAAACGGTTCTCAGCCCCCAAACCTTCAATAAAGAAAAAATTATTTTGTTCAAATAGTGGTTCGCAGACGAAAAGAGACAAGTGGGGAGCTTAGATGCACTCTCCAATGCTCTATCCGTCTTCTCTTCACTGACAGTATGTTCGTTGACTTCTATGTAAATACCGTGGAAACTAGAATATTCTGATCAAATGCAATTCCTTCAGACCCAGCCATTATCCTAATTGTAAGTTTTTCTCTCCTAGAGAATAGAAGAAGATTTTAATTGCTTGGTGCTCTCACTGACAGAACACAGATCAAAAAACATTTCTAAGGACCAAGGTGAAGGGTTTTCCCCGCTCTATGGCTCTCCTCCACAACAACCGCGACCCAGTTCTTTGCTTTCATATGCATATTTGTTTTCTACCGGGGAATGACTTAAAACACTCCTATTCTTTCGATGCTTTATGTAATTATTCGTACCTGGAAAAGCGTGGATGGCTCTCAGCCTCCTCTATTCAGGCATAAGTTTTTTCAACCTGGTCAGCCACCGATTCTGATACGATGTTTCGTAATTATATGACACCGCAACTGCATGTGCTATTGGCGTTTTGTAAAACTTAAGTGACATGCGTAGATCCAAAATAGATAATTCCAAACAAATAAATAATAAATTACCTGAATAGAACTGATAAACATAATAAAAGAAAACAAATATTTGTTGATCGACGGGGATAGTTCGATACCCCGAGGCTTGCTAAACTTTTCTAACGGCTTAAGATTATTTATACCGCAGATCAAATAGAAAGCTACAAAGATGATTCCAGCAGTGTAATAGCTATTGTAGACCAAATTCATGCGCAATGATAATTATAGAATAAATATCCAGTTTAGTATTAATCCAACTAGAAATTTCCTGGCAATACAATTCCAGTAATTAAAACTGCAGAATATAAAAACCAACTGAAAGACATAAGAATTGCTTCACGTGTAATAAAGTGTACAAATGGGCCAGTGGAAATAGATAAAATTATTTTCGGTGATTCAGAATAAAAAAATATTTAGACCTCTGCTAAAATATTGTTCCACAATGAGTAAAGATTTTCTGTATTCGTTATGGAAAATCAATTAAATAGTTTTCCAATACTTGTAAAATTATTTTGCCAATTTTCACACGATTCCCCTGACCGCCAGTGGTCAGCGTCGTATATAGTCTTCCGCTGCTTCAGAATACTCCATGTTCGCTTCTGCGAGGACTGGTTGTCCAGGTCTGAAAGAACCGGCCAATAATTGTAACAGTTCCTTAACAAATGAACCAGTCTACTCTCTAAAGCTCGAATTCGGCCTCGTTGATTTTGAACGTTTTACTGCTGACCGCATGAAGCGAAAGTTAAGGGCTAATATGGAGTTGAAAGAAAATACTTAGGCGGCAGACCCCAAGCCGACTCATTATGTTGCCCCGGCATCTGGCGTCTCGTATATCTTCTTGTTTTCCGGTATACTTAGGCAAGCCCCATCCTCTCTGCCCACCAGTTAACTTAAATCTTAGTTTAACGACCACTAAGCCGTGAGGCTCAGTCCAAACTGGAACTATCAGTTTTGTACAACTCGTTACCGCCCAAGCGCGATTATTTTACCCATTAGATACACAAATTCTGCGACAAAGCTGCAGATCCTGTCCATCTGTCTTCGGTCGCAACTTTCCGGCATTCCACGTCATCCGCGCTATATGTGGTAGTAGAATGTCAGCTCGAGATCCCACTCCTCTTCTCTAGTACGGATCTTAGGTCTGTGGACATATTGTAATACCCTCTAATTCTCCGCATTGCTGCCCTGTCTTGCCCTGCAGCCTTGCACATTGCGGTAAAGAGATTTTCCCCGGGTAAGAACAAAACGTTTCTCATATGAGGATAATGCTAAGGCGGATAGACACTAGAGATTAACAACAGTCTGTAGATCTACTGTATGCAACCGTTATTCCAAACTAATACTGAAGTGCTGTATTGTAAGACCCTACGCACACCATGGACAATTTTTTCTATCCTTTCGGTGTAGCAATGTCCACTTGCGGCCCTATTGATGGCATTTAGGAAGCCTTTTAGAGTTCGTATTTCCTCCCCGACTACTTTGCCTGAATACATTTTTTTAGTCGAATGTGACTGTCTGAAAAACGTTGGTAGAGAACGAATATATCCTCCAAGAGTAAAACACTCAAGCCTTTCCACTTGCAGGGGTTTGAACTATTGAGCGGCCTTTTCTTAAGATCTCTCCATGAGTCAAGATCCAAGAAGAAGGCGTAGAGTCTAACCTACGGCTATCGGCCTTGGGGGAATTTTTGGGTTATTTTAATGCATGGGAGATGTAGTCGGTTATATCCTCACGGCTAATGCATTATGCGGGATAAGTAGTCGCTGATGGGTAACAATGGTGGTAGATCTTTATTTGTCATACAATGTCGCACAGAGGCGTGCGGAGGGTATTTATAAATTAACTACGGATGCGGGCGGCGGGTAGAAACTTGTCGCGCCTGCATTATTTGGAGACTAAATGCAAAACGGGTAACGAAGTCGCGGAGCTCCTGTTGAGGGGAGGAACCGCGACGGGAAGCAGCGAAGGAAGCAAGGCGGCGGAAAAAAGCCTTACCGTCGTCGCCCAAGGCGCCATAGATATCAATCCCGACGGGGGAGAGGAGGATATCGTTTCGGTTGCAGTAAGTGCCTTACCGCCGGGCAACAATACAGTAAATAACCTTGCTTCCATGGCCGATCTTGGCGTAAGGTACTTTATTGTAAAATAATTGGGAGAGGTAGATCCAAAAAGTAATAGTTCCAACTTGATTAAATAAATAGATGCTACAATTGGACTTAATGAATAATGAACAGAGAACCAAATTTAATGATAGCTGATCGAGGGGAATATTTCGATGGCCCGAGGATATGAAAAAGTATTTCTAACAGCCCAGGACTACTTTTACTTTACACCAAGGTGAACCTGCTACACAAATCAGCCAAACCATACAATAATTTTGGTAGACATGATTCAAGCTCAGCAATAACTATTGCAGTATTTACCAGGTAAGCACTCGTCCAGATAATAGTTTGTTGGCAGCATAAATGCAATACTTATAGCCTTTATACTATAAAAACCCAACTGTAGGAAATAAAAAACATTTCACACTGAATTCAGACTGAATTCAGCATAAAATAGGGCCAGTGTAAAATAGATAAAATTATTCCTTGATGATTCACAATAAAAAATATTGCTCCACAATTCAGCATCACTGTAAGACACCGGGATAGAGATTAAAATATTTGGTCAATTTTCACATTTATTGGCAGCGGTTACGGTGGAGTCCCGGCAACCCAAAGTGGGTGTAGGGCCATCCCGGAAGTCAGAATGATGACCAGACTCGTGAGAGCTTCAAGGAATCCCGAATGGACTAAAGCCGAAGGTGGGCAATGTGGGGTGCTTAAATGTATGAAAGATAGGGTCGGTTTTTGTGGCACGGAATATCATAGAGGATGACCAGTAGTACCTCTTGTTTTTCCCTAAATCCGAGTCAAGACCTGCCAGCAGGCATGTTGCGTTGGAGACTACGGCCGCGGCACCGTGCCTTTGGGAAAGCACCTCTCAGAACTTGCTATCTGCCTCCATCGCGCGAACGGCCACGTCCTCCGCATCATCGGTTAGCACCCTGTAGGCGACTGGGTAGAAATCGCCGAGAGTGGATATAGGCATGGGTACGAGGCTAGCGCTCACGGAGTTTGCAATAAAAGATTCATATCTTGTATGCTTTGCGGGAACGGAACGGCCGCATGAAGGGAGGTGAGCGGATGAAAAGTGTGCACCCTCCTGCGGGAGAGCGGCAGAGGGTCGCCGAATATGACGTCAAAGGAGTGTGTACCGCCATTGCCTCCCATCACGCGGATGTCTGGCCTCTTGGGTTGTACTCTGTGCCATGGTTTAACGAGGTGGCGGGCCGCTCTCTGCAGGTCTTGCGCGCCGGAGGACGACTTGACGGTGGTGTCGTCGGGTTCCGTGCCAACGATGGGTACAGTGCAGGAGATGGTGGGCGAAAGAGTATCGGGCACGGCACATGGGAGGGGAACGGCGGAACTTGGACCAAGTATTGAAAGGCGAATGGCATGCGTCGAGGCTAAAAGCCTCGTGCAGGTGACCCTAGTTTAAAATGCTTCTTGTCGATTGCTGTCAGTATGGGGGTGATGGGGCCGTCGAGGTGGAGACCGGCAACGGGGATGCGGTGTGGGGGATGGTTGTCTGGTAGTGCGTGCACAATGTCGTTTATTGGTTACGAGTAGTATGCCCTGGATGGCAAGGGGTGTGGTGCTGGAACAAATTTGTGAGAGTGAAGGTTGGGAACAAGAGGTTGCCTTTGACGGTACGTAACGGTGGTTGCAGCGGATGTGCGAGATAGCGGTTGAGGCGACCATGGTGATGGCTGTTTTGGCTGCGGCGCATTGGCCAGGAGGTGAGCGACTGCCTTGAGGTTTAGTGTTTGTTGTGGGGAGAGTGGGCTATGTCGCGGGCCGGGGTAGCGGCATGTTTGCATGTTTGCAGAGGGCCCGAGTCATCTGTTATTGTTGCAAAGGGGGGATCTGATTGCAGATGTACAGTATTGTAGGACGGCTATGTTACAAGACTAGGCAAAAAAATGGTACCAAGTTATTTACCAAAAATTTCAATGCGCTCCGCGAAAGTCCCATTTCACTGGTACATGTCTGCGTCCTATGGGATTCGAACCCATGCTCACAACTGTGAAGCAGAATGCTACGATCTAGTGCCCTTGAGTCTGCCGCCTTAACCGCTCGGCCAAAGACGCGGATCCTTGCACACCTCCCTTGGTATCCCCTGCGATTTGCCAAGATACTTATACAAAATGAATAATTTTTGTTCACGTTACGAGTCCACAGTAGATACTGAACGCATTAAACTTCCTTCCTTATAGTTAGGACGTGCGCAGTCCACAGTAGATACTGAACGCATTAAACTTCCTCCACTTATAGTCAGTCCTGCAGTGTACACGATAGATACTCAATGAAGTAAAGTTTCTCGAGTGGCATACGTGGCAAGACGGATATGAAAAAGGAGGATGACCGTGCGCAGTCGAGAGCAGATAAAAAAGCATTAAACTTGTTCTTCTGTGAGGCATTGATGGCATGGATTTGACATTGCCATGAATACCCTTGGAATGAGGTAATGGACCATCTCTGAATAAAAGTAGAAAACGTCCGCTCTAAACAAACAACTACCCGACAGGTATAAAACAGACGCCCGCTGACCCCAGCAACTCCAACCGTTCACCTCCACCATGCTTCTCCTTGCGTTCACCGCTCCCTTGCCGCCCGCTAAACTCCCAAATACCCCCAAACAATCCCCCCTCCCCTCCCCGCAACCCCGCCCTCCTCCCCTACAAAACAACCCCTGCCTCGCCCACCGTGAATCCTCCCACCGCTACGCACACAAAAATCACACCATGAACTCGCCCCAAAATCCGTCCCGTCCCCGTCCTCGCCTTCCAAACTCTCCACCGTCCTGGACCCCGTCTCTGACATCTTCTCCCCGACACAGTTTTTTAACCTCACCCCGCAGCACACTCCCAACACCGGAACAAAACCCCGTCCTCCTCCTCCCAACTCTGTCGACATCCAGCCCTTTCTCCTTCCCCCCGTCACCCCATCCTCTGCCCCTGCACCAGCCCCTGCCCCATCACCATCCTCTCTCTCCCACCAACAACCCCTCTCCCATGCACTCATCTTCCACCAGCGCCCCACCAACAGCCCCAAACCCTCTCAAAACAACCTCCTCCCCATCCCAACCACTCCCATCCTCGGAACAAACCCCGCAGACCCCTTTGCCACTCCCCCTCCAACCCAACACTCCTCAACCCCCCAACGCTCCCCAAATACCACTTCTCTCCCACCGCAGTCCGACCCCGCTGATCCATTCCTGCAATTCCTTCACACCAACAACTACCCCTCCACAATCCCCACCCATCCATCCTCTCCATCTCCCATCCACCCCTCCTCTCCCATGCGCTCATCATCCACCAGCGCCCACCAACAGCCCCAAACTCTCTCAAAACAACCTCCTCCCCAGCCCAACCGCTCCCATCCTCGAAACAAACCCCGCAGACCCCTTTGCCACTCCCCTCCAACCCAACACTCCTCAACACCCCCTAACGCTCCCCAAATACCACTTGTCTCCCACCGCAATCCGACCCCGCTGATCCTTCCTGCAATTCCTCACACCAACAACTATCCCCTCCACAATCCCACAACCACCATCCTGTCATCCCCTCCACCCCTCCCTCCCTACCACCCTACCACACCTCAACACCAACAGCACACAAAACATCTTTCAAACAGACCCCGCCACCCCCCACACACACCGAACTCCACCCATGCACAGCCGTTCTTCTCATCACCACTTCACTCCACCCCGTCCCCGAACCGGCCCCCAACAACCCACTGAAAATCCACCCCCTCACCAACACATCAACCCCACCTTTGGCGTTCCATCCACCATTCCCGATCCCTCCTTTTTCAAGACTGAAATCAGCAACTACTCCAAACCCACACCACCCCTTTCCACTCCTCCACCAAAACCAAAATCTATACGACTCTGTCCAACCACCCTCTGACCCTGTCCTACCCCCTCCCATCCCGCACAACCCACTCCCCGTCCCCAATCCCGACTCAATCCTAGTCCTCGACATCTCAACGACCCCATGCCCCAACTACTCCTCCCCAACGCAATCAACCCTACCGACATTCCCGACACCCTCATGTCCCCAGTCTACCACCAATCACACCCCGACCCGACCAACACCTCAACAATCCCAACACCCAATCCCCACCCCCTCCCCAACCACTCCACCCCCGTCCATCCTGCAAACACCACTCACTCAAGCCCCACAACCCCAGCAAGAAAAACAAAAACTCGTCTGCACCACTTGCTCTCCGCTCCTTTGCAAACAAGACAAACCTCGTGCGACACCAACGCAGCGTCCACGGCCCAACCGCCACCTTGAAATGCCTCGAATGCAACGCCCCGTTCACCTCGAAGAAAAGCCTCGCCACCCACGCCACGAAGCCCACGGCATCGTCCCAATCACACACATCATTCGCGGTCTTCGCGAAAATGCAAACCACGCAGACGAAACACGACCTCCAGTCTGCACGTGTATCGTCGTCTGACCGCATGGAGGAGAGCCATTCTCCAGTCGAATCTCGTCGCTGTTTCGCGTGAAACGCGGACTCGTGCCCGCGAGTCGCGTAAGTAGACGGAGGCGCACTTTTCGTGACACGGAAAGTGACGAATTGCATCGACGATTCGGCTGTATCGGAGCCTTCGCAGCAGTCCAGAATATCCCGACTTTGAGGAGGTCCAGGAGACTCGCGGGGGAAACCCCGACCAGTGGCCGCGTTGATAAGCGCAGGGCAAATCTGTATCATTGTCACTTTTGTCCAAAGACTTCCCCGTATCTTGCAAATATAAATAGACATATGGATATTGTTCACAGGAAGATCAAGCCCTTTGTGTGAAAAGTGTGGCCGCTCGTTTGGTACTAACCATAATCTTATCTTGCACAAGTGCTCTGCGACAGAAAACTAGTCCAAACCGGCCTTTGCAAATCAAACATGCACACGGATGCGAATTTTGGCTCAACGCTTCTCTGCAAGCAGCTGTCTAACAATTTACTTTTTGTTTATCTTGTTTATATTTTTCTCTGAATGTGAAAAAGCTACTGCATTTGCGCCCATGTCAACAGAAATAAATGCACTGTACTATTGTTGATGTGGACTTTCATTCTTTGCAAAGTCAATAGACCCATTGGGTTGCTTTCCTACCGTCTACTCTATTGTATATTCTAATGTCTTGTAAACAAAGAATTTCCTCATATTTTGCATTGCCATCTGTACTCTAATCCCTCCAAAACTCCCTCGGTTCAAAGCCCTCTCAAGTCTCGCAGAACATACACCCACATTCAGCATATTTATTCTAAACTTTAATCTTATTCTAACCACTTGCTAGATAAATATGGTAAAAATCTCAATATTTCTTCCAAACATTCCCTCCGCTCTTACTAACCAATGACTCCGCAGAAAATCCATGCGAAATTGCTCAGTGGCTCTGTAGAAACGAACTCTGGTTCTGTAGTAGATCGAGGCGAAATGATATTGGATCACCGGTCAGATATCCTCTCCCAAAGGATAAATCCATCTTCGCAGAAAGAGCACTAGCAATGTTCTGAGAGCTGGCGTTGAAATCGGCCTCGATGCAGCCATAGAGCACCACTACCGGAGATTAAAACCAATATTACAATGAATGAGTGAATGAAACTTTGAACAAAAACAGATATTCATTTGATATCTACCACTACATATTACATCTTCATACACTACATATTGTATCTTCATATGCCTTTTTGGGTAGAAAGAGCTGCACTGCTGTCGCTACTTCCCGAGATTGGAAATGGCAGGTCTGCGTATTGGAGACAGAGACAGACAGACAACCTCACAAGACTGGGTTAAGGCCAGCCGCAAGAGGCGTGGGACGAATCCGTCGCTACGATATATCTTTGCATGTGGACGTACCCCGCCCTCGCGACGGTCGCCATAGCTCTCGTAGCGTCGGACCACATCCGTCAGTAACGAAAATGCGGCGGAGTGTTACTCTCTTAGAGTGGATATTGGGAGTAGAAGAGTTTCGCCTGGTATTCGTGGTGGTACACTTTTGAAGCCTGTTGAACTCGGTATTTTTCGCGGCGTTGAAAGATGCGGTAAGGTTCGGGGGGTTTTGATGCAAAGGCACGCCACAGCAGGCGTCATGTCCAATGCGGCCTGCTTGATGGCTGACCTGAAAGTATCATTTTAGGGAGCGTAGTTCCTTCCCCATTACTGTGTCGATATACCCTTTTAGAGTCGACTGTGGTTGTCTGGAAAACCATGGGATAGATCGGATATATTTTCCAAGAGTAATGATGTCGCATATTCGCACACAGAAAAAAATCTAGATGAGGACCATAATGTTACAGTATCGGAATTGAGAAGATATTTTTACAGTTTTTGAATTTGCAAGATATTTTTAATTTGGGTGAGTGTGGCAAATTCATCGGTTGATTTTTTTCATTTTAGGACACGCTGTCATAGTAGATGTCAGTACAGTTCCAGGTTGTGGGTGATACTACAAGTAGCTCTGAAAGGTCTATATAATGGCCACATCAATTCCCACCCCTGGCCGATAGGTGGCTGGCATGAGTATGGCACCTAGATATTTACGTTGAGGAAATATCTTCTAATAGTCTCTCTGGTTCACACGATTACTGTAAATACATTTTATGGTTATTAGTATGCTTGTTTGAGACTTTTTGGGGTAGCCAAAAGTCTATAAAAGCCGAGTAAACTGCTTCCTTTAGTGGAAGTGAAGCAAGTTGGCAGACAACTTCAAGCCAAGTCCCGAGTAGTGGGAAGTTGAGAGTCAACTTCAGACCCAAGAAACTTTTCTTACGCTAATCGCAGAGCGTCGGTGGTAGACCCTGCCCTTTTATACTTGCTTGTAGCTTCCTCAACTCTTTTCTATATACACTCCCTTTTGTTCGTTCAACAATACCACGGTAGCACTTTTGTCGCTCGCAAATCCTTCTCAGAGTAATTGGTTCTGAGGATCTCTTCCCCCGCTTATTTACCCCTATCAAGTAAAACACCCAAACATTTTTCCCTGAAAGATGCCAAAAGGTTGAAGTAGCGATTGAAAATGGTTCAAGAAAAGGAAGCTAGATATGAACCGGCTGGTACGAAATTCTTTTGCATGCTTCATCTGAAAATACCTCGGTCCTTGTGTATAGGTCTTGATAACCCTTCAAATTTCAGAAAAATAAGCGTTGGGCCCTATCCTATGCTAAACGTGGGATTCAATAAATAGAAAAATAGGGATTTCAGTATTAAGATGTATGGAATGACTGGAACCCGTCTGGAGTTGTAAATCTGAATTTCATATTAAATACATGTACTGATGGTCGAAGCAATGTACAACATCGAGCCAGCCATTTAGGCACATGACTCACATTAACAATTATCTTGAACATGTCTAGCATACACGGGGGAAAGCCGAACCGCACTTTCACAAATTAAAGAACCAAATCAATTCTCATGTACAAATCATTGCTTTCAAATGCTAACACAAGCAACAGTCTACCAGAAAGTCGGTGGGATGCCAGGCAGCAGACAAGCAGCGTTAGAAGTTACTGCCAATGCCGAGTGGTGTCGCCAAAGAAAAATGCCTCGAACCTTCGAAACCCGTTCCATTGCGCGGCTGAAGACGGTTCTTGCAAGGTCCATGACGACTGAAAACGCCGCTGGATGCCATCCGCGAAGAGTAGAGATTGGAGCAGTAACCAGCCTGCTTCTCGCCAGTAATTCCACAAGAAAGTATTGGTACTTCTGCCGCTTTTCCGCGCTCGCTACATTGAGACACTTGTCATCGGTTGAAAGTCCAGACTCTGGAATGGGAGGGAGCGAGAGGACTGACGAATGTTATGTCGAAATAGTCAGTTCCGCCGGCGGCACCTATGGCGCTGATGTCCGGTCTTGTCCGTTATTCAGTATTTTAGGCTGATCTAATTTTTCTGAATTTCTTTCTTTTGAATTTAGTATTGAGTGTGGATGAATCTAAAACTGCTGATCATATGTCGTCAACAACTGTCATTTCTTCAGAAGCCCTTATTGATAACAATTTTCTCATACCGAAAATCACAATCTGTTGAGGGGGAACCCGAGGGTGTCTTGCTAGAAGGATTCAGAGGACTGTGAACCAGTTCAAACGTCTTGAAAAGTTATGTTTAGGGGAAATTTAAGTATTTTAATATTTGGAGAGTAACGCCTTTTCCTAAAGTGAGGACTCATATTCCATTAGGGATGGAAGAGAGTGGGTGTGAGCCTACAAAGCACGAGGATAGCAGAACATATTCAATTGGGCACTGAGATGAGTGGGTGTGAGCTTACAAAGTACCGAGGTTAGCAACAGTATGCTGATTGATTATCAAAAATCTCTATTTATTCTTTTATTTTTTATTTGATGTGCACTAAGGATGTGCCTGCAGAAAATATCAACGAAGAGACTCAATGTGAATACTTTGAAAACAGTAACATAATTAAAATATGTTACCGTTGCAAATTCATGGCACAATTTTTTGTCAGAAGCGGGAATAATTAAAGGCAGTAGATGTTATGGTGTCCGAAGATACTAAGATCAGTTTTTTGATACTATTTTAGTAACAATTCCGTTCAGGTGGGTTGGAGCTCCAAAAGAACACCTAGATATTTAACTTGATATTATCTTCCCTCCAGTCAATGTCGTCCACACTTCACAGTACGTCTGTTTGAGACTTTAAAGTATGGCAAAAAGCTCATGTAGGCTGACTGAATAGCTTCGTGTAGGAGAGGTTAAGCAATTTGGGAAACAACTTCAAATATGGGCCCAAGTAGTCCGCTAATTGAAATTCAATATCTATCCTAGTCCTTACGCATCACTGGCGTAGCAATTTTTTCGCTTGCAAAACCTAGGTTTGGGATAATTGATTTTGACAATATCATACTTTGGAAATTAATCCCTATTATTTCTGTCAAATTATATCTAATATGACTGATATAGTCTAATGTAATGACATGAGATTTATTTCAGGTCATAAGAAAGTCAGTGATGAAATTGACGTTCTATCCATGCATTGTGAGGTGCTGCTTACATTCGCAAATATTGGCTTGTTCATAGAAGATTGTCGCTTCAGCGTATTGGATACGTTCAAGTCTCTCTGCTAATTTTAGCTGTAAGGACACATTCAGCCATGAATCTCAGTTCCCCGGTAACATATTGGATAGAAACTATGTTCTTAAATTTCTTACTGAGAGAGCACACTATTATTTGCTGTAATCCTGTAGTCGGTCATGTTCAAGTAAAGAGGAACTTTCACATGAATGAGAAAGCAAGTAATAAAAATATGAAAGTGAATTTTCCAATGAGATAAAGTTCTTTTGAAGAAAATCACTTGCGGTGGGTCCACAACTTTTAGCATTACATTGTGTTTTACTTTTAGTCGAGGCATTTAAGTACTCTACTATACTTCGTTTAGATTCATTTTAAGCTCTTAAATCAGATTAAACCCCTTCTCCCAAACCTGTTACCGTTTCTAGTACAAAATCCCAAATGCATACTTTTCATAAATAAACCATTTCTGGTGAATGCAGTTTGCTGACTTTCGAAAAAAGTGCTACCTTCGGACATATTACTCTATTAATTCCCACTAAACCGCTTTAATGCCCATGCTAATCTGAAAATAGTTGGCGAACTATGCTTAGTACTTATGAAAGCTTGCATAGAAAAGAGAAAAGGTAGAGAAATATTCTTCGGGTGCTAAATTCTAAACCGTATGTCTTCAACATCAAAAAAACTCTATTAGCCAAATTTCTTCACATTAGCCTTTATATTACCACCTTTACATTGGAATCTTTAAAAAGCCTACGATTCGTAATCTCTAATGGCGCCTAGGGTAACCTGAGAATTTCAGCTCGGAACACGTACCAAAAATCAAGACCTAACCGCAGAAGCAGTTCTGACAAAACTGGCCGAAAAGTTGCGATTGCAAAGGGACTCACAATTATTAAGAAATTTCTTAAAGTCGTAGTCAACGGAAAAAAGTGCTGTTACAAAATATTTCTTGTTTGACTGTACTAGCTGAATATTTTCCATTCTTTTTCCAAAAATATCATGCTTCAATATGTATAGCTCTTCGACCCTTTATTTTTCAAACAAATAATTTTAGATGCTTAAATTTTGTCTTTTGGACAAGGCGGGTTGCGGTAGTTGGTCCAGGTCTCATTTATTATAATATATAAACGTTAAGAGCTGAAGCACGTTTAATATTGGTTTTAACATTGATACTTCGAGGAGGAAGCGAAGGAAAAAAGAGAAAGAAAGAAATGTGAAAATTAATCAGTGGACAATTGAAGCCATTGAATTGCAATTATATCCAAAAAGATGATAAAATTTTTCGCAAAATATAGTTATCTACAGTCTAATCTGTAGTGCAATCCGCTCCCGTGGAGTGGTGTAGCGCGTGGTGTTAGACCCATGGAATTACGTGTAATCTGGTGCAGAATACCACGACCTCGATAAAGGTGAAGTAAAACCCAAATTGGTGTGAGGGTTACACAATCACATGTGTAGATATGATGATACTAATTGTGTTTGAGCACAATTAACAGATTAATTATGTCATTTTAATGAGTTTTAGAGTACTAACATTTTACAGTTTAGCTTTACAATGGTTTCCCAATGGGGTCCTGTATATTAGGGCTGACACCAGGGATCTTATTACAGGACCGAGCCGGACCTCGGAACTTACCAATCTAGTTAGACCTCCGCATTATTTGGTTGCAATTCACTTGTCTTCTGTTGTTAGATTTTGGATTGGTTCTCTATCCCTTCATTCCGGTTTTCTACCATTTTTACACCAAAAAATTAGGTGTTGTTTTATTTTTCTGCTGTTATGGTCGATCCTGTAGTCTATGACGGGATGGAGATCAATAAAATTGGTGCGGAACACAGGGACCCGGTATATCATGGAGCAAGACATCAAACACAAAAATGGGAAGGAATCATGCAAGAAAACTTCCGAGGCTGCAGGCCCGAAACTGTTGTGGTGGGAAAATCACGTGCTGTTTACAGCTTTCTTCTTAGAGTTTACACGCATCCAGACTCTTAACGAGGGATATCGACCACCTTGGTCTGACTTACAACCTGGCGTCGTGTTTTTCCACTGGCGCAACCGGACCGAGACCCGTCAAGACCCTAACAATTCGCAGTTTATCGGCTCTGAGCCACCCACTCCGCAAGTCTAAGAAACGCGGAAAAGGCGAACCCGGACGCCCCGTTGAATTCTTCCCTTGGTTAATGTTGTTGCTTTTTTCTTTCTTTCTGGAGGTTAAGCGAGACCCTCCAGACAATATGAAGTCGTAGCTGCACCAAATAACCAAAGTCTAGGGTGAATGTGATTTGGTCCCTTTTCTGAAAAATTAGTTTTCAATAGGAGAACTTGGATCTTTTTGAGGAAAAATCAAAGATTTTGAGCCATTTATGGAAATATGTTGGAAAATATATGAATGAAATGAATTTTTGGAAAGGATGTACTAGATTCTGATCACTTAGATGGAAACTTCGTAGAGTAGAATCAGATATATATACTTAAATAGGTCGTAGTGATCATTTGTTTCAAAAATAATTTACTCTAATGCGCGCATCAGTTTCACCTACAATTCATCAATAATATCGGGCTGTCGGAGAGACTTATTAAACTTAAGGAAAATTTAGCGAAAAAGGTTCAAGTGAGTTGACTGAGACCTTGAAGTGGAGTACAGAGTAGTAAAACTTTCGTTAGTCCACATTATACTCGATTGAAATGATTCAACATTTCATATTAGAAGAGCCTTTTCCATTTACATTTAGGAGTAGACTTCAATTTTTCTTTCCTTAAAAATTATATACTTGTGTTCCTAATTTATCTATGGAACTGTTTCTTCAGTTTGCATTAAATTGAGTTCGGAACACTTGACACTTACTGTTTCTGTGTCGCCCTTTTGTTCATTCAAATGGCATAAATTGTGATAGCTGCAAACTTGGTTTCCTAACCGTATTAGATTTGCAACTACTATAACAAAGTCAAAATATGCTCAATCGCATTCAGTTTATATTTTTCAACCGAGATTTAACATAAAAGATGATCTAAAAATGACTTCCAAATGTTTATAAAAAATAAATAAATATTACTCGAAACGGAAACTAATTTTAAATGCGCATGAGATATTGTAAAGCAGAAAAGAAATGCTTAGAATTGATCTAACCACTTTCTTTTACATGTAGCATTAAAAATTGCTTTTAATTCAACAAGAGAACTACCGATTTGGCGGATGAACCTGCGAAAGATCTAGAAGAATTTTTTTGCTTGTATACAGAAGCTAGTCGCAGTAAAATTACGCTCTTAAATATTCCTTACAATAGAGAATATGTGGTTAAAATATAAACCTTCTGCTCTATGCAAATAAATGTAACATATAGCCAACAAATTGAAGCGAAAAATTCTATTCAAAAGCTTGATCTTTTACACTTTACTACCTCGATATGAATACAAACAATTCTTTAGTAGATTTTTGTAGTTTTAAGATTTTATTGTCACTACCATCGAACGTCGAGAGACAGATTTATTTCAGACAAGCCCATAAATTCAATTCATTTTTTATGTAACCCATTTCAAAGTAGCATTAGAATCATTCAGAAACCATGAAAAACTGAAGTATTTTACAGTAATTTTATAAAGGAAGTCGATCATGTGATATATATTTTCGGCAAAAATAGTTGACCGGAAAAGGGAAAGAAATTTAGATTTCATTTTAATTGATTTCTAGATAATGCGAGCAATGAGAAAATTTCATGAATTTATATTCAAAATAGACGTAACATTTTTTTAAATGTATTATTGTAGGTTTTTCTGTTTCTCTCTCTACGTGCAGGATGCTTCAGCGAAAAATAAGTTTTTGATTTATTTATTTTATTTTTTTTTGTAAAAAACTGCTTCTGTAGTAAATTTTTGAGCAATGACTGAGTTTTAATACATTATGGCACCTCTGTTCCTCTAATAAGGACAAAATGTAATTTAGAACGATATTTGTGTATACGTTTATGCCAATAGTTTCCGATTTTATCTTTTTGGTTTTTTTTAAATGAACAGAACTTCGAACAAGGACAGAAACTATTTAAAATAGTTCTATATTTTGAGTTGTATTCAGATAGTGCTAATCAAATATTTTAAAGTATTCAGGCACTTTCCTTCAAATTTTCATGACTTTGAACTTTTTTATTCCAAATGCTCGGTTAATGTACAATTAATAATTTAAAAGTTGTAATATTTACTGTAAATACTAATACACTTCGACAATGACGAAAATTGTGGTTATGTGTTAAAAAATATACAAAAGAGTCCAAGAGAATCTTTACGTTCTCTGTTGAGATCTACATTAATAAAAAGATGAGTATAATATAGTTACATAATTTTATCTGTTTTAATTTTTCATTGCAGGACCACGAACTTTGAAAATAATGTGTGTAAAAGCATTGTACGATTGTTTCATAGATTCTGTGACATATTTTTGACAAATCTTTAATATGTCTATTTTTTCTCCAGACAAATTTTCATTCTAGAACAACTGGGAATGAAATTATTCGGAATGAAAACATCACTTCTTGTTAATTTAGGAAACTACCAGTTTCAGAATAGTGCTGTCTTTTGTTAGAAGCATTAGAAAAATCTCAAATTCATATTGATATTTATTATTTTAATAATCTAATACAGTAATAATATGTACTGAAGACGTCCAGAAGCGATGTAATCAGATGCAGTGAACCAAATAGCAATTAACATCCAGAAAATGAGGAAAAGACAGTACAAAATTCTAGATGGATGGAACCAACTGAAAGCTCTGAGCACCTATCAAAAAAACTAATCTATAGAGCACTATGATCTTCTGTAAAACACACTCCTGCATTTTCAGTAGAACTAGAAGGAAAACCGGTATATCAGAAAATAGAGTTTTACTAATGCAGTCAATTTGTGAAATAAGAAATGCTTTCAAATGTTCTAATAACTAAAACTGAGTATCAAATTATCACATGCGAGGCTTAAAATGGCTTTATCATTTCAAATTTCGGAATATTACTTCTTTGCTTGTACTTGCCTATTTAATTTTTTTTGGATAGGTGCAGTCCTCAGTACGAAATAATGGACAATGTTTGAGCAACTTGCTAGAATCATCGCAATTTATGATATATCTTTCCAAAAATATTTTACTCGGAGGAATTACGTTCTAATTGTGAATTTTCCTATAAATTACTTCGTATCTAGACGACATAAGGAAGGTATACTAACTCTTCCTGATTCAAAATTAAAGTTTCAATTATAAATGTCGTAAAGCCCAAGTTATCTTTCATTCCAGACGTCGATCTTAAAAGAAGTTCTCCGTCAAAGATATTCTAATGAAATACTTTAATTTGTTTTAAAACTTTCAATCGACCTCAGTTTTCAAAAAACTGGAACATTAATATATACAATTTTCCATGGAACACTTCTTATTTTGCCTAAATATATTCCCCGTCCATACTTTGTTCATTGTTGGCACTAATTGAGATCTTCAATATTTAATTTTTCACTGTAGGGTTTCCTAGTTTTGTTTAGAATAGAAATATTGGGGACATTTTCTGTTAGCAAGGAAGCACATAGTTCTAGTCATTTATGTTACTTGAATTGATTTATGATTTTCTTTATCGAAACCTCCAGATATACATTTCAAAATTCCATGCTTTAATGTGAGACTTTACTCAAATATAAGTCGATTCAGAAATATTTATTTTAACTAAATTAGTCGAAAGTGAAGCCTAAATTGAGCTAGTAAATGATAATAACTATCCTTTTTTGTTATTCTTGATAGATTTAATCGTAACGTAGTAAGAATGCTCAAAAGAATAACCTAAAATATTTATGATTGTCGAATAAGTGCAGGTGTAAATTTAATGTCTCCTGAACTCTTCTCGTACAAATAAGTTGCAATAAGTTTGCTCATCTAAATTAATAAATAATCTTCGATTTAACATCAAAAACATTTAAATATTTCTGCAAAAAGTTTTAAAAGGATTATTTACTCAACTATTTGACTGGAGGTCTAAGATTCCTTTGATCTAATGTATACAATACCATTATTTATGTTCCCAATCTGATGAATTACAATATCTAAGATGAATATCAAATACTTTTTCGTAATAGGAAATAGAATTGAAACTAGATTTTACCAATACTACTTAATTTTTCTGATATTTTCGTTAGAAAAAGCACAAGGTGTTGGAGCGTTTTTTTAATGATTTCGTATAAAATATGTACCTTTAGACGAACTTTTAATGAATAGAAAACATCTCTAAAACTTAACCCATAAGACTTTACCTGGAAAAAGTACTGCAACAAATTTGTCATATTGTGGATTATTTGAAATATTTCGAGCCTTATTGTTGCTTTCAAATCTCAAAGGGTAAATAATAGTAGTGAATTGCGTAACTATCTAAATACTGACCAGTATCACAGATTTCCTATTAAAATGCCATGAACAATGATATGCTTTCTATTTTCGCGTGTGCTTGAATTTTTTATACTGAAATTCTGAATATCATTAACGTTTGAGGGTCATTATCTACTTCAGAACCCTGACGGAATAATGAACAATCCATCTTTCACATTTTAATACCGTTTCTTCAGAAAAACGTTTCACCTGAAGATCTGATAAGAGTACAACCATGTATCGAGACAGCGAAGGAGTAAAACAAATGTTTGTTTCACGATTAAAAGTTTCTTTGATTTTATAATTACTTACATGTGAACAGACAATGCGATGCGATATTTACTCATAAAGCATGAATCCCAGTATGGAACAGATTTATGAAATAAAACACGAAGTAAAAGCTATGTAATAATCATTAGAGAGGTATGTATGAGATATATGACAACGAAGATTAGTTTTCTGAACGAGTCCCTGACAAATGTTTTAAAAAAATGAATATAGACCTAAAAGTTTTTTTCCCCATAAATTCTAAATAATAATTTCCCCAATTGTTGGAAAACATTATTGAATTCAAGTTCATTGGGGATTAGAATCATCAAGTAGGTGAGAGGTATATTTTATAGGAATTGAATTGAAAAAATGGAACGGAAGTGAAGTTCCGATGTAGAAGACTTCCTCATTACGTTGTTCATAATCTGTGTTTACTTTGAAAACAATTATTTTTGAATCGGAAAGGGCCACAATTTAAATGCATTCATTTCATAGCAAATAAATTGGTAAGTTATAAAGCGAAGTAGTTTTTAGAGAATCAGGAATAATGGAAATTTGGAAAAAGTACCGTAAAAATGTGACGTCCCTGTGAGTAAGTTGGTGCTCTGTAGACCATGAATGGAGCGAGTTCTGATAAAAATTTGAAGTCATAAAGACAATTGTCATTATGATATTAAGTTATAGTAACTGCTGTATTTTAAATGAAACACTGCCTTTTTGCAAAGTACATCCTCCACTACAGATCACATTTATTTACACTCTTAGTTCTGTCTTTTCATTAGCTTATTTACAATCTTATTTCTGTCTTTTCATTAGCTTATTATGGTTATGTTTTACTCTTTTATTCTTGAAAATTTAAACTTCAAGTTGATAAATCTGCAATTTCCCGGGTTGTATACTATTTTCTTCTCCGGTTTTTGGAAACTGTTCTTTCTTGAAGTTTTCGTTCACATTTGTATTACTAAAATGAAAAGACATTTTAAAAATCATTACGGTAATTTCCACTTTCTAGTGAATTCTAAAGCAAAAAAAGCATCTCAACTTGGACATTTCCAGGTGGATAAAAATGTACTCATGTACTGTACTTTCAGAATAATCTCAAATTAATTTGATATGGGCATTTTGGGCATGTTTACATCAATAAGAGAAATATTATTTTGGAAATGAAACCTCCTTATTAGGAACTTTGTGTTTATGAAAACAACTTTTTAGACCAGGTCTGAATATGGGTGTTTGAGATAGTACTTAAATCGTACGAAGGATTGCGTGTGGGTGTTTTCAGTGTTAGAACTTTGTTGATCAAGTAAATGTAAAACATAATTACATCAGAGAATGAAATAACTGACCGCAGTATGTTATTGTATGAAAGCCTTGGGGGAAAATTGGAGGACAGATCCTGCCTTTACGCACCTAACCAACACCTTCGAAAGTCTGCATTGTGTAAACAATTTAAACACATATTGCGTGGTATTTTGAAAGTTTTCTGCTAAACAGTTTCGGTAGCCCGACGTACATGTGAGCTGAGTGAGCTACTTCCCGTGAAATACAGGCTATATGAAACTTCGTCAGTCCTGAAGGAGGAAGACGTGAAGTTCAATTACTGTATCAGATACACCAAGTCAACTTGTATAGTATTGTCAAATAGAATAGCAGCAGAATGTACTTGAAAGTTCCGAGTCGCGTCATGTACATGAGATATTGTTGAATTTTCTTTACTGTTTCAAATACCTGCACTCAATCTCCATCCATACATAGCTGTTGTAATGATTCTGGTAACGTGAGTACTTCCAACTATCACGATTTTTTTCAATTGGGGACCGCAAACACCTTTCAGTACTCCTCGCGGGTTTATTCTGGCTCTTGTACCTATTTTAAGTCCCTTTCCATGGTGGTGTTTTCCTTAATACGGCAACGCTTATGAACAGGTTTCCTACTGAATGTTTTTCATTAAAAGGGCCATGATCATGTAGTTTGCCTTTCTTTAAACTCATGAAAAATTTTCAACAGGATTTCGAAATCCACTTCTCCGAGCCGGCAAAATGAAATGAGTAAGCATACGGTTAGTTAAGCATACGGTTAGTTTCTGCCCACCGCTTCACTTCAAAGACCTGAGAAACCTTTGCCTTCTGTCAGTGGGACTATTACTCCTTATTTGTAAATTTTGCACTTTCTCCCTTAAACATTTGATCGAACGAGGGTTTAACCCCATCATTCACTCCATCCGCAGCAGTTCAACCGCATTTTAGCCCTCTATTCCCTTCTTACTAGCTAGAGAATATCCTCTTGTGTCCCCTATCAATTTTCTTTTACGATTCAAGCACAAAGCGATTTTATCAATTGCTTTCTACTCTAGAAGAGCAAACGTATTACTACGACAATATTTTGCAGCAGCAGCGGTGATGTCCAATACATCATGCCTGCAGACAGGCTTCGAGCCAGCAATTTAGGCACATGACTCACCTTACCCATTATCCGTGTAAATGGGGGGTTAATTTACTGTGGTAGATATGTGGGTTGGTATCCAGTAAATTTGTACCGGAGCGTAGATATCGTATCATTGTCAAGCCAATTGCGAAACCGTACGATGCGTCGAAAGCTGTGGATGGCACTCCAATCTACCAGAAGGTGGAAGGGAGGCCAGCCAGCAAACAAGCGGCATTGGAGGTTACTGTCAAAGCGGAGTGCCGCTGTAAAAGAATGGCTCTAACCTTCGAAAACCGTTCCATTGCGCGGGTGGCAACGGTTCTCGCGAGTTCCTTGACGACGGAGAACGCCAAAGGATGCCAACCTCCAAGCGTTGAGATGGGGACAAGAACCAGCCTGTTTCTCCCAGGCAGCTCAGCAAGGAACCCTTGGTATTTCCGCTGCTTCTCTGCGTGAGCTGCGTTGAGGCTAGTGAGTGGGTTGAAAGCCCTGGCTCTTGCGTGGGAGGGAGCGAGCGGGTTGACAAAGGTTATGTCGAAGTAGTCCGTGCCATCGGCGGCTCCCATCGCCCTGATATCCGGCCTCGTCCTGTTATGGTAGTGTAGACGAGGTTCGATGAATCGACGTCGGGCGGCTCTTTCAAGGTCGTTCCCCAGTAAAGTCACCTGGTTGTTATGGCGAGTATTCCGCTCGCAGCCAAAGCGACAATGTAGCAAGTGGTCCCGTAGATATCCAGCATTTCATGGCATCCTGCTTTGGGGCAAGGGGTATGATGTGCGCAAATTTGCACACGAAAAAAAATCTAGATGAGGACCATGATTGTATACAGTATCGGAATTGGGAAGATATTTTTACAGTTTTTGAATTTGCAAGATATTTTTAATTTGGGTGAGTGTGGCAAATTCATCGGTTGATTTTTTTCATTTTAGGACACGCTGTCATAGTAGATGTCAGTACAGTTCCAGGTTGTGGGTGATACTACAAGTAGCTCTGAAAGGTCTATATAATGGCCACATCAATTCCCACCCCTGGCCGATGGGTGACTGGCATGGGTATGGCACCTAGATATTTACCTTGAAGAAATATCTTCTAATAGTCTCTCTGGTTCACACGATTACCGTAAATACATTTTATGGTTATTAGTATGCTTGTTTGAGACTTTTGGGGTAGCCAAAAGTCTATAAAAGCCGAATAAACTGCTTCCTTTAGTGGAGGTGAAGCAAGTTGGCAGACAACTTCAAGCCAAGTCCCGAGTAGTAGGAAGTTGAGAGTCAATTTCAGACCCAAGAAAACTTTTTCTTACGCTAATCGCAGAGCGTCGGTGGTAGACCCTGCCCCTTTTATACTTGCTTGTAGCTTCCTCAACTCTCTTCTATATACACTCCCTTTTGTTCGTTCAACAATACCACGGCAGCACTTTTGTCGCTCGCAACACCTCCTTCTCAGGGTAATTGGTTCTGAGGATCTCCTCCCCCGCCGATTTACCCCTATCAGGGTACCTGGGGCGAATAAGGGGGTTTGGCAAAAGTACTGGAACCACACGGAAAAGTCTTTGCTCTTGATGTGCGTCCTCAATCCAGGGCAAGGTGCACAGTAGACCCAGCCTTTGGCACCGGGGGGGACATGCTAGCGCGGAAGGCGCGGGTGCGGATGTTTCCGAGCGGCAAGGCCTCTTGCACAGCCATATGAATTGCATCTGTTAGCTTCTTCTGCGATGGTGGGTTGGATGAGCAGAAATTGCTAAACGGAATTCGTTCTGAGGGTCGACAAGAGGCGCTCCATGCGGTAAAGGCGGCTGTAGCATCCTCGTACTGCGTCAGGTCTTGAACACAGGACGGCAAAGACTTCTCGCATAACTGCTGCGTCGCGGCGCTGGACGCAAGAAACGAAGCGGCGGCGACATCTCGCGCGGAGGAGAGGCCGATTCCCAAGGTCGGCTTCTTCTCCTGTAGTGCCTTAATGGGCAGTTGCAGCTCCTTGAATATACAGTTGTCTAGCATTCCACCCGCTAAAGTGCGGCAGCACCTCTCGATTAAGCTGTCGAAGTATTCGGCCCCTTTCCGCGTACAGGAGGGCGGCACAACTCGCAAGAGGTATCCCACTTTGCAAACCCCAAAGCAGTTGCGCAGTAGTTGGAATGAAGCGTGCGCGTCCTCGATTTCCATGACAGCGTTAAGTAAAGGCTCAAGGGAGTATACATGGTCCAGGAAGTATTGTTCCATGAACGTTTGGGAGCCGATTGGCGCGTTCAAAACCGAAGTACCAGCACTGTATTCCTGCCGCATATCACAGGGGTATGCGGACTGAACCGACGCGGAGGGGGCGGTGGGCCACCATACTTTGCATTTCGAGACTGCCAGATGGAGACCACGACGTTTGGCCTCGGGAGAAGACAGAACCTCGATTACCTTGAGTATATCCTCGTGTTTGGCTACAATGTAGCCATCGTCGTGATACCAAAGCTCCAAAAGCAGTGTGTCTAACCCTGTGTCCTCGTCGGGGGATCCCGACAATAGCTCTTTGATCTTTAGGGCGATGGGGTGGAGTACGAGAGCGAAAAGCAATCCGCTGAGCGGGTCTCCTTGCTGAGTACCCACAACACTCCGTATAGTCTCGAATCCCGTCCAGAGGAACGCTGGGTCGTTGTTGTAGCAATACAGTACCCAAGGGAGCAACTGGGAAAGAGGTTCCGGACTGCGTTAAAAAAGGAAGCACGGCTGCACAGGTTGAACGCATTCTTCAGGTCGACCGACAAGAGCGCATATTCAGAGCGTGTACCGAACTTGTTCACGATGCGTCGAACACCGTGAACTACTGCATCTGTTCCTGACTTTGTAGCGATACCAACCTGAAGAGGCTGGAAGTAGGTGGAGGCCTTTTCATTGACCCGAGTAGCAAGGCAGCTACTAACTAACCGTCGCAAAGTCTCTCCCACTGCAATGGGGCGCGGAGTCATGTCTTTCTTCGCAAGTGGTGTGAGTGGGGCTCCAGCAATCCACGGGGCGAGGGCAGTAGGAGCTTTTCCGGAAGCCAGGACGTTCAGAAGTTCTGTTAATGAATCCAAGAATTTCCCCTGCGAGGAAGATGTGGGTGTCCGTAGAAGCTCTTCGACGTGAGAGGGGCGAAGTCCGGATCCCCCCGGGGCTGAACCGGGTTTGAAAGAGCGAACTGCCCGCAAAACCTCATCCTTGTGCTCATCCTCCCGGGAAGATTGAGGATGTTTAGCTCGGAGGGCGTCAGACACCGATTTAGTGGCCGGTAACACCCCTAGAGATCCTAATGCCTGTGCAGCTTTCCCATATGCTCCTTCGCGGGCGAGTCTCATGGCACGACGGATGTTGGCCTGTTTCTGTTCCTGGGGCGTTAAAGTTCGTTTTGTTCGGGAGGTCGCTTGTTGAAGTGCGTTCTGCCATAAGGTTTGGAACTGTCCTGCATTCCACAATTCGAGCCGTTCTCTGATTAAGTCACTGGTTGATTGGACTTGCGTTTCGACGTTCGAAACGGTAGTACCTGAGGAAGGTGAAGTATTGGAAAGCATCACTGAAGGGAAAAGAAAAACTTTAGAGAGCTTCTCTTCCGCATCATTATGTCCGTGTGCACAAGTCCACGCTGCGTCATGCATGGCGACAGACAGGGAGTCACTCAGTGCTGATCGGAATCGTGTAGGGATATGAGACAACACAGGAATGTGGGTCGTAAAGATGTCCTCATGGCAGGGCAGGGGTTGTGCGTGGAGCGGAGCATGCCCTGGTGAAGGTTGCTGATCTGAAGCGTTTCCAGTCGTGTGTGCGGGTCGCGGCGGTTGATCGTCGGCGATCGGGCGTGGGACCGGGACCGAAGACTGGCGGGGTTCATCCGCCTGCAACTGCGACTTGTGCAACGGAGCGTACTGCCTTGGCCTTGTGTCTACGGTACACTGAGGGCAGCGGACGAACGAGAAGGAGTACAGTCCTTGCGGATCCGGACCGTGTACTTTTCCTGAGCAAGTCTAGCATACACCGGGGGATAGCCGAACCACACTTTTCAAAAATTAAAGAACCAAATCATTTCGTCGTCGATATTTTGCCTCAAGTTGATGGATGAGATATGTCCACTCTATGTGGTTGTGTGGACAAGTTTAGGATAGATCGAGTACATCTTCGAAGAAAAAAATACTCAAACCTTTTTCCCTCTTTTTTTTCTTTTTTTTACATGGGTAAATGGGGATTAATTTACTGTGGTAGATATGGGGCTTGGTATCCAGGAAATTCCCTCTACTAGCACGTAGAAGAAAGGCCGGCGAGCAAATAAATCACATTGGAAGTTGCTGCCAGTGCGAAGTGTCGTTATAAAAGTAAATATATTCTTTATTTGAGTCAACTGCGCATAATCAACCATTATATATTTCCAAGTGAGTACGTATAAGTTAATCATATTTACATCTGATTTTTGGTTGAAGGCTTTCTTGAGCACATAAGGAGAAGTGTAAATGTTTAAGAACCTCCTTATTTGTGAAAGAGTATTCTTTTCCTTACCAGGGGATTATTTTGATTAGCCATTGCTTTATAAAAAATTCGTGATTCTGTGAGTTTAAGGAAAAACTTTCGTTGCAATTCTAACGATATGAGTTCTATCATGGACAGCCATCACAACCAATGTGGTGTGCTTCATATCTGGCTATTTTGGAGTCTT
This sequence comes from Kappaphycus alvarezii, assembly GCA_002205965.3. Lineage (NCBI taxonomy): Eukaryota > Rhodophyta > Florideophyceae > Gigartinales > Solieriaceae > Kappaphycus > Kappaphycus alvarezii. The sequence goes on from NADL03000466.1 coordinate 934,738, forward strand.
TTGATGATGAAGAAGGAGAACCGGCGACGTGCTAGTCTTTACGGCTACTATGGCTTGTAGCTACAATAATCTGTATAGTAGATCAGCCGGGTGTTCCATAGGTACTTGAATTCACCTAAACTTTTTCCCATTTCCACAATCAACCTTGAAACTTATAATGTCGCCAAACGGTTCCAAGTTTCACTTCGCATTCTATGCTGATCTATCGGCCTACTGTAAGGACGCACTCCATATCGCCAACTACAACAGCAACACTTGCACCTATGTTGAAATTCTCCCTCTCAGAAGAATTTCGACTTTGATCGGACTGTTCTAAAATTCTAAGTGCTCGAAGGACCATTTCCCGAGCTGTCTCCTCAATTCTGTGCTTTGAGGATAGATTGCATGGGAACTCCAGATCTTTCATAGTCTTACAAATCGCACTGCCTTTCGGCACGCATCCTTATACATTCTCTCGCTCCAAGCAAGTTCATGCAGCTTGTCCAAAGTTCTGCGCTTATTTAAGTCACTAAAAAGTTTCAGCGCTTTGTCTCTCCGGTAATGCGCAGTTTGTGTCTCAATTGTTCTTGATTTCCAAAGGTCTTGTCACTAGTAGCGCTTTTAGAGACATTTTTGTTACGCTTATCAAGTACCATGTAAAATTCATGACCGTCAACTGAAAAGCTCCATTTCTTTGATGAATCGGGATTGCACTGGATGTCTATTTTCGCTTTTTTGTCACCTTTGTTATGCTTCCTTGCACCGCTACTCTCACTTTTCTGTGAGGACCTGGATAGAAATTCAATAGATATATCAGGTGAGCTTGTTCTCTTCGACATGAGGCTTTTAGTGTCTTTTCTGAGGTCAAGGTAGCCACTCGGCACCGAAGGGTTCCAGTTATCGACGATTTGTGCTCTTCAGATGGAGTGCCAGACTTTTTTACGCGATGCATTTTCTCGTCTTTTGGCACAACATTTTGCGAGCCAATGCTAGAGACGCCAGATGACCGTGGCATGATACCTTCATCGAATCCACTAGAGAGATCGGATGAGAACGGAGTCCCGCTGCTGTATAGAAGAGTACTATCTTTATCAGTGCAAACTGAGTATGCCATCTCAGTATGGTCATTGCACTTCCGCTTAGTGTCGTGCTTGGAATGGAAGGGCTTTCCAGAAACTTCCTCCAGATCACCGCGAGTGATTTGCATTCCATTGGTGGAGGTGGAGCCAAGGATATTACTAAAAGCAGAAACCAGCCGCGAGTAGCGTTGCGAATGGTTCCGCCTTACCTTCTGCGAAGGTGAAGAATCCATTATTTTACCGGTCAGGTTATAATCTTTGGCTCGTTTTTCATCACAAGCACAAGTTGCAACAGGAATATTGCGAACCTTAGGACATCCATGCCGTGTAAAGATTTGAACTGCGAAAAACCTTTTCCCGTCACCGAATATTGCAACAATGGAACATTTCCAATGATGATCCACTTCTCTCATCATTCTTCGTTGTTCATTTAGATCAATGAACTTTTTCGTGAAATCTGAGATAAGTTCAGCTAGTTGACACGATCCCTTTTTCTCTGCGTAATTGGCAATGTACGAAACCGATAGGTAGTTAGGAAACTTAAAGATTCGACCCTCATGGAACATGTCCCTGGCATGAGCGTACCCAATCCGATACAGCTTTTCGTCCCAGAGAAGATTCGATAATCCTGTCCTCCTTCGATGGTCGTTGTAGTTGGAAAAGCATTTCTTCGAAGCTTGGGAGAGCTCCGTTTCTAAGAATTCTGGCGTTGGTTGAGTCATTTCTGGGAGACTTGATAGTTTGTGGCGATTTTCTGTTTACGAGTTTGTTAACACAAAAGATGAAAGAGCTGAGGAGTCCTTATATTAAAGTGTTCGTCGGAGAATGGCGTTCTTCCAGGGTATGAAGAGTCGAGAATGTGTGATGGTAACTGATAAATTGAAGCTGGATACGTATGATTTGATTTACAAGAATGCGATTTATTTTTGAGAGCATTACAGTAAAGCATTTTTCTTCCACACCTAATACCGTAGAGCTCGGGACTTAATCGACACCCGTTTTCAGACATGAAAGCCGCCTGATTTTTCTCCGCTTTTCCTTACAGCGGCTGTTGAATGTTCGGTGACAGGTACTGAAAAAAGTCGCACACCTCGCTTGGGCAGGGGGAGTAAGATAGGTTTTTATTGTGTAGGATCATTGGTACTGTAGATGGAAGTTGAGTGAGATGGAAACGTGGTTGGTTTGCTGCGAGACACGTCAAGGTGGGGAGTCCCACGAACTTTGGTTCAAACCATGTTTCAGGATATGCAGTGTGGATAACGGTCCATTTCTTACAACTACTTGGAGCCAAGAGTCGCAACGGGATTTCTTCTCGGGAAGGGCTGATACAGGAAACTGGTGACTAATTAAAAACTAAAAGGTATATGCTTAGGCAGTAAAAATAAGTGTGCCGTACTACACAGATCGGACACATCTTCCAACAGTAAAACACCCAAAACTTTCCGGTACTACATAATTTTTCGCCTCAATCCAGAATCGAACATTTCGCCTCTTTTCAGGAAATTCATCAGTGGAACTGCCCAGGTCCGCAATTTCGTTGTTGACATCCCGGCATGCAACGTTGTCCTCCGCCCAGACAGTTACCGTCCTTTTCCAGCAATGCTATCCCAAGGCCCCTGGCGAGCGCCTTCAATCCGCAATCACCTTCGAACTCCTGGCCACGAAATTTGAGCGCCGTTTCCAGTCTTCTCTCCGTCTGCCACCCGACTTGCTGTTCCGTGTTCTCCACCCTCTCTCACCTCAACCGTGGCATGCGCCTTTCTTCCTCGTTTTGTGCTGTAACTCCCGCTTCATATGGGGCAATACCTCGAAATGTTTTAAAGTCACCCTTGCATATGATAACAAAGATAACGTGTGTGAAATCTTTACGAGTAGGAAACAAAGCACTCAGACGTGCAGAAGTCATTGAAGAAATACTACTCAAGCAGACGACGGGTGCTCACCTGGCGGGCTTGCATCCCTTGAAGACAGAATGAGGAACGAGGAACTAGATCCCGCAACTTAAGCGTGGCGGAGGAATCGGCGGCTGGCAGCGAATGATGCAAGGAGGCGGAAAATTTTAGAACCACTTTCCCCTAACGCCGCATAAATATCGATGCGGACGGGCACCAGTAAGATATCGTTGGAGTCACAGTAGGTGCCGTAGCGCAAGACCTTAGCGTGCTCTGGGAGAGACGCAGCGGCCTCGGGAGAGGAGGCGCTGTGCGAAAGGCGCTGTTGGACGACAGGGTGGGCCACAGTAACATCCAATGCAATATCCTTGGCGGCTAGACCGTAGGCGCAGGTATGTAGAGGTCCACGCGGAAGGAAGGCATGGGGTGCGAGGGGGTGGACGGGAGCAAGTGTTAAACGAACGCAGTGATGCCGAGTTCTTTGCAGTAGCGATGGAGGCCATTGCGAAGCACATTGTGACGCCGGGTTTCCCCGTCATCGTACTTGCTGGTCAGGGCATGTTTGGCCGTCGGGTCCAGAACTGGAGCAACATCGGCGGAACGGCGAGCGCAGACTAGGCACCGCGATTGTCCCGCGAAAAGTGGTATACCAAGACGAAGGGCGACAGCAATTTTTCAAGCATGGGATGCCAAGTAAATGCCCCGGTGCCGGTGGGGAAGTGCAGTGAAGAGAGAGCAGGAGGATTTGGTACGCACCGAGAGGAGACGAGCCCGCTCCACGGCGTCGGCGTGGAGAAACATGTGATCGAAGGAGGAAGCGGAAGTTCGGAACAAAGATAACAAAGATGACAAAAAGAAGGGAATGATGAGGTAGTTTACTTCGTCGTCTGACACTTCTAGCCAAGGGGAATCTATACGGGGTTTGGAGAGAAAGAAAGGAGAAAACAGTAACGGGTCTGCCCCTCCGTGACCCTCTGACTACATCGACCGGTCAAGGCAGGCGAGGAGGTATGCCGCATTAGACAGTACAGCTTATGCTCCGTGACTATGCATGAGAACCATTTTGGTTCTCGAGAAGCTCTCCATTACCCTCGTGGCCATATTTGGTGCCAAGTCCGCAACGAACGCATATGCCTCCGGGTGCCACTCTCCCAGATCAGATATCGGGATTGGCACTAGCCTCTTCCTTCTCTCAGCAGAAAGTAGCCCTTCGTACCTTGTACGCTTTGCACATCGGACCGTGTTCAGGGAAGTTTGGGGGTTGAAGTTCCTGATTCGGGAATACGAACGGGCAAGGCGGTTAACGAAGGAGTTGATTTGGTTCTTTAATGTTTGAAAAGTGCGGTTCGGCTATCCTCCGGTGTATGCTAGACATGTTCAGGATAATGGGTAATGTGTCTCATGTGCCTAAATGGCTGGCTCGAAGCCTATCAGAAGGCATGATGCATTGGATATCAGTGCTGCTGCCGCATGCCTCTGGGTTAAAACCGCTCGAATCGTCCCGGATGTCTCCATTGCCCTAACAGCCACGTTCCGCTCCACGTCGGTTAGCACTGCGTAGGCGTCTGGTTGCCAGCCCCGAGGGTGGATATAGGGATGGGCATGAGTCTGCTCCGTGCGGAGTTCGCGATAAAAGATTCATATCTTCTATGCTTTGCAGCCTTTGCCGCGTTGAGGGATGTGAGCGGGTTAAAGGTGCGCACTCTCCTGTTGGATGGCGCGGGTGGGTTGACAAAAGTTAACGAAGGTAACATGACAAAAACAGTTTTGGTCGACATCTTGAAGCAATCCACATACTTAAGAAACAACGCACTGTTCACATGCGAACATACAGTACTGAGGGTAGGTTGACAGCTAAACTAAACTGATACGTTGCGGGCAAGGACCTGACGAATTTGCATGCCTTTCAAGCAGACACCGAAACGGGTGATAAAAGTCGCGGAATTCATGTTGTGGGGAGAAACCTCGGAGAACGGCAGCGAAAGTAGCGAGGCAATGAGAGAACTCTGTACCTTCGAGTCCTAAAGCTCCATAGACATCAATACCAACGGGAATAAAAAGGAGGTTCAGCGCTTGACAGGCATCACCGTATGTAAATGTTTGGATAGTTCGGCGAGATTCGCAGCTGCTCCGACAGATGCAGTGCACTGGGAGAGACGTGTCTGTGCATGAGGATGTGCGACAGTGACGGACAGAGCGACAACGCTGGAACGTATGCAGTAGGAGCCAGGGATGAACAGGTCGATGCGGGTGGAGGATGGAACCGCAGAAGTAGGAATAGGACGAAGAGTGAATAAGGTCGCGGCAGAAATTCCGAGTTTTTTGCAGTACTGGTGAATGGAATTACAGAGGACATTATGACGACGCCTCCGGCCATCTCCGTACTTGCAAGGGATAGATTGTTTCCCGGCCGAATCTAGTGAAGGGGCAACCGCCACGGAACGACGGGAACAGATTTACTTTTACTGTCGTCGCTGTTGACCGTACATCTAAAATATTACAGCACTCCGAGCTCCACCCCTCCTAATTGCAGGCAAGCGAGAGGGGAAGGTTTGGGTGTTTTACTATTGGAAGTTAAATCCTATCCGTCCTAAAGTTTTCTAGAAAATCCAATCGTCTCAAAAAGGAATGCCGACACAGTACTGGGCAAGCACAGTAATTAAATACGAGAGTGCGGGTTAATAAAGCCTTTTACCGTGCAGTGACGGATGAACCAAGCTACATGTATGTTTTCGGAGAATTGAAAATTCTTTTGCCACCACAGCTCTACCCTCGGAGATTGGCACCCGGATTCCCACGTGCTGCTACGCAAGGTCGCACAAAATATGGCACTTAGGACAATGGAGACATATGGAAAGATTAACGAAGTCCTCTCTCAAAGGCACGCCACAGCAGCATCGATGTTCAGTGCTGCCTGCTTGATAGCTGACTCCATCCTGTATTCCGTGGTGACGGGGTCGAACTGGTAGCCTCCTATTGTGTAAGCTTACACTAACTTGCCGTAGTTTCTAATGTAGCATCTGGCTTCACTTCAAGAAATGATACTTCTTTCAAGGTACTAAACTACCCAAACTTCTCCTCTGAGTTGCAGATAAGTATCCTGACAGAAGAAACCAACTGTTCTTTACCAAGAATAAATATTTGCCTCGTGCTAAGAAGGAGAAAGTGTGAAAATGCTCTTCTAAATAGCCTCGAAACAAGGAATTAAATATCGGGAAAATGTGGGGAGCTCATTTACTACTCGGAGTTATAAACAATCAATTCTGACTGGACCATGTACGGACCAGCACTGCCTGATAATGGCATCTGATAGGATGAAGGTAACGCAAGCGGAAAAGCGAACCACCGACTACCCGAGACGAGAGTCGTTCCGAGCGACTAAAGTGCTACAGTAGAAGTTACCTGGCGATGAAGAGGAGTGAGAGTGAAATCTGAGTGACTGCTCTAGTAGCCAACTCAAAATTAGCAGGCTCTACGGCCTCTGCTCTCTGACTGGCGTAAGAAAAAATGTTCCTAGGGCAGAAGTTGACTCTCAACTTCCAAACTATTTTGAACTTGACTTGAGGTTGTTTGCCAACTTGCTTTTCGTCTTGTTGAGGAAGAAATTTGATCAGATTATGTAGACTTTTTTCCTAAACTATATTCTCTGTAAAGCTACTAGAGGCACCAGGAAAAGTATAAAAATACTTCATGTGGACGCAAAAAGTTTGAAAAAAGATACTTGAAAAAACTAAACGAATCTACATCTCCCATTCTCATTCTATAGATCAGAACCTAGCACCTTCCTTTAAACATCATAAGTGCCCATCTCCTCCACACATTTACCTGTGCCCGTCACACAACTCTCTATCCCTTCCTACAAAGAATAAATCTCACCTGAATCCTCTACAACAGAGTCCATGGCCGGAACCACCTGGTCCAACCAATTCATTACTTCCCTACCCATATGAACCGGTTTGAGAACCCCTTTTTCATCTGCAGACTCCTCATCTTCCCCTCCTTCCTCCCCGGCTTCCTCATCTTCTCCACGCTCTCCAGGTCCGTCCCCGGTCTCCCCTCCGTCCATCCCGTAGACTAGTTAGGGGCCACTCACTCCTCGAAGCACTCCCCGGAATTACCATCCCCATCTCTCAAGCCCCCTTACCGATTTCTTTGCTTCTATTTCTACCAGGTAAAGAGAAAAGAGAGACATCAAGTGTTTCCTGGTATGGCGACGAAGTTATTCCTCAACGTGGGTTGAGCCAGAAGGAAAAAAAGGAGAGACGGTGCTGGGGCGATGGTGACGGGTTTGGGCAATGGGAGAGAAGGGGGTAGTCGCTTCATGATGGCTGTCCAGGGGAGAGCTTGAATTGTCGAGTCATTGTTGTTGTAGGGACGAAGAAAAATTTTAGGTAACTCCTGACGTGTTGAAATATGGGCAAACGGTATATATTGACAGGCCCGCTCACTTAAAAAAGTAAGCGAAAATTGGTCCTGTAACGTGATTTAGTAAAAACCGCTTTCAAAGGGGGAAAATGTAGGGTGATTTAATATTTGAAAATATGGTCGGTTGTGGCCCTAAATATCTTACAAGGTGCCCAGTATTACCTCTAAAATTACCCTAGAAAGCCGGCCCAAGACCCCCCAGCAGACAGGCTGCGTTGGACATTACGGGCGCGGCAGCGTGCCTCTGAGTAAGTACCGTACGGACCTTACCATATGTCTCCATCGCTCTAACGGCTACGTTTCGCGCGACGTGGCTTTCGAAGGTGATTTATGGCGAAAATGATGTACAGAAATATTGATTAAGGAAAAAGGTATTCAGGGGCGAAGAAATCGAGTGCACAGGGAATACTTAAAGAATCATCATGTAAAGAGAGGTTAATTGCTCATGAAAAGGGAAAAGAGAAAAAGAACAGAGGATAAAGAATTGTAAAATTCGTGGCGCCAAAGAAAAAGAAAGTAGGTGGAGAAAAAAAGAAAGGGGTGGGGAAACTAAAAAGGAGGTAATTTCTGCACATAAAGATAATAATTCCAGTTTCTCACTTAACTGAAATCATGCTGTTCCTGATAGTGATATCAACAGTATATCGTGGAATGATGGGTAGTTTACTTTGGCGTTTTAAACTTCTAGCTGGGAAACTCTCAATGGAACGCGAAGAGATGCAATGGAGAAAGCAGAACTAGGTCAGCGCATCCGTTTGCTGGAGGTCCTAAATAGCAGAAACAGTAAGGCGGAAATATCTCACAAGGATAGTGCAAGGCCAGCCATATGTTACGCCGTGTTCGAAGAGATCGTCTTCGAAACGTTTCTTTGCATGCGCACGGATCTCTGTCTTAGGTCTGGATCAACTAATACAGTACTTTGTCCCTAGAAATCGTCAATCGATTTTGAGCAACAGGTAATTTTCTAAGGAGAGCGAGATGAATGGTTTGAGATGAAGGAAAGATAAAACGTATCGAGATCTTGGGTGATGCCATTTTAAGGATGAAAGATATGATTCTTTCTATCAGAGTATTTAATTTACCATGGGGCCTTAACGCTTTGCCATCCATTTTAGCTGCGATATCGCTCCGTTGGACTAAGTTATTAGGGAATAATATATTATCATTAAAATCCTGCGGTAGTCTGATGTTTTTGTAAAATCTACTCGCTTTATCAGGTGGAACAGCTCGCTCCTTGATGATTACAGATGTAGCAACATTAGCGGCTTATTCAAGTGGTCACTGGCACTGAGGTAAATGTCGCAACCGCAAAAAGGAGATCAGTGCCTATCTATATTTCACGTAGAAATTATTTATTTGGGGTAATATCAGAAATTTGTGGTTTTGCTCCTCAATGGCGAATAATTAGTAAATCAGCTGTATGAATGAAAAATTAATGGGTAATGAAGCGGAGGAGGTTTTACAACAGATATGGAGCTATTGCTGAGAATTACTAAGTCTTTTCTAAGATATGTTTCAAGATTTTGTACGAACACTCAAGTCAACTTGTCGATTTAGACCTGACGGGCCCTCATTCAAACTCACGGGGACTATCACTACGTGAATACTTCCTAATCTCTTAATGTCAGAGTTTTGGAGTGGAAGATCGTTTAGAATGTCTTTATCATGGTTTGACCTTGCTCTGCAAACAGCGAATTCCTACTAGCAAGAGACGTGACTCAAATCACTAATATGTGTTGAACAACAGGGAACCTATGCCCAAGTACAATATTTTTTCTGAGTTTTTTTTCGCGCTCGTAATTTCAAAAAAAGTTTCCCCCAATTTGAAAGCTCTCAGCTCTTCATACAACAGCTTGCCAATGTAATTTTTATGCCCTAGCTCCGAGTCATCGGAGTCAGTTTTCCCAGTTCGTCGTTTTTTACTTTTCTTCGCTTCTTTTTCCCGCCTTTCTTCCCTCGAACTTGTCCCTTTGTAAACACGTCTTTATTGTTTCTATAAGTCCCGCACTAATTCCGACTGTAAGCACCAATGGCTTGAACACAAGCTATCGGACATTAACCCTTAACGGACAGCATTACACATCATCACATTATCAAGTACACTATTCAGGTCAGCAAAAATATATTTCCCCTTATTGCGACCATGGTCAGGGCCGGCTCGTATCTTTTTACTATTTCTGCCCTTAGAGGCTGGCACAGGATGTTTATTCAGTATGAACTGACAACGCGCGAAGTGTGACTCTGAGGGCGATAGAACCTATGAAAATGTCCGGGCAAAGCTCTCTCAAAGATACACCGCATCTGCCGTAATGTTCAGTGCAGCATGCCTGATGACTTATCATTAGCCAGCATCGCACAGGAGGTTACGGAGTAGATATCACTACTAAACATCTGCGACCTGATTCAATAACCTGGAACACAGCCACTCGCATCTTTCAAATAATAAAGAACACAACCTTCCCCCTCGCGTAGTTCTCCATGCAATAGATCCTAGCCTAGGACTTCGAGTAATGATCAATCGAGCAAAATTTGAGTTTCTAAATTTACCCCCATGGATACAGCATAAATAGCCATCAGAACAAACTTTGTATTTTTTCAAATTATAGATAAATAATAAGTAAATATCAATGGTAATTCTCGATTTGAATTTATTGTCATCAATTAAAAGGAATAAATCTAGAAATATGAGCAACAGACCTGGACTAAAAGTTCTTAATGAATCGCTATTTCTAAAACAGTGTAAAATTGATCCAAGAAACTTTCTGATATATCCAATATTGTTGATTGACGAATCGCCTTAGCAATCGCGTGATCAATCGCTATTGCATCTTTTTGAGGTTGACTTTCGGCTTTTGAAAGTTTTTTTGGAAAATACATGGAGTTTATCCAAAAAAAAATTGGATTGTGGGATATGGTCTTGCATTGGCTTTGGAACCGTTTTGTAATTAGCTGCTGGTAGTAAATCATGGACGGATTTATATTGTCGCATCAAAATTTTTTCAAGTACGTTTCCGTCTTCGCAGGGACGCAAGCGAAATTGCAATGAGAAATCCAGTCTTGAGGGAATTTAGAGGCCAAGTGGGCCCATTGAGAAAATATTATGATGGGAAGGCTTACATAAAATTAATGATTCCTAATTAATAAATAAGAAATTGATTGTGATAGGACTTCAAAAAATAATTAATAGAGAAGCAGTTTTAATGTTAAAGCATCGAAAGGAACAGTTTAGTGGCTCGATACTGTAACAAATATTTTCAATAACCTAGGAAAATGTACGCACTAAAAAGAGTAAACCTGCTATCAAAACTCAGATAGACATTACAATGATATTTGTAGAGTCAATTCAGGGTCAGACAGGTTGGGAAATTTGGAATAGTCTAAATCCATGAAAAATAAGTTTAGCTATTCCTTGAGAGATGTCATGATATGGGTAAAAGCTTAAAAATGTAAGGGATTGTATATTTTTGAATATTTCCTGGTAGCCATTCATCCGGCTAATAATTTGGTACCAACGTCAATCCAATAGGTATAGCCTGCGGAGTACAAAAACCTTCGAGCTTTGTGGAACTATTTCAACTTGAATGCAGTACAAATAAGACCAACAAGAAAAAAGTGTTCTTCGATGATTTACAATAATTATAAATTATGGACTTCAAGTAAGAATACTACTTCAAGATTTAGCATCAGTGTAGGAAAGTCAGATTTAGATAAAAGCATCCCTTCAATTTTCATAATGGCCTTCCGTTCAATGGCATTACTCTCTTCCACAGAATCCAGTAAGCTATCTGAGCCTATACCAATAACGATTAGATTGTTTTTGATCGGAATATCAGTTAGTACAAAGGAAGACAGGTAAAATATACTCAGGTCTTTGACTTTGATTCATGAATAATTGTTGGTTGGGTCTTGGTGCCGCTACTCGGCAATAACCATCCCTTATATAGTGCTTTTCACCCCCTTAAATGGGCGTGAAATCACATATATCAAATATGTTGACTACATAGTTCCAAAGTGCTCTAAACTACTGTAGAACACTATCTAGAAACATCCAGATGCGATAAGCAATGCATCTGGAAAAATCTATACGCAAAATAAAACTAAAAATAATATTGCCACGCTAAATATACCTTACTGGCAAGCGTGCAGAGTCCTTCAGAACCACCTAGAACCAACCAGGTTGAACTGGATCGTTACAGTTTTCTTTGAAAAAATCATTGCAAAAGGTATTCAAACAGTCAGTATAGTTCAGTTTATCATTGGGGTGGCACCCGGATGCATGTTCAGTGCTAAATAACGTGGCAAGGAACGTGACCGTGAGGGCATTGGAGACGTACGGAAAGGTTCGGGGGGTTTTGATGCGAAGGCACACCGCAGCAGTCGTCATGTCCATTGCGGCTTGCTTGATGGCTGGCCTGAAAGTAGCTTTGTAGGGAGCGTAGTTCCTTCGACATTACTGTGTCGATATACTCTTTCTGAGTCGATTTTGGTTTTCTAGAATACCATGGGATAGATCGGATGTATCTTCCTAGAGTAAAACACCCAAACATTTCCCTTGTTTACTATTCACAACTAGAACGTGGTCAACCCAAAAATCCCGCTAATTTGTATAATTAGCTACAATACCACAAAGTATTCCCAGATGTACTGAAGCAACTGCTCTTAAATATGTCGATCAGCAGTGAGGATATTTCTAAAATTTTAACTAACCCCCGCTGTTCTCCTTCAATGTCATTTTCTTTCATCAGTTTCCAGGTAAAAGGGGATGCAAGGCCTTCTTTATCGGTTTCTGGTACTCTGTGTGTATAAAATTAATAGGCCTCCAATCGAAAGTTTAGAGTCAGTACCAGAGTCGGTACCAGTCAATCAACACAACATTTAAACCCGTTGATCTGACCGGGAAATTTGGACAAACCCTTACTCACCTCAGTTGAAATCTGATCATTGCTACGAACAGAAAAGGATTACTGGCTTCCGAATAAATACTGCCCTATTCGAACACCAGTAGGAGGGATTCTCTCGTTATTGGCGAATCTGGTATTGTCCTGACTGTTTCCTGCCTTACGTTTCGTACGATTTCTAAAATTCTTGATAGAATGTAAAGACATAGAGCAACATAAGCCGCGATAGATCTACAAGAACACGTTGAGGGGATTAATAGTGCCCGTTTACTTCGAATGATGCGATGGTTATGAGCCCTATGGAACTAAACACGTTGAGTGAGTGGTGAAATATATATATGCCATTCCGCTCACTTATCTAATTATTATGTTGTTTTCGGGCTGAAAATATTAAATTCTTAGCCATTCCCACGCCTAACAAATGCCTTTCGGCAGGATAAGACTGACCGGGTTGAGAAGAAGGGGCCTTCTTTCGGGACTTCAGAACCTAGTTTGCTCTTCAAGTCTTCAATAGCATTCCGTCCGATTATCGGTGTCTTACGTGACCAATGAATTGCAAGCACGTACTTTTGTAATACCCTGGCCCTTCAATCAAAGCAGATTGCTATCATTACCGTGACAGCCACTCTGCGGATTTTATCTAACATCTCGACTACAGTAAAATAAACCTCTCTCTCCTGCTATCAGTACCTGCTTCGTCACACAGTATTTAGTTCGGCCCTTGGCTGAAATTGTTATTAGGGCCACCTCTACAGCATCGCAGAACTGAGTCGGGATTTACAATCAAAAATAGGATCTTTCGACCAGTTCCTCCCTGCTCTGTTCCAGGTCTGAGAACCAAAAACTCACCATCCCCTAGCTTTCAGCCTGGTGAAGTTACAAATTAAAATTCAGTATTTATGTTCACCAAGCAACGACTTTTGTTATTAACCAGCTTATCCAGAGCTCGACTCTGGCATCTGAGGCCACACTCTTCTGTATCTTGTCCATAGTCCCATCTTGTTTGGAGGATATCAGAAATGAATTATTCGGATCTCACTCTTCCCTTGTTGCATGGGGATCTCAAAGGAAAGGTACTGGCAAAAGAGGTAGAGAATTCGTCCAACTATCTAAGAGGACGGAAAGGCTTTTTCTGTGGCATTCTGATCCTGGTTTCAGTTTTCACTCTCTTCGGTCTTCATGACAACCAACGTACCACTTCTTTGAAGCAAGACGTCGTTGGGAGAACTACCTGGGCTAAATCTTTCCGCGAGAAAACTCTTCGAGGATTTGAAAATGTCAAGGGCTTCTTTGTGCATGTCCTACCTGAGCATTTAGGATTGGTTCGATTTTCAAGGGATCATGATAAGAGTTATGGAGATTCATATCACTCCATGATTGTCGATGGAATGGGGCAGAAACATACAATTTCGCATCAATATTCGTCCTTTGCGTCAAGAAACGGTATACCAACTACGGGCATCCCCCGGTATCCTCCGTACAGGAAAACAGTGAATCATGACTTCCACATGGTTGCCGGAGTACATCATCACCCAATTTCTGATAGAGAAGGACATATTATGGCGACTGAAAGGCACACAGACCTTCCACTCGGTGAATCGCATAGATCTACCAGTCAACTCGCTCCCCCTCCGTTTGATATGCCCGTGGAGGATGGTAATTATCGGTATCCTCCATTTGGGGGAGGTCAAGGTGATGACGAGCAAAAGGGATTGACGGCCCCGGACAGGCATAACTCTGGTCCACTTTATGACGACTCAGTTGGCCTCGAAGATCATCATCCTAATCCTCCTTTTGATATGCCCATGAGTGACGGAATTCCTAACCATCCACCTTTCGATGACTTTCCGAACGGTGGTGCACACGGGGAATCAACGGCTCCGATTGGACACCCCATCCTCCAGTTTATGGCGACCCTTTGGGCTCCGGGAGCATCCTCCCTTCCCTCCGTACGGTATGCCCATGACTGATGGAGTTCCTCCACAGCCCCGCCCTCAATATTATCCGGGTAGAGGAGGGAATGGAGAATACACTTCTCCATTTGGGCACCCTCATGGTCCTATGTATGGCGATTCAGAAGGCACTCTGGGTCACCCACCCTATCCTCCTCTGGGCAATCCTTTGGGCTATGGACTTCCTGAACATCGTCCGTTCGAGGGTTATCCGGGCAATGGTGAAGAAGGGCAATCAACGTATTCGTGGGGATCCTACTCGGGTCCTCCATATGGCTACTGATCTGGAGACAACGCGCCCCCTTCACAACCTCCGCTTGATACCTTTTACGTTAATGGAAAATCTTCGAGGACTACCCCACTAATGGGTTTCAAGGATAACCTGCCCCTGTCCCAAATTGGAGAAAAGCTGCTTAGTGTCTAATACATGCTTGTGAAGCCCTTGTCAACGTCCTCAGACCGTGGCAGCTCTTCATTTTTGGTGCCGGGTGGTTCCAATTTCTGCAGTCGCAGAAGACTTTGCGTTGTCTGGACTAGCTTCCATATTGAGCACAGTAGAAAAATATAAGGTATTTATCCCATACAGACAGCGGGGGATCAGTGGTTGTCCTTTGTAGCCCAATAATTCGCAAAGTTGTTAAGAACTCGGGGTAAACTTTATAAATCACGATTCTTTGCAATTAATCGTAAATACATTCGTCTTGACAACAAAGTTATTGTGGTCATAAACGGGTAAGTCTGGTAAGGGGGAAATGTGTGGTTGTTTTACTCATGGAAGATATATCCGATCTGGTCAGTTGTTTGTTATTGCGAAGGATGAATAGTACATGGTGTTGAACTAGAAATAATGGAGATGAGGCCTAATTTGCGGAGCGACTGATAAAGTACACCAGGTAGATGTAAATGGCAAATGGGGTTGGTTTCCTTCAAGTAGTGCGAAGACTGAGATTCCTACGAACTTGCATTCAAACCATAGTTCAAGATCCACAATACTAATGAAGAAATGGAAAATGTTTACCAGTTCTAAGACACGAAAGCGAGCGGAGAGTGTTCAGAGAGCAACTACGCAGGCAGGCGGTGGGTTGCAAACTGTCTCGCATTTATCACGAAAAACGAAGCATTCAAATCAGGGAGCGTAGTTCCTTCCCCATTACGGTGTCGGTATACTCTTTTTGAGTCGATTGTGGTTGTCTGGAAAACCATGGGATAGATCGGATATACCTTCCAAGAGTAAAACACCCAAACGTTCCCCCTTTCCAATCAACCCAATAGTAGGTGATAACAATGTGTAGTAAATTGGGAGTATTATGGCAATTACGGACCTGAGTTTTTTAAGATTAAATCACTAATACTTTAGTGTGAGGGTCATTCTTCAACGTTACGCCTCGTTGATGGTCGCTTCCAACGCGGCTTGTTGATGGACCATTAGCCACTATTCAGTGGGTAGAAAAGAGGAAAGGTTTTGTGCTTTAAAGTGTAAAGAATTGGCTCACGTGCTATGTTATCTGTCCGGTACTGTAGATCCTTAATCATGGTTTGAATGCAAATTCATAGGACTTCCAAGCTTTTCACCGCCGTACTGAAATTGGGATCGTCCCACTCGTCGAGCATCCGCCCCTCTACCAGGTCCCCAATTCGTCTGAGCATTTGGAGTCCCCCGTGTTTCAAATAGACATCTACATTCCCGCGGCCTACGGGATTCACAGCACCAATATCGCCGTCGACGGTACTGTTGCCCACCCCTCCACTCGCCGCCACATCTCCTCAAGTACGGTTACCGCAGGCGCTGCCGTGACATTCGCAGAGCGCGAGAAACCTCGTCATTACGGCACTTACTGCGACCAAAACGATATCATCCTCTACACTGTCGGGATGGATATCTATAGCGCCATGGGCGACGACGGCCAGGGTTTTTCCGCCGCCTTGCTTCCTTCGCTGCTTCCCTTCGCGGTGTCAGAAGTGCGTGTCAGCCGAAGTGCGTGTCAGACGTGCGATTCGAATTAGATATGCGTAGACCAAAATTACTCGCATAGCATTACTCTAATTCACTCATCACTCTTTAGTGCTTGCATACTCTGTACTTTCACAATGACAGAATAACCGACAGTGCTCGCATAGCATTACTCTAATTCATTCATCTCTTTTGATTAAAAAAGGAGCGTGGAACTGGTAATGTCCAGGCCCCACCTCCCCAAGGAAGTTCATGTTCACATTCCTTCGAGAGTTCCTCCCATCAACAGTAGCTCCGCTACTTCGTTACCCATCTAAGTGTTGCAATTAATTTCTGAGTACCCTCCGAACGCTTCTGTGCAATACAATACTGCGGCCGCTGCCACGTCCAACGCGGCCTGCCTGCTGGCTGGTCTCGCGGCGGCCTTCTAGCGACTTTGACCCGGATTAACTCCGTTTCTTGGTTCCCCCATACCGACCACTTGTACCAATTATTTGATGCGTTTTGGAACATAGGCTAACTTATTTTTCAATCATTAAAACACCCCAATTTCCCCCATACAGTACTGTGCAACTCGTAAAGATTTACCATCACTGTACTTGCAAAAAGCCAACCCAATATTGTACATTTTCTCCCCACTCCCCCCTTTCATCCCTCAACCCACCCACTATAGAGCTTCGTCCACATTTCGCCGCTTTCGGCGCCCGCCCCATTCGACAGGTCGTCGGGTGTGGGCGCGCCCACTTCCTCCCGTCTAGTCTGTTTCCCCTGCAGATGGACATGCCGCGACTGCTGCATATTCCCTGCACCGATCTCGTCGATATCCTTGTCGACAGTACCGCCACCTCTCGCCCCCGGAGCACGTTGGACGAACCGGGAATGATACGAAAAGATGGCGTTGCTTTTCGAACGGCGCTGTAAAGCGGCTCTGCATCGTTTTTGTCAAGGTCGCCCGTCCACAGTACGGCTTGTCCCTGTCGCATCCTTCTGCATTGTTCTTAATGGGAGGCGAAGGAACTTGTTTTTCAAGCCATGGGTGCCCTGTTCCGCGGGGTATTTTCGGTGGAATTATTCTGCCTCTTCTCCCCTTTAATTTACTTGTCTTCCCCACTCCTTCCAGTACCCAAGACTAACAAGTCTGCGGTGAACCCTCCGTAAACCCTCTCACATGTCACCAATCGGTGACATGTAGCCCCTATCTTGTAGGGAGGGAAGAGGTTTGGAAGGTTTACTCTTGGAAGATATTCTATTACGGAAGCCGCCCCTATTATATTCAACCCCGAGGGCGTCTATGGGCAGGCGTCAAATGGGCGCGCCGGTGAGGTTACTAAGAGCACGGGGTTAGCCATGGATGTGTCTGTACAGGGCCTATATTTCACCTTGCTTGTGATATAGTGGTGGTAGATGAGTTCTTTTGCCATAGACCAGCCCATACCAACCCAATCGAGTAAACCACCACCCTGTTTAACCCAATATTACGTCCCATCTACGCAAACATTTAAGTATACCACCCTATTTAACCCGATTTTCGCCAAATCACCACAGGCCTCCCCCGATGTATTATATTCTCCAATAGTAAAACATCCAAACCTTCCCCACAGGCCCCCCCTGTAAGCCTTAACAGGGTGATAGGGGTAAGTCGGCGGGGGGAAGGGATCCTCAGAACCGATTACCCTGAGAATGAGGTGTTGCGAGCGACAAAAGTGCTACCGTGGTATTGTTGAACGAACAAAAGGGAGTGTATATAGAAGAGAGTTGAGAAAGCTACAAGCAAGTAAAAAGGGGCAGGGTCTACCACTGACGCTCTGCGACAGCGTAAGAAAAAGTTTTCTTGGGTCTGAAGTTGACTCTCAACTTCCTACTACTCGGGACTTGGCTTGAAGTTGTCTGCCAACTTGCTTGACCTCTCCATGAGGAAGCAGTTTACTCAGCTTATATAGACTTTTGGCTCCCCTAAAGTCCGAACAAAACTACAGAAGATACCAAGAAATGCATAAAAATACTTTGTGTGGACAATATACTCTAAGCAAAAGATACTTAAGAAACTAACAATTAATTTGGTCCTCTTATTTCCCATTCTCTAAATCAGATCCAAACAACTCCTCTAAAATATCCATGCTGTCCAAGCAGTCCCCACAAATATCTGCGAATGGCTCACAGCTCTCTATTTCCCCCTGGGAGATATCTAGACTACTAAAGATATCTCCATCCGGTTCCATCGTGGGCACAACTTGATCCATACTCTCTATTCCAGGCCCCACCAGTCCAACACTTTCCATGCCCCCTGTTCCCTCATCCTCCTCCTCCTCCTCCTCCTCTCCTCCCCATCCTCCTCCTCCTCTTCCTCCCTCCTCCTCTCATCCTCTTCCTCCTCCTCCTCTCTTCCTCCTCCCCATCCTCCTCCTCATCCTCTTCCTCCTCTTCCTCTCCTCATCCTTCCTCCTGAGCCTCGTACACTAGCTCAGGGGCTAACCATTCCTCGAAGGACTCCCCGCTCTCCTTCGACCTTCTCAGCCTCTCCGGACTTACCTCCCTCGCTTCTTCTTCTATGAAGAGGCGGCGAACGAACTCGATGATTTGCTTCTTTGTTTGCCGCCGGATGTAGTCGTCGGCATCGGTTGGCCCGTAGGCGGCGAGACGAAGGCCATTGATGGACGGGAAGGGCGGTTTTGGAAATAGGGACAGAGGGGCGAAGGTTTTCATTGTGATAGACGTTGGGGAACGGGAGGCAATGTAGGGTGTTTTGGGTGTGTGGGGGAGAGGGGTGATGAGTAAAATGATCGGGGCATTTGGAACTTAGAATAAAGGGGTTTAAATAGGCTCCCGGGGCAGGTTCTATAGATTAGGAATAGGTAAAATAAATCTGCAAGGGATTTTGCAGTAGTGAATTTGCGCCCTTCTTCTCAAAAAAAGGCGAATTTGGAGGAGGAGGTAAGCTAAAAGGGAAAAGGGACTTGATTCGGGGTCGATTCAGAGGGTTAAATACAGTATAAAAATATCTAGATAAAATGGAAGTAAATTTGGAAATGACGGTGGGAGAAGTTAGGGGCGGGATCGTTGTAGGTTGCTGGATTACACGAGGAGAGGACCATTTCCTGTATTACGTGAAGGGAGGACCATTTCCTGTATTAAATGAGGGGAGGACCATTTTTTGTATTACACAGGGCTCGAAAATATTCCTAGACCATCAAAGATAGGAATTAATTTCAGAGGCGAATAATGCGAACTTCATAGAGAAACGGGGAAAGGCTTTGGTATTTATAAATTTAGAGTTAGTTACGATTATCAACCGAGGGGCATACCTAAGCATGAAGAGCGGACACTGGAGGAACCTTGTTTCAGGACTGATGTAAAGATGAAATCGATGCAAGTATGACAACAAGTACGACAACCGAGCTGGTCTGGTTCTTTATACCCGAACCCAACCTTGTCTTTTGTACATTTCAGATCAGCAAACCTACCAAAGCCTCACCTGGACAACTCTGCAATGACAACCGCGAAAGGGTACGAGATCGTTCTCCAGACACAAGCAAAAGGAACAAACTGACTAATTTGTGCTGTACATGCAAAATAATTGGGATAGGTAGATGCAAAAAATAATTAGTTCCAACTTCAATAAATAAATGAATACTGCAATTAGACTTAGAATGAATAGTGAAAAGAAAACAAAATTTAATGATAGCTGATCGATGGGAATATTTTGATGGCCCAAGGATATAAAAATTATTTCTAACAGCCTAGACTGCCTATAATCTACACCAGGGTGAACCTGCTACAAAAATCAGGTAATCCATGCAATATTTTGGTAGATATGATTCAGGCTCAGCAATAATTATTGCAGTATTTCCAGGTAAGCAATCATCCAGATAATAATTTTGGCAGCATAAATGCAATATTATAGCCTGTATATATAAAACCCAACTGTAGGACATAAAAATTATTTCACACTGAATTCAGTAAAATAGTGCCAGTGTAAAATAGATAAAATTATTCCTTGATGATTCATAATAAATATAAATTGTGGGCCTCAATAAAAATATTGCTCCACAATTCAGCATCACTGTAGGACACCGGGATAGAGATTAAAATATTTGGTCAATTTTCACACACTTCCCCTTTGAAATATTGAACTAAATTTATCCTGTTGACTGAGATGAATCCCGAGATAAAATATTACTCATATCCATAGGTATAGATCCATCAAAAAGGAGCTTGAGCATGTCAGATACAGGACTGTCCTTTTTTGTGAGCGGGTCGGAGGGATTAATTGAACCAGGTATCCATAGCATTTTCTTGATTTTGTTCGTTTCGAAATTATATCGAATTAATTGAACATCCGCTCTAATAGATTTGTCTTCAGGCACAGAAATAGATAGAGAGCTGAATAGATCTTTTGAATCAACAGCAACATGAAGAGGAATATTGATATTAGAATTGTACTGTATGCTGCTGCAATAATTTTTCCTTCCTCGATAGCTTCACCAGCAGCCAATATTTCACCAGATGCAATAGATTTAACAGGACGCCGAGATAGATGTGAATGCCAATAAATTGTATGAAATATTGAATTACAATTTAAGGAGCCAATTAGCAACCCACCAATACATCCAAGTTGCGCATTTGTACCGGCTGGTTTTCCTGCATCAGAAAAAAAACAACTGATAAATTAATATTCCAGAAACGCCCGGGCGCCGATAAGAGTTCGAAGAACCAAAAGATCTTAAATTCCAAAGCATAGAGGATTGAATAGATAAATCACGAACCAATGGATTTGACCATTTCTGTTGTGAATACAAATTTGAGAAACACACAAACACTTTATCAAAGCAAATATCTAACAGCAACAGGGATAACTAAATAAGTACGCATTACAGCAATCAGGGATAACTTATGCAGCTGACTTGCTCCAGTAGTTGGGACTTCCACCGGTTGCTGAATTTGCGTGACACATGAATCATCAAATATTCAAAACAATCATAACATAAAATCAAGAACAAAAGACGGCTTGTGATTGGGCCATGAAGGATGAATGGAGGGCGGGAGGCGGGAGAACAAGCGACGACTTGAGGAGCAGAGACAGCAGCGATGGCGACCAAAGTCGAAAGGTTATATAGCCCTGTTCAACGGGTTGCCTTCGCACTTGCGCAAGTACTTGAACACGAGAACCTTACCAGACAGACACGTTGGCTCAGCGTTGGTGTACTTATGACAGACTGCTTAGAGTAGGGAGCAGCCTGTCACGCGTGACTTGTGGAGTGGTGGAAGGAAGCACGTTGAAGCCTCTCGATACATTCACCCATAATTTTCCAATCATAACACCGAATACAAATTTGAGAATACCAAAAGAACGAAGTGATGATACGAGGGTGAGGTCACAACAAATGACCGAAGAAAAAGAGAGAATCACACACTGCATCACACGGCCATCCAGATACGATTCGCGGAAAGTGCGAGCTGCGGACCAATCGCCCCAAATCAAGATACGATATTCTTGTACTCCAATTGCAGCACATTCGGATGCTGCACCCATTCTCAGCGAATGTGAGGACCATGACACTTGAGCGGGAGGAGAAACTTTGACGCGAGAGAGACAATTCCGTAACCACACAGTGATTGTGCGAGCGCTGGTGGAAAGTCGAGCGCCAGGAAGAGCCCAGTAGTACTGCTTTGGGATCGATTACTGCGGCGAATTGAGTCATAACGAAGAACCAAGTCCACCAGACTTTGTGGAAAGCGCGGGTTTCGACGGTAGGACAGCGTGTGAGCAACTCTCTGCTGATTCTTGCGGAGTGCGATGGCGATGTTGATTGAATCCGGGCTGACAGAAATGTTGGCGAGCAAAAGGGAAACACCAGCTTCTCCCCTTTCAAAAAACACGTAATTGACCAATACAGCTGTGGCATCTCGAAGAAATTCGATCTCGGTAGAAGGCGAAGCGAGTGCGGCGTCGAAAATCTTGCGTGCGACGGAGCTTGGCAAAGCACGGCGTTCTTTGACGGATTCGGGATCAGCGAGTAATTTCTTTCGCGATCGCTTTGTTGGAATGCGACAACTGCCAACTGGACCAAAGGGGATAACGTGAGAGATTTGCCAATACGAGAATGTGCCGTGGTGACGGCGGATAGGTAGTTCCGGACTGATACCCCGCCCACCTTGTTTTCTGTAAACAGCCAGCCGAGATAGCGGAGAAGAGATGCTTCTGAACCATCAAACGGATCAATTTTGTCCTGTACACAGAAATGTAACCATTTCTTCCACAATATTTCGTTCGAGCGCCAAGTGTTCGGCGCGAGCTTTTGGCATCAGTTGAGCAATGGTTACTCCTCCACCAGAGTTTCCGATTCCTGCGGTTGACAGTACGGACTGCTGGAGTGTTACAGCGAGCGGAAGTGACGATGCTTCTTTCTCGAGATTTTCCAAACGGCGAGTTTCCACGGCGGAGCGGGCATTGTCTTGGGTGCCCAGACTGGTGGAAGATAGATTTTCGGCGTCGAAAAGATGCGGGCTTGTCAAATGCAGCAAGCGAGTGAACCATTGCTGCGCGGGCCAATATGGCGTGACCAATATTCCGGTGGCTTTTTCCCGACAGATCTTGGTAACGACGAGAGGGATCAATTTGAGCGGCGGATTCCAGAAGTTGATTTCCTGACTCCAATCTTGCGTGAGAGCGTCTATGGCAAGGGATCCGGGACACGCATGCTCGCTGTTGAAGCGCGGGCAAACCTTGTTCAAACTGTCTGCGAAGCGGTCCATTGTGGGGGATACCTTGCGCAAGAGGGTCTCAGCGGTTCCAGATTGATCTCCAATCGTCCATTGTATGCAGGCGAGATAGCCTGTCGGCGAATCGGTTCACAGCGGACGGGAGGTAATGAGATTCGATGGATATCCCGAGACGAGTAAGCAATCGGTGTAACACTCGGAGCTCTCTCATGAGCGGTTTGGACTTCGTTCATAGCGTTCAAAATTGATACGACCGCTTGATTGTCCTCCCAGATCTTGAGGTGGGTTCCAGAGCGTAACATCCTTGCAAACGATCTGATGTTGTCCGTGACTGCGCGTAATTCCAGGAATGTGATTGGCTTCACGCGAAGTACTGGGTTCCAAAGTCCTCGAGCTTCCCACGTACCTTGTGCTCCCGGCCGAAGATCCGATCCTAAAGTCCCTCCCTGACCGATGGAGGTCGATGCGTCTGAGTGCATCGCCAGAGTAGGGGATGGGGCTAATATTGGCCGTTCTGGCGGGCTTACAGGAAGGTCCCGCCAAAACCGGAGGTCCCGAATAGCTGCGTGTAGCAGCCGAACTCTTTTCCCTGACTTGGTCTTGAGTTTCAGGGAGTCGTACATCGAGCGGGTGTAAAATCGAGCGAGAGGCATTGCGAGAGAACAAGACACTGCTACTCCTGTGAAGTGGCGTAACAGCTGGACGTCGACCAGGCGGCGGTTCCGGCGACATTGGCGTAACAATTGCTGGGCAATTCCACGAAGTTTTTCCATTCGACGAGCCGAAATACCAAAAACCATACGCGAAGTGTCCAAGATGAAACCCAAATGCTCGATACGGCGAGTACCAGTCCAGTTCCTTTGTCCTCCTTGCGTTGCAGCCCGCAAGAGGCTAACAGATGATCGATTTGTTGACGAGCCTTTCGTAGGCGAGAGCGGCTTCTTACAGCGATTAGGAAGTCGTCCATGTAAGGGTGAATTCGCAGACGGTAGTGCTGGCGAATGTATCGGACGAACGGGCGCATAAACTTGACGAAATATGCGGGGGAAAGTTTCCAGCCGAACGGTAGGGCAATACATCGAAAATACCGGTTGTCCACCTTGAAAAGGAACCAGTTCCGGATATCGGGGTGTAACCGGAAGTGGTGGTACCCCTTCGCGATGTCGAAGGAAAACATGAAATCTGCTTGTTTGAGTTCCAGAGCGAATCCTTCTAACGTTTCCATCTTGACCGGCACGTCTCTGAACAACGTCGATTGACGAGAGAGGTTGACAACCAATCGTTGCTTGCCTCCAGATACTGCTACGAAAGCATTGGATATTGGGTATCCTTGGCGGTGTAACTTGAGAGCCGTGGCGGGTGAGATTTCCTCGTAGGTCTTCCGATGTAAGGCGTCCGCGATAGCCGAGTCGAAGAACTCCCTGTCTTGTGGGTCGACGGGGATTTGAGGGAGTTTGAATTGAGTAAGGGAAAGGGAAGTCTGTATGGGTGCTTCGTATACTCCGAACCGAATTGCACGTACGAGGAATTCCGAGGCGTGGAGGTGTTCGACCAATACGAAGCGGCTTTCTGAGTGTTGCGCCATAGAACGTGCGACATAGCAGAAAGAAAAGGTCGCGGCTGCGACGGGTTTACTTGCGAGCAGGCTTAGGGTCTTGGGAGTTACCCCTTCCTTGAGGCCGGTTTTGACGACGGTTACTAGAGGAGGCCTGCTGCTTATTGAACTCCTTTAGCGTAGGCTTGGGAACGGAGCTCGGCGAACTTGTGCTTGGTGGAGCGGTAGAGTTCGGAGGAGTAACTGAAATCGTCTTCGCGGAGGTACTTCTGTAAAGAGAATGGCCTCGGACTTGCCAATTCCAAAGCGTCGGTGAAGAAGTCGACGCGTTCAAAACGCGAGAATAGGATGCTTGAAGAAAGTGATGAAGAACGGCAAAATGCCTCGGTAGCGGCTGCGACGTCCTTGCCGAGGGCTTCGGTGACCTTGTGGGCTGTGGCAAGACGTTCTCGCAGTTTTCCCCAATGTTCCACAGGACTTCTGCTTCCCAACCGTCACGTTGGTCAGCTGACTTGATGCGACCGATAATCCTTCCGGTTCCGGGATGAACCGATTGCGGGGAAGGGGGCAACGGTAGACGGTTTCTTGAACTTGTTGAGCTTTCCAGTAGCGGCGTAGGCTCGACGGGTACCAAAAGTTTCGGCCACGGCTTCTGCAGAGGGCGGAGGCAAAGAGAACTGCAGGTTACTGACCTGGAACGCCTCGGTAGCGGGACGGACGACTTCGGTATCCGGTGTAGGGTTGACGGCGCGGGGGTCTCTTGTCTCTGCGGCACTTGCTTGGGCCACCGCGGGAGCTGCGGGGTTAGCAGATCCGGACTTCGGCTGGAGAAGGTTGATGATCTCGGAGAGTTGGCCTTCGATGCCAACAACCTTGTTCTCAAGGGTATCAAGACGAGAGTTGGCGGATGGTGCAGAAGAGGATGAGGACTTCATTAGACATGGTTGATGTGTGAAGTGTGAATGTCGACCTAGACGGTTGATTCGTCCGGAGCTGGTTCGAAGGATGAGAACAAGCGACGACTTGAGGAGCAGAGACAGCAGCGATGGCGACCAAAGTCGAAGGTTATATAGCCCTGTTCAACGGGTTGCCTTCGCACTTGCGCAAGTACTTGAACACGAGAACCTTACCAGACAGACACGTTGGCTCAGCGTTGGTGTACTTATGACAGACTGCTTAGAGTAGGAAGCAGCCCGTCACGCGTGACTTGCTTGGAGTGGTGGAAGCAAGCACGTTGAAGCCTCTCGATACATTCACCCATAATTTTCAATCATAACACCAAAACATCGTGACTTGTTACAGTAATGTTACTTGTACTCGATCACTCGGTCATTACAGCGTCACTGACAAGTTATCCCAACCCCCGATCCATTCATCGCTTACAACCTACGTATCGGGCCAGCCTGCGGTACGTCAGCCCAAACTGCCGGTAAGCCAGCCTCTCCTCCAACCTCTTCCCCTCTTCCGCACCCGAATACCCATCCAATCCCCGTCCCGACTACTGTAATTCCTGCATCTGTCCTCTGTGTATGATTGGATTGCCGCGCCAAAAAATCCCCTGCTGACAGCTGCACTGTAATGCGTGGTGCCGCTTGGAAAATATCTGCGCCACAAAGCTCCCAACGGCGCATCGCGTGCCAAGTTCCAATCTGACCAACCGATGCACGCCGCCAAATGATGGGTAAGCCTCTTGAGCTTTGCCTCGTTACCACAGAGCCGTTGTAACACCAGAGTGCATCTGTCGTGAGCGAGGTTTGTCTCGAACAGGTAATTCAAAGCGCATTAGGGGCTTCGCTACCCGCACCTACAACTGCGCTGAGTGTTTGCGCACAATCACATTCGTTAGACGAGGTTAAAGTTCCGCATCGCTCTTTCAACCCACGGCAATTTGTGCAGCAACTCCCGCTACAATGTCCGCGTTTGCCTCCTCAACCCGCTACCGCTCCCCACGCTCACTCCTCCCCGCTCCGCATGCCGTCAACCCGCCCCAAAACACCCACCATGGGTCCATGGAAGGCAGGCGAGAAAGACGAAGCCTTTCGTCAGCAACAAGAAATTCTAGCCCGTCGTCGTGACAAGAACCGCACAAAAAAGTACTTTGACGAGATGGAGAAGCGTCGTGCAAGCGTCGAGGAGTTTTTCGACAACCGAACCCTCAAGGTGAAAGACGGCGAAGATCCCATCGTCGCCTGGCGAGAAATGAAAGACAATGGTTTTATAGACGAGGACACATACACCGAGTTTGACGAGGGTGGCATCCCAATTCCGATGGCTAGTTTCGGAATCCCAAAATATGACCGTGGCGGTCGCTTCGATTTAAGGTTGCCGCATGTCGACATGGCTACACAGACCCTGATGCAGATATCATGGCAAAGATGGGCACCTCCATCAAAAAGCTCTTCGGGTTTGGCAACAAAGATCCAAATCCCAACAAACAAACAACCAGAATAACCCCGCAAGCCCACATCACCCATCCGCAGTCCACACCCACCACATCCTCATTCACGCACCCGCCGCCGTCCATAACATCCGGCCCACAACGGCCGCCACACAAAACCACCCCTCCGCACACCGCAACACCACCTCCGCCTCTCGCTTTCACATACCACCGCCGCATGGACCCGCCTCACCGCTTCCCCTTCTTCTTTGTTTTTTTCGGCGCGGGCGCACCCTTCCCCGTCGCTGCCTTGGCCGATTGACCCGCCTTTCCACCCCCGCTCCCCTTGCCCTTGCTCTGTCCTGCACGTTTTGCCATTTGCTCCCGATGCTGCGGAATCAGCTGCGCTACCTTGGCATAGAGTGTTCTTCCTGTATTGTTTTTGTGTAAAGGGTTAGTATATCGTCTCCCGTATTCGCGTGTCTCGAAATTGCAACGGTGCGCAACAAAGACCGCGGGTCTAGGCGCAACCAAAGCACGTATGTACGTGGTGAACACTTACGGTTGGGTATATCTGCACGGACCGGTGTCCTATTCTCGTCGAACAACCTGACGCGGATTCTACCACGCGCCCAGTAATCGCGAGGGTATGCCTTGTCCAACTCAAGCGCCGTTTGGAACTTGAGCAGCTGGGCACAGTCAAACACCTCCTTCATGTTTGGCTTTTCCACGCACTTTTCCTTTGCGATTTTGCGACCCTACTGAGCCATGCACACAGGGTTAGTCGGTCTGTGCTTGGAATCGCAACGCTTGATTCGTCGGTCATCTCGATGCTGATCGGCGTTCGCGGTGGGTAGCCGTGGTTGGGTGCGCAGTCCTTACCTCGCATTCCTTGCGCGTCTTGTCGATGTATGGCGGGTAAATTACTACCCAGCGAGAGGGATCGATGTCGGGCCGTATTTGGCGCCGAAGATTATTGTGGGTCGCCTCTGCATCGTTTCGATTGTTGCGAGATTGGTTTATCGCGGTTGGATGCACTTGCCTTGTTCTGGTGTTGCGTTTTGCAAAACAAACGGTTGGGGAGGGTTGGTGTGGGACGAGAGGATGGTCATGGCTGTCCAATGACACTGTCTCAGTGATTGAATTTGTGCAGCGCGAAAATTACAACCAAAGTAAACATGCAGTGACATTCCGCCCAGCAATGTCGTTTGAAAAATGAGCTAAAAAATTCCTCTCGTCCCATGGCTATTTGGCGCAACGGCGCATTGCCAAGATTTAGACTGACCAATGCGACCACATTCATCCCGTCTGCCACTCTCCGCGAAACCGCAAGTCCATCACAACCCAAACTCGCAGCCTCCCCCGCACCACCATGGCAGATGTATTTTCCCCGCAGTGAATGAAAACCCTCTTTCTCCCTCATCCTCCTCAACAATTCGTTCGCGCGACGAGGTGTTTGGACCGAGTTGGAGATTCGGCGACTGGGCAACCTAGTTGCCGAATGCATTCATGCGCGACGGTATGTCGGCGAAACCAAGTCTGCATCTGAGGAGCGTGCTGTGATGCAAACTTATATTGTGGCCATGAAGCGCAAGGCCATGCGTGTATTGCATAGGGCAGAGTTGTATGCAAAGACTGGATATGCTGCATGGCCAGGTATTGATGGCACCATTTCTGATCCGGTTGTTCTGGCGGAGGAGTATGTAAGGGTGGTGGAAAATTATGAGGGGGTTTGAGGGAGGAGGAAGGAAGGGTGAGGACGGAAAGGGAGCAGAGGGATGGCAGCGGAGATGGATTAAAGGTGGAGGGCATGGAGGTGGATGGACAGATTGTTGAGGATTGGGAAAAGCGGACAACGAGGCATATAAGGAGGCTCTGAAGAGGGAGTAGAGATGACGAGAAGCGCAGAGGACAATCGCAATGAGTTGTTGGCAGAGGAAGGGGTCAGGAGAAGAAAAGGAAAAGCAGAGCAGGGGAGCTCGACTGCTGGCAAGTATTCAAAGGAGGATGAGCAACTAATGGCCAGACATCAGCCCATTCAAGATGAGCTCACGTCCAATTTGGTAGAGTTGGTGGGACAGTTGAAGGACAGCATCACGGAAAACAGGGACAAGATAGAAAAGGATCGCGACGTTGTTGATCAGACAGAGGACGCCGTCGGCAAGAATCTGGAGAAAGTCAAAAGCAAAGGGGGGCCTTGACAAAGTACTCAAAAGCTACTTCAGTGTCGTGGTGGGTTATCTTAATTGCTGCTGTCGTTATTGTCATCGTTTTTATCATGGTTTGTGTTGCTGAAGATACCTTTATGAAGTGTACGGCTAGAATTAATATAGGCTGCTCTTCGAAACTGGATTTGGATGAACGACTGGCTGGCTGCCATTTTTTCTCTGGTTGTTGTCATGATAGAGCCCCGTCTTTGCTGCAGATGCCACCTTGGTGTGTTCCATACAGCAGCTTGCTTCCGGTTGGCCTCTACCAAATTGCAATAGTCGCTGTCAAGGGGCATCCCACGCCCCTCTGACAAAAAAAGGCGAACAACAGGTCTATATCAGTAACAAGCAACAAAATTGCTCAAACCAAATCATGACTCGGCATATCTCATCGCGAGGATTGGCAACACTCAACAGCCGTCACCTATGCAATGCCGCCGAGATTTGGCGTTTCGTCTGAAGCTGAAAAGCCTGCCCTTAGCGAAAGGTAGAATCGACGCGTAGCAGCCCCAGTGACAACTGTACCCTTTGATTGACTCTTCCAGATTTTAGCCATCATGTTTCAAAAAAAAGTCGCGAGATGCGACAAATGTTCGGCATTCAGAGTTCCCCCAATTACCTCTCCGACCTCCGGCTCCCTGCGAATCTCAAAAAAGGTCAAATCGAGACCGATCATTCTTATCGCGCGAGTTATGCACATTCCGCCCTTTATTGAAACCTAATAAATGCGCTTCTCTTTCTCTCAATGATCAATGGGGTTAGACTGACCGAGGATGTCACCAAACTGGTCTGGAAATGGTATCAAAACTAGCAACATTACGAGTAGCGCACCAATTCCAATTGCAGTTCGAGTGTTATCTGGTTCAATCACCTCATTGAGGCACGGATACTCGCTTTCTCTTTGCAGTACCACACATATCAGACCCCAAAACAAGAGCAATGGGGAATTTCCCAGCAATGAAGAGAATCCCTGGGCCAACAACGTCAACGCTGTTACTCGACCCGCTACGGCCCGCCCATACAGCGCCTGAACGATTCGACCACCATCTAATCTTCCAATGGGCATCAAATTAAGCGCATTAGAAAGCAATCCCGTGTACCCGGCGACCGTCAATGGATGAACGGCAATTGTTGCCTGTTCCCTCATTCCCGGAGGCAGGATGGTATCGGCAATAGAGCCTACCAAAATCGAGGCGTGAAATAACGCCGAAGGTATTTGCGGAAACCAGTCTGCAATTTCACCGCTACTCGTGAGAACAAACCCGCGATTAGTGCGGCTACACTGCAAACCGTGCCCGCTAAAGGTCCTGCGACAGCCACATCAAAGACATCGCTCCGCAGTTTGGGATAGCTCTCGAACGGTGTGATGATGCCATACGTGCCGATCTGTAGACTTGGAATGAAAAAGGGCAAACCAAGCTTCAAGTCACGCATGCTCGCGACGACTCGATGGGCGGCATCGTGGACCAAGGCCAATATCAGAGTGACAACGGATACCGGTAGCGTCAACAATGCATTTTCGACACTCCCCTTGGCGATTTGCGTGATGACCTCTGGGGTAAGCCCAAAGATGCCAATGCCGTAGGAAAAGGTGGTAGCACAGGCGCAAGCGGCGACGATAAAGGCCAAGACGACAGACAGGGGGTGGTCTGACTCGGGAGAGCCTTTGCAGGTAACGCGACCAGGATGGGGCGTTTATCTGTACCATCGTCTCCCTCCTTGGGGTCCAGCAATAAAAAGAGGCGCACACGTTCGGAAATACCCTCCTCCTCTGCCAAGTTGTTCAACTCTTTGAGCAACTTGTCTGCAGGCATACGCATGTTTCCGCGAAAGACGACGCGTTCATCAAACGGAGATCGATCAACTTCGGTAACGAAAAAGTACCCATGCCGCAAAGCTTATCCTTGACAACTTCAATATCTTTCTCCGACACGCGTGGAAACTCATTGCCCAGCAATTCGGTTAAAGAGGTGGGTAGGACGGGGGCGGGTAGGGAGCCCTTGCTTGACAGCAGCACTGGGGTAGCGGTAGAATTTGCAGATTGGGTAGGGAATCGTAAGGATTCTTGTCGTCTTCTTTCTTACCGATAGCAAGATTGCGTTCATCATTAATTTCCTTGAGACTCTTTGCCTTTTCCAGTTCCAGGCGCTTGCGATCTGCGGCGAGTTCGGCACGTTCGAATTCCAAGCGAGCCTTTGCGGCCATTAATTCGAGACGCTCGGCTTCAAGACGTGCTTTGCGGGCGCGTTCTTTGCGTTGCTCTGGGGAAAGGGGGGGGATGACGGGGGGACTGAGTCGGGGGCATGAGGAATGTTAGGTGGGGTTTGGGAGGCTGCTTCCTCTTGAGTCACGCAGACGGGATGACGGGGGAAAACGGGACGTTTGGGGACGCGGACAATTGGTATGTGGGACGGTGAGCGGAGGAGGTGGAGGAGATGGAGGAGGTGAGAAAGGGAAGGGGAGTGGATGGGAGGAAGGCTGGGAGATGAGAATTCATGATAGATAGAATGTCGGGTGGGGGGGGGGGAAGGGGGATTGAGGGGGAGGGACAGGACGGTGAATTTGAGGTTGGGAAAAGGCAGGTGCGAAAATGAGGTTTGCGTTTCGGAGGTGAGGGAGATTGTTATGCTACCTCCACATCCGACAGGCGAAACGAAGGGGGGATCTTCAACTGCGCCGTACAGTGTACTGTACAGGCAGTACAATACTGTACTTTACTGTACGATGCAATGACGACAATGCCCCACATGGAGTACTAATCTTTCCTGTTTTGTTTTTAATTTTCATAGGGTTTTTCGAATGCTGCGACTCCCACCCGCATCTCACCAGCCATTGGACTGTTTACGTTTCGAATA
The DNA here is from genome assembly GCA_002205965.3 of Kappaphycus alvarezii. Classification (NCBI taxonomy): domain Eukaryota; phylum Rhodophyta; class Florideophyceae; order Gigartinales; family Solieriaceae; genus Kappaphycus; species Kappaphycus alvarezii. The sequence continues at coordinate 966,631 of NADL03000466.1, forward strand.
TCTTCTCAGATTTTCCCCACATTCCCCGTCTTCCCAATATCGTACATCTACTCCCACGTGTGTTACGTGCCAAATCCCTTGTAATTACAGCTCCATGCCCAGCTTACAGTGCATACATAAATTTTGATCCACCCGGCTGATCGGATCGCCGTTGTCCATCCTCCCTCCGTCGCCACGGGCTTTACCTCGCCTCTCTTGGCAACCTTGCCATCTTTGTACTCCTCCGCAACCACTCTCGCTCGATGCAAAAAGCACTCTTCATCGCCACACACCGATTCCACAATCGGATCATTCAAAAGCTCTTCCACAATCCCTTTCATATCTTCATCCACCACATCCCGCAGAGCCCGCTTAAAATCCGCCCGCACCTTGACCCCGATTCAATCTCACCAGCCGCATCCCCTCCCTCCTTTTCCTGTCTACGCATCAACACAAGTTCTGCAACCCGCGTCCAGTATCGACCCCACCAAACACCGTGTACGGTCCATCGCGTACAATTGCCGACACGCTCCGATACACCGCATGCTCCATACTAGTGCTCAATAAACTACGCACAATCAGAAAGAGCAACGCAAACGTCTTGGTCGTCGTCACCTTGCTTCGGTCACCAAAGTCGGGGCTGCTGTCCTTGATCCCGTCTTTTTCATCCACCCCCTCTACTTTCAGCGCCTTACTATCCATAAAACACGCCTCCCACATCACATCAATCACCCGCTCGAAATTCCCTGCCATGACATTCCCACATTCTTCATCCATTTCGCCGCGCGTAAATCAGTGTGCCTCGTTCGCTACTCTCAAGAAACGATTCCACGGCACAACGTGTAGCCAATTGGCAGCGCTGGCAGAACCTACCTAGCCCACGCTCCATCAGATCGTCACCAATGGTCCCCCCCTGCTGCAGCATGTCCGCCACGTCCAGATACAACGCACGTTTCAGGTCCGCCTGTTCCCCCGGCATTGGATCCGCCTTTAATTCAAAACTTTTCCCTGTCCACACCCTCGCCAAAACGTCAACTCTCGCCACCACACCCCACGCATTGAGCTGCCATCGCGAAACGAGCTAGGTTGCAGGCTCTGATTGATTGTCCACAACGCACCCAACTCAAGCGAATGCGGCAGATTCACCTGTGCCGCAGCCTCTGCTTGTTTCATCAATTCGGCTTCATGACGTGCAAGCAGTGCATTTGCACGCAAGGCATGCAGGGCGTATGGCGGCTTGGTATTGGAAACATGGTAGATAATGATGGCAGGGCGATGCCGCGTTGACCAAACTTGAAACGGTCGCGCATGATGGCGGTGAGCTCGTTTCGAGTGAGTCGGTTGCGCATTAATCTTCGGACGCGGGGTGCCGCAGTCAGGGTTTCTCGTACCTTGCCTGCGACGGGGGCCCAAGGGGCTAACATGAGACCAACGAGCCATCCTTTGGCGCAGTTTCGACTTGCGTGGCTCTGGCTTGTTGGATGATGACGATGATCATGAGGATGAGTTGCAGACAGACGAAAATTAGGGCGAGGCGCCAGCCGGCGTAGACTTGGTACTCTGAGCGGTCGGAGCTGCTCTGCCTGCCCGTTGGATTGGATATGAGTGAGTAGGCTGCGACGATGACCGAGGTGAGCAGTGCGGTTGTTTCAAAGGCACCAAAACCAAGGAAGGTTGGATCATTGTCCATTTTCTAATGTATGTGCCCGGTGCATGAATTGTGCTGTTGGAGAGTTGGTGGTAAACTTGAAGGGAGATGTTGGGCGAGATGGATGGAAACAAAAAAGAGTGGTGCTTACACAGCAGAACGGATTGTTGCGGGGTGCAGTTTAAGTGGAAGATTCGGACATGTCGCGCCAAAGTAGGACACAAGCGATGTGACATTGTAATGGACTTGCTGCGTGTAATTGTTATACGTTGGAGATACTCGCCTCGCCCTCTGAAAGACTCGTACGGCGGTGGGACGAGACACGTGGATAGAAATAAAAAACGTTTGGCATCAATGTTGGACTGTTTTGCGAGTGCCAAAGCGTTAGCACATTGTGGCATTGCTGCCCCAGTCAGCAGCAGTGAACAGAAAAGAGGATTTTACAGGCGACAGGAGTAAACCTGCGGGTAGTGCTAGAAAAGGGGTGGGCTAATACTGTACATATGAATGGCCGGACGCCACGAGGTGCCCCCAGGGGACGCGGTAAATTATCGATGTGGCCATTGTGGACCAGATTGCCTCGTTTCAATTCTGTGCGCAGACCTGCGCAATCTCAACAATTCAGATGCGCTCTCAATTACAGATACTGTACAGATACCGTATGTATGCTAACCTATTTTTCAATCATTAAAACACCCCAATTTTTTCCCCTGTACAGATATTGTACAGTACAGTAGTGTACTAGAGCTGTTTTGTCTCAGAATACTGTGTTGTACAGTGTTGTACTAGTGTCGCTACTCACATTTGTGCGCCACAGTAGGGCGCTGAGGCCTGAATTGGGGCTCGATATTAATTTGGATCGCTAATTTCTCGGCCAGTACCCCCCAACGAAGTGTCCTGTACAGTACAGGAATAAGCATCTTCCCTTCAAGGTACAGTATAATAGTTTCGGTGTCATTGGTTTACAGTACATTACAGCAACGCCCGAGATTTACTGGGACAGATTCCGCCATTCAGCCCCGTGTCATAACTTTCAAAAACATCACAACGGATACAATTAAATTTGGATGGATTTAATTGCAATACAGTCGTCGCACGTTGCCTGCACATAACGCGCTCCGTTAGCTCAGTGCCCCTCGTTTCTCGCCGTCACCATGACTCTTGCTGCAGCCTCGTGCCATTCGCTGCCTCATGTCCCGCAATATGTATTCATCATGTCTACTCAAGTGTCGCAGCCCCGCCATGTCGTGTGGAATCTGCAGCCGCAGTCACCTTCTGATCGCTCTCATCCAAACCTACCCACATCTCCTTCGGGCCGCACAATTTATTCCCGGCGAACCGACGACAATTAAAAAATATCCACCAAGCTAAAGCCCCTTGCAAAATTCCTCGATTCGTTTCCTCGACGCAAACGCATACGATATGGTAGACAGTGTAAGGCCACAACGAATATCTCCATGAATCACCTTTTCGCCAAGCTCATCCAACGTCACCCATTCAACATCCTCAATAACTTCAGCCTCATCCTACGATTACGCACCGCCCTCGTCCTGTCCACCAAAACCGTATACACAGGAACATCAGTCATGACAATGGCCGTGTTAAAGTTACACCACCCAAGCTGCCACACCTTTTCCACCTCGAGCCCAATTCCTCCTTCACCTCCCGTGCTGCAGCATCCGCATGCGACTCCCCCTTCTCCGGGAATCCCCGCGGTAATTCCGTCGAATAAAACCCATGCCCGCTTTCACAGCATTGTCAAACGCCGCACCTCCGGGTTTTGTCGTCGGTACAGCACGCCATTGACGAATCAACGCAATGTTCCCAAGTGAATCCACTGGTAGTGTTACAGCCCCGGTCGGTTCTGCAATGCCAACGACGTCATATTGTGGACGCCCCTTGCCATCCGATACACCACGTGATAGAACCGACTGTAAGGTGTGTTGTCCACTAGCAAATCTTCGCATCCCGATGCGTGTGTGGAGTGGCGGACGTTGCCGTGAAAATTCGGATGCAAACTTTGCACCTCACTGAAAAACGCAGTGTTTGTGGGGAGTTGTGGCTCATTTTGACGTATGTGCTTGTGTGCTAGAGGTCGGGTGCAAGGTGAGGTGCGCCGCTGGTTGACCAGTCTTTTGGGCAATCTCCAAAACTGCTCCTTAAATGATTGTCGCTTCTCATGGGCCCAGCCACTATGCGCTACAGTGCAATTTGGTCTTGGTGCGTCTTACCTGCCTACTCTTGCGCACTAGAATTGTCATCGTCGGTTCTTGCAGCTTGTTGCTCAGCGCAGCTGTGCCTACCGTATGTCGCAGTGGATGCTATGGCCAATGTGAGAAACAGTCTATTTTCTGGCATGTGTTTTCATTCCAGAAACCCGCGCATTTCGATGCCAACAATCCTCCCGTTTTGTCATTCATTGCATGCCTTTGTGACAATGTCTTCCATGGACTTTTAGCAGTCATTTGCCAAATATACCCATGAATTATCAATCGAAGCTGCAAAGTTAAATCTCGACTGTTTGTTGGGAGGAATCGACGCAAAATACTTCAAATACCAGGCGATTGCGCCATCTACACTATGATATCATTGCTCGACACACCAAGTATATAAAGTCGCTATGATAACTTCATTCAACAACAATACGGGGCAAAGCTCACAACTCGCATGTACCACAAGGTTACTCTTGCGTCTTCCAAACTGGACGTTGGACCTGCCAACAAATTCCGCTCGGCATTAACACAACTAGTAGGCATTTGTAAACCGTATTTCTACAATGTGCCAACAAGCACTCCTTTCCTACCATCGCTTTATTTACGGAGCTCTCCGGTTTGAAGCCTCTAGTAACAGCAAGTCAAATCCAAGAGCCTAATAAGATGCCACAGCACCATCTAAACATAAAAATGGATCAACAATTCGCACATTGATCCCGGTCCGACTCCTGTCCACTCCCACACGTAGCTTCGTGACCTCTCGTTTCTCCTTGAGATAGGACTGGAGTTTTCATGTTTGCATCCGTAAGATTGCCATTGTGCTCTTCCGACTCGGATGATACACGTGCTTGCATTTTCTCTCCTTGCCTATCCTCGCAATCAGTTTTTCAAGGCATCTTCGCAGTTTATTGAATAGAATAGACTCCTTACCTTTTCCTGATCTCGTTATATTGGGACCATCACGGTCACTATCACTGCAACATCGGTCTCCGCTGCATTGTCTCCAATTTCTTTTCTACACTACTCGCTACACAGTGTGGTTAGTTGCATCTTGGATGCAAACACTCTTCATTTTCCACAGACTTTGACATCAATGCTTCGGCTGCGCGAGTTGTCGTGGTGGTGAGGAGAAAATGCCCCATCGTCCTCTTTGGCGCACCCCTCTGGCAGCCTTTCCACATCTGTACGCTGTAACCAGACGTCGTATTATTTCCGTTACGACACGTCTCTCTGTTTACTACTGGATGGAAGTTGAATCATTCCTCTTGGTCTATTGTTTCTATGCCTCCCATGTCTACTAGTTTATGCATGTCCATTTCCTTCTCTTCCTTGCACTCCAGCACTACATTGTTCCAATTCGCAACTGCAGCGTCACCTCTATTGGAAATATCTTAAAGTGAAGTTTAAACGCACTACCCTTTTTCAATTGCCACACGGATATTTTTTGCATTCTTGTCGTTTTTGTGAGCTTGTGCCATTTCTTTAGCTCCTGCACTCGAGGTACAAAGCAAAGAGTCATTAAGATTGGGTCGGATCCATCCTTTATCAAACGCTTACAAGGTTTGAATGCTTACTCTTATTCAATGCAGTGGCTACAAAACTAGGGCACTTGTCACTTTGAAAACGAGCGATGTCCGAGCGCCCGAGTTGGAACAAATTCTCGCTGATCCTCATTTGATCGCAAAATCTCAGACTCTTTTTGTTGCGCGATCACCAAAGTGCTCACCCAATGAAACAACTAAAACCCCTGACGCCATCTTAATTCGATTGACTGATTCATTCGCATTATAATATACGCTGGCTTTACATTCAATGGCTGTGAGAGCCACGGAGACCTTTTGCCGGGTGCGATCCGTCCTCATGCAAAGACATGCTGCGGCGACGGTTTTATCCAACGCGGTATGCCTTTCGGCTGTCCTCATGCCAGTACTGTACGGCAGTCTGCCTTACTCCGTGTCCAATCCTTAGACCTTCCCACCACTGCCCGGAGAAGTAGCCGTTCCACATCTGTAATCAGTAGAGTATCCCAAAACCTCCCCTATGAAATTTCTGGACAAGCGCTATTGTTGTCATTTTCATAGTCTTCGGTACTACTCTTGTACAATTCGTAGTCTGATCTGTACCATTCCTCGTACCATCCTGGGTTTCATCAAAAGCCGGCAAGTTATCCACTTTAATTTTCTGGGTGACCTTTTCCTGCTCCCCATTATCGTACATGTAGTAGGTCTTCCCCAACTTTGGACTGCCGTTGAATTTATAACTACAGTATAATCAAGATTTTTTTTTCATACGAATCATAGTTATCACACCAAAAGACTTTTTGAGAGGAAAGTAACTTTACATCGTCTTCAATGGAAGAAACCCCTACTGTTTTATCTCTGTTTCGTACAAACGACCTTTCCCCCGGTCAAATGGCGTATCGTCTAAACTTTTTGTTCTCTCGGACAAAACGTGTTTTTTTAGCTACAACTCGACAACGTTGTCCGAGCATGGTAAAAATGACTCTCTAGAGTAGTAGAGCTATTTTTCCTATCCTTGCTGCGATGTTTCGATCCCGTACGAACTGTGCGCTTTGGTTTTCCTGAGCAGAGTTGTGCAATCTCCTCGGTATGTTTTCCTTCTTTGCATTCCTCCAGGGCCAGCATGGTGCCGTATTCTACATGCGACATTGTGATGACAAATATTTGCTCCATCCGTCCGAGCTGTTCAGATTTTGCGCTAGTTTCCCCGCGAGCTGCAAGCCCCGTTCCTGTACATCTGCAACCAAGATGACAACCCACGTGGACAGGTGTACAAATCTCCTTTGAGAGCAAACAAAAGTTCGCCACGCGTCCTTAACTTGCAAAAAGGAAATTTCTCGAAAACTATTGGTCAGTGACGCCCTAGGCGCCGCCCGTCGTCGACTAGGGTCAGTCCAGCACAGACAACTACACTGTGCTTCCGCGAGCCATGCTCTACGCCCTTGACCGTCCTTCCCCCAAAATTTCCTCATCCCCGCCTCCTCCCCCCCGCCACTCGCTCGCCGCTCGCCCACTCGGTTATCCCCGTTCACCTCGTTCCTTGTGATTACTTTAACTCCTTATTCCCTAGTCACCATGGGAAACGGAAAGCCCGCTGGAATCCAGTGTGCGCGCAAGTTGCGCACACATCGTCGCGAACAGAAGTGGCATAACAAAAAGTATTCGCGCAAGCATTCCGCTACGGCACTCAAGGCGAATCCATTCGGTGGGGCGTCGCATGCAAAGGGTATTGTGTTGGAGCGAATCGGCATCGAGGCGAAACAACCAAACTCGGCTATTCGCAAGTCGTGTCGTGTGCAATTGATCAAGAATGGTAAGAAGATTGCGGCGTTTGTGCCGGGAGATGGATGCCTCAACTTTGTTGAGGAGAATGATGAGGTGTTGATCTCTGGGTTTGGACGGAGTGGACATTCTGTGGGTGATCTGCCAGGTGTTCGGTTTAAGGTTGTCAAGGTTGCCGGGTGTCGTTGTTAGCGTTGTTCAGGAATAAGAAGGAGAAGCCGAGGACGTAAATAGGGTATAAAGTCGGGTGGGTGAGGATGGAAGGTCGTGTAGGAACGGTACTGTGATCGTAGCCCAAGTGTGTCATGGCCGCCTTTGCGCAAGCATCGTGTGTTGTATGTGTGTGTTGTGCAAATTGTGATTTTTCAGCTCTCTGTGACGTTGACGCGACGCAAAGGCTCATTGTTGTGACGTGGGGTCGTGATGGCGCTTACTGCTTGAACAAGTTTGCAGAGTTGTAGGATGGACGGAGTTTGTACGCACGATGGGACTTTGTGTAGTTTGAATTCGATGTGTCGATGGGGCGTTGTGCTTGGATGCAACCCGGCGATAGCGCCGGGTTGTGCACGGGTTTGTGAGGGGCGTGCGTGGCAGATTTGGCTCATTGAATTAAACAGGTGGTCGTTTCGAGGCCGGACTTGCTCGAAAGCTTTATACTCTATTCATTCTAAAGTCGTGTGCAAACGGTTTACTTTTCAGGTTAGGTTTTAGGAGGACGTACATGATGTGTGTAGTTTGGAGGAGGCTGGGTTTCCGGAGGGAGTGACGCGCATCGGAGGTGGGCAACCTGCAACTGGAAGTCATGTTGACGGATTTAGTGCTGGTGTGGCAGTGCAAAATGGAGAATGACGGAAACATGGTGCTCGTCGCTACAGATGAGGCAAGTATTTACTCATCTGTCATTTCGAGTGTACACTGCAGACTCGCAGGTGAAAATGACAATAGGGACAGCAGATAGCAACGCGGTGTAGGGCAGCAAATGGGCAGATTTCAGCGGCGAGTAAATGGTACAGTGTGGGAAAGAGGATGAATAGTGCAAGACTGAGGAAAGTGAGGGCACAGAACGGAGGAGACCGGTGCAAGATTCAGGAGGCTGCACGTCAGGAGACGTGTTGGAGACGCGTAAGCGTAGTGATGACGGTATGACAGTGTATCGAGGGCATGATGTGAGACAGACAGTACAGGGTGGATTGCAGGGTAGGTAGGTGGTGTGGTGGGTGGGTGGATGGATGGATGGGTGGATGGGTGGGTTTGAAAGAGGTGCGAGATGGAGGGTGGAGAGTGGTTGGGATGCGGTTGTTGTGGTTTTGAGTTTGATGATGAGGGGAGGGGAGAGGAATTTGTGGTAAGTGACGTGGTCGGGTCGGGGCGTTTCTGGTGGTGGTGTGGGTGGGGAAGGTGTTGCGTGGCCCTTGCGATATGTTTGCGTGGAGGGAGGTGACTGGACCCGGGCGGTGGAATGCTGTCTTGCGGCATGGATGACTTCTTTTTTTTTTGTGTGGTGAATTTGTCAAGTGGCGAATGGTTATTGATGGCATGACGTTGGTGTAATGCTTTAGCTTGAGCCTAATTGAGAAAACTAGTTTTTGGCGTGTTTTGGCCGGGTTGTGAAAACCAAGTTAATTTGGCGCACAGGCTTTTGCTGTAAACAGTTTTGCAAATGTCTTTATTCAGCATTGGCGATTCGACATGCCGTAATTTTATTGTATACTGTAGTAGCATGGTACAGTAAACTGTTTTGTACTTTTGTTGCTGCACAGTGTGCAATTCGCGGCTCTACGTTGTTGTCGTCTCTCTCGTGTCTGTCTATTAGTGCGCTGCGCTGATAATCCCGATTATACTTCAACTCGCTGTCATCCCGTCTTCTTCCCCGCCCCTCCCATTCGCTCAACCATCTTACATTCAGTCTACACCCCATCTTACCCAACAATCAACCCTTGCAACCCGTGTCCCCATCCCCACTCCCCCTCCATCGCCACTTAACCCCTTCCAACTCTTCATCGTAACGTCCAACACGAACCACACCCTTCCGCTCTCCCATTCCCCCCAACTCCACCCCTTCACCCCAACTTCACCATGAAGATAATCCCAGATTCAGAAGCACCCGATCAATCCACCTCCAAACTTGCACCATCCCCAGCCGCAAAAAGCCCTCATGTCGTCTTCTTCTACATCGTCTGTTGGTTTCTCGCCAACGGCACAACCGTCCTCTTCAACAAATACATCTACAAGACCCTTCTCTTCACAAACCCTCTCTCTCTCACCCTCATCCACATGACCACCCAATCCATCCTCTCCCACCTCACCATCGACTACCTCCAAACCATCGACAAAGTCCGCGTCGATCCTACCGACTACTACTCCAAACTTCTCGTCATCGCCGCCGTCTTTTGCGCAACATCTGCCTCGGCAACATTCCTTCGCTTCGTCCCCGTCTCCTTTATGCAAACCATCAAGTCCTTCACCCCGTCGCCACCGCCCTGCTTCAATACCTCGTCTTTCGCTCCCGTCTCCGCCCGGCCGCCCTTCTCGCACTCGTTCCCATTACCGCCGGCGTCGCCCTCGCCAGTTGCACAGAAACTCGAGTTTCATCTCGGGGCGTTTTGTCGCCGCTTTGACGCCTGCTTTTTAACCGGCCTCAAGTTTGTACTCAGTTCCCAGATGCTTGCTGGCCGTTACAAGCTCGACAGCATCAATTTGCTCTATTACATGGCCCCGCCGTCGGTCGCGTTTTGTTGCCCATTTGCTTTATGTTTGAACGCAATGGCGTCGCGTCATGGGTGTACGATCCCTCACGTACCAACCTCGATTTTATGCTCCTCCTGTTTAGCGGCCTCGTCTCGTACGTCTCAATGTCACCTTGTTCATCGTTCTCAAGGCAACCTCCTCTGTCACCGTCACCGTCGCCGGCAACGTAAAGACAGTGCTTGTCATCGGTATTTCTATTCTCATGTTTAAAAATCAAGTCACCTGGGTCAACATGCTCGGCTGTATGATTGCTATCGGCGGATGCTGCTGGTACGGCCTCATCAAGGATAAATGGGCTACTATGGGCACCATGGACGTTGGGAAGGGTCCCCAGACTTATACACCAGTGGAAAAGAGTGAGCCCAAGAGCGCCGCCCAGTAACTTTTGCTCATGCCTCACCCTTGGATGATATGTTTCGGAAATTCCCAAACTTTGCTCGCATTGGTCTAATCGTTGCAATGCCTGCTTGCAACGGGGAAAGGGCGTGTCAAAGGGTGAAGCCATGTCCTGCTGTGTCATCGGTATGTCGTTTTACACGTGGCTTTGTTGTTAATTTTGAGGCCGTGAATTAGTCCAGGGCATTGCGAGGTGGGCACCCAAAGTTGAGGCGGCTTGCGACATGTCGGCTGCGCTGGAAGGGGTGGGGGAGGTTAGACTGCTGTTGACTTGAGGGGGTGTACGCTGTTGGTTGATTGTATTAAATCGTATCATCCCGTGTGTTGACCGGCTCGGTTCTGTGTAACGTGTATTTGTGTCCACGTAGGACTTGAAGCGAGAGAGGAAATTGTCTGGTATCTCAAATGCACGCAACGAGTTGTAGAGTGTCAGTCGGAGGCAAAGTGCCGATATCACGACCTACGGACGTGTCCATGCCGTCCGTGGCGCCGTCGGGACTCGATGACAGTAAAGAGATGATCCTCACAAAGGTGAGAATTAGGCAAACAGACTCGGCGACCTGATTGCGATTGCAGACAGCCTTTGATCCACAGGCAAATTTGCTGCGGCCTACTTTACTAACTGAGCACTCCAAAGCCAACGGACAAAATGACCAACAAGAGAATGCCAGCGCCGACCCACAATATCCAATTTTGCTCATATGGGGCAGAAATCTCACCCTTTAACTTTTCCTTCAAGGCCTCATCAATCTGAGCCTGAGCCGGATCACCATACTCATAAGTATCCGACTTTGCACGACGCCACGACACCGGGTCCAGGACCTCGCGTTCGCCAAACTTTTCACGGGCCTCACTGCGCTTATACAATGCCTGTTCCGCGGCCATGGACTTGTACTCGGACAATTGATCGGGACTTTCCAAAACCAGGGTGACAAAGTCGCCAGAACGAATACGAATGGACTTCATAACGCGATCCAAGCCGACGCCACGAGTAGACCAGACCTCCTCCCCAAAGGTTGCAGACACGGCTACGAGGATATCGCCTTCGTTGACTTGTCCTGAATCGGCGGCATTGCCATCAGGATCTATCTCTGCGACAAAGACCATGCCATCTTGACCCTCCTCGAGGACTAGGCCGAGGGGTTTTTGAATGACGACGGCACGGTCGGCGGAGGAGACGGCGCGTTTTGCACGGTCCTCTTCGTTTTGGTAGATGTTGTAGTTGAATTCTTTTTGACAGACTATGGAGGGGCGGGAGGAGTGACGGGAGGGTAATGTGGGGCGATGATTGGAGCGGGTGGGGAGAAAGGTGGGGTGAAGGGGGATGCGGAGAGCGGGGTGGAAGGGAGAAAGGTGGTGGTCAGTGGGGCGGCTACAAACGCCGACATGATTGGATGTGGGTTGGGGCGTCTGAGCGGTGCGTGTTGCGATGGGAGTTGGTGATGGTACGACAAAGAAGAGTTGAGTTGAGGTGGAGCGAATGCAAGCGATGAAAGGCGGAGGGTTTGGAGATTGGAGGTGGGGAGCGTGTGAAAATTGGGCGCATGGTTGTGGCGGTTGAGTGCAAATGAGTGGCGGGAATCAGGGCAGGGCGGAATGAGTTCAATGGGTCTCGTTGCCAAGTGGAGCGCGATAATAGGCTCAAAAGGCATTGCTCAGGTCCGATTCGAGGGTGAAGCGACATAAAAGATCAAGTGGCTGTGGTTTTGGTGGTTTTCTCAAGCGACGCTGAAACAGGGAAAGCTGGGTGTATTCCTCGACTTTTAGTGTAATGCTGGTGCGTGAAAGGGGAATGCATTACAGTGAAAGTATATCTGGAAGGCGTAAGTAAGTCAGTAAGTAAATTCAAGTCAAAATGTACTGTACATACTGTAGCTGTCCATTCCTGTACGATATTACTGTACGTAACGGAGCTTTGAGCATTGAGGTGGTGCCAGCAGTGCATTGTAGTTGTCGACCCCCTGCTCCTTGTTTTGATTGGCAATCTGACGATTGTACCCATTTTCCTGTCCGCATCCCGCAGCATGTGTAGAGTTGCAAAGTTTTGGATAATGTGGTCAATGGCATTGCCTGGTGGCGAGTCACGCAAATTCCATTCCAAAATGCGCCATCTCTCTTACCCTATCACCATGCCGCCTGCACCCACCTCAACTCCCAATTCGTCCACAACCTCTCGCACACCTTTACATCTCTCTCCACAAACACCGCATCTTCCACGGACAACACAACACAAACTAACCTAACCCCTGTCGCTCGATTCCCCTTCCCATCCCCCCACCTCGCCCGCTCACACATCCTCACCATTCCCCAAATGGCTCCTCCCGCCTCCCATCCACAGTGGGACCCCGAGTCTCTCACCCCTCTTCTCCCCCCTTCACGCACCCCTTCCGCATCCCTTTCCTCTTCGCTGTCGTCTCTCTCTCCATCCTCATCCTCCTCACCCTCTTCCTCACCCTACTCCCCACCCTTCCTTCACCCCTCCCTGCATCTCTTCCCTCTATTCCCTTCTTCCACCGTCGCCCATGGCTCTAACTCCCAACTCTCTTCCCCCTCAATCCCCCCCCTCTTCTATACCCGTTCCATACCCTCCACACCACCCCCACTATCCCCGTCCCCCCAATACCCCGCATCCCGAATAAACTTGAAAATCATTCGCACTCGTCCCATGTACACAACAAGCCCAATCCCAATACCTATCCCACTCCCACCCACAATATCCGAGAAATGATGATGAAAATCTATCGTCCGAGATATCGCAACCCCCGCCGCTCCCAACCATGGCGTCAAAATTACCACAAATTTCCAGCTACGTGCCTCGCCACTCGTACTGGATGAAGGAAAGGGATATACCAGACGTGTCGCCAGATAAAGCGCTACTATTGTCGCCGCGGAAAACGCAAGCGACGAATGACCGGATGGAAAACTCTTGAGCGCTTCGGCACCTGATGCGCATCGCCGGAGCATGTGGATGAGTCTGGAGGGGTAGGTACGAAATGCAAACTGACGCAAAGTAGGGACGTGGGCGCGATGCGAACAGTTTGAGCACGTTGGTTACAAACACTGTTACAATGTTGGATTCGAGTAACGTTTGTGTGAGGCAGAGGAAGAGTGCGGGTGTTGGGGGTGGAATTAGGAATAGGACAAGTGGAAGGATGTTGGTTAGTATGAGCAGAAGGGATGTGGGATAATATCGGGTAATTGTGGATGCGAAAGGGAGGGGATGAGAGGGAGGGTGGAGGGGTTGAAAGTGGGCGGGGGGAGCGGAGGCGAGGTATGCGATTAAGAGGACTAGGAGGAACAAGGTGAGCACGTCAACGGGGGAAAAGGTCATGGGGTGAGGGGAGGTGAGGAGCGACGAACAAGTTTTGTTGCATTGTGAGAGAGGCGGCGCTACCTAGCTAGCAAGCTAGAGAAGAGAGAAAGGATGGAGAGTGACGTCTTGCCGAGACGTGTGTCAATGCAGAGCAGCGGAGCAAGGATCCAACTTTAACAAACCTCAGATTCGTGAGGCTGTCCAGCGATTGTTTTTCGGCTATTGACATGTCGCTGTTGTGGAGTGGCTATTGGTGTTTTGAATTTTTTCTGCTTACACTAACTTGGGAAATTGATGCTATTGTACTGTAAATTACTGTGGGCTGTATTATACCCATGTGAATTACTGTAATGCACTGCACTCGCTTGCCAGTGGCGTGACCACTTGTTCCCGTTTTTCGGCCTCCATGCAAGGCCTTGCACAACGCACTGATCAGCATGCACAACCTTTACCGACATTGCTCGGCACTCGCTTTTTCCCTTTTTCATCCTTCTCCATCTTCCCATTTCAACCGCTTTGCATTCCTCACACGCCCCACCGCCCCACCTGACACTATCTCACCAAACTTTTAACTTTTGTCGCAACAATGGACACGGAAATGTTTCAAATCCTCTTCTGGAGCTCCATCGGCCTCGTCACCATTCTCATCGCCTCCGTTCGCCGCCCTGGCCTCTATGGACCCAACCACCGACACCCTACTCTACGCCAATGATGCCCTCAAAAAGCTCTAACTCTTTTCACCATCAAACGCCCCGAAATCACCCTACCGCGGTGGCACTCATCCGTTTGACTTGTTCCACTCGCATCTCCCCGGTCGTCATCGTCAGTAAACTACTTTATATACCGACTTTCTCGCACTCAACCTCCACGCTACTTTCCACCTCAAATCCTACTTGACTACTCCCAATCGCTTTTATCCGCCGCGTACAAACACCCCCCCAACCCTGTCACTTTTGCGTCCCATCCTCCCCACGCGCCTCCACCCATTCCTTCGCCCCGCTCTGCCTTCCCGGCAATGCCGCTTGACCTTCTTGCCGCTCCAAACACCCTGCAAGTCCTCCTTATCCCACTCCAATCTCTCGCGAGCCGCATGCACCTCCCCTTCCGCCACCCCGCAACCGCCTCCTCGTTCATCCTCTCCAACCCCTTGCCCAGCTCCCCTCATTCGCCAATGTCCTCCTCCCGCGCACCCCCCCCACTTCCTCGTGTATCTACTCGTCACATCAATCACACAATCCACCCCCGTCGCCACACAATAATTCAACTTTTTCCCCCACCCCGCCTCATACAACAACGGCTCGTCCATCACATCCTCACAGCTATCCGCATGCACCCATCCACCACTACCTGTCTCCCCCTCACACCAAACCTCAGTCCACACATGGTCCGTCCAATCGTGCACCATCCTCGCCTTCATCCCAATCGCCCTCATCATCGCCGTAAACACCTGCGCCCATTCCCCACACCTCCCCTTCTAGTCTCCAACAACTTTTCCACATGATTGTACCTCGCAAAACGACTCGCCGCCCCACACGCATCACACCTATACCCCTCCACTCGTTCCCCTCCATACCGTCTCTCCGCCTCCGTCGCAACCATCATCCCCACAAGCTTCATATCCCCTTGGTCACACGACCAACACTCTGGCTGATTCATCCACACCATAAATTCCTTTTTATACCACGCCAACACCTCCTTTAACATCGCGCGCTCCTCAGTACAATACCGCGGCTCACTCCCTAACCGCGCAGTAGCCCTCTGCCGTAGTAGCGACAACGGCATCACAGCACGCACCTTTTGTTGCAATAAAGGCTCCTCATATGCCAAGATAGAGCGCCAGTACCGTTTCACTCGAGCCAAAAATACGGCCGTGTTTCGGTCGGCCGGCGCGGTTTTCACGGGGGTTGCAGGCTTGAGACGGATCTTTTGGAGGGAAGCTTGCACATCAGAGAGTGAAATAACGGTCGCGGTGGTAGCAGAGGATGATGCAGCGGGTGGTGGAGCGGTTTTCGGGGAGGTAGGGGGGGAGGGTATGGCGTCGTAGAAGAGTGGGACGGATGGGGCTAAGGAGAAGTCGGAAAGGGTGCGAGCGGAATCGAGGATGTCGCTGGGAGGAGCGTTTCGTGATTGATGTGGAGAATTAGACGGTGTGGTGGTATGTCGGTGAGGGAGAAGAGCTGATGACGGAGATCTAGGAGGGTGGTTGTGAGTGGGGTGTCGAGAAGCAGAGGCTTTCCGGTGGATTTGTGGGTGAAAAGCAGCGGCGGCATGGTTGTTTACGGAGCGGCGGGAGGTTGGGAGGGTTGTAGGGAACTGGGGGACGCGGTGGGAACAGGGCTGGGGGGAGGCTCGCGGGGGTAGAAGTCATTATAAAGATCACAATAAAAATTGAAAAATGCGGAAAATACCAAACACAGGAATGAACCTGGCTCTGAAACACATATGGCTACATCGATGCTTGATTCCCCTTCGGACGAATGTTACCCAGGTCCATTACCTGACGATGGAGCACTGTCTAGTGGAATGGGCATTGTTGACCAAGCACTTCCAAAACTTAATGTACCAGAATGGAATGGAATTCTGGATGATCTTCCGGATTCTATCAAGCAAACTCCCTTCTGGCACCACGGAAATGGTGCTTATTCCAACGAAAAAGAAATATGATCGGCTCTATATTTCTACCAGCTACGTATATAGTGTAATGCACGGGAGGCAGTCGTTCTCGTCTAGGAAGAGTATCCCATGAGCCAATGAGGAAATCAACACACACACGTCAAGACTCAGAGAGGTTCACTGCCCATTTTTCTCTTAAGGTGCCCTGCGGTGCCGAAGCACAGTCTGCCGATAGCGAGAAGAAGTTGGCGTGGTTGAGCGGGGGTGATTCCTTGGACAGCTGGATGATATACTTGTCCTCCGGGCTGTGAGGCCTGACTGGGATCCGTGAAATGCTATAAACTTGAGACAATCGAGTATAAAGAACAGTGGACACTAAGGGTGTAATATTAGACGAAAAGATGTAGTAGTGGCTCAGTAGAGCTGATTTTCTCCTTCAGAGATAAGGGCTGATGTTACAAACGACAAACTTGAAGTTCATATTTGTGTGTAGACGCCGAAGTCCGGGGCGTCAAGTATGAGAAAATGTCACATTTAAAAATTGAAAGGGGTAGCATAATATTGAATAGAAAGGGGGAAGAAGAAGAAGAATCCGGGCAGATAAACGTGGCTGTAGCTAAAGTTGCTGCGAAGGCGAAACTTAGGAGTAAACGTTAGATACAACACCTTGGTGGCTGCATGGTCTTGGGCCTTAGTGGTGTGGAAGGTATAAAGAATAGTCAGCTAGGTCAGGGTTGTCTACAACGGCGGGGCAAGTAAAATTAATATCAGCCAAGTAATGGAGGTCCCTATTAGAGATGAATAAGACGACGACCCTTGGCCCAATAAGAGCCTTTCACCTGCGAAAATATCACTTCCAAGTTGGGGGCCGAGTAGTCCGGAATACACGACCTCGGGCCCAGTCGAGTAGATATACAGTAGCAATACCGATAGTTGTCGGAAGTCGACATACTGTAAATGCCTTTACTCTACAGTATAGTACAGTGTATTACCTGCGGATGGCAGTGGAATGGACTGTACAGAGAATTCGATCAAAAAGGTCAACAAAATCACCGCTACCAGTGGCAGTACAGTATGATGGCCAATTGCACTGCAACCAATTTTAGATAATGGTCAGAAGGTTGATATAAAGCATCTATTTATTAATGGTTCATCGCAATAGGGTATTGGAAAAAATGGGTTATTGTAAGAAATGTTAAAAGAAAGTCAAATATTACTGATATAGCGGACAACCGTATTGAGTTCAAGCCCGCAAATAATTTAATAGATTCTATAACATTGATGTATTATCGTCATGTACCAGGAAATATATATTTAAAACTCTCTGGCCCTACTGAAAATTCATATATATCAACAATTTGATCCAACAATTGCAGTACAACGAAAATGTATCCTGAGCAGAGAAGAACAAAATAATGGAGTCCACAAAATTGTATATGGCCACTAAAATTATGGTGATATGAACTTATAATTACGGCGAAATTTTATACGGGATGAGAAAGCAAAAATGTGTATAACGCTTAATGGACTCATGCAAAAGTTGAAATACCACTAAAAAATCATCTCATCCTGGTGTCGTATCTGCAAGTTTTTTACCTCGTTTATTGAATGATTGGAGGTGTCTAGATCACTTCTTTGTGGAAAACTTGGACATTTTCACATATGGACTCAATTACCCGATATTCAACTGGTCCAATAAGGCCCTCTTTCAAAAACGAAAACTTTATCAACTCTTTCGAAACTATCTTTTTAACAAATGTTTGGGATCTTAATGATATAGTGAGAGATCGGACGTTTGATAATGATACCTTTTCAAAGTATGTCGAGGAAAAAATTCTATTTTGTAGTGTTAGTTCCCACCTCTACTAAAAAGTTCTGGAGAATCTAATTGAATATATATATTTACATACGGCTAAAAATATTTAAATACGGCTAAAAATATTTATTCCTTCGGGAAGTGAAATAACTCGAATTGCTGGAGTGTTTAAAGTATCAAACCATTTATATGGAAATAATGTTTTCTCTTCAAATGGACTTACCACTTGTCACACCCAGCCCATAGATAGTTTGTTCGTTGTAGTGTACTATTTGGTTTTAAATGTGCTCAAGATGAGCTAAATGGGTTCTGGAAGTCATATTTTTTCCTGAAATCGAATATTGTGACCGATATCACAATTACCGTTGACCATACTGTGGCAAGTTTTGGTAATTTACTAAAAAAAAGGAATATCACATTCATATCCAAGAATTGTTTCTAATTTCATCAAATTATGCGTACCGTTTCGGGGGCTCGACCAAATGGAAAACTTACTAATGCAGCAATTGAAGATTTCTGTCCTTCAGTCTCATTAAATGACCTAACGTATCAAATAAATAAAAGTGAATGATTTATTTCAAGTATCTTTTGATAATTCTGTTGATGATATTGTAGAAAGATTTGAAGAATTAAGTAGCGGTGATATTAAAAATCTGCCCGACAATCAGTTGAAGAATTTTCTGATGATTGTGATTTTCGTCACTCAAAGGCAGTTGTCGATGGATTGAAAGTCTGCAACCGTTTAGCAGACTCTGAAAATATTTTTCTCTTGAACATATACCATTTGAACCCGAAGATAATCCGATTCAAACTGAAAATCGAATTCATATTTCATCGAACAATAATACTGGAATCGAAGCTTATGAAATTTAGCTAACATCTGGAACAGAATTGAAATTTTGGGACAAAAAGTTCTCGATTCTTACAATAAGATGTTTGATATTAAAGAATTTTTCATTCATCAAGAATCTGAACTTCAATCTTATATTATTTCAAATGTTTACAATACCGAAGAAGGAAATTTCATAAAGATCTGTTCGGAGAGATATGTCTCAAACATTTCTCCGGAATCATATATAATGTTCATTCACGTTTTAAAAAAAATTAGAATTTTGGATGATGGAAAATATTTGTGCAAAGATCAGCGTATCCCACATGGAAATGAGAACAAGGGCCGACTATGAATCTTGTCCTACTATGGAATCTAAAATTATTTATCGATTGCTTCAATTCTTAAATGGAGATTATCGAAGGTTGATATCAAGTCTTAGTTTTCATAGTTTTGGGTCAGCATTGAGAGACGTTTATGTGAGACCTCCCTGGGAATGCACAGAAATGTTTTTACTGTTTTCACTATCGTCTCCGTATAGTGTCTTCAACTGAATGGAATATGGAAAATATATTCGGATCATACACTTTTTTATCTGGGCTTGAAATAAGTCGTTTTTACATCTTCAATTTTATTGGATTATAAAATCATTGGTGATACTTGTGGTTAAAATTGGTGGATGAAATTCTTATTATTGGACTGGAGAAAACTGAAAACTTTTCTTAAGCCCCTGCAAAATAATTACTAGCCTGTAATAATAGTTTACATGCCTGAATATTTAAACTTCAATTTATAATTTAGCGAAAATTATATAGTTTGTCTATTATAAAAGTAATATCTCAGCTGATTAATATTTATATGCACAGTTACCTAAAATCACTTCGAGAATCACCCAGAAACAATCGGGTGATGAAGTTAACTCTTTCCAAAAAATTCTCTTTCATATCTTTGAAAGGATTGATCATCTGCTTGGTTGTAATTTTCTCTCGTATGTCTTGCCTTACAAAAAGCTATATACAACAAAATAGTCTAATCATTTGGTATGTGATGTACTAATTCAATCTTCGATGTAAAGGAAATTAAAAACCTTAGGCTTTACCAGAAAATATCGTTGCTCTGCAATTCCGGGAACCTATATTTATTAATTTCTTTCTTTTCTCATGCAGAAAAATCAGATGGATCGACAAATGTACAATTTCTATGTATTTCTGGACTACTAATTACATCATTAAGTTTAAATTTTACATTTCTTACTTATACAGGCGTGGATAATTATAAGTGCCAATAAAATTATTGTACGCGGTGAAAAGTTAACTACTCGTTGTCAAATTACAGCGGCATGGATTAACATCTCGCCGAACCGTTTCCAGCTTCTGGGTGGCTCCTGTACGCCGAGCAGGACCAACACAGTACTAATTAACCTCAGGACTTTCGCGCCGGCGACACAAATCAGAAGATAAGACAAGAAAAAAAGAAACAACAGCAACCCAGACACTGTAGCGTGCACTGCCCTAGTACTCTCGAGCTTGTCCCCTTTATTAAAATTTACCTTATTATATTCCATCCTACCATCGCATTACTTTCGGCTCCTTTCCCCACGCGACGACTCACGTAGATTATCGTATATCGACGCACCGTGGCCGAGGAAGAGAGATTTACTATGACAATCCGAATTCTGGTGATCGTTTCTTACGCTTTCTTGCGTGCCTTGCAATCCTTGTACTTTTCACTCGAATACACTCAAGTGCCGTTTGTTTCGCTCCCCGCCATGGCTTCCATGACTTGGGCTAATTTCAAGAATATGACCGACAACATACTGAAGAATATCAACACTTCTTCAATTCATTATTATCTCTCCAAGGTGATACTCGATGGATCAAACTACACTATGGAATATTTCGGGCCAGCTGAAGACACTTCCAACTCCGCCGCATCCACGTTCGAAATACCCTATCCGCAAGATGTTCGACAGTACCTGGAGCTACTGCTACCCCTGAGCAATTAATCATCGTCCCAGAGTTCTTCGAACAGCCATTATTCGCGCTGAGAACCATGTTTAAAATCGCAAAACTATTCTCTTTCAACAAGATTCCTGAGAAATACATCACAGGAAGCACCTCCTCCTCCGATGATGTCAATGACCAGCGCAGCGCATATTTATGCTCAAATGGCTTGCCTATTTCTTTAATTTGGATCCCAGTTTCTGCATTCAAGTTGTCGAGAGGTTCAGAGATACCCATACGATGAAGTCTATGCCTTCTATCCGAAATCCCGGACTTCCGATCTTATGAACGTACTCGGCTCTCGTTCTCCGCTCCGTACCACTAGAGCCGCTCCTCCGACTTCGTCGAATGTTCCAGATACAAGCCCCCCGCTGCCACCGTCGCTGTCGCTGCCTCTTGTTCTACCCAGGAAAGTGGAGACTCCACAAGAGATCCCTGAAATGCCAAGTTCATCTTGAATATCTTCAAATGCAACAAGTTCACCGGAGATATCTCCCAGGACATCACCGAAACGTTGAAATTGTACGATATTTTCACTCAATACATCAATGTATCTGGAACTTGGAAGGTTAATGATCTTCTGTTCGTCTTACAGGTCGTACTCATCGTTGTTACTTCAACATTTGCTCTTCCGATATGACATATAAGACCAAGGCCAATACTATGCTCAAGGAATACAGTAGCAATGCGAGAAAGCTACACGTGAATCGAACCCTGAAAACTCTTCGTCTGCGATCTTTCATGGAAGCGATCAACATCACTGATGTTTCTACTGGGCTCACCAAGCTAGTCTACAAGATAAACCAACTCTTTCCGCAATCCCCATCGGCATCTTGTGATGCCGCCCACAAGACAGACCACCTCACGAAGGCAGTGCTGGCAACAAAGCTCATATCTTTGACGGATGACCCAATCAAGAGCGTAGTTACCCCAAGAATTTCCTTTAACAGCCTTCTTACGGCTCTAAACGAGGCTCTCCAACGAAAACTTCAACTGGACATGCTCACTCAAGAGATGGATAGGCACCACGGCCTCCTGCACATTGGATTCATCGGAAGAAGACGTGGAGACCAATCACATGTGCTATGGACGCACTCCTACGCTACTACAATGACCGAAGAGCTTCAGTAGTCGTGATAGTAGTCCTCAATTATCCAGTCCCAAGAAAATCGTTCTTCACACTGGCTTTGGCAGTAATAATACAGTTATGGATTTCTGAATTGGCACCGAAGCCACAAATGTGACCCGAAACTCGACTGAATGGCAATGGACATCGTAAATGATGATATATAGGCACTGCTTGGATTGCATCGTGAAATTTTGACGCCCTGAAATCTATATAAGCAAACTTTGTAACGCGTGCTACACACATCGATCGATGGCCGTCTATACTTCTTCGATGGCCGGTACATAACAATTATTCGCTCTCCTAGCTGTCATTCATATGAACGCGCCAATGTGCAAGAACTACATGAGGGCTAAGGTGAGCCGCCTGAATCGCCAGTTTTTCATTAGAACTCTACGAAACTCTTCAACCTAATCAAACGTGCTCGTCTAGAAGGGGCGAATTCCGAGACGATAACCACTGGAAGATATCTGTAAACGCTGCGATACATTTCATCGTATACAGAATGCTTTAAGAAGATTTTGTGTCAGTAGAGTTGCAGAACATTTACTTTTCAATACGTTGTATCTTCACAAATATGTATATTAACGTGGAACTTGTGCTACACATTGCTGATGAAGCTACACCCTTGTGAGCAGCACAGTTACCCCTATCGGTCTCAAGTGAAGCCGTATGGACAGAACTTCTGCAATTCTGGGCCACAGTGTACACTATCTTGCCGCATCGCACACTTACAGACCCAGGATCTCACCTTGGACCCAAGTTTATTCATCTAGCCCGCATCGCAAACTTAAAAATGAGGAAAACCGAATACAAGCTCACTCGAGCCTCTGGATCGTAAAGCGCTATCACAAACCTCCCCAATAAACGTTCCACACGATATTGATCGCGCAACAAAACGCATGCAACGAATCTGCTTTTGCCCTTTCGGTTTTAGCGATGGAAAAAACGCTCGTTTAGAGTGTCTTGTCCCTCTGCTCTCTTCTTTGGATAATACCCACAGCTTTCGACGCCATCCGAGACACTACCGCATAACGGCACAACACAAGAGCCTCCTAATTTGGCTTCAATCGCTCGAAGGGAAATGAAGAATCAAATAGTATGCTTCATACTAAAGCGTGCCTTTCATCGCGCCATTCTCCCGGCTTCCGATCGCTTGTACTAACCGGGGTACAAAGTCCGGATCTATCGTGAGAAAAATTCAGGCAATAGACCGGGCGATTGGCAAGGGCCATATCTGGTCGCCTCAGTTGACTACGAAGGGAAGCTAGTATTCGTAAAGACGGCCGCGAATGATGCACTGAAACCATTCAACGAGTTCCGAGTCAAACCGTACCTGTTACCGCAAGAGATTTCCCATTAATTCCTCTGCGACCTCGAGAAAGGCCTACGCACCTTGCCATTCCAGAAGAATAACTTACCCTCGCGACTGAGAAAATCGAGCAGTCCGACCTCCACGGAGGGAGTACGGTAATGTTCAAGGCCATTCGCGAGGAATGAATGGGACTACTGCAACGAGGAACGTCCAAAGCTTTTCCGAAGGAAGAAGTTCCCAAGGACGCTAACATCCTAACTGGCCGATTCATCCTCACCATAAAGTTCATCCTTGACGGCAAGACAAACTATAAGGCTGTATACGTTATCGGCGGACATAAGGAAAAACTCAAGTCAAGAATGGTTCATGTGTCCGCAACCGTTCAGCCACTTTCCATCAGGCTTCTACTCGCCCTCTCTGCAATATTCGGCTTCAAAATATGGACAGCCGACGTTATGTAAGCGTATCTGCAATTTGCAGACCCCCCTCAACGGATATTCACATCAAGGAACCGGCCCCGAGTTTGAATTACACGCTGATCAATGCTTTCAGCTCCTTCGGCCACTATACAGACTATGTGATGCGGGAGACCTTGGCATGTAACAATCGACCGTTATCATCGAGAAGACCTCCAAGTGAAGCCCTTTTACATCGATTCGGCCCTTTACCTCCTTTCCGATAGTTTTCTAAAAGGAAGTGTTGGTGTCTACATCGAAGATCTAATCCGATGCGGAGATTCAGACTTTTTGGGTTTGGCCAGAAGACCAAGAAGAAGTTCGAAGTGGAGGACGAGTCTGTTGTGCCCTTAGACTGCACCGGATGTCTCATCCGTCAAGAGAATGACGGGGCGATTCCAATCGACTAATCTAGATACCTGCGAAAGTTAGAGAGCCTTCCAAAAGACTCTTCTTTCTCCCAGTTTCGATCGATACTAATGAGAATTGCCTTTCTTTCGCAGTCTCGCCCAGATCTCCTCTTTGAGATCTCTCAGCTTGCGCAAGTCACATGGAAACATTTCCTCGCAAATAAAGCATCCTCCATTCTTCGAGTCAACAAAGCCATCAAATATTGTATCTACAACAGTCTGTGTCTTAGTATTACCATAATAGAGTCAAGCTCTCTCCGTATTGTCGGATTCTCCGACACCTCCTTCGCAAAAAAGAAGAGTCCTTTCGTCGCAGCTCGGCAACCCCGTATTTCTCTGCTATAAGATGGAAACCCTTCCACGATTTCGTTCAAGACGATTTCTTTCAAGACTTGCAAAGCTCTTCAACTTACAAGATCCGTAATTGCAGGGAAAGTGACCGATTTTATCGATATGTTCGACATCGCGATCGCCTACTCCCTCTACTTACCCCGTATCTTGACAAGGTTTTTGACTTAACTTACTACCTCCATAGCTTCCCCCAATTGAACTTCCGTGTCTGCAGACAACCCACCCTCGAACGTGCATGGACGCAAGCTATCCAGGGTAAGCTTATTCAATTACTTCTCCGCTAAATTCAGAACTATTTTCTTGTACCCATCGACAAACAACCAAACAGTGGTCACTCTCCTTTTGGTCGCCCTTCTTTGCCACTAGTCGCACTGTGAAAACTCCCCTTAATGCCGTCGGAAAGTATACAGTAAATTGTAAAGCGAAACTGCCACTGTCCCTTGGCATCCTTAACCTGTATGGGTGCGGCCTCATATCCAGTTTCATCCTTAAATCACGTAACAGCTTCCTCGCTCTTCGCAAATTCCAAAACTTCGTTCCCACATCTTCTATCTCCCTTTCAACACCAAACTAGCTTCCATTCCCTCCATAAGACATACTGCAATCTTCAATCTTCATTTCCGCTGGTAAGCAGTCAAATAAGTCCACACCAGGAACAAAGGCAATTACTTTCGGGAATGGTGGATTGATTCAAGCACAAATTCAGTCCACGCGATCCTAGACCGGCCAAAACTATCGCTATGCCCGGGTGACTCTCCAAGAACTCGACCATCTCCCGCATCAACTTCTTCTCGATCTCTTCGTCACAGCCGCCCTCCAGTGCAACCGCCACACGAAGGCACCCCAGCTGGTTTAGACCTTTATTCATAGCCATTCTTATCGTCGAAAACTGCACAGCGCGCCCTCCATACGGAGATAGGGATAGAATCTTCCCATCGATTTCCGAAGAACTCGACGGATTTCCATCCGAAGTCTTGCACGCAAAATGCTTCCCATTCACAAACCGCTACCCATGAACTTCTACCTGACTACCAAACAAGACCGCATCAATCATACAGGGGCCCTCATCGGCTCCCGATTCTCTGTCCTTCTCTAAACTCCCAGACTTTCCTCTCCATCTTCAATTTCGTCCTCTGACTATCTCCAATCCTCCTCACCATCTATCTGGAAAAAATATTCCTCCATTTCACGTACATTCTCTTCTCCTGACAAACTAGCTTCTTCCTGCCAACGGAAATGCTCGCACACAGATCTGTATCTCGGTTGTTTGAGTACAACTACACGGCGCCTCTTTCCAATTCTCGGCCTTCCGACCCTCACTTTACTCTCCGAACCGCTGCCTCCTCTCTCTCCTGAAATCACCCTGATCGCTCCTTCACTTTTACGCCTGTCTCTCACCACCGTTTCCGAGAAAGAAGCTCCATCTCCGAAGAAGATAGCTGTGTACAGAGGTATTGGTTCTGGACAGGATCGCAAAGAATAAGCACGAGAGTGCGTAACCGTGTATGTTCATGAGGCTCCCAAGACACACTGATCAGCCCACCTTCATAAAGTACTCCACCCCAATCGGGCAGCTGAGATAAATCTAGTAGACATTTTATCCCAACTGGCGGATTGGAAAAACGCACAATGAGGCACAACTTACTTGCGATGCTACCACGATGTGGGGTGTTTAGCGCACACGAGAAGATCAAGGTAGAACTGTGGTTGAAACTTTGGTTGAGGCTGGCTGGGTTAAGCCGGCCGCTCTAAACCAGGTTTTATATAGAACTGAAGATAGCTACAAACTAAAGGAAAATGCGTTCTACCTGTAGCGAATTCAAATGCGTTCCCGTAAAACAGCCCTGACGGTATCTTAAGTAGCGCTTTCAGAATTGTAGTCGGCACGAGTGGCATACTCTGACAAGATGTAAGAAGTACATTGGTCCAGGTGGCATGGGTTAGCAAGCCGATTTTTGATTGGTAAAGCAATGATATAATACCCCAGTGTGCAACTCGCCCGTAACTATTTCAAATGTCCCAATGGGTCCAAAAGCTGTATTCAGAACTGTAAGGAAAGTGTAATGACAGCAAAGTGCCTAGTAGCCCTGGTTGCAAGGTTACTAGTGGTTTGAATCTACAGTACAGTAGATGCAGTGAATTCGTGTAAAGCTGTAAGGTTTGTGGAGTGAAACACAACAATAAAGTACTCCACCCTAAAATTTAAATCATAGCGCACCGCTCGCTTATTGTGCTCTACAGAGTCCAGTACCAAGTCACTGTACATCACGCAATACAGAATCAAGTCACTATACATTGCCCTGCACAAAACCAAGTCACTGTGCGAGTTACACGTGTGCTTTTGAATTTAGGTTTAAAAACCGAGGAGATCTCTCCGGCCAATGTGAGCCCGGCGCCCCGAACTTAAGCGAACTCTCAACTTCGAGGCACTACCGGTTCGACCACGGGGCGTACCGGTAAATTAATGTCAGGAATGAATAATTAATGTTCGAAACGCCCACATGGTGATATTTGGCGATAGGAGGAGTGTCAAATGACAGCAGCACGGCTTTGAGTCTCGCTGAACAGTCGCCACCTTCTGGGTGGCTGCTGTACGTTAAGCAAGTTTATACAGTACCACTTAAGCTGAAGGCTTCGCGTCGGCGCACACACACCACAAAAATGAGAATCAACGCAACGCAGACAATTTAGTCTTGCTAGTACTAGCGTGCAATTCGCTAGTACTCTTGAGCTTGTGCTCTTTATTGAAATTGCCTTATTATATTCTATCCCACCATGGCATTACTTCGGCTCCTTTCCCCGCGCGACGACCCACGTATCTGATCGTACATCTATGCGCTGCGCCCGCTTAAAGCGATTTACTATGACACTCGTGAAGCTATAGGCAATGAAAAAATTGTTGCAACAAGTCAGAGCTCAATACTTAATATTAATATTACTCTAACATGTTGCTTTTGATTAATAAGATTTATTAACCTCTATATGTATACACTTTCCGTGTACCGGAAAACAAATAAAGAAGAGTTAATTATCGAGTAATTAGATATAATTTGAAACTAACAAAATCAAGAAACTTCTTTTGTTACGTGGCTTAATTAATCATCAAACTTGTTAAGAGATATTTCAGTCCTCTGTATGACACTGTCAAGACCCTCTTATCTGAAAAATCTATACTTATAGATATGGGCAATATTTTATCTCTTGATTCATCTCATCCTACAGGGTAGATTCGTTTAAAATTCAAAAAGGATTTGGTGTGGAAAATTTGAACAAACGGTAAAGTCTCTATCTCTGGTTCTTACACTGGTAATATACTGTATTTTCATGGAATCTTTTTAGTTGGCGAGGCCTACAATTATTATTTATTGTGAATTATTAAGGAACGCTCTTACATGTACATACCTGTCCTCCCTAGTCTTCCGTGAAATTAACCGTCCTGCATCCCAGATAAGTAAAGCACCCCAATTTCTCCCCCTCCCTTTTTTGTATCCTACAATTATTTTTTCTATTTCGCTGGATGTAATTATTGGACTTTTACTGTCAGAAAGAAATTTGATCTTGATGAATGCGTACTGTTGAGGGCGGGAGAGGCAGGTTGGCTTGTGAAGCGCGAGTTCGATAGGGGTGGAGAGCAGGTAAGGGGGAAATACGGATGAAGAAGGAAGTTGGGTAGTTGGAGAGGGGCGTGCTTTTCTCTTTTGGTTTCTAAGGTACCGTACCTCCTTTTACATACTAGATAGTCGCCCTTCGTAGGGAATAAATATTCTCAAATATCCCGCAGTACAGTGCATCACTTCAGGTCCTCAGAAAATTTTGG
This sequence comes from Kappaphycus alvarezii, assembly GCA_002205965.3. Classification (NCBI taxonomy): domain Eukaryota; phylum Rhodophyta; class Florideophyceae; order Gigartinales; family Solieriaceae; genus Kappaphycus; species Kappaphycus alvarezii. The sequence goes on from NADL03000466.1 coordinate 994,965, forward strand.
AAGCCACGTGTATGGCTGGAGGTTGGAAGGGGTGGACACAGCACAGTGCGAGGTGCGTCCGAGCACAGTACTAGTACATTCACATCTTCACCCCTTACGCTTTCCACCCCCGCTTGTACCCACGAACCTCAAGACTCGCGCGACATTTCCCCCACCGTCAGCAAACCATTCGGTACTGCATCGCTAATGCAGCACCACCTCTCCCGCTTCAGCACCACCCGTTCCCAACGGCGATCCCCGGGGCGTTTATCTTCGTTGATTCGGTTTTTATCCGTTCTGAACTCTTCTTTTTCTCGCGTTCCTTACCTTCTTTGTTCTCTCCTGTCTGCTTTGCCTTGGTTTCATCGGTGGTGGTGGGATTTCTCCATTGTGTCTGTTCGGTCTCGGCTGGTTGATGACCCTAGATGGCCAGGACAAATCAGACCGCGAACAAATCGAATGGGGGTAGGGCACCCCGGGGTCAGCTGGCGAGGCTTGCAGCGCGGTGGGAGGCGGGCGGCTCGCGCATCTTCCGCCGGCAAGGAGGAGTATTGACGTCTCATGATTCCTCCGACAAGACTTCTTTTGCTGAAGTCGAAATCGACTTTCGCGCTCCACAGAATCGACACTTGACTTCGAGGCTGTGAAATCTTTGCGGTCTCACCGATGTGGATAGGTTGGTGAGTCCAGGAGACGGGAACATACGAGTCAGTTCCTCGGAGTTAATTGGGGTGAAAAGGTCAGGCGGAGAGCTGGAACGGGTCCTGGGGAATCACATTGCGCAATTCGCTTTAGAGGGTGGAAAACGTATTGACAAGAAGCTCATCGCACGAATCGGGCTATCCGAGTTTGTGAACGACGACACAGACTACGGACCCCTGGACGCAGGTCCTGATTGGTTAATCTCGTGTATTTGGCTTTCTACCGACGAAGGTAACGAAGAGTTATTACGCAAGATCCGAAGAAGACGAGACTCCCCACTGTATACTTCTCTATACCATGGAGTGGCGTCCATGATTAACGAGTTCCCGTGCCTTCGGAGGGTGCCGGAGATTGACGCTTGGTTTCGGCAGCACCCGGGTCGCCAAAAAAAGATGAACGTCGCTATGGCTCGATCGCCTTCCTCAAACGCCTGCCAGTACTACCTCACCCAGCAACTGGAACCCATTAATGATTGGGCGGGCCAGTGCATGCTCCTCTCTGTAGCTAATAGAGTCACCATTCTTTGCGGTTGTGCAGCGGATCTCTCTTTGGGGGGATAGCGAACCGGGTACTCTTGGATCGTGGAGTTAAGAAAGGATACCCGACGTCTATCCGCAACTTCCGGTAGGTGGGAAGTTGATCCGCAGCTTCCGTCTATTCCAGTCTCTCTGGATAATCCAGGGGAATCTGGCAGCAGTGAAACGGGTACGAGGCGCGCCCATGATATCAACTTCGCGTGGCTCACTCGTCTCCAACTTCATCCAATTACTGCCAGTGTCGGCGTTCTCCGAATGCACTCTCTTGGTGGCTTGAAGCACGCAGTCTGCATTGACCTGCGTACGCCACACCAAGCCTGCTGGACTGCGCCGAACGGTTCGAGATGCACCTGTGCACGAATTCTCTTAGACTCTGCGCCACCAGCTGTACCCCCGGGATTTCAGGTGTATCGATGATGTCCGCCGTGTAACGTGTAGCGGCTTGGACGAAGCCGCTAAAGAAGCCAGGAAAGAGCGAAAAAGGACACATCGATGGTATTCAAGGGTTTGGAGGAGACACGCGAGAGGCGAGCTCGGACCCTCCAGTGGTGTTTGAGGTCCTCCCAGGCTGAGAGAGAATCATATTCCTTAAAGTCATTCATTGCAGTCATTTCATCCACGAGCAATATTTTCCTGCCCCTACGGCAGTTTTCCTCACGAATAAACGGGGTAATTAGAGACTACCCGCACCCGCAGGATAGTCCTCTGGTTTTTGTAGATGATTGGGGCGCAAGTAGTACTTTCGGAGGCAACGATTGTGAATGGCCTGTCGTGAGAACCTCCCTTGCCGCAAACGGAGTACATAGCGTGGGTTCGCTGCCCGTACGATTTCACAGGGGCCGAAGTAACGCGATTGAAGCGATGGTCATTTTGGGCCCTGGAAGTTCTTGCAGCACACAACCAACACCAGGTCCCCTGCCCCGTAGTGGACGATTTCCGGGGCGTTCTTTCTAGCCCTTTCTGTACCCAGCACCCTTTTTGCACATAGTCTGACTAAATTCAGGGTCTCTATCGGACGACCCCGGACTCCTGGGCTTGCTGCGGATTAGTACCTTCAGTACCCATCACTCTGGGTTTGACCCCGTACAGCAGCTTAAAGGAGCTACTCCGCTCGGTCCAGGCCGGCGGCGATATCAGAACACACACCTATGGAGGACTTCAGCTCAGTCTTCTCCATCACGGACAATCTTTCCAATTCCCGACTTCGAGGTGCGACCCATCGTTTCCGCTCTTACGTTGGACATGGAGGCGTACGCCACGAGTGTGCGCCACTTGATCCCATGATCCTTCATGAAAAATACGAGCGAAACAGCGGTGAAAAAGGTTCTGATATCGCTCAAGACCTCCTTAGGAGGGCCAAATGGCCTTATTATCTCTTCCTCCACAAAAACTTGTAACTGTAGGCGCCGTAGAATCGCGTGTAGGCATGGCGATTGGCCATCCGGTTAGATGTTCGACACAGCCCAATATGTGACGGAAGCATTCTCTGCATCGCTGCAATGGGCCTGCGAAATCAATCGAGAAGGTTGAGAACAGTCTTCTCATCTGCACCCCCAAGATCTGCACGTCCTGCGGGAGCTTTTGCATTCGCTGAAACGCGTCGCAGGAACGCACGTATTCGTAGACATCTCCGACCATTCTCGGCCACCAGAATCGATCCTTTCTAAACTTAAGGGTGGTACACGCATCTCAGCTGTCCACACTGTTATGGAGAAAGCGCATTATTTTGGCACGCACTGCTTTTCCCGCAATGATTCTCTGGCCACCTTTCGTACGACGGAACAAATTTCCGTTCCAGATCATGAGGTTCTTGGATGCACCCCTTGCTTTCAATCTCTCTTTCGACGGGGCATGGGAGGTATCTTCCATGGAAAGGTACTGGCGGACCAAAGTGAGATGCGGCTCCGGACCAGCGTCGTCTGCCACCCCTGCGGGACCTACTGAGAGTTGGAGATCCCCCTTATCCTGGTCAGACCGGACCTCTATTTCTATCGCTAACCGTGACAGTCAATCTGCTGGCCCATTCATCTATGGAGCGTGCTTTCTTGAAAACGGTATGCCAACGGGAGGCAGTTTTGCAGTGTTGAAGAATTGACGTATTTCATTCTTAGGGAATGGGATCAGCTTGAGCCATAGTTGCATTATAATCCCGTCAGGAGCATGACTAAGCAATGCAGATAGGTTTTAGAAAGTAGGGGAATGAAATTAAAGTACTGAATCCCACTTGTTCTGCTCATTGCTGTGGTAACGCTTTATGTATCGTAATTCAATTTCCCCCTCCCTGGTATCCTTTTTTATAAAAATTATAAGAAAACTTGCCAATTCCCATAAGACTTCGCTCTTTCATATAAGGTATAAAAAAATAGGTCTGACAGCGATCGGCTTGAATCGTATACGTAGTTTTTTATTTATTGATAAAAAGTGGGGGTCGTAATTGAGTGTCCCGCACCAGTTCAGGAGAACGGAAGTAGTCCAGGTTATGGAATGCTGGCCGTAGACCAGAAGAATGCGTTTAATCTGTGCAGCCGCTCCGCGTGTCTCCAGGTGGTTAGCCATATTGTTCCGGAACCCCTGCCTTGGATCTCCTGCTGTTACGCAAAACGAGCTGGCGTTTCTGTGGATCGGGGGACACATTATCCGGAGTTTCTGCGGGACGCAACAAGGAGATAACTTTGAGGGACTCCTATTTGACCTGGCGTTGCATCCTATCGTCCTCAAAATACACGAACTCCTTAGTTCACAGGACGAAGAAGACGGGACAGTGGTCAAGTTACTGCTTCAGCTCTGGTACCACGACGACGGGTTCACTATTGCGCGCCACGACCAACTCGCTAAAGTGGTCAACATCCGTTGTCGGGGATGCGAAGCGCCGGGGGCTCCATAGGTCACCATCAAAATGTGCTATGTGGTGGCCAACAGCCCCGCCGCAGCCAGTGCAAGACGCGTACCGGCGGAATTCAGGCAGGATTACGGCCAAGGTACCCTGTACTGAACGCCCCAATGGGATCTGAGGAATCTACCAAGCAGTCCTTCATGGCCCACATCGAAACCGTCCAGCCATTCCTGGACTCAATCGCAGACTTGGAAGACAAACGTGTAGCGTTCCCACTACTGCGATCATGCTTCGGAGCATGCAAAATGTGCTACCTCCTGCGACTCCTGCCCCGTCCTGCACCACTGAGGCGCAACAGAGTTCGATCGCAGAATGGAGCGCTGCCTACGGTCCATCGCAGGGGGTGTTCTTGACGCCGAAGTCCTCCGAGAGCTCCAGATGCCGGTCAAGCCCACGGACCCCAAAAAGCCCTCCTTGGGAATAGGACTCACCTCCGCGCAAACTATCGTCCCCGCAGCGTTCTTCGCGTTAAGCTCGGAAACGGACAAGCTGGCCAGACACTTCCTGCCACCATCAGTCAAGTCTCTGGAGACATATGCCGCCGCTGTGGACGCTCATCGGAAATGGTCCTTGCCTTGCCTACCGTCAAAGAATATTCCGTTCAGTGTTTCCTGCTCCCAAAAAACCCAGCACAGAAGACATTGACGAATGCTTCTCACGAAGCAGTGCAAGAGGCGATTCCCACCGGAGACTGTAGGAGGCAAGCGTTCCTCGCATCCATGGCGCTTCCGGGCTCCAAAGAATGGGTATACTGTGCGCCATGTCCCGGACTACAAACGCGCATCGAGGCCTGGCAGTTCTCCCAGTGGCTCCGATATCACTGCCAGGTCCCCTGTTTGCTCCTGGGACACCATGCCCAAGACCAAATTGCCCTCACTCGCTGGACGCTTATGGTGACTATCTCCTCCACTGCCTGCACGGCCCCCAAAGGAACATTGGCCACGACCGGCAAGTGAATGATGTGGCTCGGGACTTGGCCAAAGCCGCCTGTCATCCCGTCCTAGAGCCACGAGAGGGCCTTCATCGCACGAGACCAGATATCCGGGCAACGGTAAGCCAGGAAGGGACTGACTTCTTCGACAACACCTTTGTCAATCCTCTCGCGCCACCAAACAGGAGAGTCAACACGTTCAACCCGCTGAACCCCCTTAACGCAGCCCGAGCGGCGAAGCACAGAAAGTACCAACCCTTCGTTGCTACTTCCTCTCGAGGCAGACTAGTCCCCGTGCCCATACCTACTCTCGGCGGTTGGCATCCGGACGCATAGCCGTCATAACCGAAGCGGCACGAAGCGTTGCAGTCAGGGCCATAGAATCATACGGGAAGGTTTGCGGTATATTCATGCAAAGGCACGCTGCGGTCGCTGCCACGTTCAACGCGGCCTGCCTGCTTGCTGGCCTCGAGCCAGCCCTCTATGTAGAGTAGCGACCTTGAACCGGATCAATAGCGTTCCTTGGTTCCTTCATGCGGACTATTCGTAGCAATTATTTGATGCGGTTTGGAACATAGGCCAAAATATTTTTCATTCATTAAAACACCCCGATTTTTCCCCCTGTACGGTATGAGAGTAACTTTAGGGCATCAGTAAATGGCACGATGTGAGAGTTACAGAACTGTACAGTATGAGAAAGGGTTGGGGAATAATGTATGTACTGTACTGTACTGTACTGTACAATGCTGTTGTGGATGTGAACAGTTCATCTAAACACGCAACGGTCCATGAATGTAAAAACGCCGACTTCCTCGACGAGAGCATTGGCGTCGACATTTTGTACCTCTGGATATAGAGACTTCACTGAAGAAGATGTTCTGCGCCCTACCCGAGCCTCGACACCAGGTTCCCCTGCTTGGGGCTCGGGACTGAAGGCATGCCACCTCGTCGAACTCTTACGAGCTTCCTCCTACTCCACGTAATCGGGTTTCCTGCAGGCTATGACAAAATTGGTCAAGGTAATGGCCTCTGGACTAGCACCGGTTACACTTGCTCCGCGGATCACAGGACCCCACTCACGCCACTGCCAAAAAGGACGGATCTCTTAGGCCGATTGCGGCCGGAGAGGCGCTGTGCAGGCTCATCGGAAGCGGTTTACAGCGAGGAGTGTCTAAGAAAGCTCCACTGTACTTCCAGCCTCTCCAAGTGGGGTTAGCAACAAGAGCCGGGACCGACACGGTGGTCCGCACTGCGCAAAGAATGATGCAAACTTTCGGAGAGAGGGCAGACTACGCGTTGCTCTTGGTAGACCTCAAGAATGCGTTCAACCTATGCTGTCGATCCTCGTTCCTCCAATCCCTGACAGGTCTGTTCCCGAGCTCCGTCCATGGGAGGCGTTTTCGACCCTGAGGTCTTTCAAGAACTCAAGCCCCAGTGAAACCGCTAGACCCTAAGAAACCATCGCTGGGGATAGGCCTCACGTCAGCGCGCGACATTGCCGGCACCGCTTTCCTCGCCTCTTGCGCAGCTGCTAATACCCTTGGCTGCTTCCTCTTGCCAGATTCAGTACGAGCGCTGAGCACATATACAACGATGCAGTTGACGCCTGTAGGGTGTGGTCTGCATCTTGCCCGCCGTTGAAGATAGTTCCCTTCAGCGCGTTGTGCTGCAACAACCCACCCTCGCAATAGAAGCTGACGAATGCAATTCAAGAAGCGGCTCAAGAACGCATACCCCCTGGGACAGCAGGAGACAAGCTTTCCGCTCGTCGATGGACCTCCACGGCGATAAACAATGGGTACACTGCGCACTATGCCCGAGCCTCAAGACACACATTATTCCCAAGGCTTTCTCCGTCTGGTTCCAATACTACTGCTAGGTACCACTCTTCGCCCCCAACATCTCGTGCCCCAGGAACAACTGCCCGGAAACCCTGAACATCTTAGGTAGCCACCTACCTCATGCAGGGCTTGCATGGCCGAGAGCGAATCGATCGTCAAGACCGGCAGGTACAATCCTTACACGCTACTTGGCAAAGACCGCCCGGCACCTGGTCATGGAGCCCCGTCCAAATGGCCAACAACGCATGACGCCAGACATCAGGACTATATGGAGCACTCGAGGGACAGACTTTTGCAATGCTTATCACCAATCCAACTCCCTCAAACACATGGGCCCGATATTTCAACCCCTTGGCATCTCTGAACGCCGCGAAAGCGTCAAAGTTCAGGAAGTATCAAGAGTTTATCAGCACGCATGCCAGGTACCGACTGATCCCAGTGCCGATATCCACTCTTGGCGTGTGGTACCCGGACACATTCGCGGTGCTGACAGGCGTGCGAGCCATGGGGACCTGCGGGGGTGTGCGATCTGTCCTTAAGCAGAGACACGCTGTGGTGATGATATCGTCCAACGCAGCATGCCTTACGGGATGCCTGACTCTGCCTCCTTTTCAGACCCTCCAATACACAGGACTGCCACCCTTAGTCACGGAAAATAGCCGTCCTACATCTCTAATCAGTTAAATACTCCAAATGCCGCTCCCTGTTGTGAATGGGTGTAGGCGAGGACACTGAGGGTATGCTGTGAGAAGTGGACGTCTATCGTGGAGTAATCCCAGACATCGTCGTGCGTCCGACAATTGAGATAAAGAGTTGTGCATCCGTGAATGAAGCAGTACGCGGATTGTGCAAATGAACGCGTATTGTGAAAGGTTGCTGGCATGGAACGGTTAGGCATACCAACGCATCGCACCGGACTAGAAAGTCCGAATGGAAGGGTTTGGTAGCGTGCCACAAGGAATGCATGAGCCTCTCCGAGGAATGTTTACGGCGGAGACTGCATCGCACGCTTGCGTGCATGAGGCCTTACCAGGAAGTTGTGAGTGCGGAGAGTGCATCGGGCGGCAGCGGACCAGAGAGGATGCATGACGCCACTTGGGAAGATGAGTGCAGATATTTGCAGTAGACGCTATGAGATGCTACCACTTGGTATGCAGCGAGGTACCCCCGACTGGAAGAAGTACAGTACTGTACATACACGGAGTATTGGCGACAGAAGGGTAGGCGTCTTTGATCGATGTACAGTACTGTACAATAGTTGCATGGCAGTTTTGTTTTAGAGACAGGCTGTAGTATACTGTAAGGAATTGCGCATCGGTTTGTGCATTGTAACTGTAAGGGACTGGGGCTATTCGATAAGTTGAACAAATCATGTGTTACAATGCAGTACAAAACTGTACAGTAAGCACAGGTGATGGTTAACAGTCGATAAATACATACTGTAAAGAATAATAGGCGGTACCGGAATCGGTGTTTTACTGTAGTTGCGCGGTTGCCCCAATAGTTGAATTTTGACCGAGGCAAAATCGGGATGGAAAGTGTGACAGAATAGCCCCGTGGCCCAACGGCTCGATGCACCTGAAGAAAAGGGAATTTTATTTTTTGTTTATTTTATAGGTGAGCATGGTGTGACAAGTGAAAGAGTGTACTGTACAGTACAGTACTGTACAATGCCTCAAAATTAATCACATGTCTGCATTGAAGCACTGTCAAGATGGTTTTTGTTGTGTTGCACAGCGTCCCGAAAGCACTTTTTCCCAGTCATCACACTGAAAGAGTCGTCAAACTAGGCGTAGATTGGTAGATTTTCACATTTATCGCTGTTGCCCCGCTTCATCCACTCGTTGATTTCCACTGCCCGCCTGCCTGCCTATCACACCAAATCACCCCCTGTCCAGTTCACTTCAAATGCTCAACCTTCTCGTCAGGCGCACTCAAACAGCCCACCCTCTACTACCAACATCTCCACTGCCTCCCACTCATCCCACACCATCCCACCCTCTCTCCCACACAACCACTCGCTAACCACCTCTCAACATGCTCCTACCAACCAAGTCCTCCCCATAACTCACAAAAGACCCTCACCTCGTTTCCGCAATCACAACCATCGATTTCATCGCCCCCTCATCCGCGATTTCCTTCTCATACTCACCACCATCTTCCTCACTCTCTTTATAACTTCCCTCCACCACTCCATCATCAGTCTCACTCCTCCAAACCCGCCCCACTCGTCCTCGTCCTCTCTTTTGCATCGCTCACTCTTGGAATCTCCCAACTTTCCTACACCCTCCCAAACAGAGGTTCCCCGCGCCGCCAATCTCGCCTACTTTATCCAAATCGCAGATTCCACCGCTTCTCACCTTCCGCGTTTACTCGCCCGTCTGTACCATCCTTCCAATGTCTATGCGATCCATTTCGATAGCAGATGTCTCCCGATCTTGTCGAAAAGGTCACCCAAGACATGTTCAACGCCAACCCCGAGTATCAACGCAATGTCCATGTCATGCCATCAGAGCTCATCACCTACCGTGGCATCTCCATGGTACTCAACACCGTCAACGCCATGAAATTCCTCCTCGAACACAACTTGGACTGGCACTACTTTATCAACATATCCGGTTCCGATTACCCGCTCATCTCCCCTTCGCTGCAGCGCGAAATTCTCGGACAACATATCGATCGCAACTTCAATTTCATCTCCATGTCAAAACCACAAAAATGGGAACAGAACATCGCCTATCGCATGGATCATTTTTATGTGGATGAAGCTCTGTCGTTTACAGATCAACCCGGTCAGGTCGTACAAATCCCATTTCTGAATCCGCTCGCGCGCATGATGAATTTCCGCTACGTCAACTCGGAAGCGTGGATGATCAATTCACGTGACTTTGTCGTTTTGTTGTCACGGATGGCTATGCGCGGAAAATGCTGCTCACGTTTTCGTTTTCGGTGGAACCGTCCGAGCATTACTTTTCGACGTTACTATGGAATCATCCCAAGTATAACAAGACGATTGTGCCCAGGGCATTGAGACATGTGATCTGGACGCATAGGGGGAGGACGCCGGTCAACATCCGTTCTATGTGGATGAAAAGTCGGGTGATGGGGAATTTAGATTCCGCAAGATTGTAGAGGAGTCACCAAACTTTTTCATCCGGAAATTTAAAGAGGCTGATTCACCGCTCATGGATGTGATTGATGCACGGTTGGATAGCCCGACGCGTGTTGACGCTGCGAAAAGCTCTACTCGTGGATCACCGGGGTGGCGATTGAGCAGATCAAGGAAAAGGAAATCAAGGAGCAGGGGGAGGAGTGATGACCATAGTAGTTTTCGAATGGATTTAGGATACGCTGTGGTGCGATCCGCGTTGATGCTGTGGTGATCAGTTGTTAGGGGCGGTACACCGGAATCAAGGGCAGCAGCCCGTGTGGTAGCGTTGTTTTATTGGGATGGTAGCGCGTATGAGGTGAACGGGGAAGAGGTGTTGGTGGTTGGTGCTGGTTGTAGGGAGTTAAAAGGGAAGGGGATGGAAGGAATGGTGGAGGAGTAGACTAGTTTTGAGTATATGTAGAGGGGCCGGTTGAGATTTACGCAGCAGCGGGTATGCGGCACTGGAAGGGCATGGGGCCCTCGACGCAAACATGGGCCGTTTATGAGTTGTTGAAAATGACCGGGGCCATTTGTCGAAAAAGTAGAGTACTGTATGTACAGTACGTATCAATATTTTGGTTTAGAAGAGGCTTACAACTGTAATTGTTATCAAAAATGCATGTAAACATAGCCACAATGCAGCGTGGGCTTACAATAACTGTAATGTTTGGAAAGCTTCAATGCCGTACGCCGTACGGCAAGCGCTGTAGACTCTTACACATATCGATCGATATAGGACCGTTTTGCCTATCATCCCACTAGATGTACAGTATCAGTATACTGTACTGTACTGCATATGCATCATGTCTCTCCTGTACAAAAGCAGTAACTGTAAATCAATGAACTTGACTTTGCAGCGTATTCAAAATTGCATCGACTTGCAATCAGGTCAAAAGTTACTTGTCATCTTCATCTTGATCCTCCAGTATCACTCCACGCACGTAAATATCTGGAACATAGCAGTCTACTTGTTCCGATAATCTACCACTCAAACTTCAGTCTCAATGCTGTCGCTATCTAGGTCGCCTAATCCATGCCACCCGATCCCTGTCCTCGCCTCACTTAGTGATGTCCGTCGGAAAGAACTCAATCCACCGCGTGATGCAAAGTCATCCATATCACCTCCACACTTTCCAATCTATCTCAACATTCCATGTCCTGACCTTGCCTGCTGAAAGATCCCCCATCACCACTACTCAAATTCTCCTCTGTCCCAGACAACCGCACATATTCATCCTCCCATTCATCTTTCACCCCAACAAAATACCCCCCATTCATCCCCAGCGATCCGATGTGCTTTGCGACAAATCACCACTCGCCGAAAAAGAGTGCCCAGGCGCTGCGTCTTCCGGCACAGAAAAGTTTTCAAACTTGTGGAAACAAGACGTCGTATACCCTACAATCGCAACGCACAAAATCCCTCCCACTAAAACCCCTCCAACCACCGACAAAATCACACCCAACTTGGAACCTCCCACTCCCGAAATCCTCCCATTCTCAGCGCACATTTCCAATACGTCATGTTCACCTCCATCTGCACCGACGCCGCAATCCTTGTCTCCACCACAGAACTCACCCTCCCGTCCGCATGCAACCCAAAGTCGCTCACCATTTCTTCCCTCCTCTCACCGCCTCCCATACTCGAATCCGACATCAACACCTTGCCCGCATTGCGCATCGCAGTTCGCCCCCTCTTCGAAAAGCCTCTTACTTCTTATTCGGCTTTGGTTTACAAACACAGACACTCGCGTCTCAACACATATTCCCTTCACTTTGCCTCCAGATTCCACTTTACCACGTCACCCGTCCGTTTCCTTCTCGTCGCACAAAGCTCGTAGAGACCACAGGTCCTCTTACGTATCCCCGACTCTGTCGGCCGCAACCATTTCGTGTCGTTCCACAGACGCCATGATACTCACATTCCCAACTCCCCGACTCTCCCGCCTGGCTCCGCGGCGCACAATCTCGACAGAAAAGGCTCGGGCGACAGCGATCGAATCTGTCCATCAAAGCATCGAATTCCAACCCGATAGTCATCGTAATATTCTTCACGACCCAATCCGTTTGTTCGGCCTAGTTTTTCTCGGCACCGAAACACGACGTATTGCACCACATTCAAGCCCGGAGGACAGCACCAGAATGATATTACGAAACGCATGTGCCCGATCTCCATCTTTTCCCACCCACCGTTCCCCCGTCGCTCGACGCTGTGCGTCAAGCAAACTCGCTTTGTCGGATACGGCACCGTAAAATTGGCCACATCTCGCCAATTACACTTCCGTACGGGGGAGGGGATTTGGGCGATTGCACTCTCCGCAATAGACATTAGTTGGAGGCTGCTCTCATGTCTACCACGTTGTGATTCATCACATTGGTGCACGCGTGCAAAATACGGGCAATTTGAACAGGATTGCGAAATGGTGATGTTGAAATCTCTCTTAGACCAGATAAGCTTTGTCGGAGAAGAATGCCCGTGAGAGGTTGCTCAGTGGTGATTTTTGAAACCATGTCCAGAAATTCGCCTTCATCCCCCGCTTGATGGCCGCATCAAGTTGTCTCTTGAATTCTATCGTCCCTTGGAACGCTTGGCTTGAACTGTGGGGCCTGTACAACAATATAGGACGTCGTCTTGTTGGATGCGATGTGTCGAGTACCTGTAGAATCAAACATATCGACAAGGATATGATAACGGCCTTCGGCTCGTACCGTAAAGGATACTTTCCCGTGTCCATTGCACGTACCAAGACAGTTTTCTGGAATCAACCTGGCTTCCTCTTCTTGGTTCCAACCTTCGTTCGTCTATTGCTCTAAGGGAAAAAAAGAATTGATTATCTGAATAAGGAACGGAGACAGTGGAAGCATGAAATGTCGTCTCGTTGGCCCTTCCGACTCGAACTGGGGGTTCAAAAAGAATCACAGCAGCAGCAGCAGCTTTCGTGAACCTCCATGAAGTGCCTCCACTGATTCCGTCAGCCTCAACCGTTCCATGCAATCTGTAAAGTCCGGGTTGTAATGCATTGCCATGCAGGCCGAAAAATGGCTCCCTACGAGAACGAGGCGACCAATATCCATTATGACTGATAAGAATGTTTCCGTTTTCCTTAAGCTCGATGTCCTCCCAATCTGATTCATTCTTCCGACGCTGCAGTACAAAGTCCAAGGACAAATGCGAAGGATCCTCTATTTGCAGAACCACGTCATCGAAAGATTGAAAGATGTGAGTTGAACTGTTTGACTTTGTTGGAAACGGTGCTGTGCCAGTTTGGATTGTTGCTGTAGGGAACACAACATTGCCCTTGGCTACAAAGAAATATGGATTGACACCACCTGACTCTCTCGAAGTGGGGTTGATACTTGAACCGAATATTCAATGGTTTTTCCAACAACCCCTGCCCCAGGTGATACTGAAAATTGCGATATATTCGTGATGTCATCCTTCAACTCAGCCGGAAATACAACTTCGTCACAGTCTAAATTCTCGTTAGAACTGTCCACAGGTCCACTGGTACATCAATGATGCATTGTCCTCATTGAAAACATCGCATCGAAAAGAGAGAGTTTTGTCCACTGGAGCGGATACGTGCTCTGCCCCCATTTAATAACAGTGCATTGGGTCCTTGTCGCTGGCATCACCGTTGCTTATTCCAGAGTGTATGCCAACTGCGAATAGTTTTCCACTACGCGTTGTTTTGCCCGACAGAGAATTGATAGGTGGTAGGCGTTGTATTTGGAAGCAAAAGTCTGTTCCCCAGACCAAGGCGCACCCATTTCCTTCCTCCATTAATCCTTTGTTCATCAAACTTGCCCTTGCTTTCTACCAATTCTCCGTTCACACGCCACTGGGTTGAAATCTCAAGATCTCTGACACCGCCACAAGATCTGAAAGGGTACACGTATGCCTCGAAACCCTGTCCTGGATACCTTGCATATTCTGCATGCTCGTTTCCAAGGACAATAATCACCCCGATCCTATCCCGCCGAAGCCATCTAGATATGAACACGACGGCTTCTCCAGCCTGTCCATCACACTTGCTGCTAACCAACACGGTGACAACTTCATCTGCAAATTCAGCGTCTTCTCGAAAGGTGCCCCTGGCTAAATCTAAGCGAATCGCATTGTTACTTCCTGACCCGATCTCTGTGACCATTTCTGATGTCCGTATAAAGAAACGAAACGCTTCTTGAAAAAGCATCCTGCTTTCATCAAATTCACCTGAACTATTGGAGAAGCATCACCGCAGACAGAGGTAACTTCTGAGTATCCCTTTTCCGTTATGAGAGCTCCTAAAACGTCGACATCCAAGTCGAGGGCGAAAGGATCAAATTCCAGTGCTATCCCGTCAGACTCCAGTCCACTCATATCTAGGACTACTACAAGAACCTCAACCCACTTTCTTTTTTTCTCAGGGGCGGAACCCGTAGTCGTATCTCGTTCTCTCCTACATGGAACAATTTTTCGTTTGATAATTCTTTGTCACCAATCCGTACCCCTTTCACAGATTCTTGAATAAACTCCCCATGCAAAGTTAGCATCCCTCGACTTCCTGACACTAAAATTCTCGGGAAAACACGGAAAGGATGGGCTTCCAGCCAAATAAAGTTCAAAGCTTGTACTGTCTCTTGCTTCCCATACCTTTTCCTCAACCAGAACCTGTAGAGTCCATCCAACTCTCCCAATCATTTCACGGTATACCTGCGGAATTTGAAACTAGCGACAATGAACCCCCTTTCCCACGCATACTGGTTTCCGGAACCTCCAGTCTCCTGTTTGCGTTTTCAGAACGAGACGCCTCACTCCTGCGCCCCTTGAAACTACAAGGCTAATAACCCTCCACCAGAACTTGGTTGCAAGCGACTACCCCTGACTTGATGCACCACAGGACGTACGTCCGATACGTCGAGCTGAACCTGCGCAGTTGCCCAGAAGCTGCAGTGAGCTCTATTCGCGATTGAAATCGCTCTCGCGGTTGATGAGATCCGTCAAACTCAGCGGAAACAAGGAAATTTCCTTGCACTGCCGGCGCCCCGAGACTGGCAACAAGACCTGGAACGGGTGGGATGATGCGTGCTTGAATGGCCTGTGCAGCGCGTCTGCCGTACAGAAGGTTACCGGATGGAAGCAAAATGCTGAGAGCGATTGGATACGTGGTTGTTGGGGAAAAGTTGATCGAGGAGGGTTGAGAGTGAGGGGTGCGGCAGACGGATCCGAAAGGAGACTGCGGGATGGGAGAAGGATTGCCGTTAGCCAGTGATAGTGATGTGCATAGTGAGGGAGCAGGAGAGATGGGTAAGGTGAGTTGCAATGGCGGGCCGGAAGAAAAGGCGAGTGTGCTGTGAAACGCTTGCATGAATGGTTTTGAATTGCGGAAAGCGTTAGCGAGGGGCTAAGGGTGGGTGGAAGGGAAGATAGAACGAGGAGAGGGGTGGTTTGGACATCTGTGCAAAGAGTAAGAGGTAGGGAGAGAGTTGCTCTGTGCCGTTATTCAAGGTAGGGTGTGAGAGTCTGGAAGGGAGGTAGTCAGAGTACACGGAGCGGCAGTTTGGACAAGAATGAAAGCAGTGGTGAGGAGTAATAGAGATCGCATTAGGATGTTGACAAGGGGGGGGGAGGAGGTAGAGGTGGGTGCGAAGGTTTTGCGTTGCATGTGGGTAATGAAGCAGGTCTTGAGGTGGGAAAAGTAGATGGCGAGTGCTGGGAGGGTAGCTGTATGTGACAACATGTTGGGATATTTGTCAAAATCAGGAGGGACCTTGGGGGATGTGGGTAAGCAACGTGTATGAAACGATCGAATATATTGGTTGATCGGCAATGGTACAGCGGATGGCAGTAGATTCTGTGACTGTTTCCGTGGAGAATTCGTTCAAAGTAGGATCCATAGGGGAAAATGATTTGAACAACGTGGAATGATCTGAACCAGTTTTTGGAGGGCCGCCATATTTTCAAAATGTAAACATGACTTTGAAACATGAGGCAATAAAAGGTTTTACGGTAAGGTGAGAAATTCAGCCAAAAGCTGAAATTGGGCGGTGAATTCAAAGGACATGTAACGGCCTCTTTACTGTAAGCACTCGTGAGAGCAGGTATGGCCTACAATTGCCATGCACGTAAAACGTCATACTGTACCCCTTCCGATCACTACACTATAGTAGTGTACAGCACTTGCTGGCCCCTTTGTCATACTTATCGCATACGACATCCCACGAGCTGCCACGCGCACCCAGCGCCTATTTCTTGGCAAAATTATACACACGTACTGTACGCCGTGCTGCATCGTACTGTACAGTATCCATTTGTGTCGACGTCTCTTTTACAGTAAAATATCCAATTGTACACTACTGTACGTACCGTACAATACGGCTACCGTACTGTACCGCGCGAGACGTCCGTACCTAAACGGATTGCAGCTGCAATTGCAGGTCGAATCGGGCAGCTCCAACGACAGCCGCGGTATGCGGTATGTATTCACGCAAATCACTAGCACGGTTGTACCCGCTGGCTCCCTCCGATGTAACGGCTACAAATCCATCATTCTTATCCTCAGTCACACCCATCTTTGCGCTCTGTACCTACATCAACTCATTCACAACAAACCCAGGGAACAATATTTCCAGCAACAGAGAGAGGAGAGTACCTCACGAGGCTGGTGCTTACACAAACAGGCCACGATGTAGCCAGAGCCCTCTTGGTACCAAATCTCCACGACTGCTGTAACAAGATAGAGGACAGTTGCATCTCAATTCGTATTTCTATCCGTATTTTACCGCCAGACTTTTGACATATCTACACAGAGCGGAAGCCATACGGAAACAACCTGTCACTCTTCGAAACTCCTAAAAGTTCCATGAATGTACAACTCAGTTTGGCTTTTTGAGACGATATAGGCTTTTCATGTTGCTTCTGCTATTTTGGGATACCGCAGAAGTAGTGCGGCAACCTCTTTCGCTACCAAAGACCTTTTGGGCGACACATAAAAAATTTCTCAAACCTCCCCAGTGTTAACAGGTTCCATTCGCAGAAAACACAAGTATACCCCAAAAAGGCAGGGTGCAAGGCATCACATTTCCGATAGCCCCACTTAGGTACGGGTGTAACAGTTTAGACTGTCACGGAGTCCTTATGGAAAGGTACTTCTCCTTAGAATCAACGGCGATTGAAGCAGTTTGAAATTGGCCGTGGAAGGGAGCATATTTAGGCCAAAAAGAGATACTGTACTGAAAGGTCCCGAGGAACGAATACAAACGACCTGTCAGAGAATCAACCTCAAAAAAGCATTTTCCCACTCGCTGTAGCGGGAGTACCCCACCGATCTTACTTGTCAAAATGAGCGACAGTTCTTATCAGGCGAGGAAAAGACTTGCGATTTTCGCAAATCCGTGTCTTTTGTGGCCAAATGATGCTGAAATCTCACTCTCGAAAATACAACTCCTAGGCACAATTGCTATTATACATCCGATTTATATGTACAGTTTGTATTGCGCAGAGCAAAGCTTGGCGCTCTAACAGTCAGACCGCCTTTGCCCAATGTACAGTACCTACTGTACAGTATACTACAGTACAATATGAGATTTTAGTACTGTACAGTTTTGGATGATTTAGGCATAACAGCCCACAGTCAGCCTCACTGGGATAGATGGATACGGCCATACTCAGCATTGAGTTGGAAGCAAACATGAAGATCGTACAAGGACAAGAGTTCAATTGAACGTGACCAATTTAATGAAGGCACGTAGCAGTGAATTGGAATGGGGAATAAGGACTCGCTTATCAGAGTGAGACACCGATGACATCATTGTAATGACTTAGGTTTGGCCTCACACTAGCCCTGTGAGGTCGTACCTCACGACTCGGCCTCATTTTCAGACTCTATAATACACAGACCTGTCCCCCCTAGTCTTCGGAGAATAGCTGTCCTGCATCCCTAATCAGTAAAGCACCACAAATTTTCCCCCTCATTGTAGTGATGCTATATACAGGGCACAGTAGCGGCTGATATGCAGATGTAGTGTCAGCACGCCGGCAACTTGATGCCGAATCTCATCGCCATACCTTGGACGCGATTCCGCACTCAAATGATCTTACCTCACTCTCTAAGCAATATTCCTTACAGTCATACAGGCAGGCTTCGTTACAGCAGCACAGCTCAATACAAGGACTGATTGAAAAAGAAAGTAGAAAGGTTAAGAAATTGCGTTTCTGTTTTATTCTCCTTGCTTAAACGAACCCTTTCAAAAAGCGGAACTCAACTAAATTCTTACATTGCTTCCCTAGGAAATTCACGGTAACAAGTACTGGGCAATTTCTGAAGTGTGGCTTGCTAAATCTTAAGACGGATCGAGATGAATCGCTCGTGATATCATTGTCCCTCTTGAATTTATCTTCATCTCGACCATAGTGTTGCACGTATGGAAATATTTTCTATATAATCCATCCAGTATACAGAAAAGAATAAGCAGAGTTTAGATATGGGGGTTGACGTAAAATAAAAATACGATAATATGTTACTGTGTACATGATAGGTTACATGAAGTTCAGGTAGTTCATCGAAGGAAAGGTTTGGGTACTTTGCCAAGCCTTCACTCCGGTAGTTCATGGCACAAGTGAAACCCTCAGACTCTTCTGGAATAGAACAAGTAATGCTGAGTCAGTTAGATTATCTCTGAGTCAGATAGATTACGACACTGCCGTAAAATGGCTGTGTGTGTCCGATTCTCAGTATTATATGATAACTACCATAGTTGCAAGTTTTAAATGCCCCGTTTTACGCAATGAATGCTCCTGAATATATATTATCTCAGATTGGATTGGCTCCAGCCATAGGGTGAATTTTTAGAATCTCTGTGCTAATTTTTGTGATTTGCTAATTTTATTCTCTACGAGTATTGAATCGCATCTCTTTTACTGATATTTTTGCCACTGAAGATATCCTACATATTAAGCTTGTAGGATCGGCGTATGAAAATATAGGAGTTTAAAACTTCACCCTGAACAGGGCAGCTCTTTAAAGTTATTATTAGTGGAAAGTATACTCAAATATAAGAATGAAAACTGAAAAGCTAAACTTCACAGTGGTCCAGACCGTAAGAGTGTTGATTCAGCAGATCTGATTATATTTACATCAAACTTCGTTTCTTATCAGAATTCATGAAGGATTTTTTGAATATACCACTATTCAAGCTTTCTAGCAAACATTGTGATCCAGAAAAAGCGAAGTGGTTCCATAATTCGCTTGCAAGCTTGGAGGCGTCATTTATTTACTCCTAACCTAGTACTGACGCTTTGCATGCGGGTGGATCCGTTCATGATTTGCGATTCTTTATCATTGTGATATGTACAGTACATATGTGCAAGGTGACTAACTTCTGCGTGTTGCGGGGATGTCGTGCCCCGCAACACGCAGAAGTTAGTCACCCTATTCAAAATTAATTTTGTAGCGACTTCACAGTGTTGCACATGCATATTACAACGATAAAAGCAAATCTATTGTATTACAGACGGCATACATGTGGACCAAATAGTATAGCTAAGTTTCTGATACAAGCAATGGGTCTTCACTCCCTCTGTGTCGGTATACCCTTTTTGAGTCGATTGTGGGTGTCTGGAAACCAATGGGTATATCTTCCAAGAGTAAAACACCCAAACCTTCCCCTACCCCAGTAGAACATCCGCTGCGAGACGCGACAGCTGCGCGTACTTCCCTATGACCTTGGATGATGTCTCGGAAGGTGAACCTAGCGAGTCAAAAGACAGCGGCACAAAATTCCATCCTAACTTCGATCGTCCCGGCAGGACCTCCAGGAATGGCAGCCACTTTCATGGCTAGGTCCCTCCTCTTCTGCTTTTCTGAAGCATTGGCAACGGCTCGCGCTTTCCGTGCTCCCATTGACACATAGCTCTCCTGGAATGGCGAGGATACGGTGATGTCATAGGCCACTGGAGAGGGGCGGGGTGTTCGATGCATCAGACCACGCGTGCACCACAATATCCGCGGGTCGCGCGTTGAGTCCAGGGAGTAGGTATTTCACCTCGTAATGGACGCCAACTCCTCCTGCTGCCTTAAACAGCTCTCGCCCAAGTACTTTCACAACTGCTGTGTGTCGGTTGGTCCACCCGAGACCTTTGTTGCGCTGCATGGTCTCCTAAGAGATCCATGGGCGTGTGGCACTCGGCGCACCGCTGCGGTGCGGTGTCCTCAACACGCAAACTCGCATGTGACGGCATAGCATCACTGTCCACATCTCGTTGGTCGTTCGGTTGATTACAGAGGGGTGTGTGGTGAGGAAGGCTCCTGCTTGCGTTTCCAAATATGCTTGATTTCGGATTCTTCGCCGAATATCTGCTTCTGAATGCGATGCGGGGTTTGGCGACCTCGCCCATTCATCGTCCTTCCAGAAGAACTTTGCTTCCGACTCGCGCCAGGCTCGATATAGAATGTTGTGCGTACTATCGGGCTTGGCAGCGAGTCTGGCGGCTGCCAGTGTTTCCGGAAGACTGGCATCGTCGTTATGATCAAAGGACGTAGGGAGCCGTCGGGCAAACTCCCGGACATGTCTATCCGCTTCAGCGTATCTGCACGTACTGTGTTCAGTCGCACCAGTGTCTCAGGGCTTCGCAGCTGCTCGGCATCAATTATGCTCGCAGCACATGATTTCATTTGCTCTCTGATCGCCTGGAGAAAGGAGGGAGTTGAGACGAGCGCGGCGGCAGATACACTCAGCGCCGTAGTCTCCCCGTAGGGTGGGAGTCCTAGTGGTCATCCTCCCGGAATGAAAGTATCGAGGCTGTCCACGCCGCACTGGCGTTCAGTGCGCAGCGCGAGAGCGACAGGGTTGTACAGGCCGAGATCGGAAGGGCCAGCCCCGTGGCTTGAAGTGCTCCGGCAAGTGGTTTAGGTGACAGCGTAGGGTGAAAAAGGCGAGGAGTCGGTGTATTACATTCTCGCTTCTGCTTGTCCATTCCCCTCCTCCAAACTTCGCTCACCCCTGAAGTCCTTGACAAATCTCAACCTGAATCTAGACCGGCCCTTTTATCCTGTCACCCAGCCCCTCCATCACGACATAACCTCCTACCGTCTCGTTTACACGTGCCAGCATTACTATCATGCTCCCCCCAACGACGGCGAAAACTTCATCCTCTCTGGCTGCTAACGTCCCAATTTCAAACCTCGCGGCGTAGCAAGCCCCGCCCTTCCTCTGCCATGATTCCCAACCATTTCTTTAAACACTGTACAGAGCCAAAACATCGAACTGCCCCTCTCTCTCCAACCCTGCGCTTTGAACCCCATCCCACAACCCCGTCCCACCGAATTTTCCATTCTCATTTTTCGTTTTGCCCAATCTGGCGACGCTCTAGCGACGCCACGTTCCAGCGACGCATAATGCTACATTTTAGCCAGTCGCAAAGGAATTGCACTGAACGTCATCAGATACACCATAACACCAAATGAACGCGCAACTCACTTCGTTCCCTTCCTCATCTTCGTTGTATGAAAATGTACCGTTCCAAAGAACGGGAACCTGGTCGTCTCGTTGAGGGCTTAAGAGTAGAGCAGGGCCGTTCCGCCTTCAAGCCCGGAATCGTTCAACCAATGTGAGAACAGATGGCAAAAGACCTGATAGTGCCTAGCGTGGCCTATGAACAATTTGCCATACTTGCCCGGGAGCTCGCGCATTACCGCATTCTTAATTAACCGCAGATAAAATTCTCCACAGCGTAAATATGACATCCTACGCCATTGTCGTGCAACTCCCAATTCGTATCGCAAACCACCAGGGGCGTAAATGCTTCCAAGAAGCCTCCATGGTAACGCAGCAGCAGTCCATGGCTGTTTGTCTCTGGAACGCACACATCTATAAGCAGGTCGTGTGTAATGTACCATCCTGCCACTGCAATAACAAAATCAGTCTACTGAGGCTAGTATTAGAAGCAATAATTCCGGTTCGTACCGCTCTACTTGCGCCCAATTGCTCCCATGGATATCTGCAGATTCACGACTGTGCCTGTGCAAGACATGAATTGATCGCAGAGCTAAATGGAATCGCGCTTGACGGGTAAAGAAAATAGTTCATTGTGAAACCACCCATGCGCAGCTGAGTTAGAGAGGCCTGTGCGGGTCCCTAATCGTTCAAATCATGTGTTGACCTTTGTTGTTGCGAGTGTAACCCTTTTGAAGTCAGTCCCCCTGGTGAGTAATCATCCTTGAACCAATTCTGGATGGCACATGCGGTAGTGCTGAGTGGCAGCGTAAATCCAGGTCATCGCTTCAGGGTATTCTTGACATACTTATTGTTGTCAACCTCCGTGACGGTGACGTTATCCGTCTGGAGTCATAATAGTGAGCATCATCGGCATCATAATGCACCATACTTTGAAGCAATTCAGCCATGTCCATCCTTGCGAGGTGAAATGAGTTTCCGGAATCTAATAGCACAGTAGTCCCAAAAAGTCAATCGCAGTTCCTCAATGGTCAATTGCAACAAAGTTTTAAGTGATTTACTGTTTAAAAAAAATGCTGCCTGGTAGACGGTATGGGGTTTTTCTCCTGACTCTGCTTAAGAGGGAGGTTGTGAGACTTTACAAGAATCATGCAGCACTACTCTCTGTTCCCTTCGGAACTAAACAAGGTCAGGGACTTCCTCTAACTATACCAGGGTGCTGGCATGTGCGGGGCATGTTCTCTATTCATACCCCCCTCAATTGGGGCACGTGCTCCATGCGTGGTGGCCCTCGCACAGACTGGTATATCCCTAGTAACTCGTGGATTTCATTTTCATCAGTACCAGCGGATTGAAATGTAGTGTTCGAAGTGCATCTTTCTCTCAGGGGCACCAACAACAGCCGTTGATTTGCCGACGCGGTACATTTCTATGCAATCATGGGCAGTTCTATTCTGCCAAAAGGCAGAAATCACAAAACCAGACCTCATAGTCGCTAGGACGCCGATCTGGGCATAGTATTTTGGAATGGAAATTCGTTATCTTTCTCGCGGGTGGTTAACCAACAATGCCATCCCCATGCAGCGGTTCGGGATATTGGGAGAAAAGCTCTCCGGATACGGATAAGGTTGGCATGGCGGACAAGCCTGGGTTAGAGTGATTCCTTGACTTCCGGCGTTAGGTATGTACCCCGTGATGGGCAAATCGAGTAGGGATTCTGTTTTCATCGAAGCATCATTACAGCTGTTTGCCAACGACCTGACAGTTGCTGAATAACGCTCTTTGAAAAAGTTGGGAAATGTTCGATCTCCTCATGGTTGCAGGATTTCACAATAAATCTGCATTTGCCATTGACGCAAGCTTTCATCAAGACTGTTTGTTCTTAGCGACCAACCCCTGCGTCTGTTCTTAGGATGGTTGCGGGCGACTCTATCTCTCCGAATCATAACGGTTGATTTGATCCGCTTCCATCTTGCAATCACGACGCCAAGAGTATCGTAACAAAGTTCGGTCAAAAAGCTATTGCTTCATCAAATGATACCTAATGGACCGTGTTCCGCGATGTAAACCATCTACCCAGGTATGTAATATCCATGATGGAGCGCACGGTACCCACAATAGGGTGACCAAAGACGTGGTATGCATCAACAAGACGAATTACAATCCCCCTTCCACCTCTGCCCGGCGAACTAGACGATCCCAAGAGTAGCCCAGCTCCATTCCAGCTTGATACCATTTTCTCTGCTGCACGGGCAACGCTCCCCCCGTGTTGGCGTTCTCTGGATAGTCTGTCTCTTCTTAAGGATATTGAAAGGATCGACCTTCGTAGCAGTTGCTACCTAGCCAACTGGATCACGCTGTGAACGTCCTATCCGACACATCAACCTTGTCCACGGCCCGACAGCTTTTCTCCTCAATAACTCGTCCCACTATCCTCGCCAGACGATGAATGTGAGCGAGAGGAGTCCTAAACCAGAGGTAGATTTTCCAACTCAAAGCCTAGGGCGAGTGTCTTCCCAAAATGAAGCAACTGAAAGACACAAGTGCCGCTTCTTTGAGAAGAGTGCCACCCTATGCTCCGAGTTGAGTTGAAATGGAGGGTGTCGGCAAATCGACAGCTATGATTGGAATCGCCTGGGAGCAAGGTACACTTTGTGACATTTTCCGACGGTGTACTTCATTTCTGTTAGTGCTGATGCAGATGAAAGCGACTTGTTACTGGAGGTATTCCAAGCTGTGGCGGCATGATTGCGCGCTTGACCAGCAGGTGGCAGCAGGTCGAGGATGGCTTGAGAGATTCGTATAGATGTTATCCGCAGGACATCATCCACTCTGATGCGGAGGGGAGGACCCTGCACTGACCAATGATCAGATCAGTCCACGGAATGACAAGGGGAGGCTGTCGTGGAGACTGGATCTCTTGCCATGGACCGGATATCGCTGCGGATATAAATTTGCAGCTACCGTAGTAGGAGTAATGATTGGATTGGCCAAGCCATAGCGATTGGTACCCTACATGTGCATAGGCCGCTCATGGGCGCTCAGTGGTGTAACTCTTCCCCGTAATTGACAAGTGGCCGAATCAAAAACTTACATATGTACTACTTCAGGAACTGTCTCGATAGACCACACTGTTTGCGGTGTAAAGTACTGTACATCCCACAACCGACCATATTTTTCAAATATTAAATCACCCCACATTTTCCCATGACATGGAAACTACTGAATTTTATATAGCAGCAACCCAGGTACAGACCACCAATCTACTGTACAGTACTTCAAGCCTTTACAGTTAACTTCTAACAGTAACTGCGGTTCAAAACACCAATCCTCACGCCCGGAGTTGGCACACATCCCTTACACCCCTCGAGTCTCCCGATGCAGCCCAAGAACCCTCCGTCCAACCTAGTGTCTATCCGCGATAGCGCTGTTTTTATATATGGATAAACTTCTTTATCACACAAAAAATTTACATGAACCAAAATGTTTTGGGGTCCGTAAATATTTACTAAAAAATATACTCCGAAAACAAATAATTACGGCGAGGAGATGCTAAGTGGCTTCGACTCTACCACTTCGACTAAAGCATTCACCTACAGGATTAAATGTGGCATATTGGTACTATAATAGAAGTTCATCAAGTGGAATATGGAGTGCCTTCTACAGTTTTCGACGCATTGTACGGTTCCACAATTGGCTTGACCATGATACGATATCTACGCTCCGGTACAAATTTACTGGGTACCAACCCACATATCTACCACAGTAAATTAACCCCCAAATTGACCCAAGTGGAATAAAGTAGTTGTTACCCACGCAAGAGCCAGGGCTTTCAACCCACTCACAAGCCTCAACGCAGCTCAAGCAGAGAAGCAGCGGAAATACCAAGGGTTCCTTGCTGAGAAACAGGCTGGTTCCTGTTCTCATCTCAACGCTTGGAGGTTGGCATCCGGCGGCGTTCTCCGTCGTCAAGGAACTCGCGAGAACCGTTGCCACCCTCGCAATGGAACGGTTTTCGAAGGTTAGAGCCATTCTTTTACAGCGGCACTCCGCTTTGACAGTAACCTCCAATGCCGCTTGTTTGCTGGCTGGCCTCCCTTCCACCTTCTGGTAGATTGGAGTGCCATCCAAAGCTTTCGACGCATCGCACGGTTTCGCAATTGGCTTGACAATGATACGATATCTACGCTCCGGTACAAATTTACTGGATACATACCCACATATCTACCACAGTAAATTAACCCCCATTTACATAAAAGTTTGTACCCTGACTAGCCGTAAAATTACTGAAAAGTTTTCTTGTTCGGGCTTCACTACTGCTGAATGTGTTTATTACCAGAAAAGGGGGAAATTTGGGGTGTTTTTAATGCATGAATAATATGGTCAACTGATCCCTAAGGGATGTCGTGACCAAAAATGACAGAAAAAGAATATTTTACTTCAATAAAATTGCCTTAAAATTTACCCTCGTATGAGGACAATTGTCCTAGAGACATTAGTGTCTCCCTCCGGTTCCCCAACGTCCTCACTGAATCTACACTACTCCATGCGGGCAATCTTCCTTCCCTTTCTACCCGCGCGAAGTGTTACCGCACTTCGCCAAGCGCCCTATACTGCAACCCTCAAGCATTCGCTCGTCTCGATGAGCAAGGCAATAGCGGGACTCATAATTTCCAGCTTCGGAATGCTTTGCCATTCATCAATTCGACGTAGATACTCACGATACCTTCTGACATACTCGGTGCCCTGCCATAAAGAACAGAAACTGTTAAAATGGCTCATGTTGTAGACTACGACAGTCGTTGCGTTCCGGATCTACCCTCGGTGCTTTTAAAGTCGGCGTGTCGCAGAAATTAAGCTCCTTGCCGTTGCTATCTTCACTCGATTATCTGCGATTAATGTAACTATCATGCACAAATTATGACTTTGTGGGGTTGTGTGAAGTGATTCCCTCCCGTACGCGATTCAAAATGGAAGCCCTTCATGTTCGTGCAGAGTATTACCAATGCATTTCCTTCATACAGGTACAATTATCATCGCACAGAGGAATGAAATTCTCTTTGGTAACCGTCGAATTGCTCTGAAATTATATATCTCTCTCGTCTCAACCCCCAAACTGCAATACAAAGCAAGATCTTGGGCAGAGAATGAGGTTTAATACTGCGGATGTCGCCAAGCTTTCTGTACAGTGCCCTTTGATACTGGAAACTGGTCAAACATTTGGCCATATAAAACTGACAAACCAGAGAAGAAAATACGGTACCCTAAGAAGTTCAGGGCATTTATTTCAATCTAAAAATCTCTCATTACTCCTGAGAAATTGAAAGTCGTGTTGCGGAACTTTCTGGAAAGCTCCAAGACTTTATTTCAGTGACAGGTCACGGTACTGTCAGAGCCAGGTTTTGGACTATTCTTAAGTCGTTGTACAGTTTGTGTTTTGCAATTTAGCCTTTTTGATCTGAAGTGGGGTGATGTGATAAGGTAATGTATTACACCGATTCCAGATCTACAAAATGATTTTCGGGCAGGTTAAGAAAATTAAATTTCTCGGAAATATCCTGAGGCACTGTGCGAGGATTCTGCCACTTACTGGCGTTACCGAATTACGGAATAAGCTATCCAGAAGTGATTTAAGGATTCATTGAAGACTTACTCATCGATTTCTAAATTCAAAATCGTTGCAATCACCTTGACAAAAGTAAGTAAATAGATGTGTTTGAACAATAAACGAATCCGTGCAGACCTTTTCTAACCTATTGTGGATCAGTAAGGTCTCTGCAAATCGGTGTTGACAAGGAATACATTTCCATTCCTTGTACAGCACAACTTCATTTAGGACTAAGATCATTTGGCGTCTTGCGTAAGCTCAGCCGGTTATTTTCAGATATTACATCGAGGTTATGGGGTACAATTAGATTCTAATAATAAAAACAATTCCGACGATGCAATCTGAAACTATTCTAGAACCAGACTCAGTAGACTGAGTATATTGTTAAAGTTGTAAGACGTTACATCACGCATGAAATGTTGACAGAAGAGTACATTCAAAAGAAAAATAGCCACGGACGGAGCCACGAGCAACTGCTGTGGTACTAAGGAAGTTACTTATGTAGTAGTTTCTGTTACCTCACTGAGTAATAGAGAATTGTGTGCTATCTTTTTTCCAGTTCTCTATAATAAAGTAGTGTAGAATATAACTTGGATCGATTTTAAGGACTAAAGCAGCTCTGTGTACCAAGGCTCCTTTTTTACGGCTGAGTATTTTATTTTCTTTACACTGTTTTCATTTGGAATGTAGTCCGTCGTAGCACACTTTATATTATTTTTGTGCGTAGTAATTGCCTCTTAGGTAGTTCTGTTATGTAGTTATAAATCATGGTTGTCGATCAGATTGGGATTGGTAAGATCCCCAAGCATGTTGCCGGTTACCTACTTGGCTTAAAATCGAACTGTGCTGTACTTCATCGCTCGATGAGATACCAGGCGTATCCTGCGTGAAAAAAGAGGCGATAAAAAGTGAGACTCGTGTTTTCGATCGTTGTGTTTAATCAATAATTCATACTTCTCTCTTCTTTTTCTTTGGTGAGATGTTTTCATGACGTTACTTGTAACCTACGACTTAGTTCCAACACGGATTTAATCCCACTACCTTTTCAGACACTTCACTCGAGGGCTCTCTTGATCATTGGTACGCCCTGAGCTCTGCACTGAACGGTAGTCATAATAAGCCTTGTTCAATCAGAGAGTAAGTATGCTTGACCTTGTGAAGCCTCTAGGCTACAGAAAGAAACTCATTCTATTCATACTTCTGGCTCCACTGTGGTCTTAGCCAGTGCTACGCGGAAATGCCTTTTGAAGTGAGCCTTGGAAGCGTTTTCGGCACGGATAATTAATAGATACGAACCGTGGGTAGTCGGATAGCGCGAATTTTTTAAACGCTGGGAACCGCGGATATCCATTTGTGCGTAAATTACATCTGTATCTAATACGGTTAGACGGGGTTTCACAATCTCCGCTAACCCTTGTTATGGATAGTACAGATAAAAATCTGAGCAAACCGTGGTTTCCATGGTTATTTGGGCACGTTTTTCTAGAATTTTGAAAAAAATTCCAAAGAAAAATTCGAAAAGATCTCCAACCGTGTAAAAATTTGAAAAATTTAATACTGCACTTAAAAATTAAGATATGTTTTTGCTTCCAGCTCTGAGTTGACTGTAGTCCTGCTTCAACAGTATCTTCATCCAATCTGCTACCTTTTTGGAAGACCATGGAGCCAAATCATGATTCTGCTCCACCACCATCTCCAAGTGCCATTGGAATCCCTAGTTGATCGTTTAAACTTTCCCGTACTAATCAACCTGACGCACTCCCCGTGATATATTCTCAGAGTCAGGAATTGATCAATGAAGAGGAGCCTACTCAGGAAGGATTCAAATGTTCAAGATAACCTATTGTCCTGGCAGAAGAATAGTCTTGGGAGAAAGAAAGCCTTCATGTGGGGCATTTTTTGTTTGTTTTTTGATGCAACTGTGGGCATGTAAAGGCTTGAGCTCTTAATGTCAAATCTGTCATTTGAGGTGGATGTTTAAAGTTTAAAAGAGAATGGAACATCGTTGTTGATCAATCATATTTATGTCAAGCATAGTAGGCCATTCAATATAATGAAGCATGATTCTGCAATCTTCAGAGAAGGAATTCTACAAGGCGGAGTTACATATCCAAATCAAGAACTTTACTCTCATCATACATTCGACAATTCGAAAAGGAAGAGGCGTATGAACCAGCACACCCTATGCATTTCAATTTTGAAAAGCATGTTCTGCTGTACGTATGTAAAGGGCTTTGTTCCTCTTAGTACTGTTGAGTCCCCATACTTTCAGAGCTAAGTGATTCATTTGAAAGGAAATATTTCCATCTGCAGATGATTGAAATGGACAGTACTCGTGGCACAGAAGTTGCTCTCCGTCTCGAGCAACTACTTACTGAATATCAGCTGGCTGATGAAGCCATCGCTTTTGTCACAGATGGTGGGTTAAATCTGAAAGTTCGTTCAAGCTTGGTGGACTTGTCTCATGTAAATATACTGGAGTTGAGAAACCGTTACATGGCGATGCTGGGCTCACAAAATGAGGAGTCTCTGTCGTCATTTTTGAAAGAGTCGCATTGTGAAGGTGTTGGACGTGTCAATCTGGGGACCATTACAAGGAAGCTTCAATCTGCAATCACATGGACGAAAAAATCATAGAAAAGAACCAGAATGTGAGAGCGCATTCTGAGTGAAAGCGTTACTTCCACTTATCAAGTTATACTCTCCTGTTCAAACAAGATTTGGATCCATTTTCAAAATGGTGTCCCAGATGCTCTATTACAAAGATACTGTTCTCTATTGCTGCGCAGGTGTCTCTAATGTGGAAAATAGTCACCGTGGCCCTACAAATGCAGAATGGGCTGCTGTACGATTAGTGGTCCAGTTTACTACCCCAATATTAGAGAGTTGCGTTGTCAATCAGAGTCAGCAATTTTGGTCTGCTGCAGACAGCACATAAAATGCAATGTCCGTATATGAAGAATACCGCGCGGCTGCAAATTTGACCCCGGATGCCGGAGAAATGCCTATTGATGAACCTCAAGCATATGCTATAGCGTAGACGAGAAACTTCAGCATAGGAATATGTGAATACATGGAGGGCAAATTGCTCATAAATTCAAAGACGCAATCTATGCAATTGAAAATCATCTAGGGCAACACGTCATTCTATGTTTGATGCGGGATACTCATTAGAAGTCTTTAAAATATTTACTGAAGGTCATTTCTCGGGCAGAAATCCTTCCAATCATTTCAGCATATGACAAAAAATTATTGAAATAAATGTTTGAAGCTCATCGAAACTCACATTCCAAGATGGAAGTTGAAACAAGTAACTTTATTGTTCCGGCATCAAACGAGAACGACATCCCATTTTTTGGAAACAATGAGAATCTTGAAGACGAATAGATCTTGAATTCTGTTATGAAGAGAGAGCTC
Source organism: Kappaphycus alvarezii (assembly GCA_002205965.3). Taxonomy (NCBI): domain Eukaryota; phylum Rhodophyta; class Florideophyceae; order Gigartinales; family Solieriaceae; genus Kappaphycus; species Kappaphycus alvarezii. The sequence goes on from NADL03000466.1 coordinate 1,025,456, forward strand.
AATAGCTACGATTTGGCTTTATTTCGTGCTGCAAGTTCATTATCCATGGGGTGGCTTTGTACTCAAAGGACCACTTTTCCAATGTATGGAGCACTGTGGGCGTCTCTTCGTGCATTACAGGATCTCAGATTGAGAATAAAAGATCATTCTCTATGACTGGGATCGTAACGAGTAACCAATGAGATTCCTTATCTACAGAAAATATATATCTCGTTATGCAAATTTATCAAAACTGTATCCCGATATCTGCACAAAAGAGGACCCCCGTATCTTTTTGCTCTATTGAAGTTATTGCAGAGCATGACGATGAGCTGGATGAAAAAGAGTCGCTGGGAACTGTGAGGAGAGCTCAGAGAAAATTGGTTATTTGTTTTGTGTTTACCAATTTATACTGTAGAAGGCATCCATAACCGCCTTGCACTTCTACATTTCCGTGGATATCCAAAAAGTTGGATTTTTATACATGATTTGCACAGTTTTACGAATAGCTGTATTTTGCGATATCAGAACCGCATTATGGTTATATAATTTCACAAAATGAACGGATAGCGGATACCACAGTTATCAATTAATGTACATTTTTCTTCCATACCACGGATAGTAAAACCCGAACCTATTAACCGTGGTTAACCGCGACGAAACGGGTTTCCGCGAAGCACTGGTTTTAGCCATTACTGAATTGTACTGTGTTGTATTCGGCAGTGTATTTTATTGTTTGTAAACAATACTGTACTGTATATCCTTTGTTGGGTATCGAAAATCTTCGCGTACAGTACCACAGACACTCACCTTTCTCCATACAATGTGAACATGTCGCTATCCTTCGTGCTGATCCGGTTGCTCTTCAACAAAACGAGAAACCGCAAATGCGACAACACGGCTTCCACATATTCCCACATCAAAGATGACATCAAAACATCAAAGATGTTATATATTTCACCTTGTAAAATATGGCAACCTTTTCTTATCCGAGAAAAAGGAATATGAAGCTAGATTATTAATAAAATAACCTTAACAAAAACATTAACAGAAAAGTATCGCAAGATTGTTAGCAACCGCGAAATATAAAAGCAATCACTCAAATGTTTTACTCAAACAAAATATATGCTAGTACCTCGTAGGCATTCCCTTTGATTCTATCACGTACTGTAGCATCTCTAGAGTACAGTTGGAATGAAATAATAAAGGTCAATCACTGTAAATTCTCATAAAAAGAAAAGGGACATAATGAATTGCTTCCTGCCTAAGAGAAGAAAATTGATGATGACATGATGTACAGTATATAGAGGAATTAAGGCTCCATTTTGACATAAATAGGATTTATTAGACTCAAGAGGCCTTCAGGAGGTTCAAAAGACTGAATAAAAGATTAAAAGCAAAAGTAGAATTTCGGAGCGAGCCCATAAATTATAAGTAAATAATGAATATTTTTCATTTAGAAGCGAATGTAACTCCCTCTTTTAAGTTAATTTTGAAAAGCTGAGATTTCTATGCCATCAATTTCTATTCAATTTGTTAACAGGCATACGTACAGACTTGAAAAGGATAAGGTATGATAGCCGCCCTATTTCTCAGTTTTTGTGCTCATATATACCATCCCACAAAATATTTTAGCTTTTTGGTTCATGCAGTAAGTCTCTTTAGGAAATAGAACCACCTTTGAAAATATTTGGATGTCAGATCGTTTCTTTTGACCTTCTTTCTTGACTGTAGAGCTTCATGAGTATCATTTATACCGTCACGATAGATCAACTAATCTGCTTTTGCAATACTGTTTTCATAAGCTATGTGTGACAAATTTTTAGTACGTAATCATAATCACTGCAGATTGATTACGGTTAACTGTAGAAATTCAGGCGTGTTATTCCAGTTGGAATTTAATGAAATTTTCCATAAAAATTTTAAAATGCGGGCCGTTCATCCTGAGAACCGTTTGAATGCAAAACGACTCCATCCGGAGCATTAATGGTTTCATAAATAGTTCTATTGAAACGCTAAAGGTTACAATAAGACGAATAATTTCTCGCTCCGGATAGGTCATCATAACTCGTCATAAACACATTCATCAAACAAAATTTGACTCAGGACATTTTCCCCGTCAATGGCTTCTTCAATTCACTGCACGATTTCGGTTAGAATGTAAGAGCGAAAAGCTTTTATAAGTCCAAAGTAATGCAGCGGGGAGGTACTAGATGACCTTTCAGGAGGTAACCACTAGAGCGGAGGGGCTTTCGAATAATTTTTCCATGTTGCGTCATTTTTTCCGTAAATGCTTCTTTTAGGTAGGATAAAGGTCGCCTTAATATTTTCCAGTACGTATTCATTGTGTTACTTGTAGCATACAGTAATTAAAGCACCTGAGATGCTGTCTCTGTTTGGGTTAATTTAAAGCAGAAATGTATAAGAGCGTGCTGATCGCTAATACATTCAAGTTGAAAATGGTAAGCTTGATAACCGCGAACCAGCCTTTTTAGTCCATTTAGAGGGTTTTCACCGTTTCCATAATTAGAGGGTTTCTCACTACAACGGGGAGATCCTATTGACACCGCTGCTCAATAAAACCAAAAATAGTCTGTGACCACGCATTGCTCTCCCTATCTTCATAAATATTTTCCATCCACAGCAATTTAACTAGCTGGAACCCGTAGAACTCCAAATTCAGAGCATTTGGGCTTATACTGAACTACTACCTGCAGAGCTGAACTTAATAATCTCTTTTTGATCCAGTTTTTGAACACTTTAACTCACAGCTAACAAAAGGTACTGTAATTCCATTCTTTACGACTTTCAACTACGGGTGATTTCAGTGCTACATCCCTAGAGGGATGACCCTGAGAGATTGTCGTACGAAATACCCGGCATATATCTTGAACCTGATATTTTCCCATCGGGTCAAGCGTTTACCTAACTCGTCCCTACTTTCGAAATTCGTCATTTGACAGGCTTCTGCTTTAATTTACACTCCTTCGTAGATAAAGCTAGCCTAGTTGACTATTACTTACTCATACCTGTCCACCAGGGTCCTGTAGTAAACAGAAACCCCTGTGTTGGATCTGTCATTTACTGTACCTCAAACTTATGCCTATGGAACTACTTTCCAACGACCTTATTGACTTAAGTGAGATTATCTGCGCAGTTTCCCTTTCTTAAATCTCTATTCTATATTATATTACCCTTTTTATTGATCTTATGTGATGTCTACCCATCCTTGGCGCTTTGGACTCTGGCGTCTACATACAAAGAAGAATCAAAGCTGTACCTGCAGGAAACACCTTAATCCAGAAAGAAGATAATTATTGCTGCTGAGCCGCTTCTAAATCTATTGTTGCACCGTTTCGCAGCACATTTCGAATCTATTAATCTGATCTGGTTCTTTGGAAGGTTCCGAAAATTTTCAGATCACTACCCGGGATTAAAGCCGGAGGGAAAGTACTATGTTAAGCTTTCCATGAAATTAATCCTTTCCTACTACCAGAAAATTTCCTCAACACTGGCGAGCCTTACTACTGCATCGCAGTTTTCTTAGGTTTCTTTAAGGGAAAGAGAAAGAGCGGAATGTATGTGAGTATTGGTATTATCATTGTCTAACGGGGTTCTGTAGCTAGAAGGTAACAATTTCGCATCTCGCATCGGAACACAAAAATTCTACTAAAGAGATAATACTTACTTCCCACAGCTCTTCTTAAATCATTTGCAAGTTTGTCACAATAGCGAACTTACTTTACTATTCTCGAATAAAATACAAAAAATCTTGCGTGCATTACTTATAACCCTATCGAGAGCTGAGGTTAATTTCGTCATGAACCATTTTTACATGTTGTTAAATTTAGAAATATTGGCTCATCCAGATCTTTTAAAGCTAGTAGTCTCATCATTGCAGTGCGCGCTGCCGTAAAATAAGATTCTTTTCCTACTCAAGCCACATTGATTGGTCTTATATCATAAATAACCTCTAATACGCAGAAGGTGCCATATATGCGCCTTTGGCTTTCACAAACACCAAAAAAGAAAATCAATTGAATGTTTTGAAATTTTATCATCGACCATCTTGCTTTCACTTCTACAAGATATATGATGAAGGAAGGGGCTTTTGCAATGAGTTATTTACTCAATACCTGAGTCAGTAGTACATATGTACCGTGAAAATTCGCTTCTACTGTACAGTACAGTATCTAAAATTATCATGTTATTTTTGTTCCAAAAAGTTCGTGTTCCGGTATACTCCTTCTTTTATGTATGTTAGGTGCAACCGTTACTCAAAATGCCTGTAATTTCTGTAATGTCGGCTATCTCAGGTATCTAATCAAAATCTGAATTGGAGATGTAATGAATCGGTAATGTACGGTCTGAGATCGATAGAACGCTGGCCAAAGGTGTGGGGATAACAGAGACCGTTTTTGTTGAGTTGACCAGTTGTTAAGAATTTGTGAAACCGATATCTGATTCAGGCTGCTACTCGGCTGAACCCCGGTATTAATTTTACTCTAGGTAGACTAGCAAAGCCAGAACTAAATTGACTAAAGATAGAAGGGCGAAGGCCCGTGAAGCAGTGTAGATTCTAAAGTTTTGATACCCGGAAAAGTACAGCAGTAAGAGATACGACGATAGGAAGCAGACTTTGCCCCACCAGGATGGATGTAATAGAGGAAGCGCTACCTATAAGAGAGCCTAAAAAGGGAATTGCATCATTACACTACTTGACTGTATATAGTGTGGGTGACTATGTCACCCACATACAGTATTTGACAACTTAAACGACTATACTGTACCTGACTTGAGTCTAGTCGACTGGGTCACCTAGGGTATAACTAAAACTCCCAGGTATTCTGGTTGTGAGACTCAGGAGGTACAGAGGGATTTTTTTAACGTATGAAACATTGCTCATTAGGAAGCGAACAAGTTTGGTTCCCTGCATGGTAGTCAAGGCGGAGCAGCGGTTTACCTCGGTGAAAGCATCTGCTTGAATCACAGATGTGCGCAAAAAAACCAACATTTGAATTGCCTTTTCGATCGTACGCATGTTTGACAAGCGGTGACATCTATCATAAGCATTTTTTCTGCCGTTGAAGAGCATTTTGAAATGAAGTCGAAGAGGGAATACTTCAATGCCCACATTTCTCGTTTGTTAAAGCCGGAGAACGGCATTAAAGATGTGCGATAGTAGTAATGTTCACTACCAATTTTTAGGAATGTAGTTACGTTGTTAACAGTAAAAGTTGGATACTTCTAAAACTATCGAACCTGCATCAAACAAGAACCAACTACGGTATACCGTGTGTATACAAAGCAGAGGTTTAGTCTTCTTCTCATCCGTACGGATGATAGATAGGGAAAATGGTGGCTGTTTTGGAAAGGAAGGAAGGTTGACAAAATTTGGGGTGGGTTGATGACGACGCACTCTCGCGTGACTTGGTGTCTTGTTCTCGCATTCAGTGATAATGTGATTGAGTCCTCTCCTCATATGTACAAATGTTGAATAGGACAAATGACGTCTGTTTTGGAGAAGGAGGAAGATTGACAAAAGTTGGGGTGGCTTAATGATTACTTATAGGTGCTTCCGCAGGGGTTCAGATCTGCATACAAAATGGAAGATCTCGGTCGTCTGTTACACTGCCCAAGAATTCAAAATAACCGAGTCATCGAGTTCGCCCTTTTTAAGCCCTTATTTTTTAAATAAAAACAACCAAATGAGACTGTACCTCCCGCATCGGGAAACAGATTCATCCGATTCAGTTCCGCCTCCGTACGGTTGCGCCTTTATTTGTCAAGTGTTTATCATGTCTGTCAAAGAAGCCAATTAAATATGAGCTTGATTGGTATTTGACTAATGAATTGAGGAGTGAAATGACATGGCAAATTTTAATTAAAAAACACAATTACTAACAGTAAGTATACATAAATATCTGTACTGGATTATTGATTTCAGTACTGATACAATTGGCATGGTACAATTTGATTGTCATATTCTGTCCACTACACCGGACATGACGAAATAAAGAAACGCGTATGACGTTGATGCGACATGAAAGATGCTTCGGTTTTGAACAATTTCAGTTCTTTGGTCTCTGTTACTACTCACGTTAAGGAACAATAACTGAATAAACTTTATGAACTCTACCATGCAGACAACTGGACTGCAATACTAGGCAATTATCGGTGGGGACCCGCTCAGTCGCCGCTGAATGTGCAGAAATGCTCAATCGAGCAAGTAGCTCGTGTTTCTAATACAAAACGGAGATACAGTATGACAGAATCTGTTGCTTGTAATGAAGTTTCGTTGTTCTGAAATTCACAACAGTGATATAATCCAACCCTTCTAATACTGCCGCAAATCTCAACCAGTTGAAGCTGATCAGTACTGATCAACCCTTCTGGAATCTGTATCTTGTCCTCCTCACACACATTAAATCGACCATATATACCTATTAACGATTATCCATTCTTTTGAGGGAATCAAGTACATGCAATGTACGTTGCTTGTGAAGAAGTTCTTCTTTCCAGGCTCTTGCGAATAAATAATTTACTTAGTTGCTTTTCGCAGAGTAGAACTTGTAACAGACAACCCTTGACGAAGTGTTGAAGCCGATAAGCTTTCTGAGCATGTGAACATTGCTGATGCTCCGAATTCTCTTTACTTAAAGATAAATAGTACAGTCGACATCAGTGATATAATCGGAGCACTTCCTGGTACATTTTTGATGCATATTGTACAATATACATGAAAGGCACACTTCCACATCTTATGATTTGTCTTGTCCCTTCTTCGTGATGAAATTCTCCGTTACTATCCATTGATTCTGACATGGATGCCTTTAGGAATACGTACGGATATCCCTTCCCCATCTCTACGACAACGATTTTTTGAACAAGGCGGTAGTAGCCGAGTCAGCCTGCTTTGAGATGGCCATGTGCTCTGTTTAGTTCAGAAGATCTGCATTAGTACCAAGCAGAAGCTTCCTTACCGACAAAGAAAAAACGATCGTTTAGGTCGTTCTGCGCTTGCACAGCATTTTAATCAGAATCCGATCCACACGTAAACAGTGCTCTACCGCAGTTAAATGCGCGGAATGGTGATAAATTCTTGAAATGCATCTCCTCAGATGCTGACGAGTAGCTTCAAACACAAGTTCTATGTATTTCCGACAATAACCGAATGATGGTAGTGTAAAATCATATAGCTTGTACCACGACGAAGGTTCAGCTTATCAAGTGCACACCTTACAGTCTCAGACATTTTGCACACATCATTGACGGTTTGGACGTACAGCTTTTCCTTTCTGGTAAGTTCGCATAGGTACTCTGTTCGGAATTGATTCTGGCCACCAGCAGGTGAGTCCAATCAGGGATTGCAACATTTACATACTCGAAACCCATCACTTGACAATAGAGCTATCGCCAGCAAATTTTTTTAACCTCTTGAATACAGTAACAGATACACTGAGCACTGAAAACACCCCGGAGAGTTTCATACTGTTAAGTTTCTTCTTCTTCTCATTGAAAACTGTTTTCTGATAGATGACACAATTCCGTTTCAAGGCAACCATGACGCAGACATTAGCTGTCTCACTCAAATGCAGTGAAGGAAGTACTATATAAGTGCAACAGAGGATGTTCTGGGCTGAACCTGATAACAGGTGATCTGGAGTCACTACATTAGATCTTTACCGATCAAACTGTCTACTCTTAGTAGGATCATTCATATCGTTTAGAAGTATTTTTGATCTCACTATTCCAGGTCTGCGAGACAGTTAGAGTAGTGGACAAATCCATAAGCACACGTACTCTGTGTTTTCATACCAAGGTAGTTACATTAATAAGATCGGATACCACTTTCACGAAGTACTTCGTCCCTAGTGTATATTGGGCCGTTGTCCTAATATGACGACATTTGTCCTCATATATGAAGACTACTTTTAGCACATCTTTTTAAATATAAAGTTTTTATCTCAGCGCATTTCTTGTCCCTCCGCATTAGTTCATGAGTGTAGATGGCCGATCAAAACAAACTTTTCAAGATTGTTGACCTCGGTTAATGCTAGAGCAATTTTCCCTCACCAGCTTCCGCTCTTCGCAAGAAGTTGTGAAAATAACCTCATTTTGGAAGGAAAATAGTTCGTATTATCGTGGGGGGTTTCAGAAACGAGGGCGTATGTACAGTAAAAATTGTACTGTAACTTAACATAAAAAAATTTTCCAGTAAAAGATTTCGGGCTTCCAAGCCATTACCTTTCCAAAATTTAACAGAATTGTCCTCTTATGAGGAGAAAAGCGTGCCTTATATGAGGAAAGTGTATGACGGATAGACACTAGGAGCGTTCCAAAGAAAAGATTAATTTCTGGCCGAAACAGATGTTGTGTACCCATACCTGGACACATGGCCGTACTTTCTGGCAATCTTCGGAACGTACAAAAAGTACATGGAGAGCTTGCGTTGAACCGAGCAAATCTATAGTATGGGCAGCAGCGTATAAATCACCAATGAAACCGAGTACATCGAGATAGGTCTTGCAAGGAGTACCATCTGGCATGGTGTCATCAAAGTTGAATAATATGTTGGTGTGTGCCTTCTGAAATATTTCTGATAGGTTGGTAAGACACAGGTTTATCTCGAGACCTATTACGTTATCGTTTGACAGCTTGTCTAGCTATCCTCTATGAGTCTTTTCTGTCTTCCCTGTTTTATGTTACGCATTTGCATGCTCTATCTCTTTGTTCTTCGGACATGACATGGAGTATCAGTCAGCTGTGGGGTCTGATTTACCTCAGAAGCGGTCAAAAACTGACTGTTTGGCTGCTGACTGCAGTTGAAATAACTTGTGGTGTTGCGCGGGGCTGGTTCGGATGGACAAGAAAGGAAGAGAGTCCCTTTGTCGTTTTCTGTGGCCGGGATCGGATTGGGGCTGGAGATCTGAGTGCTCTGGGTGAATGAGAAGGTTCGTTGGAGCCCAGGGCTCACATATTTGGATAGTAGAGTCCCTCGTCAAGGAGAAATCGGAGCTATACTCAGAGTAAGTAGTGACCGTTTTTGTATTTAAGAGTACCCCAAACGACACTTCAGTAAAGTACGACAGGTAAGTGGGCAACCTTTCTTCTGAACTACCAAGTATTAATGCTGTTGACGGTACCGTCAACGAGGTCATTTATAACAAATGAAAGCAATTGATTGCTAGAAATACCAGGAGGGGTAAACTATACTACTCTTTCGGAGCTACTGCTACGCCGTACTTCAGGTGGAAGACCAACCGGGAAAAAATACACACAACCTGAAGAACCTCGCGGGTACATCGTTGAGAGAGGGTTGTAGCTATCACAATAGAGAATGATACGGTAGACGACGTAAGGCATCCCTTCTTTCAGGAACCCATAGTTCAGACTTCCAGGTTGGTTGTTAGATGTTTGGAGGTCTGTATCTGTATCAGTACTAACACTAGCTCCGGGGGCGTCGTTTGATCTTTGCAATGACTCGATAGATCTGACATTCCTTTGGCAGATGAACCGAAGGTTGTCCTGGATCAGCTCGAACCATATTAACTGTCGAGCTGGAGAGCCTCTTTCACATCTACAAAATATATGAATTATTAAACCCAAGATGAAGCCGGCTATATTATTAACAGTACAATGCCTATGACACTGAGATGGTGATAGTCTGTAGATAGTACAAATATAATCCGATGTAAATAGGGGAGTCATAAGATATCTCTTGTTCTGCTCTATCTGCCAAATGAGAGGTTTTTGCAGATTCACATGTGTATTTTGCCAAAAGTTCCTCCAAAGCTGGTATCTCAGTTGAGTTTGGTTCCAGCTAATTGATTATGGGGGGATGTCCTACCATCCAACTGCGTCTAATGCTTCCACTATTAACATAAAAGTCGCCATTGGCTTCTAAGACAAAACATGATAAATCCGGAACAGGGTTATCGTTGACATAAAGCAATAATACAGTACCGGCGTGAGCGAAAACCTGAATGTCGTCGTTTTCGATGAAGATACACGTATTTGATCATAAGACACTTGCTTTATTGGCGACGAGTGGACTGGACGCAATAGTCGGTACTGGTAATTTCGGATCGCCTTAGGAGTTACTTTGGGAAGAGCAATCTCTCTCATCTAAGTCAAGTCGTTTTTCTCCAATACATGGACCACCTAGGGGACCACGCAAGCCTCTGAAACTGAGGCAGTACTGGCTACAATGTACGACACTACCGCCTCATCAGAACTATGATATTCATCCTGTTCGGTAGAACTCATTCGGAATTCCAATGCAACTTAGAACTGACGCACCTCACTGGCGATGTCAACATTCGCCCGGACATCCTCGTTGAACCACGCACTGAGACGGAAGGGAATTTAGGCCAAATAGACGCAATCAGTGACACTTTCAACTACACTTATTTCCCAGTCGCGTTTCGAAATTCAACCAGGGATGAAAACGCAATCCAGGAAGAACTCGACCGTGCCATGGAAAGGAAATACCATAGTAGCCTACAGGCTGTACCGTCCTCGTAAACCCCCCATCAATTGACTTTTACCCATCTGCAGCCACAACTGCAGGAGCATTGATCCCTCAAACCCTTTCTCTCGTACGAGATCTCCTTTTAACGTTAAAAGGGGAGCAAGGGAAAGGCAAATACCAGTCACGTACCCAAGTAGACAATTGAAAGCATCCTGCTGACCCAGACTAGTGCTGCTGTCCTTGAGTATACGGGGAAACGAGGAGATATTTTTACTGAGATAGATATATTGGCTAAAACGCAATCAAGTTCCTCCTCAGGATCAAAGTGTAGCAGACTGTGGCCTGTCAATACAGTAATAAGATGCAGGAAGTAATTAAAGATAGGTACAAATGCACTTTACCGCTTGCACCATACACAATACTGTTTTGCAATACTGCCGGCCTCGGACTACTTTGTTGCATGGTGCTGTAATCCAGACTTTCCGGTACCAATGAGAACAATTCAGTATCTGATGATAGGATGTATACAGAAGAGTATTCCTCTGCGAACATTTTTGGGTACGGCGTTATACTCTATCCAGAGGGGGATGGATCGGAAAGAAAATCACAAGAGGAGGATTTCCTAGCACGCTGATTACTATGAAGATATGACGAAGATTCCGGTGAAAATGAGAATCCATCATTGTAGAGGAGGTTCAGGTGAACCAGTTTTCTTTCAATTCGAAGCCCTCTCAAAGGGAAATTCCATATCCGGGGTGTATAAATATCCCAGAAGACGCGAAGAGAAGGAGAAAATCGAAAAGCAATGTAACGATTATTGTGCCAAGGCACGAGTATGACTTGAGAAAGATTAAGCAATCGTGCGCCTCTCTCCCTCTTCACACTATTCGCTCCGTGGTGAGCTATTTTTGCAGAAAAGCAGAATTGAAGCATTGAAATCAGGTCCGTCCAAGGCATTCAAAGAACTGGAGGAGGGAAAGTCGATCTTGTGATTCCTGTACAGGCTTTTGCTATTCGATGCGAGAAACCTTTGAGGAAAGGATACATTAAAAAGGAGTTTAACGGTTCCGGGAAGGTCATATTTAGTGATGCTTAAATACAAGGATGCTTTAAACCGAAATTACTTTGTACTTTAGAGCAGTTCTCTGTTGTTTCGCGAAGAATGCGTATGATGGTACCAAAGCGCGAACACGTGCAATTCTACCCTAGTTTTTTCAGAGACTCAATGCCCTTCAGAAGATAGTTCATCCTCTACAGTGAAGTTTGTAGACTTCTCCGCTCTCTATGATTGTATGTACATACATTATAGATGTGACAGATTGAGTATGTCCCGAATTAGTATTGTTGGTAATAAAGGGGATATAATAAGGGTGTTGGGAACTTTCGTGTACGGAGAGAAGGAAACGGATTCCTCAGTTTTGTACCTTGGTGCCAGCTCCAATCCCGAATAAATTCCAACTGTATGTAATGATACTGATACAAGCATTGAAACGGTCGATAAGCCAGCCTGGGCATTGTGGAAACGAAGTCGAAAGTTCAACAAAAACGATAGTACACACAGTTGCAACCTAAGTCTCAGTATAGTGCAGCAGGTTTGTTCTGAAGACCCTGATGGCTGTTCTGGTAATGACGCCTTCAATTTTTTCATGATGCGACCGAAACATGCAGCGAAGCTGTGGAAGGGATGGTAATCTGATATTCCTCACGACGGTACCGTCCATGGCTTCTTGGAAGTAGGTATACCCTTTGTCCAAACTCACGGAACCAAACTCTGTATAGAGTTGGGAGGGATAACTCACGATCAGCTCGTAATGTTGAATGTTCCTGGAGGTATTCTGTAGAGGTTGGCATTAGAATTGCTACAGATTGGATTAAATGCTTTCATTCTTCAACTGCTTTTTCGGAGATAGCTTCCTGCTGTCATTCTTCATTTCGCGGCTAGTGTCATACGTTTACGGCGGAGCTCGGATGGCGGTTTCAAGTGGGAAGGCGCACAGCACAGAAATCAAAATACCATTTTAAAATTCGACTTTTATTGAGCGCCAGTACCACACGCGTTGCTGACATGCAAAAACGTCCAATTCCTTTATTTGACTATTACATTTACTGTTTTTTGATTTTGTTTTAAATGGAATTTTTTGAATGTGACCTCGTATTGAAAGCGCTGGATTTTCATCCTGGAGTAGTGGAGTATATAAAAGTTGCCCGAGGCGTCCATTAATAGAATAATAGAGGATTATGGTAGAAAATGTAATTTCCTTTCTGGTCCAAAAAATGTGACGGCGGTGCAGCGTGGGACATTCTTACCAATTTTTCCGAATCATGCGGAACCATATCACGTCTTGTAAGCAGAGCAGGCCATCTGCGTTTTTTCACTGCGAAAGCCTCAAAAGTAACTAAATTATAAACTACTGTGTTCCCGTCAATTCTTCCTCCTCCCGACAACTCTCACCCACCCCCGAAACCCCACTCCGCTCTTTTCTTGGTACAGCCCTGCTATTCCGATGTTCTATCTCCCGCTCTGCCGCCCAAACCATGCGCGGCACACCCACGCCCCCAGCTCTTCTTTTACTTACTTGAGAAACCTACCTCTCCCTCCACTTTTGAACCCCATCTTTCTCTGCGAACCCGGGATCCCCCGCTCTCCGTGACTACCCCTCCCTTTCCTCCCCCCCTAGGGCTCCCTTCGCTCTGCCCTCGTCCAACCCGCACACATCGGCCCCATGCCGTGGGACCATGGCCACTGTGGACCCACCTCTGGCGCCGAGGGCGTCCAGACCGCCGCTCGACCCGGCAAGCACAACAACAACCGCGTCCGGTACGTCGACCGCTGCCCGACCGGCACAGGCAGCACCAGCACTCCGGCCACCGGCCCGCCCCTAGCTCCGAAAAAACGCCACCTGTGATTCAGCAAGGCCTGGGACATCATTTTTTTGAAAGCAGTCTCACTGGTAGATGCCCACCTCGCCCCGCATGGCGAGGCGCAGAATCGTCTCGAGGAAGCGCTCGTGCATTTCATGTCAAGCGTGGGGCGTCGGTATTTGAAACGATTCAAGCACCCAACCGGAAGACGCTCAGTGATGGATTCAAGAAGATTTTGGCAGACCACTGGGAGGCCGTTAAGAATAATGCGGCGGCGTCGGGCATCATCGAGACGAGGGGGGAAGTAAGTTGCTACCAGATGATTTGGCTCTTGCTGTGGATAAGCTACAGGAACTTAAGCAGGCTGAGTATGACGAGCGAACTGCTCTAGATGAGCGCCTTAGAGCAGCGGGAGAGGTGATTCGTAATCAAGCTGTCAATCATTCCTCCTCAGGCATCGGGCAGGAAGGAAGTGGTGGAGGTACTGGTTCTGGGTCGGTCATGTCTGTGCTAGAAGTTTCGTCAACGGCACTTCGTAAGCGCCTGCAAGCAAGCGCGGAAGACGAGGAGGACCGCGAACTGCTCTTTCAAAGCATGACGGTCCGGGAAGAGTTGGAAACAGAGAATCTTAGGCTTGAAGAGAATAGATTCGCGGAAGAGAAAGGTGAGAGAGAGGCGAATCTCGAGCTGCAGTTTCAACGCCAGGAACTAAATTCCAAACGCATTGAGCTCGAATCCAAGCGTATGGTGATCATGGAGCAGCGAGATTTGCTGCAGAGGGAGAGCGTGGAGCCGCAATCGATGAGTGAAAGCAGCTGGAAGTTCTAGTAGGGGGAATCACTGAATTGGTGGCTGATTTTCAAAAAAAAGAAAAGAGAGTGAGGAGCTTTGTTTAATTACTAGTGTTTATCCGGTAGTGATTCCATAAATACTCCGATTATACTTGAAGGTACTCGGCGAGCGTTGGGGGAGTACAAAAAAAGTAGGCCTGAGTCTGTCCACCGTTTTGCATACATACTTTGATATTCCAAAGCAGAGCTGCTCCATTATACACTAGCCCGACTGGTACTTGGCGTATTTTAGGCATTCGCCGGTATTCTTCGGATGTCCACATTTGTTTTCAGTCCTTATATGCCCACTTTCAGTCCTTACATGCCCACTCCACAGCCTCTCGGATTGAGCTCATGTTCTTACTGTGCAACGTTTGTTGGGCATTTGCGAATGAACGCTCGAACTCCACCTGAAACCATGGTCTGAGCATATATGCAGGATCTCCGTACAGATAAAACTGCCTGCCCTTGATGTTAAGTTGCTCTTCTAAAATTTGTGCCATGTCACGCTGGCGATACAGCGTGATTTCATATCGGCGTCCTACCTTAGTTCCACAGATATGTTGTATTAACCCATCCATGGTTGTTACACTTTGATAGATGAGTGCGTGAAAGCGCTTGTGGTCGCTATAACCAGACCTTCGATTAGCTGAAACACCGCCCGGCCTCTTCATAGCTATCTTAGTGCAGTCAATAAATCCAACGCAGCTATCGAATGAGGCCCCTTTGAAATGAATTGCTTGTACATATGCCGCGGTTCTTGGTGGAAGTATATCAGTGCGAAACGCGCTCTACCAGATACTTTTATTCAGAGACAAACCCCTCTAGGGCTTCCCAAAACACCTCTGACAGTTTGTAGACACGCATTCCAAAGGCCTATTCCATATATTCCCAACGACAGAGAGCTGCTAGTCGGCGTAACACAATGCATGTTGCTGCAATAGAATCACAATAGTAAGAGGAACGGGAGGTTTTACCAAGCGTCAACCCGATAATTTACGCAACACGAATATCCGAAAGTCTTTGAGTGTCTGCTCTGTGCTGTATATGTTCAAGTTGAACGATATATCACGGATATGCCGCTAACGTGCAAGTACTAGGCGAGCCTCCTTTGTCCAGCGTTTCGTCCTCTTGAACATGTACCACTGCACAGCCACAGGCTGATGCAGCGCGAGAGTTGCATGAAATAGGCGGCGTGTGCGCCGCAGGGCGCACATCAGTCGTCTGACAGAGTATTCCGTTTCCCGCATTGCGCCTGCAGCGACCCGAACGATCTGCACTTGAAGAGCAAAGGAGGTGAGGGGGCTATAATAGCCCGTGAGAGGGCATGCAAGTGAACCGACGGCCATGGTGTGGCCCAAAACGATAGGTCAGGGCTTTCGTAGGCGGCTTTGGGACATGGTCATGTGCATGGTCACGTGATTTCGACTGAACGAACAGATTCAATTACATAAGTACATGAGATGTTCCAATTTACCATTTTTTGTCATTTTTAAAAACTATTTCTTCCTACCATAATTCTCTAATAAGCTCTAGATGAGAGACACGATCAGCATTATTGGTCAAGGTGGCATCAGATTATACGGTGATACGGAGAGAGTTGATATCCAGGGAGAGTACGAAAGAGATATGTTGGAATGTTTTTGGACGTGCGTAACTATGTTGTTAAAATTTTGTGATTTTGTGTGAATCGATTTGAGTTTCGGTAACCGGTGCAGCTAAGGCGGTGGCACAAGAAATATCTGGGCGAATGTGAGTGGCTCAAGCAAACTTTGTACGGAGGAGAGCGATAGTCCTCAAACGATGAATCTTCAGCAAGGGTGCAAAGCTTAGAGATGCATGACTTTTGTGAGAGGACGATACCATTGGGCGAGTAGATATACGAACAGCAGCGAAAGTAATATCGTCGAACTTAGATTCCCTAGAATTAAATTTCTTAAGCATTTGTCCTGAAAGACGAAGAAACGCGTTGTTGTCACAGAGGATTGTATCATCAACATAGACACCCATCAGGCCTTGTATATCATTAGAATTACTTGAGGAGAACAAAGCCATGTAACTCAATGACGGTGTAAGTGCGAGGTCTGCTTTACGTTGTGCAGACATTGTGCAATTCCAGTAATCTCCAGCATCCGGTACACCGTAGAGGGGCTTGAGTAATTTGAGAATCTTACCATTTAGGAGTCACAACTGAGGAGGGGGCCCTAAGTAGACATTTCGGCAGAGACCTTCTGAAGACTGAAGGTAAGCCCGGCTGACATCGTTGCTTGAGACGCGTAATTTATGAATTTCCGCCAATGAAGATATGACTCATGTTGAATATTGTCTTAATTTGTGGAGTTATGAACCAATAAGTTTTTATCCTTGTCTCGGCGCCCTTGCGCGACGAATAGAGCTTTGTAGACGGGTGCGTCTTTTTCGGTATTTCTTATGGTAAGAACTAATCTACCATTCAGAACGTAAGCTTTATTTTGAAGAAGTGACTTTGAAACAGTAGACCAGACCTTGCGGTCCAGGAGGCCTTGTAATTATGTACAAATAGCGTCCATAAATTGCGAGAGATATCTACGAGAATCTTAGGATGGAGCTTCTATGAGAGGTAGATGGGTAATCCCTTTGGTGTTTCATGATTGAATTGTATTAACATGGATTATAGAATTGCAGCGACTTTTTCATCCGCGAATAGGAGTTGTTTCAAATTTCTTGTGTACGGACGGAGATTAATTACCGAAAACTGAGTTTCAGTTCCATCCTTGCCGATAAAGGCTTTTTTCCCTTCAAAACGAATGATTTTGTACGATCCAAAACCATTTGATATGCTCCTTCTCACGATGCACTAATACCTCTTGACCTGGCTCGAAGTTCATGGTAGAGGAAAAAGGAAGGTTGGCTAGAAGCGACTTTTGAATACGCAGCCGGGACGTGATGGTTTCCATTTCTGCCGTAGCAAGGGATAAAGCGCGCATACGTTCTGCCTGATTGGGGATGGAATTGTTGACAGAAAGGAAGCGAGAGAAGGTGACGAAGATAAGCAGGAAGGAGACAAAGCCATCTGCGTTCATGGTATCGCTCATGGCTTTGATAGAAAGGTAAATAATGATATGAGGGTCTAGTTGGGGTATTCTGGGGAGACTTTGAGGTAGATTTTGCGCAAAGGGTCGTGGTATTTTCGCCAGCTCCAAAAGAATTACGGCTTCCAAAACCTGAAATATCAATTTTGATACATGCCATTGAAGCAATATCTTGGAAGCGAGCCGATGTGAAGACGGAACCTCGATCAGTGCGAATGGTGTCGGAGTAACCACTGTAAGTGATGGCCCAACATTGAAGAAAAGTGTACCAAATATCTTCAATCGATTCGCCTTGTAGGAATCAAGCTGCAGAAAATTTTTTTGAGATCAAGGACGTGGCGGACGGGTTTGGGAACTTTTTTTGATATGGAGAAACATGAGGTCCAGAGAAATCTTTGAATTGAAGACTATTTGATGAGGAGACGAAACTTTGAATGATTGGGTTCGAGGGAAACATGTGACAAGTCCGACATGAATCTGAGATTTGTTGTAGAACCCTTTCCGTTTCAGGAATTAGGGGCTTTTTTGGGTGGAGGGGTGAAAGACGTGGAAGTGGAGACGATGCAATTGGCATTGGGAGAAAATGAAGAGGCGTAGTTCCATTCTAGGTACAAATTTCCATGCTTTCGAGTGAGGCGCAATGAAAAATTTGAATTCTTGCTTAAAAGGGTATTTTCGAAGTTATCGGAGACTGGTTTTTCCTTTCTAGGACGTCGAGACCTAGGAACATAAGTATATACGCAGTGACGACATTCATACTGATTACTATGAAGGAACGATTAGGGCAAGTTATGCGAACTGGAAGAATCTCGATGAAAGCAAATGTTTCATCACCGAAGCGAAATACGGTACATGACTGGTTAGGAGCCATCTTTCGTCAAGTCATTTTGCTGTATGCAGCTGCTTTTTTTGTCCTATAGCTGAATCTTGAGCACTAAGGTCCATACAAGCACCATTGAAGCGAAAAAAGGACGAGGCTGTGAAATACGAGACCTTGGTATGTAAGGCGTTGGCAACAGTACAGGGAGTATATGTGGCATTACGGCGCAGGTAGCGGGAAAAAGGGATCTAATTGCGGCTTGTGGGTAAAACCCCGGTCAAAAATCCGATGAATCGTCTTTGATGCTATCAAGGGGGATGGAAACGGGAGGCTGATCATGAATGATTTGTTCTGAGGAGAAGGGTTCAAATGCATGTTCAGCGATGGACTCTTCGACAAGGTTTGTCCCTGGGTTTTCAAATAGACGGGTATCATAAGCGCTATTTGGATGGTACCTATCGTCAAGTTCTGAAAAATTGTCGATAGTTTCGAAAAACACTCGTTTAAAGACTTGAGCTTTTGATTCGGGTATTTCTTGGAATAAAATCTAAGAGGATTTTCGGTAATTTTTTTTATATTCTTGGGACAGGGGCATTTGTTGAGAAAGTTTTCTTTTCCGCAGTTCCAGCAATGCAGCGGGGGTGAGGGGGAGAAGTTGCAAGTTGGAGTGAAGGATGTGGTCGGGATGGACTGGTTTGGGAGTAGGGGTGTAGAGGAAGGGGAACAAGAGTACATGGGCTGCCCAGAAACAAATTACGTGGACGCTGATGCGATAGGTCTAGATCGTCGATTGCGTGCAATAGAAGATTCTTCCCCTGTTTGAATCACGCCTTGCAGTTTCGATAGTAGTTCTTGTACGTTATTTCGTAGTTTGTTGCGTGCGTGAGAAAGTGTGTTGACCAAGAGCACCCTGCAACCGCGCCGCGGAGCAATTCAATTTTGTCTCTTCTCCTCTCTTGTGACGGTGGATACGCGGTTCGTATTTGATAATAATCTAATTAATCTAATTTATTCTGTCCAGAGCTGCTGAGAGCGAAGAGGAAGACTTAAGGTGCTGTTCAACGTTCAAGTTGCGAAGGTATTTGTAGAACTGATTTTGACGTGAGATCGGATTAAAGTGGTTGTCGATTGTGGAAATAGCTGTACCGAAATCAGAGAAGCGATCCTCAATATTATTTTTGGTAATAAGCAAGAGCATCATCGCGAAATAACAAATGGAAGAATTTCATTTTGTGTTCTTGTGACAAGAGGAAATCTCGAGCGGAGTATTGGTACTCAGTGACGAATGAATATAATTTTTCGTGCCAGAATATTTTCTAGCGGCCCCATTGAAACGCTGTGACATATTGCTGGCCATTTTTTGAATATCCTGGTTGTTCCCATTGGACAGGGAGGGAGATGCAAAAGAAGGGCTTAATGGAACAGATTAGGTTGACAATATTGCCTTGATGGGTTTGATACATGCATCAAGATCCGGGCGATGGAAAATAGAGGAGGCTATATTCTCAGAAATTTTATCAAAGTCTCTAGCAACGGTAGCATTACGGCTTTGAAGGAATGTTTTAAAAATTATGTAAATAAAGAGATTTGAGATTGTTTTCCGTCAAAGCAAAAATGCACGTTTCAAATCTTCACAACAGACGTCACACAGCTCATTTCCCATAATATTTTCGTCAGACACATAGCCATGGATTGTTTCGACGCGGTGTTTTTCGTTTGAGATAGTAACTCCTGAGCAAAACAAATTGTGTTGATGTTTTGCTTGATTAGGTACAGAGAGGTGAAGGGGTGGCGGTGAAATGACATGGGTAATAAGGAAACCAGAATGAATTGGTAAAGGAAAGAGTGGTTCTGAACAGATATTAATATGAGGAACAGGGGCATTATGTGCGTAAGGCGGGTTTTGTAACAGAATAGTTTGTGAACAAAGAGGAGCAGAGTGTGGGGATGAGTGTATTTGTCAATTGGCCTTGGTTCGAACTTGAATATGCGTGTATTATTGGTTCGCATGCCCTGAGAGGGTTATTCACTAGATGCGGAGCCATTCAGAGGGACGATTGGAGAAGGTGTGAGGTTCTCTGACGCAACTACGTTGGACGGCCCAGCGACGGGTATATGTGTAGACTGCTTATTTCCCTGAGGTGGCTGTAAATTATCTATCCTTCCGTCGGTCGAAGTGAAGGGTACGTAACGATGCGACAGCTTTGGTATGCGAGAAGCCGTGCATATAGCGTTGACCATATGGCTACCTCCTATATTGTCCTTTTCATTTTTCGCGTTATTGGAGTAATTACAGGTCCTTTTTGCAAATTACAGTACGGTAGAATGGCCTTACAGTAATTGTGTGCTGTGTATATTTGATTTGTTGTCCACAACTTAACACTTACACTGTACAGTACTGTAGTCTCCAGGTACTGTAGTATGTACAGTGAGAGCGGTTACTTCAGGTGTACAGTGCGAGGTGTAAGCACTTCAGAGCTCTGTAAGTCATACGGCCAAAAAAAATTAGTAAACAGAAAACCCTTATATTTGAATTTGACTTTTTTCGATTTTTTCGTTTTGTCGTCTTTTGATTTGGGTTTTTGGTCTTTTTATGTCTATTTCATTGCAAAATAATAGAAAAAATAGCTAATGACGGCCTTGCAGGTTTCGAAGTCGGCGGCGATGAGGTGTACTATTTTCGTGGTTTGTCAGGCCGTGTTGAATTGGAAAACTTTGGCCACACCGTGTACAGTGTAAGCCTCAACATTCGCAAAGATTCTGTAGAATTCGCTTATGGGGGTCAAAGTCTTCGTGGAACTGTAACTGGTTGTAATTACAGCACAAAATGTTGCAGACAGTTGACTCAAAGCTGTTGCGGTTCTTTTTGAGCACGCGCAAGTTTTCGACGTGGTAGAGTATAGCGCTTACCTTGCAGGGAAGGGTCTGTAGGGGTGTATTGCGACGAGGAGCGTTGGTGGTGCCGGTCACAGTGCGGCGGGCGCCGGTGTCTGATCTGTGTGGAGCGGAGCTGGTGTAGGTGGCGGAGGGTGAGGTTGGTCGAGCGCTTTGGGAAGCAGGGTGAGTGCGTAGGGGGGACACCAGGAAGGTGAGGGTTGAAGACGATGAAGGGGTCGGGTGATGTGAACGGGAGCAGGAGCGGAAAGGGGGAATTCCAAAATTCGAGTCGGTGAGTGGGATGAGGATGATTGGGAGGAAGACGGGTTCGGGTGGTCGGAATGGGAGCAAGCCGGAGCGGAGTGGAAGTAGATAAAGAGAAACCAGGGGGAATGGTCAGGTCTATCACTTCCGGATGTGCTAGGGACCCGGCGAGGGAGTGCGACCGGCAACTTCTGCCTCGGTTTCCACTAGCGGGGAACCCTCGACTGAGTCCCAAGAGTCTACTTGGTACTTTCGATGAGAATGAATCGAGCGGCGAAGGCGCACAATAGCCTGTAGTTTCTTCTAAGATCTGTCTAGGACCGTTTGAAGTCCTTTTCCTAGCAAACGTCGACGGTTAGTTATTTTTTAGGTAGCTTTGGAGTCATCCATAGGTCAGGGTATATCTCTGCTAGACACTTAACTACTGGTCGTCTGTCTAACAGAGTTGAGGACACCAAACTCTTTCCAATAAATTATGTTTTATCTTGAGTCTGGCGGCGATCGATGCAGCGGCGATCGATGTGGCAGCGAAGGAATCTAGTAGAAGGGTGGTCGTTAGTAAGAAACGGTAGGGGCAGAAGAAGAGGGGGGTCGATGGGGAGTTTTGGTAAAGGTAATGGGCCTATTGCCCATAGATTCAAAATGTCGGAATAACAGAGCCCTCTTTCTTGAGTTGACCGGTTGGATATAATTTGTGAAACCGATGGCTGGTTCGGGCCGCTACTCGGCTGAACCTCGGTATTTATTTTACTCTAGGTATAATAGCAAAGGCAGAACTATATTGACTAAAGATAGCAGGGCGAAGTCTGTAGGAGACAGAAGGCCCGTGAAGCAGTATAGATTCTAACGTTTTGCTACCAGCCAAGTACAGCAACAAGGGATACGACAATAGGAAGCAGACTTCTCCCCAACAGGATGGACGTAATAGAGGAAGCGCTACCTACAGTGCTGGAAATTCAATTACGACACCCCACCCTATTTGCACTAAAAAGATAACAACCCAGGAAAAAGCGCGAAACTTTGCCAAACGTATTTTTATATATTATTTAAAGCACCAGAGTTTCGTAACATTTGACAATTATTTTTTTAAAATATCAAAAAAGGCTACCAGAGTGGGGGAAATCTGATTACGACAGGGAGTGTCTTTAGTACATTATCATCAAGGAAACACACGTGTTAGTATTTGTCTTCTTCCCCTATTCTCAAGCACCTCTCTGCACCGACTGGTCATGCTTTTGACAAGGTTGTAACGTAATTTTGCCCCAACTGACCCCACTCAACAAGAATGCAACGTTTAAGTTCAGCGACAGTGTCAAACTGCCTTCACCGCAGTAAACTTTCCTAGAAAGCACCCCCATTTTCTCGATAGGATTTAAATCTGGAGAACGAGCAGGCCATTGCATAACATTCAAATTTTTGACGCAAACCACTCCAACGTCAACTTAGCCTTGTGTATAGATGCGTTATCTTGTTGAAACTGCCAAGGCCCAGAGAACATAGAAGCTGCAAACGGCATTAAGTAGCTCTCCAGCGTTTCGCAGTACTTTGTAGCGTTCTGCCGGCCTGAAAGAAACGCGATTCTCGAATAACCCCTCGCAAAAAGCAGCCCAAACCATCACCCCTCCACCCCATTCTGACGGCGAGATAAAATCGTTTCCTGGTGTCGTAAATCATGCCAGTATGATTGGCAACCATGCCCATCCAGATTCCACTTCTTTTCATCCGAAAATACCACACGAGCCCATTGGTTCCTTGACCAGTTGTGCCTCTCCCGTGCCCCCTAGCCGAGCTTGCATATGAGTTGGCGTCAGCGAAGACAGTTTAAGCTTCTGGAATCGAAATGTGGAGCCTCGGACAACAACTGGCGGATGCGGCGGCTCGTAACTGGTAGGGAGAGGTCGTTCTTGAGTTTTGTTGAAGTTGTCAGTGATTTGGAGGCCTCCCGGTGGACGACGCAAGGCAGAATCAGTGATTTTGCGGTTTGCGCCTTTTTTTCGAATCCCATATTTTTTGGGTCCTTAAGAAACAATGAAATGCAAGACCGAGACCGATTGACACGCCTCGCTATCTCTGCGACAGTAGCTTTAGCTTGTGAAGCTCGAGGATGCCGCCCTTTTCTCGTTCAGTCAAACTGGGCTTGCGACCCATGGTGTGTGCCGTGTTTCGCGGTCAGGGTCAATTCGGAAGTATGCTGCAATGGTATGCAGTATAAAAAGCGTTGATATTGGCGGGAACGTCGCAATACTGTTGAGTATTGCTCAACTGTCGTAATCGGATTTCCCCTTTTTGGTAGCCTTTTTTAGATTTTTTAAAGAAATAATTGGCAAGTCCCTCCGAAACTTTACTCCTTTATATATCATATAAAGAGAATGGGTTTGCCAGAGTTTGTTGTATTTCCTTGGTTTTTCTTTGTATTTGGTAAAAAGAGGGGGTGTCGAAATTGAATTTCCGGTACTGTATAAGGGGAGCCTAAAAGGGGAATTACATCATTACACTACTTGACTGTATATAGTGTGGGTGGCAATGTCACTCAAATACAGTATTTGGTAACTTAAACAACTACAGGCGTCTAGTGTCTATTGGACCATGCTCTGTCCTCATATGAGGCACACTTTGTCCTCATATGAGGACAGTTTCCGTTACATTTTGGAACAGTTAATGTTTTGGAAGCCCGAAATTTTTACTGCAAAAAAGGTTTTTTTTGTTAAGTTACAGTACAGTAAGAATTAATCATGTACAGCAAGAATTACTGTACATGCTCCTCGTTTCTAAAACCCCCCACGATATTACGAACTATATTTCCTTCCAAAATGAAGGCGTTTTCACAACTTCTTGCGAAGAGCGGAAGCTGGTGAGGGAAAACTGCTCTAGCATTCACCGCTGTCAACAATCTTGAAAAGTTTGTTTTGATCGGCCATCTGCACTCATGAACTAATGCGGAGGGACAAGAAATGCGCTGAGATAAAAAATTGTATAGAAAAAGGGTGCTAAAAGTTGTCCTCATATGAGGACAACGGTCCAATAGACACTTAGCGTGTCACAGCAGTTTGGTCTCGGGCAGGGTGTGTTCGGGAAAACAAGCGGGACTTGGGAGTGATATCGGAGCCACTGCGAGAAATGTCGTGCTTCGATATGCGTTTGAAGTCCGGGACATGGCGCACAAGACATGGCGCACAGTACACCCACTCTTTAGAGCCCGTAAGCGACACGGAACCCTTGCCCCCTACAGTCTCTGATGGGAACCGCGTTTTGGACTGTTTCGTGAGAAGCAACAGACAGTCTTCTGGAGTGGCGTTTTTCGGGAGCAGAAACTACTGAACCAGGTGATCTTGGACGGTAGGCAGGACAAGGACCATTTCGGGAGAGCGTCCACAGCGGCAGCGTATGTTTCCAGAGCGTTGATTGACGGTGGCAAGAATGTGTCAGTTCAACAACTTGCTGAACTGACGCAAGGAAGGCTGCGGGGGGCGATGGCTTTCGCAGAGGTGAGCCCTATTCCGAGGGAGGGCTTTCTGACGTCTATGGGCTTGATCTGCCGCTGGAGCCCTCGGAAGACTTGACAGGCCAGGGCCCCCCGTGGTCGACCTCTTGCCTACCGTCTAGGATTATCCCGTTCAGTGTAATTTGCTCACAAAAAACACCATCTCAAAAGACTTTGGCTTACGCAATCCCTGAGGCAGTACAAGAACGAAATCCTCTTGGGGAATTCCAGGAGGCAGGCGTCTCGCGCATCTATGACCCTCCTGGGTGCTAAAGAATGGGTGTACTGTCCCCCATATCCTGGGCTCCAGACGAGTATTGAACCTCGAGAATTGTCGGTGTGGCCTCTATACTAGTACGGTACTGCGGTACAGCATTCTTCCAACTCTGATGCGGTACAGTATCTTGCAAAGCAGGCTAGCTCAATAACAGTGCAAACTAATCTTTGGCGACCCTTCACGATATGTTTGTATAGCAACGAGATGGTCACTGCGGTCGAAGAAATAACAGGGCTTACACAAGGCGAATACGGGCAAAAATGCAATGGTATACTGTGCTCTACAAATAGAACTACAATATTGCGAAGAGTTTACATCGATTAAGACAACAAAAGTAACATCTTGCCTGTGTAATCATCCTTACTTCACGGTATATAACGGGCAGACAAGCCCTAGCTGACAGCGTAACCTAAACATTTGGAGTTCGTCGCTGCCAAACTTGGGCGAGTACGTACGCGCTACATTCGATGTTGCAATGGTAGACCATATGTGTAATCATCGTTAGTTCTTAGCCGTATAGTCAGTCCTGCAGTGTACACGATAGATACTCAATGAAGTAAAGTTTCTTCTTACTTCATGTATTATAAAAATTAAGGTACACCACATGGTCGATGAGATCCGTTGTCGGTGGTCAAGGGCCGCTGCTGGTGTACAGAACAGTCGTCGTGATATCAATTTCGCATGGGTCTCAATCACCCCGGAGGTTGATTTACAGGGCGCGGCGAGGAAGTCGAAAGCGAGCGGAACAAAATGGAAACCGCGCTTGGGAAAAGTTGCGTCCGAGGTCAGGGTAAACGCAGCTCTTACTGAGCGATTAAAGGGCTTCAGCTTGTCGACACGGGCCGATTCAGCTGCCCCGCAGGGTGCCAATGCAGCTTCTCTGAGGTGGGATCGGGCCATGGGGCTGCGAATGGTGATACCGTAAGGGACTTGCGACGGCGCATCAAGCGTGTGGGTAGGTTCTAGTGTGGTGAACATTTATTTAAACTCCTGACTAAAAGAGCCGCCTCTAGTGGGCTATGGTGCACATTGAACGAGGATGTCGGCTGGCCTGAGGTCTGTACCCAGCACGAGGTTTGGAACTTCCTGTCTGAGCATGGCCAGAAGGTCGGATCATCATGCCTGCTACAGTATTGCTATTTGAATCTGAAACCTTATTGGTCAAGCTTCTTATGGTTCCTTATTTATGCCAATAATATCACTCTCCTGCCACGAAAAGATGTAAGAAAATTCTTTTAATTGGCCAAACCACGGTGTTATTATTGATGGTGGGGTGATTAGTTATTTTACTCCTGATGGTGACAAAACCCTTCGGGATTCGCGACACACAAATTACAAAAGAAACTTTACTTCACTTCAAATGCCGGTCCTGTAAAGAAGGGTATTTAGTGTTCCCCACTGACGACTTGTCCCGCACAACGCACTTACGGCGGTGTGGGTCCAGTAGAACCTAACACATCTTCCATACAATACATTAAAATAACACAAAAATTACCCGGAAATTACGGTACAGCACAGTATAGTACAGTATCATGATTGTGCGCACACTTGCTGCTTCGTCTCCCCTGCTCGTACAGTACAGTACAAGAAGAAGACTTTACCAAGCACGAAAGGGGGGCCTAGCGGCCCTCAAATGGGGAAAAATACAGTACACTACCTGTACGATGCTGAAGCATCTGACTTGTTTACTATTGTACTGTAATTGAAGTTGAGTATTTTCGACTGTTATTGCACATGCAGCATCAACTTATGATACGGACCGAAGCAACTTTGTTCACGATACAGTTCGGTACATTGCAGCAGTAGGCGGATTACGCAGAAGATCTACAGCTTCCTTACCCCCACAAGGATTTTGAAGAAATTGATTGTTGGGGCAGAGTGTGCTACGGCACCGTTATGTACTGAGCAGTTCCGCAGCGCACATTCGAGATGGTGTGTTGACATGCGTCACGGAAGTTGAGAATACAGACCGTTTGAAGCAGGATGAGATGGTGAGGGTTATTATTTTTACTCGACCGCAACATCTAATTCAACCTAATTTTTTTAGGTTTGTTACAGTAGGGTATTTAGGACTTTTCATATTGCACCTGCATATTTCTGTGGTCAAGTAAATTTACTGCAATATCTAAACGGGGGAAATGTGGGGATATTTCTATATTTGAAAGATATGATCGGTTGCGGCCCGGAATATATAAACTTGATGTGCTAGTAAGTTGCAAGTACTGCACATGTACAGTCGTAGTACAGTACAGCACTGTACAGTACATACTGTAGTACAGTGCTACGTACTGTATTCAGAAGTTCAACAAATATGTTCCCTTTCGCCGTTTAGTGGTAAACGTAAATGCTCAATGTTGTTAGTGCCATTCGCTGGAAGGTGACTATAGCCGGTTTTAATGCTGTCTATGATGTTTTTTACTGTAGGCCACTGTATTTTTCATCTTGTAACCTGTTGTTATTTTGTAATTTATTAGGAGCGTTATAGCGACATCCGCATTTCTGGCCTACGAGGGCGGGTGGAGTGTCGGATGTACAGTACTGTATAGTCTGACATACGAAACGCTTCCACCGTCTTAAAACGAAAGTCGTTATCCCTAATCTGGGAAACAAGCGTGCGATCAATCACCTTGATACCTTTCCAAAATATTCTACCCCGTCATGATACTCTTGCGTAGGAACGACAACTCAAAGCACAGGGGCGCTAGCAATCGACAGCATAAGAGATGTGTGTTATTTTTTCCTACAAATATTGTCACAGCTTCCAAAAAAGACGAATAGAGAGCTATTACTATCTCTGGGCATCCAAATGGCACCATTTTCAGCTATACCTACGAAAACCTCGGGTCTATTGGATAAGTCCTAAAATAAAAAAAATTACCACACCTTGATGCAATATTTCTTCGGTTAACTAGGTAAGTTTGAAGATCCACAAGCTGTGATCGGAAAAGTTTTAAATTAGTTACCACAATCGAGAACTAGCCCGGTGGTTGAGTTATATTGAGTATCTCTACAAAAAATAGTTTTGGCAACATCTAACCCTCTTTATTCTGTGTACAGTATCCTTTTGTTCTGTATAGCTACTGTGGTTCTTGGCTTCTTGGATTTCCACGAAACTAGAGATTTTGTGGGAATATGAAAGGCTCAAAAGAGATTACAAATAAATAATCTAGCAATTTTGCAATTCAAACAGTTTTACCAATTTTTCGAAGCAAAGATTCTCATTCTTCCAGATTATTGCTCCAAAACATTGCAAAAGGTGGACGGTCCCTCTGAGAATATTTCAGGGTTGGCGCTTTTCTGAGGAAGTCGAATGATAGGAAAATTGTTTGTACCATCTTCAGATCCGCAGAAAAACGAACGTGTTTTCCAATGCTATTTTGAAACGGGCCTGGCTATTAAGCAACCAATTGCGAAAAGAGCACGCCTTGTAATATTTTTGTTCCACTTTGTGTCAAGATGGATCAATATAAGGCGACAAAATGGTCCTGTAGTGAACGAAAGGCGTCTTATTGTAAAAATGTTGTTCTATTAAACTTCGTCTGAGAAGACTCGTTCGATTACTGATTTTTGCAAGGAGAAGGTAATTAATATCGCAAAGAGAAACTTAGATTGCAACAGACTGCCCAAAAAGCCTCGTAAAGATGACCATGGAGGGGGCTCTATCTCACAACTTCTGATTGGACCCCAAGCTCGCGCTGTGCAGTAAAGACCAGCTCTTTCGACAGAGAAATTACGCGTTATGAGTCGCAGAAAGAAGGCTAAGAAATCGAACAGCGGAAAAAAGTCATATAAACTGCAGAATTAAGCTGTAAAATTAGACATTGTCATTAAGCTTGCCAAATTGTGGTTAACATTTTGGACAGCTGCTTCATGGAGATGATAAGATAAATGCCACTTTTATGCGCCGTTTTCTTGGGAATCAGTCGATTTCCTGTGTCGCAGCCGTGACCATTTTCGGTCTTCGTTAACTAAACTTAGTTCAGATTAAGTTTTAAGGATCGAAGCTTACACGATACCGGATTCTAGAGCCGTGCCTAATGTGATGTCAATCGGTTTGTCTCGTCGGTTGCAGCTTTAACCAAGCAACACGTCAAGGAGTATTACTGTCGCGAATGGTGATAGCTCCTCGTGTTTGGCTCTCTACTGCAGGTTCTGAAGACATTTAGAGATCAAGCCATAAAATTGGAGTTTCTTGTTGTGAAAATGTCTCCGATTGATGTTATGATCGGTCTCCCCACGTTCTTGTATGTGCTTGCGAACATAAATTTCGGAGCTCAGCGTGTGCGCTCGCACATCGGTTCCGAGGAATTGGTACTAACGCTCGAGCGGAGACTAATTAGGCTTAGGCGAAGTGGGTCGAAGGAGAAGACATTCGAAACCCCAGCAAATATTTCGATTGGTACCTTTGGCACTGAGTCTTTGGAGTCATCGGAAGAAGAAATAGCTCTTTAAATCCGTTGAAATAAGCCTATCAGTAGGGACAGAGAGCCGACTAGTGACTAGGTTACTACCGAAGGTGAAGAATAGAAAGAAGAAACACTTGGCTTTATGATGGTTCGACTCGCTCACTTGCAAGAAGAAACGCAGGAAGAAATCAATAGCTTGCCAAGAGACACAAGAATCGCCGCCTACACTACAGATGAGCTACACTTTTTATCAATTCCAAGGAAACTTTCTTTCGATATGAAGGAACCTACTCCGGTCTATCACAGGGCACGTCGTTTATCGCCTCGGCGCAACGAGATCGCCCGTCAGTAAATCGAAAAAATGTTGGAAGATGCAAAACTAATCCCTATATATTCCGTCTGGCTGTTTCTGGTCGTACTTGTAAATCAATAGGGATTTAATAACCCGCTTTTTTGTAGACTACCACACTTAAAACCGAAAAATGAAGGCCAACCACTGCCCTCTAACCAAAGTAGAAGAAATAGATGTCAATGTATAGGAAATTACTGTCTCCAACACTCTATGTACATTTCTTGGGTATTAAAATATTTTTGTGTGTGAGAATTGCAGAGAAATGACAACTTTCGTGAGCTTTTTTTGGTGCCTCCAATTTATACGTATTGTCATTAATTAATGCACTCTTTACTTTCCCGCTCATTATTAAACACATCTTGAGGTATATGCCCCTTGCTTCCGTCTACTTTGATAATGTCATTTTGTTTTATAACTATATCAAGGAGCACATCAAACATTTACGTTTCTTCCTCAAAGCCGTAAGAGAGGATGATCTAGAGCTCAAGATTACAAAATGCGTTGTTTCTTAAGCATTTGGTGAAGCTGCGCCACCTCTTTGATATGTACGGAGTTCACGTCTACTACGAAAAGAATAAAGTCAGAAAGGAAGAACCATTTTCTACCTTTACGATTGAGTTGCGCGAAATCCTTGGCCTTCTACGAAACTAACGCCGTTTCATAAAAACTTTAGTGGTATTTACGCCATTATATATGCTTCCAGTTTTTAAATCAAGAGTCTTGAATAGTCCGAAGTGATATCCGTGGTATTCGAGACTCCAAGAAAAGGCTCACTACTCCGCCTGTACTAGCTTTTCCGGGCTTCTATTGCCCCTTTAATTTGAGAAAAGACTCTTCAAGAATCGCTCAGAGAAATGAAAGAAGTAAAACTTCAATATTCGTCCCGAGCAAAACGCAAGTCGAAAGATATATTCTGCGGGACGTAATTTTCTATATAAGAAGAGAAAAGCCTTGCTTTCATCTTCGTTCTGAAGAATTTTCTAGTTTACCTTTTGTCAAAAGAAACGTTGAAGTCGTTAATAAACTTCCAAGCTCTCCATTACGCCTTTTCAAAAATTTGCGAAACCGAAAGCTGGCGCGGTGGATATATTTTCTTGCAGATTATGAGTTTGAAGTTGGGTGTAGTCCGGGCAAAAACAATAGGGAAACAAATTACCTCTTTCGGACAGTTCCATCAAATCTCTTGCTTTCTTTCAAAATCGATGACGTGAACCTAATAGCAGCAACGGATTTCGTTGGCGTCGAACATAACTCCCGACTCGAACCCTTTCTATTCGATTTTGCATTTCACTTTAAGTTATTGAATATTCAAGCAGAAATGAATATAAGAGGCTGTCGACCATGTGTATAGATAAATATTTTGTGATGTAGGAAGGAAACTTGTTGAGATGCAAGACGAACAGGCTCAAATCTCCTTCAAGAAGTAGAGGATCTTGATTGCCCAAATTCCACTTGGACCATGGACTCTGGGATAGGAAGACAATAAGAGAATTCTTCAGAGACTTTATTAGCATCTGAAGATACAGAAAGATAATCACAACTATGTGAAAGGTTTCAATAGATTCAAAAAGGCCAAGCCCATTCCACCGTATCGATAGATGCTAAATAATCCATTTAATTGTATATTGTAGACTATTCGATCGTTTCTGCTGGGCCCTTATCAATAATGAATACCAAAAGGGCTTTTTATATCTTCGTTGACCAGTTAGACTGTTGGCTTCTTGATATTTCCACCGCAGACTTGTCATAATTCATTTTTCGTTCCATCTAGGACATTTTTATCTAACAAATGCCATGTACTTACAAGCTGCTCCATTTTCAGACTTTATGAGCAAGCAAGGAATTAACAGGATAGACTTCTTGATGTTTGCTCCCCAAAATTCTCGACCGCAAAGTTTGCTCGGTATCAGGAAACTGAAGTGGGCCACAATGTTAGGTATTTCTAGCGGAAAGGCATTCTTATCGGTTCAACGTTGGGTATTTTTCTTAATATCCGCCATATTACTGGTTTACGGAGAGATTTGGGGATCGCAGTAACCTCCTGCTTTTTAAACTTATATGCTTAATTTATTGGTAATTCACGGAAGATATGCCTCTGCTGAATCTGCACTGAACTTCAAGTTCAAGTCGATGCGCGAGGAAAAGAAATTTCTTTGGGGCTACAGGAGCAAGGAGCATTTGCGAGGGGCAAGTGATAAGAAGGTGCGAACATGATGTTTTGGGGTTGAAAATCCACGAAGAGAGCTTCCGAAGCTCCTTGTACACTGCGGCCGTGCTACACTTCGAGGCCGGGGTGGAG
The DNA here is from genome assembly GCA_002205965.3 of Kappaphycus alvarezii. Taxonomy (NCBI): domain Eukaryota; phylum Rhodophyta; class Florideophyceae; order Gigartinales; family Solieriaceae; genus Kappaphycus; species Kappaphycus alvarezii. The sequence continues at coordinate 1,057,448 of NADL03000466.1, forward strand.
TTGGTACCATTTGCTAGGTGTCGATTTTTACCGCTTTTAATGCTATCTCTGATAGTTTTTAACATTAGACTCTACCAATTGTCTGGTAACTTCCTAGTTTTAATTAATTTTTTTAGGTGTGGCACAGTAATACCCTCAATTTTTGCATGAATTACTTTACCACAGACATATGCAGGTGCAACATGCATTGTCTTGAATACCCCACTGTAACAAACCTAAAACAATTAGGTTTGAATAGGGTGGCTAAACTCTGCATGTTGTGGGGCGCGACATAATACAGATGCCGCACACGTGGACCAAATCCCATAACTAAGCTGCTGATAAAGCCGACTCTTCACTCCTCCCGCCGAGCATGCGCTGCAGGTTGCGACAGCGGCCGCGTATTCGTCGATTACCTTGGACGTCGTCGCAGACGGCGATCCAAGTGAGTCGAAGGCTAGCGGCACAAACTTCCATCCCAGTTTTGATCGTCCTGGAGGGCTTCACCGGGGATGGCTGCTACTTTGCTGGCAAGCTCCCTATTTTTCCGTCTTTTCACTGCATTGGCAACGGCGCGCGCCTCACGCGCTCCAATGGACATGAACCCCTCTTGGAATGGCGATGTTACTGTGACGTCGTACGCCACCGGTCAATTTTTGGATACAGAGCGGTCGTGTGTTGGAGATTTTTCCTGACCCACAAAACGCTTCGGCCGTGGTAAAACAAGCTGCATTCCCTCTACCCTGGCGAACCAACCGAGCGATCAAGGATCTTGGTTTCTTTGCATAATCTTCCGCCCCATCAAATGTGACCTCTACATCTGTATTCCCAAATATAGTTTTCTCCTGATCTTATTCCTACATGGGTCTCCTGATACTATTTTGTTGCACTTATTCAATCTGCGCCGGTATGCCTAACGGCTCGCTTGATCGTCCGATTTCAAACCCAACAGTAACCACTTCAATCTTTATTAAATGAAGGTCCCAGTTCCCCCATTGCTACCGTACTGGCACTGTGGCGCAACTTGTGAGCAACGCGGTACACGTAGAGTCCAAGCTCTTCGGAAGGAGGTTGTGCAAGGAATAAAGTGATGTAAAATGATAAGAAAGGTTGGGAGGTGGCTTGAGATTTGAGCGAAGGACAATAGCAAAACGCGATTAGCAATTTACTGAACAATTCCTCCTTGCCTCTCCGCTACGTTGGTTGCGGGAAGGCACAGAGTAATGTACGCCGTCGTGGGTCGGGCGACTGCACATCACTGCTGACAGTGACATTACAGTGATGTGCCTCAACACTCCCCCCGGTCGCGCGACCGTGTAAAATACTCAGGAGTCGAACCCTGGACTACTGCGAACAATTGTTGCAAACCGACCACTCGACCAGGTCCGCTAGCACAAAACTACAGTACCTAACAATTCTTGAAAATTGGAGCAGACTGAATACCGAAAACTCGAAAAAACAAAGAAAAACTAAGAAATGCAGAGTTGCGGTATAAATAGAACCAATTCGTCGCGTGATCTCCACAGTATTGATAAGCTGGATCGCGTCGTTGACAACAATGTTGATAGCAGAAATGAACTTCAGTTCACTCGGGCTTGATCGAAGTATGGTTACTTGCTGCGTCACACCAGTACCGCTGAAATATCTACACTTGGTTCGGCGAGGAGGTACACTTAGACGCAGTCACAGCACATGTGCAGATACAAAGCATGATCCATCGAGATCCAAAGGGTCGAGTTATCAGCCAGGGGACTATGATCTTGCAGCTGAACCATAAGGAGTAAAGTTCACTTTTGCTTTTCGCTTGTGCGGCCAACCCTAAAATGTAAGCGTGGCGGTCAGCGTGACTAGAAGAGATGTCCCGTAGTCTCTGGTTTTGAACGGACTATCCATTGCTCCACCTTGGGATAGATCTTTCCGCTCTCTAAGACATTCCGTATCGCAGCCTGTTGCATCGTCTTCGTAAGACCATCGGCTAGATTGTTAGCTGTGCGCACAAAACCAATGTCGGAGATTTCGTACTTCTGAAATCCTTCTCTGGCTGCTGCGATGTCCAACATAAGCCTTTTTTCGGAGGTGCGGGAGCCTTTAGAGATCACATCGAAAAGACTTTTGTTGTCTGTGCACAATTTGAGAGGAACAGTTGCTGATGGATGCAGGTATCGAAGTTCCTCAGCCGTTGTATGTGCAACATCAAACATGTCCGCGAAATCAATGAACTCGGCAGCGAGAGCAGAACGTACAACCCGGCGAGCCTTATAAGACTTCAAATGGACTGGTATAGTGCGACCTGAAGCATCTGAAAGCAAAAGAATGTAACCGAGTTGCGAAGACAAATCGCCGTTTGCCACAAAAGAGGCATCGGCGAATCCGATAAGCTGCAGTGAAGAAAGTTCCAAATCAATAAGCTTATCGGCGAGCTTGTTCGTCTTGGCATATGTTACAACGCGTTTTGCCTGCTTTATACCGATCTTGTGGTCAGACTTGAAGCGATCGGAAGTTATCTGCGTCAGTTGAGATACTTCGAACATAACGTCTGGGCGGGTGTGTGAAAGCCACGCTAGTTGCATACGTAAGGATGCGAAGTCAGAAAATGTCCCATCTGGAGGAAGTGAAGACAATCGGTGAGCGAACTGGCGGTGAAGCTTGAGTAGCTGCATTTGGGTGAAGTGTGTGAGAACAGGGAAACACATAGATGCATAGACGTGTCCTGAATGGCGGATGAGTGGTATGCTCCAAGCGTTGAGGGCACGTTTCCGGCCGTTTCCGTCAGCGTCAGGTAGTACGTGCTTCTTAATGAGGCGATTCGTCACGACGTCAGGCGTGAGGGAGTACAAGTCCATAACGTCCGATAAGGGCGGGGATGTCTGCAGATACGACATCGAGAGTGACGAAGAGAGTTTGTATCCCGGGATGGGTGGCGAGAGGGAAACCAAGGTCCCGAGGGAGTCAAAAATGGCATCAGCAAAACGGAATCGCTTTGTACTCTTCTTCAGACGAGGGAACTTCCGGCCAAGGCGGGTGAAGATCCGGTGTGCCTCTTTGAGGCCAATGACAGACGTGGGGCTCTGGTATCGACGCAAAAACCAGAGCTTTCGTGTCCTGAAGGGGAGATTTGGTGGCGAATGTGTTGACAATATGGATGTCCATTACGGGTCGAGGGGATCGTTGATGAGGGCGTGAAGAGTCGTTTCTTGGGATTAAGTGCGATGCACCTGGTCCCGGGCGTTCCGGCGTCGTCTTTTGGACTCGTCAAAGAGACGCCTTAACGAAAAACCAGCGACATGTCTTCTTCCCAATGTAGCGATGGAGAATTCCCCGTAGACTTGGTTCCCGAGGCCAAAGCAGAAGCAAAGTGATTGCAAGCAACCGTAGCATCGATTTCTTCGAGCGCGCGGATCTCTTCGGGGTCTGGTTGCACGACATCATTTAGCAGCCTTTCGAACTCTGCGAGGTCGGAGTTGGAGGACTGGAGATGGTTGGTCTCCTCGGGGTCACTGTCACCAGTTTGCTCTACCGCTCCTGATGGAAATGAAAGCTCTTCGGCTTTTTGGGAGAGCTGATCGATTGTAGCGGCGAGATCGTGGAGACATGAACGGTGGGAGTGCCACGAGCGAGGTTGTCGCGAACGTACTGCCGAATGTCTCGCGTCCTGGAAACTAGAGAGATGTTCATCAGATCCGCAGGTGTGGCAGAGGAGCCTTTTGCCGTCGCGTCCGAAAGGGTTCTTGCGTGCAGTGGGAGTTCCAGAAGGTTTGACCTTAGACGGGAAATTTCTTCGATGCTTAGGCTTGGGAGGTCTGCCATAGCGCTGGAAATAAAGCCTTTCTCCTGAAGAGGGGGCATCAGCATCTTCGAGAGTGGAGATTGGCCCATTACGCTCTTGATGAATCTGAAGTTGTTCTCGCAACGCCGTGAAAAACGGTTGTAAGAGAACTTCGAGTTCCTGATCTGGCTGATTGCGGGTGCAGCCCAATCTTGGTGCAGAATAGCGGAGCGTAAGTACCGTATCTTGTTCTCTTCGGAGCGGAATTGGCGAGGGCCTTGGGGGGTAAGAGAGTTAATACGCGTGACAAGGCGGTCAAGACCGACACTGACACTGGAGGCGTCAGTCTCCTGCATAATCTTCTGAAGTGATAAGCACTCAAGCTCGGATTGTGCTTCGAGTTGACGGGCATCAGAATCATATTCACCACACATAACAGCAACCTGCTCCTGATACGACATTTGCGGCGTGCAGTGTTCAAAAAAGAAATCTCGGGCGGGGCCAGCGAAGACGTTGTTGAAAAATGAAGACTTCTGTTTGCGGGTGAGGCCTGCTTGTGAAGAGCATACATCGTAGTCGCGTAGAACATTCTGGATAGGGCGCAGTTGGTGAGTCTCTGGGTCGCGCTCTCCGGTGAACTTCTGATCCTTGAAGAAGTTCAGGATCGTTGACAACGATTTGGAGTCTGGAGGAGAGCGGTCCATGGCGGGATTACGGGGGTCTTGAGAGATCTGTGCCATATTTTCAGAGGCGTTGCCATGTCGTGTGGGCAAGTCATCCAGTACGGAAGGGTGATTGCCAGGTGGTGGTGAGTAACGCGTAGATGGAGTAATACGATCCGAAACGGGCGGGACGTAGGTGGTATCTGATGATGAAGGCCGCGAATTTCCGTCTGCGTGTGGGTCAAATTCCTTGTTTGTCGGTTGATCTTCCGGAGGTAGTTCCAAAAACTTCTTGTAGCGGGATGCCACGGCTTTAGCAAGGTCCTTCGCCTGATCTTGTGTATCGGTGACCGCGTTGGCAAGCCAAATGAATGCCATTGCGTTGCCGTTTATCTGAATAGAGGCGTCGTCGATCGATGACAAGACTTCTCCCTTCAACGGTAAGCATCCATACAGATCTGCAACATCTTTGAGAAGGCGTAAAACGAGAGGCGGTTCGCCAAACAGGTCCTCCGTGAAAAGGGATCGAATCGGCGGTAACATGAGCTTGATCGAATTCGCGATTTCATCTGTTGGGGATTCTTCTCCGATCGGGTTTAGATCCAAGATGAGTACGATCAATTCCAAAATCTTTTGCAAAATCTTGTTCGATGTCTTGTACTTGTCGGCGATCTTCGTAAATTGTGCATGGGAAAGGGTCGGCATTTCGGGCGTTGATCAAAAGAGGCGCAAATCCGGATTGTGGCGCAACTTGTGAGCAACGCGGTACACGTAGAGTCCAAGCTCTTCGGAAGGAGGTTGTGCAAGGAATAAAGTGATGTAAAATGATAAGAAAGGTTGGGAGGTGGCTTGAGATTTGAGCGAAGGACAACAGCAAAACGCGATTAGCAATTTACTGAACAATTCCTCCTTGCCTCTCCGCTACGTTGGTTGCGGGAAGGCACAGATTAATATACGCCGTCGTGGGTCGGGCGACTGCACATCACTGCTGACAGTGACATTACAGTGATGTGCCTCAAGAGGCACGGACCCTACTGTACGGTATGGTACTCTTCGTAAGTGTGGTGCTGAACGGTACGAGGATATGGACACGTGTACATGGAACACGTGTATGTTTCAGTACAGCGCATTGTACGTATTACCTCGTCATGTTGGCCCGACACAACAGCTCCATTGTACATGTATTATAGTCTGCATGGTTCAATTATTGAACAGTAAATAGGCAATCCCCCGGCCTCTGAGAACATCCACAGTCCTGTACAGCCAAGTAGGCACTAGACACATTCTAGTAAGGAGGGGCCAGCTGATGTTTAGGCCCTAACCGCAAAAGAACTGCACTGTAGGACTTGAAGAGCAATGGCAAGCCATCTGGGATATACAGTACAGTACAGTACAGTAATTTCTGTACCGTACGGTACTCTACAACATTCTACTGTACTGTACTGTACAGTAAGCAAACTACAGTCCTGCGCTATGGTCACAGATGATCTTGGGGGGGGAAATCTTTTAATGTGTTCAAAAACCTGAACCATACTGTACAGGTCGATGATCTTCCGTTGCTCAACCGCGCGATAGAGGGGACCCTTTACACGTTGACAGAAATAAGTAAATGGAAGAAACCGACGACCAATCAAATGCTGCCATAAAGGCAATTGTCAAAGCATTCGAATTGAAGCAATTTTATTGAGTATCTGTGCATTCTAGCTTATTTTATGTTGTTTATGATTGGCCGTATACTGTATGTCACACATTAGAAAAAGATTTTGCATATATTTAATTAGGTGATAAACAACTCGCAGCTATTTTCGAACATCGATGGTACTTTCAAAGTAATACAAACTGTAGTAGTGTACTGTATTGTATTGTCGTCGAATCACAACGTAACAATTTCCTTACAAATTCATCTCTGGTTTTGTACCACCGTTACAGCAGGATGGTAAATATGACCTATTTTGCCATTTCACACTTTATCTCATGAGCTCTTTCAAACCCTCGAGCCTCGCTAATATATATTCTCACATTCGACGACGGCATTCGAATCGAACCAATCGAGTGTTTGACAATATTTTTCTGTCTTTAACTTCATTTTTTGGACATTCTCGATACGAATATGAAGTGTGGCGTTTCTACGCCTTGTTTTCAAAAGAAAATGGTAGGATAATTTCTTCGTTTTGACCTAAGCCTCCAACACCTTAGTGCGGGCATTGTCTAATTTAACGAGGCAAAGATCCACGATATGATCTGTAATTCGAGGAATTTGACAAGCTTGCAACGTGTCACCTGATCGCAGTGCTTCTGGAAACCCTACAGAAGCCTAGGCCTCCAGCATTCGGCTCGGTTTGATGAACCCAACGGCGAACTGAACGGCACGGTATCCACTATAAATACAAGGGCATCAGCCTCCGAACCAGCGATCGCCGCCATCTCCTTTCTCTCATCTCCAAACGCCCAACTTGAGTAATCCATATCCCGACCTCTTCTCTCCAATCCACAATGACTGCCTTCAAGCTTTACTACACCCCCACATCATGCGGCGCTGCAAGCTACATCACGGCCTCCTACGCCGGACTTGAATTCGACTCGGAGATCGTTGACCTCGGGTCCAAGAAGACTGCATCTGGCACCGATTTCCTCAAGGTGAACCCCAAGGGCAACGTGCCATGCATCCAGTTGGCCACGGGAGAAGTCCTGAATGAGAATGTATCCACTCTGACCTACCTCGCCGATCAAAACCCGACCTCAGGCCTTGCCCCCGCCGCTGGTACTGTTGAGCGTTACCAATACCTTAGCGCCATCAGCTTCGTTGCTTCGGAGCTCCACCGGGCGTTTGGTGTGCTCTTCTACGCTACTGAAGAAAACAAGCCGCCTCTACGGGAAAAGGCACTCGCTGCCTCGTTCAAGTACACCAACAACTTCCTCAAGGACAAGCCATTTGTGCTTGGAGATAGTGTCTCGGCGGCAGATTTCTACGCCTACATTGTGTTCACATGGGCGGCATTCCATGGCGTTGATCTTGCCAAGAACAAGATCGCGTCCGACTTTCTCGCACGTGTCAAGGCCCTCCCTGCCGTCGCAGAAGCCCACAGCAAGATGAACGCGGCGGCAAAGGCCTAAATCACCTTTTTTGTCCACTGTCAACGATAGCTTAAGCCGTTATGCTTTTACTTATTGGGCAATGTGCGGTGTGAGCACGCTACGGCTTCATTGGTCAGTACTAGAATATAAAGTAAAAGCTGCTGATGGCAATTGCCGTTGATGTGGTATTAAGAGGAACAGAGGTTGGATACGGTGGTGAAATTGCTGTAGTTGGATCGCACAAAGGGCAGTTGACCAGACGGAACACGGTCGCGATTGCCTACGTACGATGCAGTTGTTGGATTCCAGCATTAGCGGGTGAATCTGAAAAATTCACATGATGCATCCACAGTTGTGTACAGAGAGGAATACAGCGGCAAACCACCGTCGATTTCATGAAAAAAGAAAAAAAATTCGGTGCAGTACAGTAAAGTACCATCGCTACCCTACAGTACTGTACTGTACTTTGCTGAACATAATTATTCTGGCGGATTTCGCGAGACGACCAGCGGATATGAAAGTAGCCGAAAGTTACTGTTGAGTACAGTACCTAAGGACCTCTCCTTACAGTGTAGTTTATTGCGAAACTGTAAATTCTTTCCAAGAATTTATTTAATGGTAATATTTCTTTGTACAGTGCTTGACGCGACATGGTTACTTTCTCGAGATACAATCCAGTACTGTACTGCACTGTTCTGCAGGCATTGTCACGATTCCGGACCCAAGGTATCTATCTTGCAGCTGTTCTCTCAAGAGATGGAAGACCAATGTGTGGTTCAAGTCCCAAAGTCCGGATGTCAGATGTCTCTCCGTGGTATAGTATGATCCTCAAACTAATGAGCGACAGCTGACAGGCTGTTTCCAACTTCCTACTCAGCTTGTACAGTTCAGAAATCCCCAAAGGGAATTCTTTTTGTCTATTAGATCGCAGATTAATACAACAAGCGCAACATTTTAAATCACGACCAATCCAATTCGGGTAAAGACTAATCGCCCAACGTGCCGCGACGCCACTCCTAATTTTAGAGTAGTACCACTGACTAATCGCTGCGTCCTGTCCGATGATTGACTCGTGTTCGTGGCTGTAATATTTTCAGTGCTAGAGGAAATGCCCTTTGTGCTCTCCTCGAATATTCTTAGATCCATCTACATATACTACCCAAAGTACTTGGCCAACTGCCTAAATCGACTTTTGTCTCGATAGGTGTGACACCTCCAGAAAGGCTTCACACCATGGTCTTTTTTGAATCTCCTCTTCAACAACAGCCTCTGTAAAGCTAATGTGATCCCGTTCTGCAACCAAAGTTGACACAAACAACTTTGCCGCTCCATGACCTTTTAACTCGGGATTAGATGCAAGATCTCGCAAGCAATCAAATGCCTTTTGTCTCACTGACACTGAAATATCTTTGTTTTGAACCACCTGAAACAGTGCCCTTCCCCATCTCCGCCTTTCTTGTCCAAAACCACCTCGGTCATATCTTCTCGTTTCATGATTTCAATGAATGCATCCACCAGTTGCTCTACCTCATGCGGCATTAACTCTTTACGCGACCGTATTAGATTCGAACAACATTCGAAAAGCGTATCTTTCAATTTTTCCCCTTCCCCCGCAACTATGCAGTGACTGAATCCATTGATTATCCAGTATCGCAAAGCAGGATCATTCTTGCCCTGTCCGGTAAGAATATTGTTAAGTTCCAAAACAGATGACTCTAAACCGAGGCTCATGGCGATGCCATGATAATACACGGATTCGAACAGGTTTCGTTCAGCCACATCTGTTCCAGTCCCACGAAGACGTCCAACTATTGCTGCTGCTGTTCTGCGCCGAGCAAGTACTTCACCATACAGCTCACCTCTCCTTTTCCTGTCAGGCTCATACGGGCCTCTCTCTCTAAAAACTCCGCCAGTCTTCTGCGAACTTTCAACGTATCTCCATTTTTTGTCAGGTTTTCAAGAAAATCTATCGACTTTTGGCCGGAAAGGTAGTCTTTGAGAACCATTTCCATCCATTTGAAATCTTTTTCTCCTTTCCTGCACAAGTTGAGTAGGGAAGAGTTAAAATTTGGGGATTCAGCCTGCCCGTTCAATTGTCGGCTAAATCTATTGTACATTTCCACAATTAGCCAGGCACCCCACCCCGTTACTTTTTCAGGGAAAACAACTGATGATCCCAGGGGGCCTTTGGGTTGCTTCAAGGCTCCACAATAACTGCCCAGGAGTATCATCTCTTCCAGTAATGCCGCTTGTCCTGTTCGCATAAAGCTTTTTCTAAGCATAGCAAACAGTGCTTTCTCATTGATTTTTCCTGATTTAAATTTGAAATGCATCCTTTCGTAACGACATAAGTCGCGAACAGCCTTAGAGTCGTATTCCGATAATTCCACAATATCTATATACCACTCCTCAATTCTCCTGTCGAACGGGGGTATTATTCTATTCATCCGTTCTCCAAATTAACGTAATTGTTAATGAGGGAAAGCGCTCGTTTTAGGCGATAGGACCTGGACCCAGTCTTGACAATCTGCATCCCCTCGACATGCAACTCTCGTAACCGCTACTAGCAGCTAAATCCAGCAACCGCCATATATAGTCTCTGTTCGCTGCCCTTTCTCGTATAGTGAGTATTCTCTCCTCAGATGGTCGTCCATTGTTTCATTCCCGTAGTTTTTCTCAAGAATTTCCATGATGAAAACCTGTTTACGCTGGGCCCGTGATTGTGCGCTTTCCATTTCTCGAACCCGCTGTTCGATCAAAGTCCGGTGATAATCTGATTCATTCCAAACTCCCTACGAGTATTCATCTCGAATTCGCATATCTTTGGTTGATTAGGAAGCCAGCCCATCCACAAAGTCATCTCTGATTTCCCTTGAGGATTATCGCGATGTCGCGGGTCACCAAGGGGTCTAGATTCAAAGCCTCTGATATACTTCCGTAAGTTGTGCAGTCCGTAAAATGAGAAGGCCATGCTCTTCTCTCCACTCCCTCGCGCCTTGAAGACGTCCACTGAATGAATCTCTCCATAGTTGCCATTCGAATTTCAAATCACTAGAGGCATCAGATCTTCGAATTCTCGCGGTCCAAGCGATCTTTGATTTTTTAGCCCTCAGGAAAACATTGACAGAGAGATCTTGTGGCGCTCCTACAGGAGTAATAGATACCATGCAAGGTGAATCTTTGAACTCAATCGTTGTGTGATAAGCCATCTTACTGGAACAGATGGTAGGAATGACTTAACCCTGCAGGTTAGGGAAGGAAAGGCCAGGATGCAGCCAAGCATTGCGAATGGGTTTTGAGGAGAAGCTCCTCCACTCAGCCGATTTGTACACTCTCTCTGCAATTCCCATACAAGCCTAATCTGTGCACTACGCTTTTGTAAAAATTTCCTTATGCCCTTCTTACCCGAACTTGCCGCACAAAAGGCAGAGCTAAAGCACTCGCTGAATTCGCACTCAGGATGTCATCAGTGCAGACGATGTTCGTGGAAAGGTACCAATTTCTGGACGCCACATCGTAATTTCAGGTTGTTTTTCCTGATGCCCTTTGCTAGCGCACTTCGTATGCTCTCCATGGCAATTCCAAGGAATGATACACTTTGGCTTAAATGGTATTCAGATTCCCCCCCTTTCCCAAATTCCGTAGCCAGCCTAACCTTCTCCAACGCACAGTTCGCACCCCTGAAGTCGATATCCGGGCTTGGCACCTTGTAGTTCAGAATGTCATTGCATCGATAAACAGATGTGTCTCCTATAATCGAATCATCCTTAGAACCATGAAGATATTTCTCTTGTGAACCTCTGGAGACCGTTCAGAAAAGCTTGCGCGTCTTGTCCGACCTTGACAGTTCAGAGACGCAGCTGTCCAGTCCGTGTCCTTATCAAGAACAAACTTGGTGTGTCTCCAGCATTAAGTGAGGACCATATATCTATAACGGCACTAAGTTCCAAAACGCTTGAATTGTCTCCAAACAGTTTCCCGGATTCTTTTGGAATACCGATATAGGCAATGAACTAAGGAAGGAAATGTTATTTTGTTCCTCGGTCTCAGAATCGGCAGGTTCCTTCGGAACTTTGACGATTTTGGAGGAGCCAGCTCGTATTCCAACTTGACCTTTAAGCATTATAGCCGGTAATCATCTTCTTGGAGTGGGGCGGCATTTTTCCTTCTCTCCGACTCAAAATATGAGTAGTCCTCGTAGTTCTCTCGGAATCGAGTTCAATCTGTTCCCAAACTCCAGACTCAACATTATTGTCAAGCATTCAAGATGCTCGTACTTAAGTCATCAATAGTGTTGCCGAACTTCGCTGGCATAGACTGGGAAACCTGTTGCACATCATACTGATACGACTGGAATCCAGAATTCTGCAAGTTTCGGTACACTTTCGCTCTGGATTTGTCATTTTTGATGTGAGGAGCATCGAATGGTAAACGCGTTCCGGTCAATAATGCGTGGAGGAGCATCTCCCTTTGCGAAATCTTTCCTGTTTTATCAAATGATGACCGACCTGTCCTCTTATTGCCATCCGTATCAGTCAAAACAGTAAGATTCCACTGAAGGGGATGTCCAGGGCCAGAGATAATCCTCTGACCAGGCAGTTGTTCTATTTCATCATGCAGTAAACAAGCACTTGCTAATACTTCTCGCGCAAAGTATCTCTGTCTGTTTTCAAATCCTGTCGATGACCCATTTGGAGGCCCAGGATCAGGCATGCAATCAAAATTTGTTACCCAATCACCCAATCCCTGCGCCGCAAAGGCTACTGCCCACCTGATCCACACCTCTGTTGGTTCGTAAGGCACTAGCCTAAAGTCTCGAGTGAAGTCTGCCACTTTGAGCAACTCAGTAACCTTTTCAAGGATCATTTCTCGAATAAATTCCCTACGTTCCGCATTCCCTAGCACGAGCCGAATGGAACGGCTCACATGCTTGACAGCTGAAAGAAACGAGCGAAAATTCTTTTTCACATCCTTGCCAAGATTGTTAATAGATCTTGATAAATGCGACAGTATATTAGAGGCGACTTCAGCTTGATTCGCAGGGGTTCTTCCAGGGAATCAATCCGAGTTTGAGTAAATAATCTTCCTAGGAAACTGGAAGAGTCATTTTTCCAAGGTTTTGGGCAGTTTATCTGCTTTTCCGCGCTTACGAAAAACAACTCGGCATCGGGTATCGCCCTCTAGAATTTGATTGTCAACTATTGTTTCGTTAATTTGAATATGAGCTGCTTTCCAGGCGTATGACTGCGTTAAAGTCAAACCATTCAACTCAGCCTCCTCCTCATCTGTTATCTCGAGGTTGTATCTCACACCCTGCGATTCAAGAATTTCGATAGCATTCGTTGCCCATGTTTGAAACAATCTTAACTGCCAGAGTCCCCACCATGTATAGGAGGTGAAGAAGTGCGAAACAGATGGCGACAATAGCTGCACTCATTTCCTTAAAGTCGCGAGCCATGATTTGTAAGACGACATAAACCATCATAACAACTAGAGGGATCAATGTTACCCAGAATTGAAATCGCCCATTTCGACGTGTTCGTTGAACTGTCTTCCAATTTGGTCCTATGAAATCGATTGCCTGGATTGCAGCCCATGGAAGGAGCACAACAAAGTAAGCAATGAGAACAACGTACCAGCGATCCCCTGGAGGAACAGAGGTAGAATCAGAATCCATTCAGAACAAGATGCATCGACTTTGTTCGAGGCTGCAAAAGGGCTTTAAAGAACAGATACTACTATCTATGTTCTGTGTACCAGAAATGCGGGATGGTGGTGATTCGAGTTTGCGTCTTTGTTCATTCGAAAGCGTTCGATTATAACAAAACCTCAAGGCGTGATGCTGGCGCTGAGTAATTCATTCGTAAAAGTCTGCACTTATTCATGTGGCAGTTGTGATCGGAACCGTTGTAACACCACACCCTTTTTTCCACGACAAACCTGGCAGTTTGTCTACTGGCCTGCTAGAGACTTTGTCGAGTGTACCGGTCACTGCCCGTTTGACCGGCGGTGGAGGTCTGCCACATATGTAGTTTACATAAATGGCGCGCCGTTAAGCAGCATAAGTACTGTAGCTGTACAACATAGTAGTGTACAGCACGGCACAAGGTCCCGTACAGTTCAGTACACTGCTGTACAGTATTGATAAGGCCCCGAGTAGAGATTAGGAGCCTCTTGGTCTTGACTTACAGTAGAGCTGCATGTCGCCAACGATATTGCCGCAGGAGCCCATCGACACCATCTGATGTACCGTACGGTCTTGTGGAATGTGCAGATGAGGCCGAACTTGTCCAGGGGGAAAAGGTGACTTTTTATTCCAATGCATAATGAGGGGACCGAGCGGTCCCAGCTGGACCTAATGGGGCTCAACAGCGCTGAATTGACGCTGGTTGATCACAACGGCATGGAGGGAGGGTTTGTATGATTGTCGGGAGCGTCCAACAATGTCGAGTAAGTCAGCTTCTTGGGCCCAACCAACGTCCCACATACTGTATCCAGCTAGAGGGTTTGTGGTATATTAATACATACTGTACATACTGTACAGTATGTTACATACTGTACAGTCCCCCCACTCGAGATATGTACTGTAAGTAATGAGCAAAACTCCTAGAGATACATTGGCGCATCACAAATTTCATGACCCTTGATCAGGGATCATTACCGAGAAAGCTTTGGCATCCATGTGTATTTAAACGCCCGGGCATGGCGCGCAGTGTTTTCATTGTTTAGCACGGGGGAGGCCCAGCAACGAGCAAAAAGCTTGTCTCCTGCTGGCGCCAGGGAGTATGCGTCCTTAAAACGCTTCGTGAGTTGCATCCGTCATTTTCTCTTGCGAGGGTGGGTTGTTGGGGCAGAGGGCGCTAAGGGAACGACTTACGACTGCGGATATGAGGCAGACCACACCCTATGGGAGCCAACTGCATCGTTGTATGTGCTGAGCACTTGCACGGAAGCCGGTAAGATGGAGCGGCCGAATGTACCGGCAGCGCCGCAAGAGTCCAGGAAAGCGGAGGCGATGTCACGCGCCGAAGTGAGGCTTATCCCCAGCGATGGTTTCTTGGAGTCTGGCGGCTTCACTGGGAGCTTGAGTCTTTAAAAGACACCACGGTCGAGAAAGCCTCCGGCCAGAGTTCGGACGCATTTCTCGATCATCTCATGGAAGCACATGGGGCCTTCCGCGGTACTTGAAGGGGGGATGACGCGTGCTGACCTTGCAAACGCCAGAGCAATTTCGAGTGAGTTGAAGCGCCGCTTGAGTTTCCTCGAGGTCGGCAATTGCTTCCAGGAAGGGCTTAAGGGACTCGACTTGTTCGTAGAAGTCCTGTTGCATGAATGCTGCTAAGCCTGTCGGGGCGTTTAGAATACCAGTTGGTCGCTGTGTACTGTTTCAAAGCGTGACGAGATCATCGGAGTCATTGAAAAAACTTACGGCAAAACTGAAAGATTCCGGTTTCATGTGCAACTCGAAATCACGTACTAACCCGACTTTTATAAGCGTAAAAAGATCGCCACCTTCCGCTCGGGGCCAGCCATTCAACAGACCGCATTGGACATGACGGCTGCTGCAGCGTGCCTTTGCATCAAAATGCCCCAAACCTTTTCATACGTCTCCATTGCCGTCAGGGCTACGTTCCTTGCCACATCATTTAGTGACGCGAATGCGTCCGGGTGCCAACATCCGAGACTGGAGATTGGCACTGGCACGAGCCTACCTCTGATAAAGGCCGCGATAAAAGAGTGGTCTCTCCTGCGTTTCGCATCTCGGTCCGCATTCAGAGAGATCATCGGGTTGAAGGCCCTTACCCTCCTGTTAGAGAGGGCGAAGGTATTGACCAAGGCAGCATCAAAAAAGTCGATCCCTTCGTTGCTTCTCATTGCTTGAATGTCCGGTCTGGTGCGGTGGAGGCCTATCCACCCTAGAGAGAGATATATATTTACTCGCTATTTATCTAGAGTGTTCACCGAATGACCGACCATTCAGTTAAGAGGTAAGGATGGACCATATCGGTCACCTTGAGTAGGGCTCGCGTCATGATGGCCACAGCCATCGACGACCACAAGGGGAAACTAATACGCTGGTAGATGCGCGTGTAAATAATAGCGTCTGAGGTGCGGCATTTCCTGGCAACACGGGGTGCAAACTCCTCGATAAGTAACGCAGTCCCAGAGAGGGGGCACCGAAGAAATCTACAACCAGGGGCTTGAATCGGAAACCCGGGTCGCGGGAGGGTTGGAAGGGGGGCGCCAGGCGCCTTGACAGCTTGTTTTGTAGGTCTTGGACCTTGCGGTGGTGCGTGAGCGCGGCAGTCCCACCAGTGACTAGCGTCGCTTTCGTAGTGAGGACTGCTTAAATGGGGACGTCACGGCGACGTCACATGCAATGGGCCGGTCCATGAGGCCGGCTTCAGGGTCACGGAGGCTTGCACAAGGGGATGTCGGCTGGCCTTAAGCCCGTACCAGGGACAGATGCTCGAGTTCAAACTCATAATCCAGGCTAGTGGAGCGGAAAACGTTCCACGCGAACAGGTTGCGGACGGAGTTGTGGCTGTGGATGCGTCCAAACTTTGAGACGCGGCGGTCTGCGGCACGGTCGCCGAGGACATCTATGTCCTGGTGGCAGTGGTGGCATTTCAAGGGTAACGAGTCTGTGTAGACCGGGAGACCGAGATGCCTGCGCGGCATGATGCTCCATGGCTCCGACGACACCTTTGTCGCAGTAGTGGCATGTGCAAATAGGAAAGCGGCGGCCGCGCTGTGACGAAAGGCCATGCCGCGTATGCGACGAGGGGTGGCTTCCTCGGAGTGGCAGCTGGGACGGGGCGCCTCTTCCATAGGCAATCTTCCCAAAACACCTTTTCCTTGGCCTGTCTGTGCCCGACTTAGACGGGATTGAAGATTGGCGGGCATTTCAGCTAGGGAGGCAGGGTCAAAGGCGCCTAGGTCGGTGACGAACGGATCGCCTTGGATCCGGCGGACAATGTTGAGCAGAGGGAGCGTGCTTGGTTAACCAGGAGGGATCTATCGCCACGAGCGCGTTTCACAAGAACGACGACGGAGCGGGGTGTAGAGTAGGCAGCCGTGCGTAAGCGGACCGGGGCAGCGTCCAGAATGCTGGCAGCGACAGCCCCGTGCAGGCAGGGACCGATCACAGAGAACCCATGCCCTCCTAGACATAGAGGGAGACACGCTTGTTCCCAGGCGTCATTCGGTAGGGGGACGCTACGGAGTGCCTCATATGATGACCGCTGCAGAGAGTTAAACTCAGCTACAGGCTCAGCGGCGTGCTTAGGGTCAGCCAGCGGAAACGCGTGAAGCACACGGCATGCCGGGGCACATATGCGTGCGGTGCATGTGAAAACGAGACCGGGGGTCCCGGACCTGTTCCAGCAGCGCCATGGTGCGGCGGCACCCGTCCACCTTGCCGCGCAAGAACACTTTGATAAAGGCAGCGGTACCCAACGGGGCCTGAGCAGCTAATATCCGTCGCCGGTCCCTTAATCACTTCTCTCTCCGGTATAATTCCCATTTAAACCAGGTCTCGCGCGACGCGCAACTTACCCTGACCGATGTGGATCATTGAGTTAGATTTTGACTTGTCGGTCAGTCAGTGTACACGCGACATGACAAAGGAGTAAAGCATCATCTCTCTACCTCTGCACTCCGCGCCATATCGCAACCAGGCCGATGGAGGTCTCTCAGCACTGACACGAGCCGAACAGCGGAAAAGGAAATTCTATGTGCTACCTCATCGTGCCGAGGGTATGGACCTTCTACCTATCGCCATTGACATTTACAGACAGATCGGGTCAACAGGGCTCCAGGCGCTTCATGACATAAGTAACTTCAGAGCCGACCGTCAAGGAAAGCATTATCGGTCTGAATTCCGGAGGCTTATGAGACGTGTGTCGGCATTTGTTCTCCTGTACAACGCGGTCATACTGAATCACCGAGAGCAGCGCACGTACGCGGACCTCCACACATTTTGTGCCGCTGGCTTTTGACTCGTTAGGATTACTTTCTGAGACATCATCAAAGGTCATAGAGAAATACGCGGCAGCTGTCGCATCGCGCGGCGGATGGTCTGCGGGGGGATGGAGACATGCTTATATCAGAAACTAAGCTACGCTACTTGGTCCACAAGCGCGGCGTCAGTAATATGTCGTGCCCCGCAACACGCAGAAGTTACGGTAGTCACCCTATTCAAAACTAATTTTGTAGCGACTTGACAGTGTTGCACATATAGTACTGTACATATTTCAGTGATAAAAACATACACCTCCACACAGGGGCTCTTACCTGATCCCCAATGAAATAAAAGTTCTCTTTTGCTCTCCTCCTACCCTGCGGTAAGGATACCGTCTACCCATTTTCTCATCACCCTCCCCTTCCATCCCCAACATCAACATCAACAACATCCCCGTCACCACCATGCTGACGCCTACATACGCAGCCGTTGCGGCAAGGCCCCTGTGACCGCCCCGCCGACCTCACATGCTAGCCTTGTGACCGTAGCCGCCGCTTTCATATCGGACCTGTAGTCCATCGTCCACGGCCCGCGTCACCCCGCAGCAAGAAGGCTGAGCGCACTTTTGCCGCAGTCGGCCCGATCCAAACTATCCGCTCCAGTACCAGTCTCCTTCCCTTTACACCGAGCCAAATGATCGCAATTGGCATCTCCCCTCCGCCGACCCCCGCTAAGCTTTCAGGCCATATGACCATGCCAAGAAGGCCCTCTGCAAGCCATCGTCGCCGCAGGCCACTTTATGCCCTCGCACGTCCTCATCCCGCTCTTCCGCTGATGGACCTCCGTGTTCATCCCGAAACCACCCTCTCCCTTTTCGGGAGCATACGTGCCCACCACCGCCTCACCCTCTAAGACCTTCAGGTCACTTTCCTCTTCCCTGGAGACGTCCCTGCCGAACTCTCTGTTCGTGCTGTAGAAGGCGCTGCGGCCTTCCTGGCCAGAGAGAGCCGAGCGATCATGAGCCCGGCCGCATCCAACCTACGTGGAGCCTCACTGGAATCACGCTGGCCCTCCGCGGCGCCCTCGACGTTGCCCGCCAGGCCCTGCACAAGGCTGACAAAGTCACCCCTGCCGCCGACACGATCTCCGTTCAAGAAATGGACGCCCCCACCACGACTGCCACTGCCGCCTCTCCCACCGACACCGACCAAGGCCCGCCCTTTGCTCCCTCATCGCCCACGGGCCGCTTGCGCGCCAACCGCCCAGCGCCCTCGTCCGATGGGCGACAAACGCCCTACCGCTTCCTCGACCTCCTCGGCGTTTCCCGCTCAACCCCTGCCTCCGCTTCCGCTGTGCCCACCCTCGGACTCTCCGTTTCGCCCGCTCTTGGGCCACATCTGAACGGCGATGCGCCGCGGCTTCTAGAGACAAGGCCGTGGCCCGCGTGGACACTCGCATGGTGTTAACACTTCCCTTACCCACGGCCAGCAGGCCCTGAAGGCCATGGAGAACGGGGTCCCCGCTGACCCTCTGCACAAGGATGCCTCGGCACACCCTGCTGCAAATGATCTCCCTCCGGAGGCAGTCGCCGCGGGCCACTCCACCTTACGCACCATGGAGTCGCCTACACCATTCTAGGCTATTACCCTCACACCTCCCTCCCATCCCCTTTCCCCTTCCCTTCTGTCCAGGATGCCGTGGCTATGCTTATTCGCCTCTCTGATCCGTCTATTCCCGACCCCTGCCTCCACAGCGCTGTCCTCCTCCTTATCCGTCTCGTGCGGGCGGCTACCGTGGTCCCAAACCCTGCCATGGACCACGTTGCCTTTCTCCGACTGCATATGTTCCCGACCGTGGTTCTTTGGTGCGTCCTTCCCGGTGAACCCAGATTTCGCTCCCCGGCAGGTCAAATCAATGCCCTTCGTGAACGGGTTCGTCGAGCAGCTAATGGCATCGAATGGCCCGCGCTCCGACATAAAGTCATCGCGGCCCATCGAGCCAGGTGCGAACAAATTCCTCTCCGTCCCGCTCGTACCTACCAAATGGCCACCCAAAAACAACGTGTCGCTCGTACAATGCGCTTTGTTGAGGACACGCAGTACTCACGTGCTGTGCGCGCCCTCGCAAATTCCGCTATTGCAGACCCACACAACTCTGCAACGCAGGCCGCCCTCTCTTCTCTGCACCCTTCCACATGCACCCCGGTCATCCCCTTGAAAGAGGTGGACTTACCCTCCCCCTCGGAAATCACCGAGGGAGCTGTCCTACGAGCTGCCCGCTCCATAAACCCGACTTCCGCCGCTGGCGCTAACCACATGTCCCCTTGCCTGCGCCGCCTGCTGGCCAACCTCGGTGGCCTCTGAAGCCCGCGTCATGGGTCTCTCGGCCCTGACCAACCTTATTCGGCCCCTTGCTGGGGGAGATATCCCGAAATTTACTTCACCGCTTGTTGCTGCTGCCTCGCTGCTGCCACGCTGCTGCCGCTCCAGCCCCGCTCGAACAAGATCAGGCCAATTGCAATAGGTCACAGCCTTCGGCGCTTGGTCACCAACCTGCTCCTGCCTTCGGCTATCGGATTCTAGTGATTTCCTCGCCACCTCCCAGCTCGCTAACGGTGTCCTCTCAGGCCAAGACGCCATCATTCATGATGTTTGCACGATCATGAAACGTAAAGCTACGGACTCTGGCTTCGTTATGGTCTTTGATGCAACTAATACATCTGACGCCTTCTCTCGTCGGCGCACGTCGCAAGCCCTCCCGTCTCACACCCCGACCCTTTGCCGGTTTAGCAACATGATTTACGACCGTGCCTTTCCCTTCTCGTCCCACCATCCCATCCCTCTCTTTACTCTCCAGTCGCAACGTGATCCCGCCAGTATGCTCCCTTTTTCGTTTGTCCCTCGACCACTAATTAGCCACATATCCGCGGAATGTGACCTGTTAAACCGCTGGTATGCAGACGATGGCACTCTTATGGGTCGAATTCCGGAAGTTGCAAAAGCCGTTCAGCTCCTACAGATGTTCGATTCGCGCCTTTTGGCGCACCATGTGCACGCTCCGCCTCCGTTCCCTTACCGAAGCCGTCCCTGTCTCCCTAGTGTCTGAGGATGGCATTTCGCTTCTCGGCGCCCCTCTCGGCTGCGATGATTTCATGCGTCAACAACTCCAGGCTTCCATAGACACCTGCAAATCTGCGTGGGCCTTGCTCGACACAAAACCACACACCCCGCTTCCAACTCCACCATGTCACCTCGTCGGTCTGTCGCGTTCAACACATTTCTGCCTGGTGCACACGGACTTTTCATTCCCGCTAAGCGATCCGATTCAATAACCTCCAGATGGAGATACTTTATATGCCCGGCTAAATAACGTCCCCTTTACATCGTCCGCTCACTCGCAGGTCACACTCCCCGTCAGGTTCGGCGGGCATGGATTCCAACCACTTCCAACTAATATCCACGTCTCATACGCCGTAAGTCTGATGGCCGCCGCTAAGAGCCGAATCATTGACGACGATCGTCCTCCACCCTCTTTTCATTGCCGCATTTCACGCCTTCCTCTCCGTGGCTTCCTCGCACTCCTCCCAAGCGCTCCGGCCCTCGGGCTTTGATTATTGCTCCCTCGACCCAGGACCCTTCGAGCCTGAAGCACTCGCCCAATTCACGGATCGCCACCTCTCCCTCCTGGTGCAGACGCTGCAAGCCACCGAGGGGCGCAAATTCTGGTAGGATGACCCCTGGAACGCTCAACCTAACCCTCGGGACCACAGCACCGCATCTGTCCGCTGACGTCCTCGCCGCAACTCCCTCGTGCCTCCGCCTTCCTCACCGCGAATTCCTCCGCTACCTTAAAGGCGAAGTTATGCTGCGCCGAAATCTGGACCTCCCCATCTAGTAAGACTCCTCAGCCCCGATCCGTTGCCACCATTGCCGTGCCCCGATGGACCCCCGAAGTGATCACGCCTCGATTTGTAAGTCTAGCTATGGCGTTGCGCACAGGCACATCACCATTCGGAACCTCTTCACTAGACATGTGTTCAAGCCCGCCGATCTCGAATGTCAACAGAAGTTCCCTTCCTGCTGGCTGGCGCCGCCAATCGCGCCGCCGATATACTCGTCCAACCCCTCCCCCTGTCCATGGTCCGCCCCGGACAAGCCTACTCCATACTACATTACGGTACGCTCAACGTATTCCTTTGCTTCGATTCGACACGCGACCGGACTGCTGCAGGCGCTGTCGAGCTCGCTAACGCAATTAAACGGAAGCATCTCCAGCGGAGGGTTTCGAGACGCACTCCGTAACGAGGATGCAGACACGGTCCTCTACGTCCGGCGGCATTTCGCCCTGCTCGCGTTTGACACCCTAGGCACGCTTTCTGCGCATCTCTCGTCGTGTCCTTGACGACCACACCAAACTGCCCTTGTTTCGCTCTGCCCGTCGTTATTGTGTAAATAAGACACAACTTGTACAACCGATATGTTTTGTTATCTGGTCTTGGTCGCAGCCGCCCTCCTCGATAGATCGATGTTTCTCAGTCAACTTGATAAACTTCAATTCGTACGGAAAAAGGTAATGTGCAGTATTGTACTGTACGCTGTCGTTACTTTGTTCTATCTTGTCCCCGGCTGGGCCTTCGACCAACCCAATTCTCTCGCGGTACGACTTACGACTCCGTCGGCGGAGGAGGAAGGGCGAAAGATACCGTAGAACAAGACGGAACACTATTGTCGAGGGGAAAGTGGACAAGTTCCTCCCAGACCAGTTACATTTAAACTGATTTCAACAACAATAGACAATCGACGACTAAAATGCAGAGAAAACAATTGCAAAATGAAGTGGTCCCCACAAGCTACCAAACGAAGCACTACAAGCATAACAACTGGGCTGGACTTTACTACTGGTCACCCTGTAGGATATTCTGCGCCACAACCCACCACATCTTTCAAATAACTAATCTTCCCACATTTCCACTGACTGGACTTTCACACTCCCGCATTTTCTATTTGGGAGCTTGTTAAAGTCGTAGTATTCACTGAGTGCATTCGGAAATTAACAGATAGGCAATCGGCAAACGTTTGGCGCGCCCTGTGCGTCATTCGGAAATTGCCACGCCATGTGCTACGTCAAATATTGGCGCTAAACTGCGAACCAAAAAGCCTACCACAACAGCGAACAAGATAGCGCTGCTAAGAATGCTGCAGATTCTTAAGGTCTAACAGCTAGAGGTTAGTACAATAAAGTTTAGAAACAGTGTACACAATAGACGAGAGTTGTCGTCTTGTCGTCTGGAAATTTGCGAGAAGTGAGATCGTAGGCTCAAGTAGTAATCTTAAAAGCAGTAATCGGACGCCTCTTAGTTTGAATCATCCATTCGAATAATAAGCAAACGACCGCAAGTTCAAATTCATCATTCAGTAGACGACCATTAACATATTCAAACTCATAGCTGCGCTCTTCTTCCGCAACGAAATCAAACCATCTTTCCCTTTTACCTCACTCAGTCGATTCAAAATCCTTCGTTATGTTGCCTACTCCAACACCGCCAAAATACAGTCATCTGAATGGAACATCGTCATCTTTGAACGCCTCTTTCTCCGATAGCAACTATACCATGTCTCTGGCAAAACAAAAAACCACTACAGCAAGGCCTTCAGAAACGAAAACAAAAAGGACTTCCTGGTGCCCTATGTCTATAGTAGGGAGGATATTACTGCTCTTCTTGACATTGCGGAAAGGATTGAACCTATAGGTGCCAACATATGGGCAATTGTAGCCGAAGAATAGAACGAATAGGCGCAATATCTAATCTTTCGGTCATATTCGTGAGCAACATTCTCTCGAGAACAAATTTGATAAGCCTTGTAACAGTAAGAAGCATACTGAAGATCCATCATCCCCCTCTGACTTGCGAAGATCTAAAAATATTGCTCGGAAACAATCAAGGGACCATTGCAGCAAAGCTAGTTGAAGACAATAGCGACACACAGAGAAGGGAGCGAAAAAAGATGCTGCAAACGATGGTGAGGTAG
Source organism: Kappaphycus alvarezii (assembly GCA_002205965.3). NCBI lineage: Eukaryota > Rhodophyta > Florideophyceae > Gigartinales > Solieriaceae > Kappaphycus > Kappaphycus alvarezii. The sequence goes on from NADL03000466.1 coordinate 1,080,923, forward strand.
AAGGGCCAGGGACCGGTGCAAGGGAGGAGAAGAATCCAATTTCGTTGAATGGCTTGCATAGAAAGAACCAGAAGATAGAAGAGACTTTCGTGAGCAGTATAGAATCGATGACTAAGTTTATGGGTGTGTTTTTAAGTCTAAGTCAAGTTTTCCGGAAATTTCTGGAAAGATTGTGGACCAAGAAGCCATATTTATGAATAGTGTGATGAAAGAAATGACGGTACTGCGAGAGGAGGTCAATAAGAGCATTATCGACACGAAGGATAATCGGTTTTAGCACCGCACTTAAGGAACTCATGGAAGAGCTGTCAAATAGAGCAGTGCCGGCGAACGGACATTAGCAAAAAATCTGTTAGCACGCTCCCGAGGGTCAATAGCTCTTCGCTTTCTGCCCGTGACCTCGAAGAACGCGAAAAGAGATGTAGCACAGTAGCCAATCCAGGAGGTAGTGCGCTGTAGTATCTGGGAAATGGTCACCTGTGGAAAAATAGGGGTTCAGTACAATGTTCACTCGCATCAAAGAACAGAATCAGTGTCGGGCCTCCGGGCACTCTTACATCGGCCCTCAGCGGCTCGATATTTATTGAAACTCAGCTGTCACAAAACGTCCTGAAGATTACAATGCTGTTAGTGCCTTGCTCGCACTTACTCGCGGCCCTGTCGCCAGTTTATTTATTGGCCCTCTGCGGTCTCATTATGACCTACAGCCCCGGCGTTCCTCAAAGAGCTTACACTCTCCTATCTCGCAGATACAACGATATCTGTAATTACTGGTCCCCTTTTGCCGGACCGGCTTTACCCCACAGTGGGCCACACTCAGTAAAGCTAGCGACGCACACAAGAGATGTGTGCTGTACAGTAATACAGCGGCGGCAAATCTCATAAGAGAGCTGTCCTATATCCCATGGATAGTAGTGTCTATAGCACCATTATTCTCATATGAGGACAAAAATGTTTAAAGTTTATGGCTAATTTTTCTGTATGTTTTTGCTAACAAATATATTTAACAGTAGTGGAGCTCGTTCAAAACAATCTTCTCGGTAATTTTAGCGCTAAGTAGGGCAATAAATACTTTATTCCATTTGATAACCCTCTATTTTAATGCTAATTTGCCATATTTTCGGTTGGGGCTTAATGATACAGTCAAAGTAGTGTAGAGTTGAAGCGACTGGGCACCTCTGTACTGTAATTCTATGTATTAGTGTATACGTACTTCTAGTGTTTATTTACGGGCCCCAAACATGTTTTTACTTTCTATACATTTTTGTATGATAAAGAGGTTTGTCCTCATATGAGGACAAGCTATGCCTCATATGAGGACAAGGTGTAACTCATATGAGGGCAAGGTGTGTTTCATATGAGGACAACGCTATGATGGATATACACTAGGGTTATCAATAAGTACAGTAGTCTACAGTAATGTACTAGACCTCGCAATCAAGTATTCAGAAAATACGGTAAGAGCCACTTGTAACTCTGTAGCACATACAGTATTGACAAGGTCTTTGCTGTGATAGCCCCATATAGTGGGTATAGCCTAGATAATACAGAAACACATATATTTATTTCAAATATCTGGCGCCAAAGTAAAGACAATATCAATATACAACTAGCCTGTAGGATCTTTTGAATTGCCCGCGCTTATGATGATACTAAGTCATTGCGTGATTACACATATTCGCAAATAAACTGTTTCTCAAACCCCCACAGAATCAACTCTGTACACACGGCCCAACCACCACGCCTTGTAAAAAGTCCATAATGGCCAGTCAACAACTGCAGACTGACGATTCACAGCAAAAAAGAATTTACTTGCCCTCTGTATTTAGGCTTCGCGTGGCATTGACAAATTTGCATGTTCAATTCCACGGCCTCCGGATGGGAGATAGAACTCATTTGACTTGTGTGCGGAACAGATTGTATTCCATCGAAGAGGACATCCACATGAGGAGGATACAGACGCAGAGGGCCTACGGTGATAGTCGCAGGAGGTTGGCGGTGTACGAATTTCGTGCTGACGAATTTTCACCCTGACAGCCAGCTAGTCTGTAACTAAACGGCGAACGGGCTGTGGTTTCATTTTAATGCAGATTCTGCTTACAAGGTGGAGCGGTCCAAGCCCGTCTTATCGGCAACGGCATAGCTTGATAAACCATACAGCGCCCCTTCGCAAAGTAAAGACCAGCAGCCAAGTTGCATCCACTGCCCGTCTCCAAATACTTTCTGCCGCCCAATCTGACCCTCCCCTCCATGCAAGCATGGAAACTCTGCCACTACGCCGCCTTCCCCGCGTAGTACCTGCGCCTCCACTGCAGCACTGCAACCATTTCCAACCGTTTCAAATACCTGCCCATTCACTCCTCTGCCCTTGTACTTCCCTCCACCGCCCTCAGCAAGATGAAAATACTCCTATCCTTCCGCCCACAGTTCCACATGGCCATCATCTTACGCCCGTCGACCCCTCTCACCACACACATGGCGGTTCCGCGATTCTTCACAGCCGTTCTTGCGAAGAACTATTTTGTGGAGGGCGACCAATCTATGGAGACATTATCGTCGCAAAGAGAAAGCCCAGGATTCGACCTAGCTGCGACAGATCTGCGCGAGCAGGTCATGAAACGGCGCGTGCAAAAAATTGGGAAGGTATGATAATGTTGGTTTGGGGAGGTCTATAACCTATGGCCTGGGCTTCCACAGATGTGAAGGATTCTTCAGGCGTTCGGCTTCAGCTCTGATTCGGGGTAGGAGCGAACGGGAATCTTCATCTAAAGTGTAGTTGACGAGGATAGGAGCGGGTGCGGAGACGGCGATTGGAGGGAGGGTTGCAAGCCAATGTTCACGGAAAACGTCTTACGCGGTTTGGGTATAAGTGCGGGTGTCCGCAGGTGCGTACGCGAAAGATGTGTGCTGGTCAGCCGTGGGAACCACAGTGACGGAGCCGGGGAAGCCTCCAGTCGTGGATGCCTCCCGGAGGAAAGGTGCATTGCGAAGGGGACGGGTTTCACGGGGATGCAAACCTTAACGAACTGTTTGGTACCATCGTTAACGAGACGTGCGCCGATGCGGTTCATGCTCTTCTGGAGGGAGAGATGGATGGCTGGGGGTTCGGTGGGTGGGGTGTAGGTTCGGCGCCGAGGACCGGTAAGCGGGTGGGAGGTTTTGGCGGGAGGTCCGAGCAGCGTTGAGGTACGGCATGCTTGAGCGGAGGGTGTGATTTTGATGGGATCCGGGGTGTCATCGGCAGTGGCGACGAGGCCGAAGAACTTGTCGACGTCCTTGACGGCAGGGGTGCCGCGGACGCAGCTTAAGGCCGAGGTTAAATAAGGTTCCTTACGCAGCGTTTCGTGATAGACTTCCGGATCGTTGGGGAGGGTGAGATCGGTCACTCTAGGAAGATTGCACAAATTGTGGCGCAACTTGTGAGCAACGCGGTACACGTAGAGTCCAAGCTCTTCGGAAGGAGGTTGTGCAAGGAATAAAGTGATGTAAAATGATAAGAAAGGTTGGGAGGTGGCCTGAGATTTGAGCGAAGGACAACAGCAAAACGCGATTAGCAATTTACTGAGCAATTCCTCCTTGCCTCTCCGCTACGTTGGTTGCGGGAAGGCAAGGATTAATATACGCCATCGTGGGTCGGGCGACTGCACATCACTGCTGACAGTGACATTACAGTGATGTGCCTCAACACAAAGAGATCGTGATTCCAGTGATGTCATAATTACAGTTCGATTGCAGTTATATTCGTAACGTCTCAATTATTGTTCTGTAATCCAATTTCTTCTGTGCTGACCAAGTCCACTAAGAAATATTCGATTTTTTTATGAAAGCAATACAGTATTGCAAAGCTACTGCAAACAATGGTATGTGTCAGTTAATCCTCTGCAAACACTGTAGTATTGCCGCGGCTGTAATGACCAACGCAGCCTGTCTGCTGGGGACCTTGAGCCGGCTTTCTAGGGTAATTTTGAGGTATTACTGCGCGTCCTGTAAGATATTTCGGGCCACAACCGACCATATTTTTCAAATATTAAATCACCCCACATATCCCCCCTTTTGTATTGCGTAATTGTCCGGTTTTTGATGTGAATCCCAGTCTTTCTACAAGAGGCCTACTGTACAGCCTATCTTATGCAGTAGCCACAACATTTTATGGTCAATTCAGCCGGACCCGGCTTGACCCACCTCGGACAGTACTGTACTGTACTGTGCTAGCGCTACGCACGAGCGGTCTCTACAACAACTGCACTGTACAGGCGCGATACTGTGCAGCCGGGTATAGTAGCACCTGAGGGGAAATGGAGGTACAGCACCGGGATGGGGTGCTGCACTGTAGAGGGCCTTTCCTGCACTACCGGGTACAAGGGCACTGCCAGGAGGACCAGAGGGGCCTAGGGATACAGGAGGGCTACTGGACATGAGCGACACTCCTATTGACGAACGCGAATGGGGTCGTTAGATACAGTAGACCACAGGTCCTTTTAGGCGAGCGACTACTGTACAGTAGTTCTAAATAGGATTGCTAGTCTTACAAGCAGAACGGTTTGGGGGCAGAAGTTACAGAAAAAAAGAGGGAAGCAACCTTTGGCCTTTCTAAATCCCGGCCTCCAGGTACACGTCCCCATCCTGGAAATTACACATTTTCCCTTGGTCTCACGCCCACCCATTTGACCAAATCCCGTACAGGTTCTCCTTCCGGCCCACTACCGTTGGTGAGTTTGTCTATCCTGTAGGGAGCGCAACTAGGTGACCGTTTTAGTTGTCCTACCGACGAAAACCATGTGATCAAAGTAATGTCACAGAGTGCGCGTGAAGACTCGCTGGAATTTTCATTTGCGCACTTTGCTCCTCGGGCTGTAGACCTCGCTCATGATCAATATACTGGATTATATTTCCCGCGATTCGATAACGGCCCATCATACGAGTACGAAAGTTAAAAGGCTGAACAGAGATCTAAATGATAGCACCTCGACGTTTCGGGTTGGCGGATATAGTAGAAATCGGAACGATTAAACTGTCATTTGATCGCATTTATGCCCCACTCAACGCCTTTTCGCTCGCTTAGCATAAATATATCCATTACTAAGTCAATGACTGCCAGTTTTTTTTCGTTAAGGAATTTCGCTGGTTTTGTTTGTTTTCCGCGCACGAAAAATCTTGCAGCTGGTGAAATTCGTGTTGTTTACGAGCGGCAAGCCGCCAAGTAGAGCCACGCCAGGTGGTTTCCTTGCGTCTGAGAACTTTTCATTGTATAGAACTGAAATACCAGCTATCTTGGTGTCGTATCAGCTACCCGAGTAGTTGATTGCCAGGTGGATGATTTCACCAAAGAAGTTAAAGCAAAAAAAATTGTCACTTTTTCCTTGCTGATTGTACCATTCGTAAAAAGCATTCTAAAGACAGGTGTCAACATAATTTTGACACTTGAACCGCCCACCATCAGTGATACCAACAAATAATTCACAAGAGGACCCAGCCAGGGTTGTTTTCGAGTTGATAAGCAGAAGACTTTTATTCTTCTGTAGAAGGCCAGCGGATATGGAAATCAAAGGCCTCATGTGATATTAATGCTTTCAGTAGGACATATATGGAGTTATCAGCCAAAAGAATGACGTAGAGGGAACAATACCAGAAAATTGACACAGTTGGTATGGTTTAATCTTGTTTTTCAAGTAGTAAAACGCTAGATCGAGCAATTACATTGGACGAAACAATGATTTCTTCCCCTGCGAGTATACTTTTACCCTTTTTTCTCTGTTCACAGAGAATCGACAGTCTATTATACATATATCTATCTAAGAACGCTCCGCGTCGAACTCGCGCGTATTAACATGAGTATTCAGGTGTTTTTGATGATTTCCATATTTCAGAAAAAGTAATTTCCCAACCATATCGAATGGGGCCATTTCATAACGTTCACCGCACACTGGTACCTCAGGTACCTCAGGAGCCATTACTAATAAAGATGCTGAAATAGATACTGGTTCTGTGGTTCCCAGTTGTGTGCTAATCATGGTATATAAAGATATCAGTGATGCCTTCAAAAGATCTCCGGAAGAGAGCCATTACAGCAATATAGCAGAGTGTCAAACATAGAATGAAATGGGAAATCATCAGTCGATAATTACAGTAAGACAAGCGATAAACCAAAAAAGAGAATCGAAAGAGTAAAAAACATAGTAAAAACATTCAAACATGATTCGTTAAAGTAAATAGGTACAAAAAATCAATCAATCACGATTGCACTTATGAGCCTAAAGCGCCCCAAAGGAAGTATATCAAGGCGCACGAAGGAAAGGACTTCCACATTTCTGTTACTGTTGTGCTGCTTTAAAAAGAAGCAGAAGCTTTTACATAGAGATACAGCTGGTAATGGTTGTCGTTATAATAAAGTCATTATCACTATCCTCTTTTACCAGAGGCTGCCATGGTGTATGTTCAGTTGAAAAGGTTGGGTATAACAGCCCTCTACGCTTGTTATGAGGGGCATAATGGGTGCGGTGGAACTCTAGAAGCTAGTGGCTTCGTTGAATAATGAACGTAACGCTGAAAGTTACGCTGTATGCGACAACACAGGCATCCGATAGAGCTCTCTTAAGTCTACTAGCTAAGATAATAAGAATTCTTTTGTAGGATACGCAGAATCTGAATACATTTTGAAACACAAAGAATCAGCATTTATGGGCTTTTATTTGAGCTCAGGCACGGGCTCAGGCACGGTTCCACGCCGTGTAATCTTGACAGAGCTGTTAAAATCAGCGAATTTTGCGGAAAATACTTTACTAGGTTCGTCAGTAGCGTATAGAGTTGGTAGAGCAGGGCGAAACCTATAGGCTACAGTAAATACTGCCGGATAAGGAGAGATCCAAGAAAGCAAAGGCTAGTACGGCGTTCAATGGTCATCTGTTTAACGTACTTGGAATAGGGAGTCCACAGATATTCCGGCACCTTGGAAACAGAAGTTTGGGTCATGAGGTGCCCGCCTATTTACGAAACCATTAAGGATCAATTAAACTATATAGTAAAAAGCTCTAGCCCTCTGTCCCTTCCACTGGAAAGATCAGCTACTACATAGGGGACAACATCCATCCATCGGGGGATCTTTTGCCAGTTCCAGCTCCTGTAGGAAGGGTGAGCCGAAAGTTATCTCCAAGCTCGACACTAAAATCTCCATCCATGACGGCCAACAATGCACGTCAGTCAACCAAGTGGAACATTATGCCTAAGCACCCAGCCGACAGTAATCAAAGAGGTAGCGGGCGAAAACTCAGGAGAAAGCGCGCTAACCCGTTGGGACGCTATTATTACACAATTCCGTTACCTGAAAACACACCTTTATTACTTAGGCTGCTTGGTTAGTAACGCTACAAACTTTGATGTTAATGTTCTGCAGCCAAGAGATCATTGTTCTATACTTCCGGGACTCCTCTAACGTGCAAACGTTCGGGGCCACTGGAAGTCGTTTTTCATGACGCTCCCGGAATTATGGTTTTGATTCCCGTACCAAAAAATCGAAGCTATCTCAGGCCCTAGTCTTTGAATCGAACTTCTTCAGGCTCTGCAGTGTTTTCTTCTCGAACTTTGGTGTACCTGAATGCAAGTTGTCATTTGAGTATATCCGATCATATCTCTTACATCAACATCCGAAAACTTGAGTTAAACAGCCGGATCATCGTGGGGGTAATCTCTAGATCTACCTCGACGTAGAAATGAAAGGTGACACCACAATAGTTACCAGCGCCACATAAACCATATAAAGGACGCAATTACTCGAGAGGCTCATCTTATGTGATTCCAATGGTGTCTAGATCTTCTCGCTTTGGAGAATGAATATCCGCCTACTCATCGTGCCCTTGCTCTGACCACAGCCCTGGCTCACTTCATGTGAGAATATTCTAAAGATTTTATTGCAGCGATAGAAAGAATGAGAAGGATGGTTGATGACCTCAACGTCGAAATTTCATGTACTATCTATGTTTTTTTTCTTTGTGGCCTTTGGCATAGTAGCGTGGCTTTTCTACCTCATCTTTTGCGCCCATTTTTTTAAGGACAGGAAATTTCGTCCACCAATTATGATTGCGTCCTTTCGTACCTTCGCCTTTGGGACGACTTTCCAAGCATTCAGAGCCTCAGCCTCTATCAGCTTTGCGGCATTGACCTTGCCATTGTTTATAGGACGGTATTTGTGCTTAAATAACTCAATGATGTGAACGCTAATGTATGCAATGTTTAAGGGGCCTGGAACAAGGCATCTTCGATCCATTTCTGGTCGCGTTCTGCTTTTTGGATTCCCGCAATTTAGTCAAAAAGTGCATCTCTATCAGTGAAGTTGTCAATTTTACTCGGTAATTCATCCGGCAGTGGGACAGGTTCGGACCTTATGAGCTCTGGACGATCTTTAAATTCTTGCGACGCCTTAATCCAATAATTACAAGGAAAAAGGAGGCATGGTATACCGTCAACCTCGAGAGCATCATTATTCTCTTTAAACTGCTTCACTTTATCCAAAAACGCGCGTATGTGACGTTCTCCGGTGTACAGCATCAACATCTTACCTTAAACGTCACGACCGACGTACGGTCCAACTCACTTGTAAATATGTTTCTATTTGTAAATAAAGGAGTACGTCGTGTCAGCTGCGGCACGGATATCATCACAGAACGCTGCAGTGAGTCGGTTTTCATGCGAGATTTTGTCATTTCCTTACACTCTTCTTTTAACGCTGTCATTGACTGTTGTGGTCAGACAGATCCTTTAGCGGAAGTGGGATGCATAGAGGAATAAAAATAAAAGCAAAAAGGGAACATAACCGTAACGAAAAAGAATTATCCTTGGTTGCTTTCACAGCTAACTGCAAAGCAAGAACACGCACGATAAAAAAATTGCACGCGATAAATTAATTTGTTATACACCCTGCAGAAAAAAGAGTATTATCGTTCTTCCGCTCTCGGCAGGTTATGGTTTTAGACCTCAGGAGACTGTTCCTTGATGCCTGCGGCCCGCAAGAGGTTCTTCCATTGAAGGGAATAAAATTGTCGCCCTTGATCAGCAGCGACGATTTCAAGGAACCCCACCTATGTGGAAACTCATATTCGCAACAAAACAGACCAGACTTGCGCCGCAGAATCTCCATAGAGAAAAAAAGAGGCGGTAAACTTCGTCTCTATTTCCAAGACATGAAGCACTGTATTTGTCTGAAGCTTCATTAGGTTTAAGGACACAGTGCGGTTGAATTCACATTCACATCGGGGTAATAAAAATTTGAACTATGAGCGCCATCGCTGCTACGCTGACATACTTCGAAAGTCGTTGTGATATATTCGAGATCAACCAGGAGATTGGGTGGTGCAGAGTCGGGATATGCTCTACTCATAACTGCATGCAAACTCCCAGGGTGTGAATGGAGGAAGTGCCAGTGAATCTTTCTTAGCTCTGCAGTCGAAAAAACATGCAAAAAAATGCAACCAGTCCATTTGATGTAAAAATGACTACGTTTCCGTTCCAGAGGGAGAGTCAAACCGTTTGTTTTGGAGAGCACAATGTCATCCGCGAAATCCATTGTGAGTCTTGCTTGCATCACTAGGTCCAAGCGTAGCAAAGGGGGACATAAAAAAAACAAAACGTTCAGTTAATGAGAGGAAGAGGCTTTTAGGAACTGGAATCCTTATCGCAATGTTGCCAATTCAGTTGTTATTTGATTCCCAAACGCGAATGCCAGCTTTCTTTCTTTGATAACCTTCGACGTATCTATGTTCAGCAGCTAGAAGCAAGCTATTGACTCAGGTTTACTAATTACGGTCTTCCAAGTCCCTGAATGCATGCATGAAACTTTGAAGTTTTCAGGCTTGAGATTTTTCCAAGACGAATTTATTACGATTATTTCGTTTGTATCTACATTAATGTCCGGAATAATCCCAGGAAGGTTTCTAGTGGATTCATCTGACTCTTCGGCGCCTATGCCGCCTTGTAAAACTTCCTGGAATATCTCAAGGTTGTCTGATTTCGAATGACCTGCGTCGCTTGCAAGATCTGCTTACAAGGTTCGGTATGTACTAGGTGAACGTTATACTTAGCTGGGGCTTTGAACTTGTAGTAACATAGTTTTTTTTCAGCCACATTGGATGCGTTCAAGGGTTTCCGGCAGTCTTTCGACATGTGATTTGGATCCTCACAGTTAAAGAAACCGGCAATATCCAATTAGTGTACTCTCTTTCGTACCTTGACCTTCAAACGGGTTCGCACTTGCTTCAAATTGTACTTAAAGCGCCCCTGACCTACATAGCGGACACCATGATGCTCTTCAACTTGAGTAACTCTTTGCCGAATCGTGCTATCACGTTTCAGTGTAAGTTTGGCCTCTTTTTCAGTTGCAGTGCAGCTCCAAGCTCTTCGTAGCGCATTTTGGACGTTATTTTGTGAGTCGAGACTCGACCAAGTGTCTCATGGGACTACGAATACCCTATATTTTCGATTCTGAAGAACTCAATTTTATGTGAGTCCACGCGATGCGATGGTGGAATTTAACGTGATGGCTTTGTAATAAGTTTGTACACATCAGTCAAATAGGAGGAAGATTTCGGTCAACCTTTGACGCACTCTGTCACCTTCACATTTTGCAGGTAGTCCTGCACACGGGTCTGTCTAACTGGGATTTTATATTCCTGATAGATAATGTCGGCAGCTTCCTGGAAAATCTTAGCAAACGTCTCGACTTCGGCAATATAGAATCGCTTTGAATACGTGTACAGCAAGTTGCGGAGATATTGGAACTTCGACTATGTACTTAGCCCGTATTATCTATATACTTGTGAATGGTCGTCGTCGTAGTCCATCCAACATTCTCCCAGGTCTCCAGAGAACTTTTTTTCGGAGTTCTTGAGACTCATCGCAATATCATGAGCCAATCTGCTTCGGCTCCCACGGTTTTCGCCGGAATCAGTGGTATCGACGATGGTAGGCGTCGTCACTTGCGAGTCAGATCACACCTTGAGACCACCAGTTGCGATGAGTTGCGCCATCTGCACTGCTGTATCCCTATCATATGAGCTATCATAGATGACTTTGGCAAGCGTCAGAATGAAGTTTCGCGGAGAGTATTGGTGCAACGTGGGACCTTTGGTGTTGAGAAATGTTCTCAGTTATACCCATACAAAAGGAAGATCGCAAATCTCTTTGGAGAACAAACTGGTGGGCGGGAAACGTATGCAACTATGTCTTTAAGATGAGTCACACTTAGATAGGGCTCCAAGGATCCAATAGAGATGACGAACCCTTTCTGGGCCGTTCACAGTAGTACAAGTTCCTAGTCAGGTATTTTTTCATGAATATAGGAACTCAACTGCTGCCCACGGATAATACTGCGACATCGCGTTGTTTCACGTCCCATATGGTGGAATACATCTCGTTTACGGGCGCACTCAAGTATTCAAATTAGGCAAGTGACCCAGTCCTCTGTGGGAACCTCACTGTCCGAAAAAACAATCAATTCTTGATCTTGATCTAGACTTGAACGAAGGTAGAAGGGTAATACGATCCTTTGCAGCTAGTCCCTTACTGTCAGAGGGCTCGATTGTTGACCATTAGCATGGAGCCGCCCCCATTCGGAGAGGGAGACTTTCTGCTGCGGTCTAGCATCGCACATATCCAGTGTTAATTTCTTGTCACTCTGTTCGTAATATATCAAGGAGTTATCAAAGATAACCCTAGCCCGGTCCTTAAAACGTAGGAGATTCTCCGAGATCTTCTCCAAACAAAAGCAATACAAACGATGAAACATTAATGAAAACCGATCAGACGACAAAGTATTCCGAAAACAACCAGGACTGACTTCTAGTTGAGAAATTTTAAGCCACGTTAGTAGCCGATAAAGTTGTAAGGCACCGCGTTCCCACGAAACATGCCAAAGGCAGTAAAGCAATTAGTCGGGGGCGTTTTCGATAAATCAAAGTGCGGTCCCTTCCCAAAAGATTTCACTATTAGCTGGGGTTTAATCGTAAAAAACACTTCCCTTGGGACTCCCTCCTTATCTGGGCTATGGAGTTTCCGCAGGCGGCACCTCACAGGATTTGGGGCACAAAGAGTTGATCTATGAGTAACTGTACCCTGTTGTCCGCAGATTTTCAACAGTTCCAACCAATCGTACCACATCAAACCGAGCGTAGTCGCCGACCACTACCTTATCAAACCAAAGAACACTCCATGAAATACAAAGAAATCAGCGAGCTTTGAATACGAAGGCGACGATAGCAATCCGGAAGAAAAGACTACCCTTGTGGGAAAATGATTATACCCGATAATTGAAGGTTATTACCACACAATCATACCAAAACAAAAAGAGATACGCCCCTAGATGGTACAGAATAGTAACTCACTGCTACAACGGATCCAAACAGCGGAAAAGGCGGGGAGTAGGAGTGAGGGTAACAAGACCTGTGCCAATCAGCAACAAGAGAACTAAGCAATAACAACCAACTTCCATCACAAGAGCCAACGAAAACGACGACAGAAAAAATACCAACATGAGCTAAAATCGGTGGAGGAGAGTGTGGAGGTGGGGGGGATTTCAACCTCTGAAGGCGGGAAAGTGTGAACAGTTGTAAGGGGGGAGGGTGCGCAGTGGTTGAGTGGGGGCGTGCAGTGAATGAAGGGGAAGAGGGTGTAAAATAGTCGAGGGGGGAGGTGCAGTGGGTGAGACAGGGGAAGAGGGTCAGGGAATGAGCTGGAGGAGAAGAAAGGGCAGGAAAAGGCGCGAACAGAGGGCTACGAAGAGGAAAGAGGGTTAATGTAAATCTTGGAGTATCTGAAGCAATTTTACTAGTCAGCGTCGCCACTTTTTTCTTTTTCGTCCACCGGTTGGGCGTTCAACCGACCCAGTTCTCTCGCAGTGCGACCTACAACTCTGTCGGAGAAGGAAGAAGGGCAAAAAAAATCGGAGAACGAGACATAACACAACTGATACTGGGAACGCTGGCAAATTCCCTCAAGAACAGTTAAATTTAAACTGATTTATGCAACAGTAGACAATTGGGGAAAAAGTGGCCTTTCTTTTTTGAGATACGTGGATTAGCTGAAAAAGATTTGGAATCGTAAATCTGCATTTCATATTAAATACATGTAGCGATGGTCTAAGCAGTTTACAAACTGTTGCTGTCGAATGCTAGCACCAGTAACAGTCTACCGGAAAGTCGATATGAGGCCAACCAACAGACAAGTTGCGTTATAAGTTACTGCCAAAGCCGAATTTCGCTGTAAAAGAATGTATTGAACCTCCGAAAAACAGTGCATTGCGTTGTTGGCGTCTAGGAAATCAACAATCGAAATGCAGAAAAATTAATTATAAAATAATGTGGTCCCCACAAGCTACCAAGCGAAACACTACGAGCATAAAAAACTCGGCTGCACAGTATGAGGCACCATGTACAGGGAGGGAGGGTTGGGAAAGAGAGACATGATTTTTCAGATTTCCCATCCGGCAAGTCCTGGCCTCTGTCAAAAAGAGGTGAAACTGGTTTACTTGTCGTCCACTGAGTAATAATATGTTTCAATTAATATGTTAATACTTTAAATATATTTAAGGATAACTCCACTGTGCTGTAATTCTACGAAAATAACTGGTCGAGGCAATGTTCCTGAGAAAAAAAGGACCCTGACCCGCACCCGGACGACAGATCTCAGGCTATTTTTACATTTGTCTTCGCAAGAATATTTTGACTTTTTTAAATTTAATCCTTCTGGCCGAAAAGTCATTTGTGTACTTGCGCAGCGAAAGTGCGGGCGGCGAGGTAATGTAGGTTGGCGGGCTTGTTGTATCGAATTAGTGAGGAGCAAATATCATTCATCAAATGATTCGGCGTTTGTTCTACAGTATCATTAATGTATATGCTGACTACCTTTTAATCATACCGAAGGTGACCTCCTCGACTCGACTTAAGTATATTAATCCAGCAATTAACGTGGCAATGGATTACATGGCCAGCCAAACTATGTAAAGTCTTTACTTTAATAATTCAACTCTATTTTAGGCTCTTCTTATAGGTAGCTCTTTCTTTACTCACCTCATCCTATCGGGCAAAGCCTACTCATTTTCTCTAGTATCCCTTGTTTCCATACTTCATTAGGTAGCAAAAAGTTAGAATCTACTATTTTTCACAGTCTTTCGGTCTCTGACAGACCTCACCCAGCTACCTGTAGTCAACGTAGCTTTATCTTTGGTATTATACCTGAAGTAAAATAAATACTGCGATGCAGCCGAGTAGCGGCCTGAACTGGTCATCTGTTTCACAAAATTCTATCCAACCGGGAAACTTAAAGCAAACGGACTCTGCTGTCGCGAAATTCGCGAATCTAAGGGCTATAAGCCCATTCCCTTCACCGACCTTCCGGATCAAAACTCCTCTACTTCTATCCCTACCGCTCCACCGTCATCGTTGTCTTTCTACTCGAGCTTTTCGCCGCCACTGCATCATTCGCCGCCTCCATTTCACCGCCGGACTCGAGATCCGAAAAGGATATACTGTAAATATTGTTTTCCCTATCTCTGTTAGACAGTCGAACAGCAGTTTGGTGTCAAACAGAGAAATAACCCTGCTTACGGTTGACTTTAGTACTAGCTAACCACGTAAGGAAGTTAGAAAAGGGACTTCAAACGACCCCGCGTTATCGCAGAAGGCACTCCCTTCTCCCGCTCTCCCATCTTCCGCGCACTCTGAATGTCTGATCATTCTTCATTGTAATGCTCTGCCTCCCCGAGAAATTGTTAGAAAAATGCCCTATGTTCGAAAAGCAGGCAGAAAAAGCTGTTTTAATCCCTCTAATAGCTCTCCAGCTCCACAGAAGTGGTTGACCTACCAATTCTCCCTTGCAAATCCTTCTAAAACCCCATCCCGGCCTGCTTTCGTCCCATCCTGCCCACTAATCTTCCCCCCTCTTGTAACCCCCCTTCGCTCCCACTCTGCCCCCAGCCCACTCATCCAACTGTATTGACCAGCACTAACTCTTTTCCTCAAATACCAGTTCCCCGCGCCCGCTTTAATGTGACTCGAACCATCACTGTCTCTTCCCGCACCAAATCCCTACACCCCCTTCCAGGCAGGGTAAACGCTACCCCTACCGTGTCGCTAACTCGCGCGTGCACAAAAGAACCGCAAAACATTCCAGTTTACCTTCTGTAACAGTACGTGTTGTAATTAAAGCAGTTACAGTTCCACCGAGACTCTACTCCACAGGCGAACCATACCGAGACCATTTGAACGCCGGAGCTTACACTGTAGACCGTGTGATAGCTCATTTCCAAGGAAAGGCGACCTGAAAAGCCACGATAATAGTACACCTCATAGCTGTTGACTCCGATAATTGCAAGGACGTCTATAGTTGAATCTACCATTACTTTCCATGAAAAATCCCCAAAAAGGATATATATTTAAAATGATCAAATAAGCATCCAAAAACATCAGGTGTTTCTCTTAACTGAGTTCTTGTTGCTGTACAACTTACAGAGCTCTGTACAACTTACATCTCGCACATTACACCTGAAATACATGCTATCACTTTACACACTCCAGTGAGTGTGAGATGCCACTCATTTTTACAGTACAATGGGTGCCACGATATAGTGCTACCCCCGCACAACTACCTTTATCTGGCTCCACACGGAAGTGAGTACTAAAGAGTTAAATGTTGATAGCTCGCACTGAAATCATTCTATGATAAGTAGTTGACGAAAGCAAGATCCTAACTCCCCGATATTTCGCATCAATAAAACACGTTTGCCCTCTGCAACCAGTTACTGACGTTGCTCAAGTTACTTTCGAAGGCCCACTGACGCAGCTTAGCTATCCTATCCATAATAACTGCTTCTTGAGGCATTGGCTTACAAAATACTTCTTCCCCATCATCGTCAGACACTTCAGAAAAATTTCAGGCATGATACAATCTCCTCACTATTAAATTGCATAGCATCTTCTAAAATAGCCTCAGAAACATGTAGGACATCTTCAATTGTTATCCATCGAGCAGCATCATCTGTTCCACATTTGTATCCATTTGATCGTAAAAAGGTCACGTAGATGAAACGCTCAGCAGCTGCTGTAACAGTTGCGTGATATTTTTAAATCTTCATCATTCACTCTCAAACGCATCTTGCCTTCCACCGCAGAAATTTCAGATTCATAGTGTAGAGGCAAAACATTTGCCTTCCCACAACAACAGCAATAGTTTGCTTCTTTACACTGTTCCATGACTCCTCTACATCTTAGACACATCAGTAAATGAGAGTCATAAACTTCATCCATTCATCTCATTCCTGCAAGCAAAGCCTTGCTGCTATCCCTACGCTGCTGTCTCGTCTCAATATTCGTTAGAATCTTCATCAAAATCAACCCAAGGTAGTGCGTCTTCCAAGCCGCAATTATTCCTAAGTCTTTCGGTTAATGCAACGCAGTGCATTTCGGTGTTAAAGTCAGGATTGTAACTTGCCCTCTACTATCTGAGATCTGTTCCATGTGGACCGCAATTGTCCATTAAATGGATGCACTTTCTAGAGGTAGTCGTGCGCACATGTGGTAGGAACACTTCATAGAACCATCTTTTGAATGTAACCGTATCGGAACGGGCATTATTTTCGCTAAAATATTAAACTGCAGGTGGCCCTAGACGAAAGCTCCGAGTATTCTTGGACTTTCCGATTATAGACATGGGAAGCTCCGTGATACATCACCATTCGTGCAAACGTAGGCTGTGATACGGTCTTTGGTTTTCATTGCCTTTTTTCCGTGTACTGCTTTGCGATCCTCGTCGCCCTGGATGTAGGTTCTGCGCGGTAAATTTTAAATAACAAACCCGTCTCGTCGACATTGTAGATGTAATCGATATCATACTCCCTCAATTTTGACCTTGAAACAGTCATTTCTGTCGCGACGAGAGCACCGGAAACGCTGCCCCTTCACTGTGTAGACTTATAGAATGAATTGCGTTCCGTTTTTAAAAGTTTTGGACCCACCCAATTGATGCCGTAAATCTCCAAAGTCTGTTGTAAACTTCGCATTCTTTGCCATTCATAGCTATCCAAATGCCATCCTGGATTATCAAAGCTTTGTGCTGCAAAACAGACTGCGTGATTGGCATCTTGCACGATCGTGCAAAGTGAATAAGGTCAAGAATATTTTCCTCAGCTATTGGAAATAGAGGAGGTCTGTTGGACTTGCAATGAAGAGAACCTTTCATTGTTTCTCCTACTTTGATAAGTGTTGGTGCGTTTCAGCGGAGTTTGGTAATTGTTCGACGGGAAACTCCGTATTGAGACATAATGAAAGCTGCGGTACGACCATATGTTGCCTATTTTGCTGCGTCAATTTGCTGAGCAAGAGTAAAACCCTTGCGCTTGTGTTTCGCCATGGTTTTTGAGTCTCCATTGATGCGGATCGGTACCTCTCTGGAAAAAAAGGCTTTGATGCTGTGCATCTTCCAGTTTTGTACTATACCAAGAGGTCACTCTGGCGGTAAATGCCTGGGGACTCCAGTAAGGAATTTGATCTCGGGTGGTGAGGTGTTTGGGTACAGGGGTATATTGGAAATCGGGTCAATTTTTGCCAAGCGATACTGGGTAGCACAATACCCTTTCCAATCGTCGGTGTGAATGGCTCCACATCTGGTGACGAACATTCGCAAACAATAATACACCGCCAATTCCAATTCTGTCCTACGGTAATTGACAAACTCAGTCACTCCCTACTCTTCCCTCCTTTGTCTACATAATTTCCCTTAAAAGCCCCTACTTACGTATAGATTGCCCCTTTCCACCAAATTTATGTCTCTTCTGCACCTATTTTTCCTTTACCTATTCATTCTGGTGTTTATATTCCCTATGTTATTCCACCGCTATCTCTTTCCCTCCCCTTACCAAATCAACCAAACAATCAACAAGATTTGTTCTGTTCAGGAGTTACCTTCGCTATTAACGAACATCGGAACTTCGTCGACACGAGTCGTGGCTATGCTTCTGACACAATCCTCATCTGAAACAAGTTGTGTGACATATTTCGTGAATATTTAAGAACAACATTCCTATTTCTGTGTGATTAATATAGTCTCAAATCCCCTTATTTGAAGAGAACTCAAAATCATTTCTTCAAAGCCGTTATGTTTCCATTGCGCGAAGCCTCTATAGCAATTTTGAGAATATAACGTCCGCTGTTTTCGATGGTCCAGAACTTGATCCATTATCAAACACATGAAGGCAATATTTTCAACCGAGCCTGTTCTTTCAGCCCCTGTCTAATGTACACAGTCAGTATGTTCGAAAACGGGCCAGCAAAATGTAATAATGCTTCAGTGGGGCCGCTAGAAAATACTATAGCACAGAAAAATTATATTTTTCTTCACAAAATATCAGTACGCCGCTCGAGACTTCTTTCTATCCCAAGAACAGAAAATGTAATTTCTGCTTCTACTGTTCCGTGATGATGCCGTTGTATTTTATCAGAACAACATAGAAGATCTTTTAGCATATTTTGGCCTAGCTATTGCTACAATCGACAAGCACTTCAATCCGCTTTCGCGCTAAATCAGTTCTACCGATAACTTCTAAACTTGTACATTGAAGAAAAACCTAGTCGCTTGCTTCGCTCTCATCTGCTCTATACAAAGTAAATTTGATTATTGTCAATTCGAGCCTCATATTCCTCGTCATAAGCGAATAGAAGAAACCATGATAGAATTGCTCCGCGGCGAGGTCAAAGGATGCTCAATGAAACGCACGACCCCACGCGAGAAAAAAGCTATGAGATGAAGTACGAGGGCATACTATTGCAACTACAAGGGACAATAAAGACGAGGGAAAAATCTTAATTGCACGCAATCACCGCTCCAGAACTATAGGATCGTCCTCCAAACACTTCATTTCAGTAAAGTCCTACTTTCTCGTTCTTTCCCTTTCCTTACCTACTCTAGAACCAATCTATCCAGTCTAAAATCCCATCACTCTCACTCGAATCCTTTCCGTAACCCTCTTTTGCGATGATGGAACTGCGGCAAGAATCAACTTCTCAACAAATGGCCTCACCCCAAAAATTTCAAAAAAAATCAAAGAAACCCGTCGCTTTTTAACTCATAGAAGTACCTAAATCAAGAAACTCAAGTTTCGAAATGTTTTCTCTTCGAAACTATCGATAGCCTCACCAATCAATTATTAACTGTCCTCCCGATATTTCCTATGATACCCACCTATTTAACAACCCAGGCAAACCTCCTTGACGACTCTCACCCGGGAAATGATTTCAATCCCTTTCCCATACTCAAAACTCTTCGAGATCAGACCTCAACATCTATATCCGTAGATGATACTAAAATGAAGCCAAAGATTGTTGACTGGGGATCCAAAAAGTCACAGTTAGATCCCTTCTTCCCCTTTCCTGTGCCACAGACACATATATTCCCTTTTCTCCATCCCACACAGTTTGTGACATCTTCCATACCAATACTTCAGATTTTCACTCTCCTCTCTTTCTATCTTCACGGTGCCTGTATCGATCTAGTCGCCCGAAAATCTGTTATAGCACAAAAGCAAGCAGGTGCATATAGCAAAATGACTGGATGGTGGATGAATTCGAGCTTGTCTGATACCTTCTTCTTTTGCTCCAACGACAGAACTTTTGCTGTCATAGTTACCTTTCAGTTCGCATTCCGTATCCTAACAATTCCTTCAGAGATATTCTTCTGGATTTTGGTGCTACGGGTATACCTATATTACTGGACCTCAGTGTCCTGGTCATGGAAAAACAGTTCCTGATAACGTCAAAAACGTCCTGTTGAGTAAGAATCCTTATTAAAAACTACCTCTCACTCGAACACATGGACATTTGTACCTTTAACGGGACTACATCTACGTCTTTTTCCAAAAGCCAGTTGCGTCCTCTTGATTATAGCTTCTTTCATCCCTCCACCCAAAAGCTGTACAAACTCATAGCTACGGTACACTCTGTCAAGGTAATCCCTGAAACAAAAAAAATTCTACAACAATTCAAGGATTCATGCAAAAACCCCAGGATTTCAATGTCTCTTCTCCAGATGACATTTTTTAAAATCAAAAATATCCCTGTACCCCATGTCTCTACATGCGCAAAATGTGCCTCGCCCAGTTCTTCACGTTGTAGACCTCGGCTCTAATTTTTCTGTAACCCGATTACTACAAGAAAAATTGGTGGAAGATATTGGTACAAATTTCTTCAATGCTGGGCCACCATTTACACTGGCTACCATGACACCATTCGCACTGATGAAGGCTATGCCTTCACTTTGCCTCATTTCCAAGATATTACGTAAATATCAATTGTCGAACTTGATCTCTGAGGTGTTTAAATCCATTATTGTCTTAGAGCTGGCGAAAAATACGGAGAATATACCTCAAAATCTCCTTAGAATAGCCACAAATAGACCCTTATATCACATTTCCCATTCCTGTCAAAGTTATAAACTATAATATGAACGATGTTAGTCCTGTCCCCTCACTTCATGTCTCTGACACCCTCCCTCGTTTTCCTTCCGTCAAGAAGTCCCTCCCCAATCGGGCAGAAAAATTAGCGCCTTATCTCTTGCTAGGCAGAAGTGGAAACTAGCGCCTCCAGATTCTCACAACTATACCACGGTAACACTTTTGTCGCTTGCAACCCCTCCTTCTTGGAGTAGCTGGTTCGGAGGATCTCTTCCCCCGCCGATTTATCCCTATCACAATTCTGATGGGTTGCAAGGACTCCTTGGTATATATGTCGACGGCACTGTCCTATGCGGAAATGATGCCGCGAGTGGATGTGGCACTGGGATCACCCTGGACCCGGCATGCGTGGTGATAATCTCTTGATATCTTCTCACCTTTGACGCTTTCACGGTATTCAGAAATGTCAAGAGGTTTAGACATCGAGCCCGCGTGTTGGAGGGAGCAAGTGGATTCACAAATTTAACGTCGAAGAAGCCCATTCCTCCGGTGCTCTGCACAGCCCGATGTGTGGCGTGGTCCAATGTTGACCATTGGGAAGGGGCTCCTTGACCTGGTGCGGGACAGCCTCTGCCAAGTCCGACGTGAGGATTGCAACCTGGCGGTTATGAATTCGTCACAGGTGTCTACTCCAAATCGAATAACGTCCCCATAAGCGAGCCTCCCCCTATGACATGGGGGCCACCGGTTCACACCGCTAACAACGTTGAAACTTGCGGCATACGTCGCCAGCCGCATCGACTCTGAGTTCTCATGCCTCAAGACACGGCGGCCCTGGAACGCAGCCCTAAAGGTACAGAGAGCTCGATGCCTCCTCCTGGACTTCGCCCGTCGCCTCCACCCGTCTTTCAGGACTGAGTACGGCGCCCTTCCAGAATCATGTCAGCCGCCACCCTCGCTGCCAACGCCGAAAACACATAAGTGTATTATATCGTGCGTTGGTGCGACTCGGCAGTGAGGTGGCTCTGGCAAGATGATAACTGGGATTGCTCTCCACGTCCCGCCTCACACTCCAAGGAGATCGGAGTCGCACACGCCGGCACGCCTTACTGGACACACCCGTCGCATCCTTCCTTACAGCCCATGCGTCCGTGGTCAGCCGCTTGTCCGATGCAACTTGCTTGGTCATGCTGCTCCGCCACTTGGCAATTCGCGTCTCGATGACACCACGCTCCTGCGATGTGCAGAGTGCGGCAGACTCATGACGAGCTCGGGGACCACGTTTCCGATCTTTGCAACAAATGCCTTGACTGGGACAACCACCACAAAGCCGTGTACCGGCTTGCTCGCCAAGAAATTATTTTCTGCGCGGCGTGCAGTACGAGGTTCCACACCTCCTACCCGACTGAACGTGCCCAGCGACGTCCTCGTTACAAGGGCCACGAAGGACGCACCACACTGCCCCTCCCAGGTGGCGCACAATGTTACGGTTGTCTCCCTCATCCAGAAGACAACATCGCATGGGAGCGAAGGTTTCAGGGGCTGTGGCCCTGGCAGCAGAAAAAGGAAGATGGCGGACCTGGCGAGGAAAGTGGTCCGTCCCCGGAGATTCACTCCCTGGACGTTCGCGACTCGGCTAGACATTTTAACCCGTAGGTTTCGATTCGTTACTGAGAGAGTGAAGGAGGAAGGTTTGGCTGATTAACTTTTGGAAGAGATGTATCCGATCTATCCTATTGTTTTCCAGATGACCACAATCGACTCAAAAAGGTGTGCAGACACAGTACTGTAATGTAGTAGGAACTACGCTCCCTAAAAGGCTACCTTCAGGCCGGCCATCAAGCACGCCGCATTGGACATGACGGCTGCTGCAGCGTGCCTTTGCATCAAAACCTCCCGAACCTTTCCGTACGTCTCCGATGGCCTCACGGCCACGTTCCTAGCCACGTCATTTAGCACTGCACATGCATCCGGGTGCCAACCTCCAAGAGTGGAGATTGCCACAGGCACGAGCCTACCTCTGGTGGATAGTGAAGTGTCGACTGTATCAAAAATTAAGCTATGCCATTTTGGTCCGCATACGCCGCATCGATAATTTCCACGGCCCGCAACACGCAGGGCTTTCCATCCCAATAGCCACCTGGTGGTGTCCCAATGACCCTGCACGTTGCACTTACATAACCATAGCCGAAGTAAAAGTCTACGCATAAAGCTAGAGTTACTGCAAGGGGGAATGTGGGGTGCGTTAATGTTTGAGAGATATGGTCGGTTGTGGCCCGAAACATCCTCGAGGGTGACCAGTAGTACTGCTTAATTTTCCCTAAAAAGTTGGCTAAAGGCCGGCCAGCAGGCACGCTGCGTTCGACATTACGGCCACGGCAGCGTCCCTCTGGATAAGCACCGCTCGGACCTTGCCATATGTCTCTTTCGCCCTAACGGCCACGTTCCGCGACACCGGTTAGCACCCTATACGCGTTAGACCGCTAAACCCCAAGAAACCATCGCTTGGGATAGGCCTCACGTCGGCGCACGACATTTCCGCCGCCGCTTTCCTCGCTTGTTTTTCCGCTGCTGATACCCTCGGCCGCTCCATCTTACTAGCTTCGGTACGACCGCTGAGCACAAACAAAGATGCAGCCGACGCCTATAGGGTGTGGTCCGCCTCATGTCCGCCGTCGAAGAAAGTTCCCTTCAGCGCCTTTTGCTCCAACAACACACCCTCGCAAAAGAAGCTGGCGGATGCAATTCACGAAGCGGCTCAAGGGCTCATACCCCCTGGCGACTGCAGGAGACAATATTTTCGCTCCTCGATGGGCCAGCCCAGTGCTAAATGCACCCTACTCCATTTCAATTTGGAACTCTTCCCTGCGCATCTTCAAACAAATTTTCGCTCATCACTTCAACGTCCCAATGTTCAACTTGTCAGACGATTGTGGAGAGGAGGGCGAGGACGAAGGAGACTGCCATTTGGAGATCCCGGAGAATCCCGCAACACCTTTTGCGAGGGTGGAGGCCGTTTGGTCGGACGTCCCGCGGAAGCTTAAGCTGCCCGGAGAATCTTTCCTCTATGTGCGACTGGTCTACTTCGCTCTAGAAAATGACGTCCGCTCCCTGCTCCGTGAACCGGAGCAAGACCTCAACGGGTTACATGCACAGGTCAAGCACCTCGTGTCTGAACTCCAACGTGGTACAGAACACCCCGCGCCCGCTACCTAGTGGCGGGAAGCTCTACTCTTCCACCTTGGTGGAAGCCGCCGATTTCCAAACAACACCCAAAGGCGTCTATGGGCAGACGTCATGGCGCGAGAGTGGGGTTGTTACGGCCACGGAGAAGGACACTAACCTGCCTGTGATGGGACCCTACGGCACGGAGCATTTGTGAGTGCCTGCTCGCTGGACGGACTGGTCTGATCTCACCTCTTCAGAAGGCGACGACTTCAGTGATGTTTTTGCCGATCTGGAGGGGTGAGAAGTTAGTGAGGAAAAGGATGAGTAAGGGGCGGGCATATCTCGTGGTATGCTCAAAGCACTTTGCTTCATACAAGATATCAGGAAACTTTGCTGGCAAATAGGACTTTCCATCACCAGTAGCCCTCTGAGATATTCCGGGCCTCAACCGACCACATGTTTCAAACAATAAAGCACAGAAACATCCCCCCTAAGCAATGGGTATACTGCGAACCATGCCCGGGCCTGAAGGCACACATTGCTCCCAAAGCTTTCTCCGTCTAGCTCCAATATTATTGCCAGATACGTTCCTCACCCCAGCACCCGTGCCCCAGGAGCAACTGCTCGGAAACCCTGGACATCTTCGGCAACCCCCTCATGCACTGCTTGCATGGCCGGGAGCGAATCGAGCGTCACTACCGCCAGGTTACGGTCCTCACTTTGGACTGAGCGAGGGCGCGCAACACCCGGCCATGGAGCCCCGTCCCAATGGACAACACCGCACAAGGCCAGAAATCAAGGCTGTAGGGAGCACCAGAGGGACAAGCTTATTCGACGTTACATTCGTCAATCCAATTGCTCCCTCCAACACACGGGCCCGTTTCTTCAACCCCTCGACATCTCTGAACGCCGCGAAAGCGTAAAAGTTCAGGAGGTATCAAGACTTCATCACAACGCATGCTAGGTCCCACTGATCCCAGTGCCGATATCCACTCTTGGCGAGTGGCACCCGGACGCATTCGCGGTGCTCACCGACGTGGCTAGGCACGTCGCCATACGAGCCATGGAGACCTTCGGGCGGGTGCGATGTGTCCTTATGCAAAGACACGCTGCGGCGACAGTGTCGTCCAACGCAGCATGCCTTACGGCTGGCCTCACATCAGTCCTGTGAGGTAGTACCTCATGACTCGGCCTCATTACCAGACTCTCCAATACACATACCTGTCCCCTCTAGTCTTCGGAAATTAGCCGTCCTGCATCCCTAATCAGTAAAGCACCCCAATTTCCCACGCCCCTATAGGCGTCTGGGTGCCAACCTGCGAGAGTGGACATAGGATAGGAACGAGCCTACCTCTCACGGAAATTGCGATAAGATTCATATCTTCTATGATTCGTGGAGACGGCCGCATTGAGGGAGGTGAGCGGATTAAAAGTAGGCACCCTCCTCTGGGAGGGCGCCTGGGATTGACGAATGTGCCGTCGAAGAGGTTCGTACCTCCACTGCTTCCCATCGCGCGGATGTCTGGCCTCATGCGATGGACCCCGTCCTGTGGTTCGACGGCGGATGGCGGGCCGCTTTCTGCAGGTCTTGAGCGAGGAGATTGACTTGACGGTCGTGTGGTCGGGTTCTGTGTCCACCATGCCTGCAGTGCAGAAGGTGATCCCCGAAATAGTGGACGTTTTCTGGGCAGTTTCGTCTCGGGCATGGCACGTCCGGAGGGAACAGCGGGACTTGTAAGGAGTTTTTGAGCCACGTCGCGAATCCACCGGGGTTATTGTGGGTGTCTGTCTTTAAGTAAACTTTACTTCATTGAGTATCTATCGTGTACACTGCTGGACTGACTATACGGCTAAGAACTAACCGGATGTTCCACGTCAGGCACGTGCAGTGGGGCTCGCGATAGAATCGCCATTGCAATAGAACACCACAGTGTGCAACTAATGCGCTGATAAATACGTCTGCGGATCACTGCTGTGGTTGTGTTGAACTTCTCTGCGATGCGCGGGATGAAGTCTTCGATGAACAGAATAGAGCTCGTGATACAGTATGAGGGGAAATGTTTGGGTTAAGTGGGGTGGTTTACTAAATTTTCGTGATAAGGGGTTAATGGGGTGGTTTACTTTAATGTTTGGGTAAATGAGGTGGTACCGTATATTGGGGGGAATGATGGGGCAGATTACTTCGTCGTCTGACACTTCTAGTGGGGTTAATCTAAATGTACCGTATATTTAATTTCCCTGATTAAGCTGAGAGGCCTAATTTGAGTACCCACTGAAATACCCTGAGAACAGAGATTCTCTGGAATGTAATACTTTCAAGCTGCGGCCTTAAGTGTCGCTCAAAACCCTTCCAACAAACAACTGCGAGTCGGAATGTTTGGGTTGGTTTACTGCGAGTGGAACATAGGATGAAATTCCCACTAGCCTGTGCAGTGTGGTGGCGGCGGAGGAAACACTACGGTGAAAATGGGCGTGCTACGGAACGGCGACTAAAAAGTTGCTGCGAGCCCAGTCAGCAGACATGCGGCGTTCGAGGCAACCATTAACGCAGAATTCCGCTGTAGGAGTGTGTCCCTGACCTTGGGGAAATGGTCCTTGGTACGAATAGCGACTGATCGTGTCACCTTCGTCACAAGGGAAACGGCGTCTGGGTGCCGCCGCCGGGGTAGATTGTGACGGGAAGCAGCCGATTCCTGCCCGGCAATCAGTATGTCTGGTGATCCGTGCAGTCTGTACAGTACTGTAAAAGAAGGAGAAGAAGACTTTACCAACCAGGAAAGGGGGCTAGCGGCCCTCAAAAGGGGAAAATTCTATCCGAGCGGTTGAGTTGTCGGTTGATCGCGACAGTACGTTTAGTGCCACTGCATTGTACAGTATACACGTAATGTAACAGTACGGTGTGTACAGTATACGTAATAGTCTAAAAACCAAAAGCAAATTAGATTTTTACTTTTACGCGTTAGTCATCCATCAGTCAAAACTACTCCACCTAATGTCATGACAGCTTGACATCTTGCCATCTCGTAAAATCTAGGGGTTTCATCCTAGCATTGTACCAAAGCTCGTCGTTCCATTTCGTATCAGTGAGAAAATTTCCGCCGGCGACTTGTGTAGCAAGTGACCCTGCGATCATTTATCATTTGCACGGGTCTGTTGTTACCAAACTCTTCAATCCCAAGGAATCTTTCGAAATTCCTTACGGCTTCACGAGAAACTGTGAATATCTTTCTCGACAGCATCCACGTTACAGCCTCCGTACATGCCGGCGTCGTTAGGGACCCTTCATAAATGCATACCCCTTTGTTATTGACTGCTTTCTGCACTCTCCGCAAATCAGCGCTCACCGCGAACTCTTCTTCCGACTCATCTTCAACTTGACTGATGATATCTTCTACTATACCATCACCTGTTCTGTCACTGCGGAATAATATCGCAATAACAGCGAATCTTTGGCTCTCCAAACTTTGGTGGACAATGTGCATCTCCATGGCGAAACCTCTGCCTAACTGTGTGTTCTGAGCTCGAATGAAGATGGACATTCACCAAAAAGAAACGCTCCCACGAAACTTCACAAACCCACAAGACTTTTCTCTCTGACATCGCAGTTCAAAGTTCTGATTTGTGCGCTCAAACAATAGTCGCTTGGTTCGCAGCAGGGAGCTTGGTCCATCTGATAGATTTGCCGTAATTATATTGCGAGGAATGTCGATTGGTGACTGCCTTCCGCCCCTACCTTTGCATGCTACCCATTCTGCATAAGATGACCCCAACAAGAAGGTCCATCAGAAGCAGCGGGATCATAGCTGAAGGTGCCGTCGAAAGGGGGGTCAGAAGAAGGCGTAGCGCACTCCTGTGCTGAAACAAGAGTCGATACTAAGGAAAACGTGAGAAGCAAACCAACCTGGATCATGTTTTGTCGATGAAAGAGGGTATTGGGAGTAAAGTCTGGTGGCGTTCACTTCTTTAGTCGAAATGAATATGAGACCTTCTTATAGGAACAATTCTTTATCACTGCTGAAGTTCGAATGTTGTTATCCTCAGTACGGGTGATATTCGTAAGTGCTTTGATTTCATAGAATATTCAGAACTGCTCTCTGAGTAAGCCAAAATGTCGATGAAAAGATTGATTAGGAGTAAGGGAGTCCTCTTACTTTCTCTATTACGTTTTTGGATTTCTAATAAGGCGTTTTTGTGAGTACTTCTTTTAATAAAAACAGTTCGCAACGCGTTTTAACCATTTGGATCAAGGGATTACAGACGCATGAATTAGTAATGACAAGTATATATAAATGTATTCATCCATGTTTTGCTAGCATGGGCGCTATTCTGATGCTAACATAATTCAATGGCTTTATCCGGATCACAAGCTACTTCTAGGCTAGTATCGACTGGATTATAATTAGACACCCTAACAGCTTCTTGTAGCAAACAGCTTTTGCTAGGAGGCAAACAGTTTCTCAGCTGTAGTCGAATTTCCGCATTACAGTAAAATTTCGGCAGCTTGACTTCATGCATTTGTTGCGACCATCCGGTTTTCTTGCTTACCTCAGTCCGGAAGGCCTAACTATGTGCATTCTCGACCTGCGGTACTTGAATCGAAATAGTAAGTGATGGTAACTTGTAGGAGTTGATAGACCATCGCTCTAACTGCCAACGAACGGACCAATGAATTCTGCATTCTGCACTGGTTAAGCCACTAGTTTGCATTGAATATTCCAAAATTAATTGAAACCTAGCCTAAACGGGTATGTACTTTCAATGCGAAGTCAAAGTATGCTACAAAAAAGTGCGGCTTTTACAGCAATGCGCGTCTGAGAAGTGAAAGTATAGGGGAAGGGTTGACTGCGTTCCGCAGTTATAGTCAAGACTATTTATTCTCAACGTTGGGGAGTCGTTTTGCCGATGTTGACAGGGATCATCTCCGAAAGAGAAGGGACTTTAGTTCAGTACAAAGCATAACTAGAGAGCTCATGTCGTCTTCGATATTTGCATTGGCCGCTTGACTACATCACAGTTTGAGTTCGTTGCTGGAACATGTAATTGTTCATTTTCTACTTGCGGTAGCTACGGTATAGAACACATAATTGCACATCTCAAGAGAATTGCACGCAGTACAAAAAATGAGACTTGTTATTTGGTAAGCAATAGTTATTGTGGGGCTGGTACAGCAATACACCCACCAAGGGCAAAATATTTATTGTTACGCAGTCGGCAGCATTGTAAAACAGGCTGGTTATCTGCGCGAATGATGGCATCGGCCAGTATTGTTAACACCAACAATGCTATGCTTTCAGAGTAAGGTGATATGAAGTCATTCGATTGTGAGGGGTGGCAGGGGTGCTATGCCACGTCACTCAAAGATATAAGAGGTTACACTTTCCATAAGCATAAGCCTCTGAACTGAAATCATAGGCGAGCTGGTAGAGCAGTAGATGCCCAACATGGAAATATTGATCTGGTGCGGAATGTTATCGACTTCTACTCGTCCTCAGCTCATTGGGTCAAGAACGAGCTGTGATTGCTATCAATCGCCGGAAGTTGCATCGCTATGCTTCGTAGTACTGCACTCCTGACATGATTAAAAATGTTCCAATCAAGTCTCTCTGTGGCTATCCTTTGTTGGATTTCCAGCTTAGCGATACGGTATGGTGCGGACCGAAACACAAATTACTGTTCTTACGAGTGTTTTAATGAGTCACCTGCCAAAGATGTATCTGTAGTAGCATAATATGCCGCAACAGTTTCAGGGGCGAGTCGGCATAAAATGCAACTACAGATTTAGGGACTAGTCGGCTTTTTCGGACAATCTGAAGGCGCATCCCACAATCCAAGGCCAGCTGTTCGAAAAGTTTTACTCGAAGCGACGCTGTTCGAAGAGCAGGATTACGCAGTACCGATGGTACTATGATAGCCTGTGGGATGATGGGGGCAAAACTGGGTTAAGCGGACGGCCCGTCGACTGAAATGTGGTAGGGTCTGTGGGATGCGTAGGGTAACACAGACATCTCCTGTTGATAGGGGCTTAGCTTATAAGGAGAGTTCCTACTTCTTTGCGAGGTAAACATCAAGTACGCTAGATTTCCATCTCGTGCTGCTATCGACAATGGCGTCCCTGCAGACTGAGAAAATTTTCTTGCCGGGAATGTGTACGTCCCCTTAAAGGCCCCCTATGGTCTAAACACTGTAGTACATAGGAAATTTTGATATGGACCAGAGAAGAGGCAGACGGTAGGGAACAGAGGGAAGAATGACCGCATTGGAGGTCGCTTTATCTGGAAAACTCGTTACTGCAGTCATTGATAGTTGAATAAGCAGCCCAAAAGTGGTCCTCGAACATTCTCCCAACAGAGGCTTCCGTTGGCTAAAAATTCTTTTCTATTTTCATTGTTGCTGGAGGGCGCTCTTATTACGAAAGCGGTCCTTTCCGCAAATTCCTGTTCCCTTCATCCCGAGATCTATCCTTGACCTCTGCCTTTTTTCAAACCAATGGTCTTATCTCTTCTTTCAACAAAGAAGAAATATTACAGTTCTTTTCCTCATAAATTCAAATTCACTGTGATCCGCTTTGCCATCCAAACTCATTTTCGATATTTTATCAAGCAGAGAATTTATTACTACCCTGAATAATGAAAATTTAAAGCCGCAACAAAATATAACTTTTCCCCCCAGAGGCCATCAAAAACTTTCGAAGTGCTTTGCCCCATTTAGATTTCGGTAAAAAGCGTCGTTAAAGTATCATCTCTGCCATCAACAACTCTACTGGCCCACTCACTTTGTCCTCAGCATGGAAAACCTCCGCCCATCTCTCTCCATATCCCAATCAGTCAGAGCCCGCCATCCATCAACTGTCTGACTTTGATGGACAATGGGACGACTGATACGAGGACTACTGCAGAAGTATGGACTAGAACAGCGACAGAGAGTGGGTCCACCGTCAATATGTCGAGGAGGCAGAGTAAGCAGACGAGGAAGAAGGGACAGAAGAGCTGGAGGAGGATGAGGTGGAAGTGGAGGGATAAGAAGATGGGAGGATTGGGTGGACCCATGGGATCTACTGGTGTACAACCGTGGGAAGGTTGGTGGGAGGACGGAAGGAGAGTGAGAGATTAATCGTAATGTTGGACTCCTCTTTGGGGGAAAGAGCGAGGGTTGAGGTTTATGGGGAGGTTTGGAGGGCCTTGATATGTCCGAAGAGAATATCTATTATTTTGAGATGTTCGAAAGAATTTACAGGGACTGAATTGGAGACATAGCTATTTTGGAGAATTTTTCTGGCTCTGATCTCGAAGACGAGGGTTTTGAGGAGGAGATCTAAAAATTCATTCTAATAGAATCTATTGCTAGTATTTTTCGTCCACAAGATTCCTTTTAATACATTTTACAGTATTTAGTATGTTTTTGAGACTGTAGTGTTATCTAAAAAGTCTATGTAAGCTGATTAAACTGCTTTCTATAGGAGAGAGCAGGCAGTTTGAGAGGCAGCTTCAAGAGCAGACCCAAGTAGTTCAAAACTTAACAGAAAATTCTTTCGTAATAATCATTTATTTTAAGTTAGCCTCTAAGCATAGATGATATATCCTTCCTCTTCCACACTCCCTCGCAGCTCCCTTTGCTATATTCTTATTCACCTCTTCTCGTTCCCTCAATCATATTTCGGTAGCAATCTTGTCGCCCAAAAACACCCCCGTCTTGGGATAATTAGTTATGATAATATCATCCTTTGTTAATTTGTCCCTATCAAGGATAACAAACGACTGATGTATTGACTTCTGCGATGCGCAGGAAAAATCTGTGAAAATGATAGTAACTGGGGAAGCAGAACCAAAGTAATCAAAAGGAAGCGATTGGAAATCGGGATTGCGGGCCTGTGTGGGGTTGTCGGAGGGTATGGAAGTCGACGAGATATTTTGAGATCCTGATCGGTCATCTAGTTTCGGTGCATCACCAGAGCAGAACATCCCTCTTTCCGAGTAGCGTTTGATAATAAGTTGTCGTTGCACAGTGAAACAGCGGTTACGTCGCAGTTCCAATGGAAGGTTGTGGTGAATGGAGCAGTGTTTTGCCTGTCAAATTGTGTTCAGCGGGTCTCGTTCAGTACTGATACCAGGGGCGGAAACTGTATCTTGAAGTCCAATTCTACATCCTGGGCGATAAGGTCAGCAATTTTGTTGCGGAGCGACTCATGCAGGTTTTTGTAATCGACCTTTGAAGGACACAGGTCCGCCTCGTTTTCTCCTGAACATGCAGTTGAAATGTTTGGGGCTTTTACAATGGTAGCGATTCATCGTAAATGGGCATTTTGTGGGAGAGGCGTACCATGCTGCTCCTTGATACATGACAAGACGGCAAAAGAACAAACAAAAGAAAATTAGTGGCTCCGTACTGAGTTTTCAAGAAAGGTGTACGAATAAAATCAAAGTAGAAGAGTTTGATTCCACCACAGCAGGGGGTGGAGGAAGTGCAGATGATTGAGTTTTCTGTTGGCGAGAAAAGTGTCG
Source organism: Kappaphycus alvarezii (assembly GCA_002205965.3). Lineage (NCBI taxonomy): Eukaryota > Rhodophyta > Florideophyceae > Gigartinales > Solieriaceae > Kappaphycus > Kappaphycus alvarezii. The sequence goes on from NADL03000466.1 coordinate 1,113,011, forward strand.
GGCGAGGAATAAGAAAGGAATTGGGGGGGTAGTAGTAGATATTTGATTGTAGAAGAGATGGGATCGCGGTACTGAAAGGGGTGAGGTTGGATGGCTCTGTGAAGCTTTTCTCCTAAGACTAAGCTTCTCACCCCTCGAAGGCCACTATTTAATCTACTTATATAGACCCATTGTTAAACCTAAATTTATTCACTTGATACTAAGAAGCGAGAGAGATATGCGCGCAAAAGAACTCTAGAAGCACCGATTATAAGCTACAACTGTACCGTGGTCATCATCCGAAGACTTCTTCAAGCAAGTTACCACGAAAACGTGCCTCCTACTCATTAAGATTACTAATCACTCACATTACACTGGGGCCTGCGATGGACTTTCAGTTTCTGTGCCCATGCATCATCATGAATTGACACATAATTAATACAAAAGGACTCGGGCTCTAGGTATTACTCCGGCGACTAAGGCTCGTTCTCATATCAAGGCTCACACTCCGATTCTTCGTCATCTCCTTCAGTAGCTCTGTGAAAACACGAGGGAGAGCCTCTTTTTTGACAATGAAAATGCAGTCTGCGTATCCCAAGCAATCCTCTATTAGTAAGAATCAGGGCTCAATATTTTTGATTACCCAATGTGCAAGCACAGGTTAAAGAAATTTTGTGATGTGGAGTACTGCCTTTAGTTTGGTGATGGAGGGTAGAGGGAGCAAAGATCTATCTTTAGTGGTCTCACGGGATGTGTTCAGTGCTTTGATTTGAGGGAAGGTAGGTATGAGAGAAATATATGGATTTAGCTTGTAAATGGAGGCTCTACGGGCTGGAAATATGCTTCTTATCATACTTTGTAAGCCCCTAAGCCCAAAATATTAAAATAACACCATAGTCTGTACTGTACTTAAATTTAGTTGATCCTAAAAGCCGACAATAGGGAGAAATGTCCATTTGAATCAAATGAAATCGGAACAACAAATGATAGAAATAATTTAGGATACAGATTTTACATTTTAATGAAGTCCTAATCGTGCAAATATTGCTTAAAAGTGATAAAATAGCCGAAATGTCAAATATTTGTGTTCTGCAATGCTGTTTGGCGAGATCCATATAAGGCTCTAGAAATTACAATTAGTGTGATGGAGGAGAATGGACCATCTTTGTGCAAGAAAATTGCCATTAGATAAAATATAACAACTTTGCAAGTGCGGCATCGCGCGGTGGCAATCCGACGAAGCACAAATGTAGAATTACTCCAGTGCGCTGTCGAAAATTCCATGTCGGTAATGATATAAAGGAACAACGGTGGAAGATTTGACAAGGTGTTCGTTTGGTCATACAGTTGTATGCAGTTAACACTACCATACAAGTTGAAGAGGTATCAGACTTTATATTTGTATCGTAGGTAACCTAATCGATTGGACTCAGGTACAATAAGCTGGATCTCAACGAAATGTAGGGATGGGTGACAAAGCCATCGAAACAATACAAAGTCTGTAGTTTAATATATGCTTTAGGTTCCCCTTATAGTTAGCTGTTACCTTACTTTCCTCATCCTATCGGCGCTAAAACTACCTCCCTTTTTATAGTATAACCTGTGTCCATACTTGACTAGGTGGTAAAAGATTAAATCTACCCTGTTTCAAGGCCTTTCGGTCTCTTGCAGACCTCAACCCACTGCCTGTAGTCATTGTATTTTTATCTTTGCTAGTCTACCTAAAGTAAAATAAATACTGGGGTACTGCCGAGTAGCGGGCCGAACCAGTCATCTGTTTCAAAACTTTCTATCCAACCGGTTACCTCAAAGCAAACAGGCTCTGTTTTCCAGACAAAAAACAATTTATTTATTGCAGTAAATGAACCACCAGTGTTCATCCGACGAACTAATTAAGGGTTACTACACGGTCTAATTTGTATCATACAAACTAAGTAAACTACGTTGAATTTCCATTCCTTTTCTGAGACAATCGTACGTTTACGCAACTTGTTTTCAGAACTTTACTACTCTATCCTCGTTCTTACCAACGATCGACTTCGAAATCAACTCAACCACTACGGAGCCCCATGAATGTTTCACCTCTCTCTGCGCCCGCCCCGTGCGACATGTCCTTGGGGCGGGCGCGGTCACCTCTGTACATGCAGTCCATTTCCCCTGAAGCTCCACATTCCCCAACCGCTGTGCTCTCGCTACACACTCTCTTCGGCACCTTTTTCTATAGTATAGTCACCCCTCGCCCCCAGATGGCATTCAAGAAGAAGATTTCTTTCGAACTTCGCCTAAAGTGAGACAGAAGTGTTTCCGTAAAGGTCGCCTGTAAGAGGGTGACATCGTTGTTTTCCATTTCTTCTGTTATTTTCGTCCTTTGAGGCCAAGGATGCTGTTTATCAATAGAAAGTTTCCCATCTCTTCATTGCGTTTCAGTGGAATTTGTCTGCCTCTAATCTTGCTTGCTTGCTTATCCTTTCCATTACATACCGTAAAAGTCACTGATAAGCTTTATTTCAACTCTTTTCGTATACAAGTTGCTGCAGGGTGACGAACAGCCCCCATATTCTACGGAAGCCGCCCCTATCATACTGAATTACAAAGTCGTCTATGGACAGAAGTCAAATGGGCGCGCGGTGAGTTATTATGAGAACAGAGATTGCCACCAAATTGTTTCGAAAGGGCCCATATTTCATGTTTCTGTGTAGTTAGATGATCATTATGCAGTAAAGATGGAAGAAAACCCTTTGCTTTGCATGTAAAATATTTTTTAAGATATTCCAGTCAGCTCGAGATCATGGTTCGCATTTATATTACATTGAAAAAATACTTATCCTCTTTCTGGGTTAGAAGTGACAATAAGATGGGGTAGAACTTCAAACTGTACTCTCGAAATTCTGTAGTTGACATGAATTGAACATCCCTGAAATCCATATAGTTGGTGAAGGGACATAGCAAATGATCGTGCGAGAACAAACAATGATACATGTTCTTAGAGCGACAACTTAACTGTAGAGGTAGCAGAAAAACACCTCTTTTCCAAATCCAAGTACATCTAAATCCCCTGTCACACTCATATCTCCTCTATCTCCTGTATCTCTTTAGCTCTGCCACCCTATTACCAAGGTATTACAAAAACTTTTTAACAACCAAAATCGCTAATAAGCATTACAATTGTCCTCAAAAATTAAATGAAAATTGTAAGCCTGGAGTTGCTTTAGCAAAAAAGACGACGCTCTCGTCGCGATGCAAGTGGAACAGAGCGATCAAGATTTGTCCGTCGGCTCGGTCATCACTATTCCGCCCCCTTCACTGGATAAAGATAGAAATTACTCTACTCAATGTTGTCAGTATACTAGTACCTCGTAATTGTATGTGAATTTGGTGCGCCAAAGGCCCACATAGAGTCATATGTAAACGTCTCAAAGCGATCACAGGTTCTGACAGGGAATTTTGTAGCAAATCCTAATATTTCCCAAACGTTTTCTGCTAGGTGTGCCATAGAAAGATAAAAGAGGATACAATTATGGTTTTGAAAGAAAGAAGCGATAAAATTCGCCCTGGCATGTGAGGCGGGAAAGATGGATGAAAAGTTTTAATGATGCCGAAGGAAGCAAGAACGTATAAGGGACAAAAAGGTACACACCCGAGGATTTCGAGGGAACCTGATGAGAAATTGAAAAAGTTTGGAGGGAGCCGACGACCATTGCCATCAACCGGGCTATTTTGATGGGAGCGAAAGCGCATATGAAGCAGAGGAGACGGGGGGAGCTCTCAGTGTCCAAGGAAAAACGAAAAACTACATATATACATATATATATGTATATATATAAACTATTATTCGGTAAAATAGACACTTTTTTCATGCTTTTAAGAAATACTGACTTGTAAATGGTAGAAGTGGAGAAAGGTCTTTTGAATTCGGGGAAGGAGAATATCGAGTTCGAATCTTGCGAAAAGGGAATGATCGCCTCAGAAACTGCCGTAAACTGGAAGAATATCAGGAAGTGGAAATGGAAATATTGAAGGTATTGGTGAGGGAATCATAGCGCAAGTGAAATAATTATTTCGAACGAGTTTAAATTTTTGCTCCAACCATAAAATTGCAGGGGGCACTCTAAAATTGCAGGATGCTCTCGAGATTCTACTGGCTTCCCCTTCCCGCGAAGCCCCCTCTCGCGACTTTCTCCTCGCCCTTCCGATCCGCTCGCTCGAGAAATATTTATTCATGCTGAATTCATAGGAGTTAGATATAGATATTGTTTGATTATTGATGAAGGGCACTAGGAGCAGATTAAGGTTATGGGGTGGCGTAAAATGTCAAATATCGATTTTATACCGCCTTGATGAGCCCTTCGTTGAGTCTTGGTGGATTTATCCTGATGATACTTGACTGTAGCTAGGTATGCAATGATGCAGCACAGTTACATCTGTGGACTCTGATCATCACAGGAGGGTGCCTGCAAATATTCAAATCTAATATGAAAACAATAGGGGTACAAAATGGAATGAGTAAATGAATTAATCAGATTTTATAAGATTGTGATAATTGACTTTATTTAATGGTATCATATAGGGTGTAAATATCGTTTAGTGGGATCCAAAGGGATCAAAGTACCGTGTTATACGAAAGAGAAACCATTAGGCCATTAGGTTTCTTGCGCTCAGCTGTTATTTTTAGATTAATATATCCCACGGCACACCCTGGATTTTTTTGCGAAGTTTCTAGATGATGCAAAATAATGACACAAAGTACCAAAGAGATATAATTTTGACGAATAAAGTTAATTTGTGGTAAAAAGAGGAAATTTTGGTTACTCGTACAATAATATCGGTACAACTTAAATTACCCTCTACTATTACTCGTGAACTTATAAGAACCAGGTCCGAAAGAAATGAGCCCTTGAGCCACTCCTTTTCTTCTGTCGCCAAACTCGCGGTGCAAGTTAGTCAAGCAATAATCTTTGTCGCCACGCACTTCAAAAAAACCAGCCATCGAATCCATCACAACTGCAAACCAAAGCTATACCACTGAGACCCGGGAAATTTCAAGCCTACTATCCAAATATTGTCGCCATTAGTTCCTCATCTACTGCCATCTCAGGAACTACTCTCGATATCTCCTTCTTTACCGCCCAAACTATCTCCCAAATGCAGTCTCAAGCCGCAAAAAAGTCCCTTTGCACTAGAAAATCTACCTCTAACTTCCATAGAGTTGGTAGACCTTGTGGAAAAACTCAGATATCGAAAAGAAACAAGCACACTTTTCCGGCTACTCGGCTCTCGCAGCCAAAGAAATGAAAACCCCATCGTCCTCACCTTTGCAGATAATTCTGAATAAGTCAAGAATTAAAGGGTAAATAACAAAGAAAAATAAAGAACTCCTGTACGGGCGCTCTCAAATACAGAAAGGAGGATACAGGAGCCAGGTTGGATGCAATCCATAGGATGCTTTCGGTAGGATTACCGCAATAAGCAGAGTGTGCTGATTTCTTTTGTAAGTGGGCTGAAGTGTCGAATATATACTAGGAGACCAGAAATCTATTTGGGAAAAGTTAAAAAGGCCGTGCGACACGAAGATTAAGTAGTTAATTCATTATATTAATTTACTCCTTGTAGCACTAAACATGAGACACAGACTGTACGTTGGATATTTCGACTCCAAACACAAAACCGTAATACCAAGAAAATCAATAGATTGGAAAAATCATTTTCTTCTTAATGTTGGGAACCCTCATGAACAGGGTTCCATAGTTATACTACTGACAGAACTGATGAAAAAGAGGTAAGATTTAGCTTTTACAATACATTCTGTAAATTTGTTGAAGTTACGAATTCTTCCTCTAATTTACATGATAGAATTTGATCCCAGAGCTGGCTTTGATAATTTTAAGGAGACTAATTGGTATAGGCACTTTACTTATTTGCGGCTTGCGTGAACATAGCTTGCGTTTTTTGATCCAGTGTAGTTTCAGTGCTCAATTCTATTCAAAACTCGTGGTTATGACACGGGTACAGCGATGATGAAATACCTGCTTGCTTGGGAGACTATTGCAAAAAATGATGGTGGAGAAGGGAGCTGAAGAGTAGGTAATAAAGATTTAAGGGAACATTAATGTCCTTAGCATTACGTCTTAACTAATTTTTTTTCAGTTGTATGATGATTTGAGATAAGAGGTACGGACGAGTGGCGAGGTCGTTTAACCCAGCTTTGTCGAACCAATTTGCCAGTAGTGGAATAACGTCGCCACTTTCCGCAGGGAATTTACAAAAATTCCAAGCTTATCATTGAATGAAAATTGTAGAGGTAGATACTTGAGGCTGTACCCATTCATTGACTCGATTTTCTATAGAGTTAACGAAAAAACAGGTAGCTTCAAGAGGTCTTTGTACAACCAATTACTGTTTCAGGCTAGAGTACACGGGTAATCTTAAACAAATCAGCTTTAATGGATGTCGACGCAGCTCTAAATGTATTTTAAACCAACGACATTTCTAGCAAACTACTCTTCTACGAGCGATATATCAATCGGATCACGAACATTGTTCGAGAGTATCCTTTCACTTACAAAATAGTGCCAGTTACTCGTTAAAGTCAAGCACTTTAGCTTCGCTCCCAAACATGAAAAAAAATTTTCGAGATCTGTCATGCTAACAGTTTGACTTTCGATGGTTGGACAGTGTGTAATTTTTTGGTGTCTTGGGTTCGAAAATTTAGTTACGAACTATGGATTTCAATCCTTCCGGAGGAAGCACAAGGCGATTAAGTCGACGCACATCTATGCAGAAATAAAGAAATGTCGAATCTTTTTCTCATTTTATTTCCGTGAGAACCCGTAATTCAATTGGAAAAGTCATTCCATTGGCTGATCCCCTATATCACCAGCAAATTTATTTCATGTGAAATAAGCCATAAATGACAGCGCTTGCTTATACAAAATTGATACCAACAAAACGTGAGGCTTCAAACGACCAAAATCCTCGAGTTAACACCTACCAACTTCTGCAACTTTCTCTACCGTAATCGTGACCATGTTCAAGGCGTTGGGTACACAATTTTAACGAAAAATGAATCAATTTTCTTCACCATGGTGGTAGAGCATCAATCAATGTCGTCACGTTTAATGTGCAACATCGCCATTTTTATATCTCCCTGAAATTTGTTTTTATTTAAAACCATTGCTGGTGTCTATTGAGCCAATTTTCTCATACAGTGGCTTCTCGATAACTGTAACGATAACTGCACCATTTAGCTAATTGAACAAGTTTTGATCCACCGTCCTCGTACCCCCCAAAATGTAACTAATTTTAATGATTGGTGCAAATCTGGTTAATTGCACCACAATTTGACTGTCAAGGCCTTTTGTTCTTGCGCAAATTTTGTGCCAGCGGAAAAGATTTGAATTTTTCAATTTTCTCCAGCAAGCCCAATGAGAGTGCTGTCCTTTTTTTAAAATGGTGCACAACAATAAGAAGTTTGATTTCAAATTGTTTGAGGCTTAAGTGCGAGGTTGCTTCCATAGAACCCCCCACGTTCCCCCAACATCTCCAAGACTGCTTCATCAACCACCAAATGCATAAACATGGCAAATATCTCCCTCAACTATCGACAGAAGCGCCAGATTGTTGCCGAGGCTGAGAGACTCTACGTGCAATTGCAATGGTCAAGATGTATGCTGTAGCGCGAGGCAGTCTGTCAACACCCCTACACAGGGCGCTCTGTCCCTTCAGAGCGAGATTCGCGAGGAGATCCGCGGTGTCCGTAGGCAGCTGACGCTGGATGAGATGATAGGAGGTGATGGTATTTAAATCAAATGAATCGAACGACACGTGTAGTCATACGGTCTTTGTAATTGGACCAATACGTTAATTGCACCAAGTGGAGGTCCACCACCTCGGTGCAATTATCGAGCAACCACTGCGTAATGGAACTAGTTGGGGCCAGTTTTTTAAGTAAAAGATATATTACGGTATTATTCTGAGCTAAAATACATTTTCAAAAATATTAAGGCACGAATAAAACAAAATATTCAGTGGTTTTAAGCTTTTCATTGTAAAAGTCACCCCCCGATAACCTTTAATTGTAGTATAATTTTGGCATATTTAATCCTTTCAGTGCCTGTACCTGGACGCTTTAGCCAAGATCGCCGTCTGTGGCAACGAAAAGTCTAAGAATAAAATACCTCCAAAGAAGGAGTGCGAACCTGACTGAGCCGAAAGCTCAGCTATGCGATACAGATCACGGGTGCCGCGTCTGTTTTAGTTTGTTCCCCGCAACATGCCAGTTGATTCATCCTCTCGGACTTATCTGTTTTATTTCTGACTGTACATGTTGCAATATATTAATGTAGTGATGGAAATGCATTATGCTGGTGATGTTATTACGAATGATTGCGGGTGTTCAATAGACGGAGAGACTAAAAGCTTTACAATAGAGAATGATTGATTCTTCATTATGAAAATACTGACCGATTCGCATGTCAATGCTCGAGATGCAGACCACAATACATGCTGACGTGAATATGCTGCACTTTTGCGCAAAAAAATGATGAGAGCATGTACTACTATCGTATAGCACTCGGAACATATCGAACTACGTAGAACTTTAGAGTATCCCGGTGAACTGAAGACCATTTTGCGTATATTAAAGCGAGATAATTGGAACTGGGGGCTTAATACTGGATTTCATCTCTTACGAGATACAGAGACCCGATTTGCAACAACTTTTGACTTTTTGCTACGTTTTACAAATTCAGAACAAGCTGTTGAGATTTTATATGGGTTAAATGAGAGTGTGACCGAGAATGATTTTTAAATCCCATATGTTCCGGGCGCAACGGGAAAGGGGGAATTGATTGCTATCCAGCCCTGAAATCTGGTTTAGATATTTTCGTTATAATGTTAGACGTGTAAGACCATGTTACAGGCTATTCTGTATCTAGCCATATAAATTTCTGTACCCTCTGTGCATCGTTACTACACTTAATTAAACATGATTGGCGATATTGTAACAGTTTTCACATACTTCGGATAAGTAAAGACTCAATTAAGTCTTCACTTATGACTACATTTATGTTATCTGAATTCATTTTTGCGAGAATTTAAATTCATTCAGGAAATTTAGGGGAGAAATAGGATCATTGAAAGAACAGAGGGGCTCTGTCGCAGGTTTGCTGGAGGTTTTTGGATCAAGATTAGCAGTAATCCAGTGTGAAACTGGGAGCCAAAAGTGTCGCCCTTCTGCTAATGTAAATACCACAGTACTTAATATGGTGCAGAGCCTGTGTGGTAATTGGCAACGGGAATTGACCTTGATTTTTTTTTGGATTCTAATTTTTTCTAACTGCAGATACACTAAATACAAATATTTAAAGTTGTAGAAACTTAAGTTGGTCAAGAGAGAGTTTTAAGGAGACAAATTGTCGTTCATTTTAATTTTGAGGGACAAAATCCACTTTTCCTGAGCCTTTATTAGGTGCGTGTCGCGTTCTGCTAATTCCCATGACAATTTTATCGGTTCGAAGAGTATTTAAATTAAATAATAGGATTACGACAAGGTTTTGTTGTCTAATTAGTCCTCAAACGCTTGAGTTATTGATGGCAATTCCCTCCCTTTTATGAGGTCGCATTCTCGTTGGCCTTAGAAATACCTTCTTAAAGTTTTATTTTCTGTTACATGTGTAAATAAGATGTAACTCTTTCATGTTAGGGTCAACGAAGCCGCGCTGGGACTACCGGAAATTCGGTGATGTGCAATAGAGGGCGAATTCGGAGACGACATTAGCCTTGATTTAAAGTATCAGGTACCTAAGGGTATAAACCATCTAGTTTAATTGGACGATGGCGGTAATTTCTCGTCATGTGAAAAGAAAAATATCTGTCCGAGCGCATGTAGAGCTGGTGGACAAAGTCGTCATATGTATCGAAGCTGACAGTGGATAAATGGGCGTTACCTGTGGTATATGGATCAGTGTACCATGTACTCTTCGGGTTTTGATGGACAGAATGGCGCCTTCCGGTGTCCTGCGGTATCAAGGATGGCCTTTTCATTATATATACCAGCAAATTGAGAGGTTGATTATGATTGCACTTTGGTGAAAAGGCAGCGTGAAAGAATAGATGAAATGATCCTTGCTACGAATATTGTAAAATAAATAGTGCGTTTTTGGTATCAACATTTTAATTCCGCCCATTGGGATATATTGCTGCCCTATTCAGAACTGAAAAGACTGTGGCAGATTTAAATACTGAAGTAGTTCTTTTTTCTGAGGTCTTTTTTCTAGTGGTTTCACTGCACAGATAGACTCTTAGCTCCGTCATTAAAAGGGCCTACGAGTAATCCTCAGTAACAACATATTATCTACAGTCATTGAAAGTGTAGGTACTACAAACCTTGAGTACTACTTACATTGCCTTCTTTGGAGCAAAAAGGCCCGAGAATTTGTCGGTTTGAGGTTTTCAAGACACGATTTCGATGATGCGTTTGAAAATTTCGTTCAAGAGGCGAAGTTGAACAGCTCTTGGAATAAGTCACGCACTAATTGCTCAAAATACCCCGGTTTGTTGTATGCGGCTATGGAAATCAGCCGAAGACATCTATTTTTTCGGGCTTTGATAGGAACAACTATTCGGTGAAGGGATTCCCAGAACAGATTATTCTAGAAGGGAGGTGTTAGAAGCGAAAAATAGCTGCAAAAGTATAGTTAGGGTAATGGAAAGAGGTGAATAAGGACGGAAGTCAAGAGTCTACAGAGGAGTATGGAAGGAGCATGGTCTATCACTTATGCTCAGTGACTTATGTAAAAGTAATGCTACTTAGGTCAGAACTTGACTTTAAACTTTTGAAATATTTAGTTTTCCACTTGAATTTTTATCCAAAATTGCTTGCCTTCCCTTAGAGAAAACAGTTTAATAAGCTTACATAGGCTTTTAGATAGTCCTACAGTCTCAAAATACATATAAAATACCATAAAATGCTGTAAATGGAATCTTGCGGACGAGAATGACTAGCAGTAGATCCTAATAAATTCTTTTTAACGGCCCAGAATGATAGATATTCTCTTCGGACATATCAAAGCTCTCGAATTTCTCCTCATGATCCTCAACCCCCGCTCTATCCCCCAAATAGGAGTCCAACATTACGACTATACCCTCACTCTCCCCTCCGTCCTCCCCAGCAACCCTACTACGGCAGTAAGCCAGTGAATCCAAGCTTTCCATCAAAATATATAATCTTCCCATTCCTCCACATACACCTCATCCTCCTTCCACTCCTCTGCCTCTTCTTCCTCCTCTGTCTTTTCTCTCTCCTCCACCAATTGACGTGGGACCCAATGTCTGACGCGGTTCCAGTAAATCCTTCTGCAGCAGTCCTCGCAGTAAGTCGTTACATTATCCATCAACGCCAGGTCGTTGATGGGATAGCGAGCTCTGGCTGAATAGGATATGGTGAAGGGACGAGCGGAGGTTGTCATTTTGAAGAAAAAGTGCGTTAGACAAAAAGTTGCTGATACCAGGAGTTCTGCTTCAACGAAGTTGCTATCGAATCGTACATAGGGTGGCTAGATAGAAGCCCGAAATGTTTCCGAGCTACTCCATCAAGTAATGTAATTTTATTTAACCGAACCATATACTGCCATATCATGATGAAAGGGTAATAATATATCACAATGTCTGTAACGAAAAAAATAGCATAGCAGACACATTTCTAAATCATGAGGATAGCACAGGATATCTCTAGAAATGATTAGAACGTATATGAATAAATAAAAAAAAATACTGTAAGAGTTCCATGCAGATACGGTACGGTAGTTTCGGTCTAACAGGTGGAAAAACTTATGTGGTATTTATGCCGTCAAGCACACTCTTTCGGGAGTAGAACACTGTAGTACTGTTGGAGAAGGTAAAAGATACCTTTAATTACCGAAAAAGCTATAAAGAAAGGTGAGTGCTATAAATCATGCAATGAGCAAAGATTATTTCCTTGCATTGTCAGTAAGAGTGTGAAACGACACTACTGGAACAAACAACATCGTAACAACACTTACGGTATCCTTTTTCAAATAGAACACACTAATCAAACCTTTGAGCATCCAGAACAGAACGAAAAGATGTAAATGATGTATAAATTGTGTAAATTATTTGCAAAATTACTCGGTCCCAGCAGCGTAAACTGATAACTGCGCTCAAGAAACCAGATTATTGCACTGCAACCTTTCCAAATAGTTTATGATTTGCTCATGTACAGAGAGGGACAAAACCTACAGGACGTACTGTTTGAATAACATATATTAGCGTAAATAATGCTGCCTTGAATTTACCTTGGCCCAACTGTAGTTACTTTATCCCTTGGGTCAAATCAATTACAGTAAAAAGCTCTAGTGGAACTCAGTCCTCTCTAAACGACGGCAAATCCAACAGACAATCTATTACCAACAAAGAAAGGGTCAGATGGAGGTCTTCCGTTCCACCAATCTCAATGAAGAGCAGTAGACGTAAGCTGTTGTGGATAATATTATCGGCTACTTAAGCTTTTTACCAAGATCAGCATACCATAGCAATTATCATATCTCTATCTGTGATTTTATGAGCTATGACGCTTGCCCAACTTAAGTATTGAGATTAAATGACAAATGAACTAATGATTAGTCGTTCAGTGAGGCAAATTAAAGTGAGATGAATGGAGTTTAATCTCGTCAAATACTTATGTGCATCGATACGAAAGAGCTCTCTGAATAATAATCATGTCAGATTTGACCTAGTTCTAGTTCACTTTACAGTATATTTAAAGCAAATATGAACACCAAATAGATAGCAAAAGAACGATATACTTATCAAGGTTATCGTTACAACGACAAAACTTTCACTGTACAGAGTGCCAGGTCTACATCATGGATCCACATTATTAATTGTATCTTTCGCAGTAGTAATGGGATACAGGATACTCAGCAACTATTTCAGACAGGCATATTTTCACATTGCTAAACCTCTCCGCAGTTATATCTACCGAACGCTTAAAACAGAGGGTTAAAATTACTTACACTTGATAGATGGAAAGACGCTTAGGCTCCCATGTCTTCTTTGTGGTTTTTGTGACAACGGTTACTATAGTATGTACATTATCAGGACGTATCTACCGAACGCACTTAAAAAGAGGCAAATGAAAAGAGATTCTGCAGTTCTATTTGCATCATAATATGAGCGCGATGAAGCTTGTGTACTTTTCTTATTGCTCGTGGACAGCTCCCTTGGAGCTAGCTATTAGTGTTTGAAAGACTCATGAAAAAATGGACCAATATTTCGAATCAAAGCCGTGAAAATGGGTTCTTTGGCATGAAATTACTCATGGATGACACAAAATGTTTAAATATCTCCCCAGAGCAGTTCATATAAATCATCCTATTCATCCCGAAGGATGAATATTTCTCTAAATTCAGAAGCTCCGGAGCAACTGTCTCCCAGGTTACACAAAACCTGCCTTGATGTTTTTTTCCGCCTAAATAGGGCTGCCTAAATTACGGGTGGAAAATGTGCTTTGGGCATATTAAGGGTATAAATGAGAACATTAAAAGTATGAAGGAAAATAAGAGCAGCCTAAAATATCCTCATATCCAGCTTGGTGCACTTCATCCACCAGTCTACAAAGATCCCTCACTTGGTATCAATTGGAATCTCAGCTCAGATCCTGGGTACATTATCTTACTTCGTGACCACTATAACACCTGCCATGTTGAATAATAAGAAATTAATAAATCAAAAGGGATATTCAAGTTCATAATTGATGGTTAGATACAAGCATTTACTTATTTTTTTAATGCATGCTACATGGTTTAGCACGATCTACTTGGAAATTACATAATTAATGCCCTTATCCACTTTGCATGTTCACAGATCATAAGTAACTCGTTGATACTGTAGTGCAATGCGCGGTGCGCAGTTCTTCTCGTCTAGGAATGGAACAGCGTCAGACAATGAGAAACCCAACGCAAACACACGACGACCCACAGGGTGTTCGCTGTCCTTCTTTCTCTTTAAGCACCATGCGATGCAGTAGCACAGCTCACCGACGAGAGAGGAGAAATGGAGTTGGAAGAGCGAGGGTAATTCCTTGGACGGCTGGACGGTATACTTGTCCTCCGGGTTGTAATCCGGACGGTGGTCCGCGGAATGCTAGAAAATTGGTATGGGTCGATTCCAAAGAACCGTAGACACCAGGGGTGTAATAGAGCACAAAGAAGATGTAGTATGGTACAGCTGTGCTGATTATCTCATTTGGAGATAAGGATGTTGTCACCAACGAAAACCTTGAAGTTCCTATTTGTATACAGACGCCGGAGTAAGGGGGCCAAGTGTGAGTGAATATCACAAACATACAACAAAAGGGTAGTATAATATTGGATAGGGGGAAAGAGGGGGCCCGGGCGGATAAACGTGGCTATAGCCAAAGTTTGCCGTTGGTAAGGTTTCTGCAAAGGCGGAATTTGGGAGTCAAGTTCAGAGCCAACACCGGGGTGGCTGTTTAATCTCGGGCCCTAGTGGTCAGGTAGGTATAAATAATAGTTAACTAGTTTAGGGTTATCTAGGACGGCGGGGTGAGTGAGGTTAGGTCAGCCAGGTTAGGGAGGTCCAAGTTAGAGATAAATAAAGTCGACACTTGGCCCAATAGGTGCCTTTCACTTGCAAAATTATCAGGTCCCATTTGGGGCCGAGCGGTCCAGATTGCAAGCCCTCAAGCCCCATCGGGTGAGGATACAGTACCAAAAATAATAGTGGTCGACAAAAGAAAATTTCTCTTACTGTACTGTACTGTACAGTGCCTGCTGGTTAGCAGTGAATCAGATCGAGAAAAAGGTCACAAAATTAGCCTGCCGATGGCAGTACAGTATGTGTGCCAATTGCACTACAGATACAGATAAAAAATTCATCAGCTAAAATATTCAAGCTGCTTAAAAGTGATGCCGCTTTATGAATAAGCCTAGAACAAACAAGAATTGACCAGATCCATCTTGTGCGTAGTGAAAATATTGGTGATGCTTTTACAAAGACACAGCTAAAAAGAATTTGATACATTTATTAATCCCTAATAACGATGAAACAAATGTAGTTCAGTAGGTTAAAAGGAATGATGTTGCTCGTTTTATAGATGCAGCAGTGTGAATCGTATTTTATGGTCTGCTGAGTTAATACTTGCGGCCGAATTATTGGTCAATCTAAATTACGTACCTGAGATTTTCAGCCAGTAAAATTATAACGGCTGGGTCGTTTCGCTTTCCTTTGAGCCTCGCAAGCCCTTCATGGCTATTCTATTTTTCGGTTAATTTCTAGGGATCGTCATATTCCACGTGCATAGATAGCAGGTTACATATCGCTTTAGTGTTGCTTTTGCTGACCCCCTAAGGAATCGCAACAAGAAAGTTTAAAATAGGGGAAAAAAACTAAAAAAAACACTCCATAAGTCGGAGGTTCTAATCTGGCCTGTTGTCGGCCAAATTTACTTTAAATTCACTTCAGTTTCCCTATCAAATCAAGCATAAAAGAAAAAAGTTTTCCTGCTGACTAATTATCTTCGCTAATGACGAAAAAAGGAAAATCACTAGACGTAATTTGTGTCCATACCTCTGAAGAAAGCTCCAAGAGAAACGAGTTGCATGACATCTTTTGCAAAATTTGAAATCAGCATTCCCTTTCAGGCGAAAAATAATCTAAAATAACTTCATTTATTGAAAATTCAAGTCTCTTCTTCAAATCCGTTTCCAGTCAATTCGATAACTTTTTAAAAATATAGATTCCGATAATTTGTATGGCCAGAAGTGGATTCATTGAAATCCACTGATCACAATACTTCGGTCACAATTTTGCCTACCCCTTCTCTATCTACTAGAAGCAAATAAAGTGTTCAAAAACTCGCCAGAAATAAGTGCCAACTTTTCATACGCGCTGCTGGGAAATTTTTCGACACAGAAAAAATTATATTCCTTGATCACTGAATATCAATCCGCCAAACGATATTTTCCCGTATCCCAATAGCAAAATATGCAACTACTACACCTGATATTTCGTTATAATTCCCTCTTCGACTTTCATAAAAGCAAAGAGGATCGTTTCGCTGATGTTAATAAAGCAATAGCTATTGTCCAGAAGCAGATTGACCCAATTTATTTTCAAATCAATTCCACAGGTGCCTTTGAAACGTTCTCATTAATGATCAAATATTTTTATCCTCTTCTCTTCCATCATCTCTAGAAACATTAATTCAATTATCTTCAAATAAGAGCCAAGTACTACTAGCTATAAGCGAGGCGAGGAAATCAAAAATTGGTTTGTTCCGCAGCGCAGTTGGATGATGCTAATGGTTAGCGAAAGTCCTAGAGAACGCAAAAAGATACTGGATAACATATACTGCTTATGTTGAAAACTACTTGGAGGAGATTAAACTGGGTTAAATCTTAAATTTCACGAAATGGTCGCCCTAGGCGTATGAAATAATCAATCTCACAATTCTCTTCCTGGTCGCCCATGTACTCTCGTTCCCTTCCTCAGTTTACATGACCCTGAAAAAATTACACCGTGTCTACATTAATCCCACTACCTCTTAAAAACTCCCTTCATACCCCTTTGCAAAGCTGGAAATGTAGCAAAAAAAATTTCTCAAAAAACGCCCACACCCAAAATATCGAAAAATCACCTAAACCTGTATTCCCTTTTATTCAGTAAGCACCCGTATCCAGGAACTCAGTTATCAAACGAACTTTTCTCGAAACTTCCAACATTTTCAGTGACCTTATCGATAAATCCTGTCCTGATAGTATCTATGATACTCGTCTATTTGAAAACCCAGAGACCACCCTGAAAACATTTTCTCAACCCTTTATTTTCAACCCAAATCCAACATATGCCCCTATTTCTATGGTCCTAGATGATCGTAGTCAGATAGCTTACTACCCTTACCTGATTCCCAAACAAACGGATGTTCCCGTTTATCCCTCTCACAATGTTGGCAATATAATCCATATCAAGACCTCCAATTTCACACTGTCTTCCTTTCTCCTCTTTAATGGCGCCCATGGTAACCTTGGCGGCCAAAAATTGGTATGGGACAAAACCAAGCGTCTTTATTAAGCAAAATTACTAGGGGATAGATGTCTTTTAGCCAATCATACGCCGTCTTTCTTTTCGAGAACAGAACCTTTGCCGTAACTTTGACACTACCAGTTCGCATACCGTGTACTGATTTTTCTTTCATGGAAACCGATATAGATTTCAACGCTGCGAACAAAAATATGATACTGGATCACAGTATCCTTCGCAGTAAAAGCTAGTTGCCGATAAAGTCGAAATAGATCTGTTGAGCAAGAATTCCTGTGGATCAGCGCCCCAAACTCGAAAATATAGACATACGTACCTTGAATGGGACGAATCCGATACTTTCTCCAAACTTCAGTGGCGTCGTTACCTTCGCCATTTCGTGCATCCTTCAACCCAGAAACCCTATAATCTAGAAGCCAGGACACAAGCACATTAGGAAACTTCTGAATCGAAACAAATACTACAACAAATCGCGGATGCGGGCAAAACTTTTCAGCATTTTTCACCAAAGCCCCAAAAACTCAATGCCCTCTTCCAGTTTGAATAGCCTTCAAATAAGATATCTCTGGAATTCATGTTTCTATGTGTCAAAAATACTCCAAGTCCTTCACGTTGTGGAACTTGATAAATATTTTTCTTCAGCCAGCTTCCAATAGTTAAAACTAGTTTAAAAATTGTCTTATATCTCCTTCAACGGTGGTCCATAATTCACGCTGCTTTCCCTAACTTTATTTGCACTGGCCAAGTCTCCGTCTTCAATTCGCATCTATCCCAAGACAAGGGGTCAATGGCAGGTATCAAACTTTATCTTTCAAGTGTTGAAAGCCATGATCCTCTTGGGGTTGGCGAAAAATACAAGGATTGTTGCGCAGAATCTGCCAAAAACTCTCCGTAGAATATCCACAACTAGACTCCTATATCACTTTTTCCCTTTCTGTCAAATACATAAACGTCATTGTAAATTCAGGTGATCTTTTCCTCTTTCTTCTTTTCATCGGAACCCTATTTCGCTTCCCTTTCGTCAATACTTGATAATACTTAAAAATTTCTCCAAAACAAAGCAAACGAATGCGCGCATTCACCCTTGATATGGCATAAATGGGAACAATCAACTCCTGAATCTCCATTCAAAGGCCCTTATGGACAACTTTCCTTTCTCTTCCACAAATACCTCGATACTGGTTGAGATACATTGTTGTACCGTGAAGTTAGCAAATAAGATAGCTTAATATTTGCAAAATATAACGTATAGAGGGGGGAAAGTCATGAACGAAGGAGGATCTGAAATGCAATCATCAGTAACTAATCTCTGCCGTACAAAATGAATTTGGACCATCTTTTATGGGCGGATGAAAAAGTCGCCGCAATTTTGTACTCCACTTTATGATCATTCAGTTATACTTCTCTCTAAATGTTTCCTGTATATCTCCATGAGATGGTCCAATCTACGGGTACTCGCAGAAACCACTCGCAGTTTCTGGGGTTGCCGGCATGGAAATACAATTAATCATGCACCGCAAATTCTAGAGTATATTTTCGAAGACTGATCTCTCAAAGAACGCTGAAATTCTAATATTTCAGCTCGTTATTACCTTAACTATTTCAAATTAGACACCCGTTTTCAAAGCCCTATTATACGCAAAAGGGCATCTTGACAAATAAAAAAGCTCCTGGTTCATAACTCTACAACTTTGAGGTAATGTTCGACTCGATCGCAGTCTTCGTCCTGTTAGTTCACATCTGCCGTCTTCGGAGCAACTATATAAGTCATGATTACCATCATTTTTCGTAATTTATTTTTTGAAACGTGTCATGAAGATCTCCGCCTCGAATACAACTCTCTGATGAAGATATCCTCAACTTATTGAAGCTCCTCTACAGCTTACCGGGTGCTTAAGATTGCTGCGGGCCAATAATGGCTACATGCCTTACAAACTATCTCAGGCCGTTTCCGTCCTTGAGTTTTATGGCTCTCTTTCACTCAATTAATTCTGATTGACTACGAGAACTTATAGTTATTTATGTTGATAATACAAACCACTGAGGAAATGACCCATTTCTTAATCTTTTATGACAAATGCTTGAGCAGTTTGACTGAAGGAGCCCTAGTTTGAAAACATCTCGTTCCAAAATGCTCCTTTCTGGACAATTTCTTGTCGTATCCTCTTCCCCAAAGCTCAGATATATAAAATCTTTCCAGTCTTTCTAGAGACCTCAGTTTCAGAAATACCGTTCTCATCGAGCAAATCTTGGTTGAGCCACTCACACTAACTCGGATAGTTCATTGATTTCGCTTTGGCCGTCCAGGTCTCTAAAAGCCAATTCAGTCTAGAGAAAAATCTCAAATCTGAAAAATTGTCACGTACATCCAAAAACTTCGAATACATCTCTTCGTTCTCCCTATGGATATCAAAATTCTCTACGTATCACTAAGAATCCAGAAACGAGACCCTCATATTTTAGTTCTATTTCACTATTCTGCTCGTGGATTCCTCAGATAATTGCCATATACTCCTTTACTTTAAGTTGTTCTAGTAGCTGAAATTATCATCTAGATGTTTCTGTTTTACACATACACTTCGAACGTACCTCCAGTTATTACTTGGACGACATATTCCTTTGAATATGCTCACAGGCTCGAATTCCGTATTCGGCTTTATTACAAAAAATTATCCCCTACAATCGAACAAAGACTCAAGATAGACATAAACGCAGTCAAAGATTCCAAGATCTCAATTATATTTTCGATTTTGCGTTCGTGCTTACAGGTACCAGTCTATATGACGACTTTTTCAAGGTAAATAGCTGTCCGCATTGAATACAAGTACGGAGAATCATGCATGTTCGCTTCAAGTTGAGCGGTGGGTCATACTTTAAAGTCAAATCTCTGTATCTCAAACTTCTCAGGGCCAGCAGAATGGGCATCTTTCACTCTAACTCAAGTTATTCAGTGTCCATTCGACTCTGGTAAAGTAACCTAATTACTAATATTCTGTGAGTGGGAGACATAGCACCCAAGAATATACACAGTCTAGAATGCAGCAATGCAATTATTACCATGCTCCGTTTAAAGGTAGTATTTCCTCTACCATACTCAAAGTATTGACGAAGCATACTTCTTATTAAATTATCCCTTGTTGCAACGCTTAAATAGGTCGCAAAACATTGGAATCCACTCTGATCCGCAGGAATCGTGTTAATCACATACCTTTTTTCGGCAATTTTACTCAATATATTTTTACCTTTGCTCTTCTATCTGTAAGAAATTAATTACCGGAGTTCGGCCGAGCAGGGCTCTGAACCAGACATCGGTTAAACAAAGTACTATTCAGTCAGTAAACCCAAATCTTAAGGCTATGATGTTCCGATACATAAAAAGAAGTTCATTTTGGCTGTTTTTGACTAGAATTTGTCTGATAGAGCGGATGCTGGACATTCAAAAACAAATGTTAAAAGGTACAGCCTTTCCTGAGTTCCGAGTGTGATTGTTCTCAAAAGTATGTCCAATATAATTGCTGTATCAGTCGTAACCTCTTCTTCTACCATACAGACGGTTGATTCCGCGACTGTCTTGTTTTGCAACTTTAGGTTCTAAATTAACATTTTCTTGTCAGTATCAACATTCTGCAGTAAAAAAACCACCCGAGCGGCTATATTCATAGTTAAATTCTTTCCTAGAGACAAAAAAAGGTTTGAACTTCGAACAGTTACTGCGTATTCGGTCACTGCCTCGAAAATCATCTTCTTCATATTTTCTGATAATTGTGCTTTATCAACAGACTAGAGAAGTAATTTTTTATTTTCTGATAGTTTGGGCTTAGACGAAACCCCAGAGACACAACGAGATGAAAATTGATTCTTTTGTATGGTATAACTCCGCTTTTCGAAATTCTAGTTCTTCATTACTGTATATGAGCCAGCATAGTGGGTGGGGTAAATATAATGATAGCGTACAAAGCTACTGCGACTCTTTCTCATTTCCAGAATTATCTGCGCCATACGTTAAAATCTGTCGCACGAACAGTGCTTTGGTCACACCGGTGCTATGCCTTCGATGTGGACGTCGCTACTTAGGATTGTAAACGCCCCGAAGATTTGTTCACTTGATGAGCAATGGTGTTTATTTTACTACTCCTGTCCTTATGGGTCGTGGGAGACTGCAGTGACGAAACTAGCCTTAAGTACTTTATTCTCCACCACCTCGTCTCGTATGAATTCAATGTGAATCCTTCTCTCATGCCGGAGGGGGTAAATTGTGTTGGTTTACTTCGAGTAATGGAAAGGTTGGGAGTCCTTTGTACTTGGATTAAAACCATTTGCAGGACCTATATTGTAAGTGCTTTAAAGTATCTGGGAGACCGGTTGACAAGCAGGCTGCGTTGGAGGAGAGTGAATGCAATTATTTACAACCACAAAATTTAAATAGGTGCATTTGACACTGTAACGTATTGATTAACTAAAAAAGGTATTAATTGATATTCGCGAGGTGCAATTCCAATTATAACGGCACTCCATCAACTTTAGTATCGAACAAATGTCGCCCTGCTCAGTCAGGAGGATTCCGTTCCATCCATGCACTTTGTTTCAGCTGAATTTTATTCGTACTCATCAAGAAGTCGAAGACGGATTTGCTTTTGTAAAAGCGTCGGATGGATTCCAGGATGTCGGAATCCAATAGATCTCCGTTATATCGCTTCACTCATTCGATTATCTAAGCATGGTCAGATCCATTAGCTGCCTCTTTTCAGTGGTTGTGTTGATATTCACCATGCTGTCGCACAGGCCCATAGAATCTGTGTACATATGGAGCGGGACAATGTAACCAAGTATCTCATTTAATATGTACCGCATCGTTATCAAAACTTCAAATCCGTGGACCATTACCAACAATTCTGCTGCCAATACGCTTCGTGCCACTCGTTTACATTTCAGTGTACCGTAGTTTACTATTTTGCCGTTCCATTTTGGTCCATTATAGCAACTAGGAATCTAAGTTTGGGAGTCTTTATTTGATGCAAAACCACCGTCGAAAAAACGGAAATCCTGACCAAATTACTGTCAAGCTTAACGAATTTCAGCCCAAGATCCGGGTTCTCTAAGCACCTTGATTTGGAACGGTTTAGTGCTTTCGCGTCATCTTGGCCCTTGTCTGAAGTGTGCGATGCTATCTAAAAACTGTAAAAGAGATCTGTTCTGCAGACCGTCCCTATGTATGAGCCGCGAGTGCATTTGCTGACATACTCTTTCAAATCGACTGGTTTCTCTTCGATACGTTCCAAATTCTTGACTCGCTTCGGCAAGCTCAGTGCGTATGTCCCATCTTTGCGTGATACAATTGATAAATTGAATCATAGTTATCCTCCATCCTCGAGTTACTTAGCATTCGTACATTAAAAGCGTTCTGATGATTCATTCTCTAGTCTCATGAACTCAGTGTTGCCTCTGCTATATGTGTCATCAGTTTGTAAACAAGTAATGCCCGTCGCAGTAACCTTTTGGAGTTTGGGATCATACAGTTCAGTATGTAAAGGAATCATGTGTGATTTGGAGCTGCTTTTATCGAAAGTATATCAGTATGATGGCGGTGATGTGTAGTAAAGCAATGAATTCTCGCGTCAGGGATACCATGTAAAGGTCGTTCTATACGTAGTAATGCATCCGTTGGGTAGCCGATGACGACGAGGGTAACCACATATACGTAAAGACTCATTTTTGTCGTTGATTAGACATAGGCCTGTGAGATATCGCGGGTCAAAAACATAAGTGATGTGTCTAGGGCACAAATTTATAGTAGTAGTTGTTTATGCCGGCTGAACAGTGGGAGCATACTTTAGCAATCCATGTATTTCATCATGGGAAGCTTTTACAACCAGCCTTGATTTCTCACATACACCAGGAAAGCCTTCATGCTTTACCTCATCCATAAAACGGCTTCCCCATTTGCCTCCGACTTGTGGACTGTAAGGAGATCTCTTTTGCTATAATCCCATCTATCTTCCGCTTCCGGGAGTTTTTAAACCTTTTATTAGGCGTTGACTTCTTACTCATTCTGGTGGTCATTACTTCCATAAATTCCCCTACCTTAGCGTCTGATAAAATTTTTCTCCGATTGAGGAGAGCAGTGACACTCTGATATTCTTTCGGTAGGTCAGAGGAGGTGGTAGCATCAGGCGGTCTAGCCGGCGTTTGCGAGAAGCGTTTCACCACAGTGGTGCGAAAGGGAGTGGGACCGGTTTGGTTCAGTACATTGCGATTCTCCACTCTTAAATACACCAATGCGTAAGGGCCGTCTCATTTGTCTAGTTTTGGCCGGTATACCAAAACACGGGACACAATTGGTGCGATATGGATGTTCTTAGTGTTGGGTCCATTACGTATATTCTATGAATCCCTAGTTTGCCGGGGATTGATGTGTTTCGTCATGGCAGCTGATGCCTTCTTGAGTTCATTTGCCCGTTTGAACATGGACAGGGATGGCTGCTCATTCGGAAGATCAAGACGTGGTAGTGCCCCGTAGACCAGTACGGTGGGAACCAACCCATCAGGGCCAACAGAGTCTTTCATATACTTGACTGTAGTTTGCAGTGCGGCCTCGAGGTAGCGAATTACGTCAGGGACCGAGATAGACGTCGATCCAGCAAAGCTTGAGGGCGCGCCAGATATCTTCAGTTGAAACCCTATATAGCCACCTGCAAGCCTGATATCTCGTTGATGCATCTACAACGTGTAAGACAGGCTTCTTCTTGAGAGTGAATCTATCGAAGTAAATAGTCTGGTTGAAGTACTTGTCCTCCCTAAGGGCAAATTTAAACCTTCTTGGTTTTTGTGCATATTTTTGGCAGGCTTGGCATTCTTTGGTAATTTTTTCGAGTTTCTATAGAGTTTTGGTATCCACATAATCGAATCAAAAATGTCGGAGATAGTTGAACAGCTTGCCTGAGCTGGGGTGCCCAAACCTTTTTGCAAACGTGGCAGTTCACTGGTAGTAAACATGAAGCACAGCATCGGATCTCGTAGTAGGAAAGAATAACCACAGGTACTGGCTACACTAATCCGTAACCCATACGAGGGGCACGAGCACTTCAGATATGTTGTCATAGTATATACCTAAACGATTCATATCTGATAATCCAAGTAGTACGGGAATATAACCTTCAGTTACATGGATTTCTAACTTAAATAAGCAATTAGCAAAAGGGAAATGAATATCTGCAATACCAATTGAGCGGATCTTTCCCTTGCAAAAATACACCTGTACGGAGCGGCTACAGACAATGTTAGGATATTTCCCTATTCAAAATACGCCATGTACTGACCCATTTTACCTGTGCTTCCCCGTGTACAACTCGAATCAATTATAATGCCGTATAATTTGATTTCCCTACATACCTCGCGAAGGTTAACCTGGGCTGTTAACTCATGAACAGTTACCGATTCCCTGTAGTGACAAATAAACGCAGATTGCTATATATATTCATGAATGTCATGGGCGGCTTCTCTTTTTCGCCGGCAATCTTTTCTGTAAGACGCAGATAAATTACATTTCAAAGAATCTCCTCAAGTTTTGTGACGGCCTCCGAGTCGTCATCATCGATATCACTCCCTGCGTTGTCAGTAATGAAGGCATGAATGCGCTTCATTCCCTTTATTTTGCATTGAAATGTATTTTTTGTTTGCCTGTGTGGTTTGTCTACCAACATCCCTCCTTCCCGCTTACAATGCTTTTCTTCTGTGACTTAAGCTGCCGTTGCTTGTTCTTTTGTGAAGAATCCGCCATCACGTATCGATTCATTGCGTCAACGTTGCGTTCTTATCGGATACTGTTTATCGATTTTGAACTGGCTGCAACCAAGCAGAGACTATTTCACTTGGATGCTTGGTTGTTTTTTTTTGCCATCACTATGTTCTTGGGGAGAACATCTACCGCACAGCAAACTACATACTGCAAAAGCTTTTGACTCGCATCAAAGCCCGCGTCGTTCTGTCGCTCGCGTTCCGTATAGGACCTGTGTCCTTTACTGAGAGCACAATTGTTGATATTACCGACATCTTTGGGCTATTCTTGTATTGAAGATCGAAATCATTAAGTGAAATTCTGTGGGGCTGCGTAGTTTTCGATGCTACAGCTGTTGCTACTGCTGTTTGTAAATCAGCGATGACACCCTGCAGTGACTCTGCCAGTTTGAAATATGCGTAGTGACATTTCTCGACATCTTTGACTGTGTTAAGGAGCTTATTGCGAAGTATAGTATCGTTCTGGTACTCGGATGGTAAAGAAATTTTATCTCATGTAGGCGACCAATAAGCTTTTCCAAGCAAACAAAAATATAAGTACCGTAATTGAGAGACATAACGGAGGTCAGAGACGATTTTTCCCATTCTCTCAGAAGGGATCTAGTTCTTTGAGCTGTGTGAAATCGGTTCGATGTTAACATTGAGAGCTCTTCCAAACCACAGCTTTTTTCCTTGAGTGTACCCAGGAAAACTGGCGCATTTGGCTAAATCGCACCACGGAAAATGCTTTCTTCCTTTCTTCAAGGATAAATCAACTTGATCACATTTTTCTAGGTATAAAGAGTACTTTTGATCAAACTTATCTGCTTTGACCCACTGTATCGTTCATCGTCAGAACCGCAAGCACATAAAAGCGTGGATTCATTGTTTATACTGGTCATGGCAGTGCTTGATGGACCGAAGTTTCCCTCCTTGCCATCATATCTTATGAATTCTGCCCTTGCTTGAGGTCCTGTTGCCTCTATCGCAACGGATGATCGCTGCGATTTGTCGGTGGACTCTTCTACGGGCTAAGGAATTCCTTCCCTTAAAACCATGTGTAAGGCCTCTGAAATCAAAACGTTATACCCTTATTGTAAGTATACCCAATTTGCTCTCAGAAAATCTCGAAGTTCTCGACGAGCAATAGTCCTTATGTTCATATAATCATCCATTATGAACTACTTAAGACTTCAGAAAAGTACTCAGAGAGAATATCTCCTTTCCACTTCTTTTCTCCATACAGTTTTAATGAGTACCCTGCGAATTGATTCTTAAGATCAGAGGATGCACCATCTAGAAGACCATGTTCGCATTGGCCGGCCATATCAGTGGATTCGGCTAGCAGACCTGCGCGCCTTTCGGCGAGACTGGCCAGTATCGTACGAAGAGTGCGTCGGTCACACCGGTGCCATGCCTTCGATGTGGACGTCGTTACTTCGGATTGTAAACGCCCCGAAGATTTTTTCACTCGATGAGCAATGGTGCTTGTTTTACTATGCCCTGTGCTAATGGGTACTGGGCGACTGCAGTGACGAAACTAGCCTTAAGTACTTTATTCTCAACCACCTCGTCCCGTATGCATTCAATGTGAATCTCACTTTCATGCTGGAGAGGGAATGCAATAATTAACATCCACAAAATTTAAGAACACAGGTTTATTTGTCAAATAACATATTGATTCACTGTAACAGGCTACTAATGCATATTCGCGAGTACTTCCAATTTACGCTGTCAGCTAGGCTTGTACGCCTCTTATAATACATGAAGTAAAGACGATTATATATTATACCGACAAAATCCTTCCCAATTACGGTTTGAACTCTATCGAAGTTTTCGTCCCATTCCGTCTAAAAACTGCAGTGAATTACAGTATGCTCCAAGCGTTAGTACTGTTCATACAGTATTTGCAGTACAGTACGTACTGTACACGGTAAGGTGTGTCAATCGGGTAACCCTTCAATCCTCTCTGCCTTCATCGAACAGCGGATACAACAACACGACGGCCAAAGATTTTAGGGTTATGTAAACTGAAATACTAATTACTCTGTCCTCAGCGTAATTAAAGCAATAATTAAGTGGGGAAAAGGGGGGGGTGCCTTTATTGAGATGTACGGTATGGATTGGCTGGAACCCATTTTGAGTTGCAAATCTGCATGTCATATTAAATACATGTACCGATGATCGAGGCAATGTAGAAATCATTGCTGTCGAACGCCAGCTCTAACTAAATGTGTGCTCTCCAGGTAAGGATTTTTTTTGTAGTGAGCATGACGGAATTCACTCTTATCACAAGAACAAGCGCCGAAACACACGTCTTGAGGTGGCGGAATTCAGAGAGGAGATACTTCCCTCCACGGGCTGTAATGTCATGGCGAGCCTGGAGTCTTGATGACCCAATTCGTCCGTACATGTCCACGGCGATAGGTGAAAGGTTAATGCTTTCGGCACGACTCGGCAGCGCATATTACTCCCGATTCCGCCGTTCGACCCGGATCAGTGCCGGGAGATCTCTACAGGCCTAGTTGCGATATAGCGCGGAGTAAGGGCTGACAATGGTCTCATCAAGTCCCAGTCCGACCGGCGCGAGTAGCAGGTCGTCAACGGAGAGGTGCAAGGCGCGGTGGCCTGGTAGGCCCTTGTAGAGGTCAGCGACAAGACCCGCTGCGGAAAGACAGTGAGTGAAATGGCCGGTTGTAGGTGTGTGGTATAGGATGTCGCAAAGACGGTTGTGCAGGCACACCGCACCCGCACCAGGTTTACAGGTTGTTGGGGGATGGCGGGTGGTGTCGGGGAGGGGGGAACGGTATAGTTGGCTTCAAGGCGGTTGCGTAAGCGAAGGTGGAAGGCGGCGGGAGAGTTGAGAAGGGGGTGGAAGCTGTGGAGGAGGCGGTAGAGGCGAGACGAGTGGTACGGTGCGAAGAGAAGGCGGTAGGGACTAATGAGTGTAGCAAGGGAGGTGGAAGTGATGGATGAGCTCGTCTTTGAGGGAACAAGACAGCTTTTCATGAAGGAACTTTGACTTGGATGGTGTTGTACATGGGCTCAAGCGGGCAGTAAGGGACTTTTGGTGTGCATTTGATGCGTCGGACGCTCTGCACGTGACCGATTTGGGCCATCCAGTTAGCTCTTAACGGAATAGTCGGTCAGTCGGTGCACACTCTGCTGAAGTGGGGAGTAAATATCTCCCTCTCGATGTCCATGAGCATGTCATAATTATTTATTTATTTCATTACGGGGATTTTTCCGGCAGTTGGAGCGGTTAAACTGGCGTCCCCGTGCCGATATAGCGTAGCATATGCGGTGATACAAAGGTTGAAGAGGGCAATACACGAGGCACCTTGCAGGGGATGAGTACAGTACAGTACAGTAGTGTACATGACGGAAATAAGGCGTTGGTAGGACCCTTCGGAGTATCACTCCGGTAATGGCAGTATCAAGGACGGCGTTGTTAATGAGAAGGTGCATGCAACAGGGAATTAGTGGCGTGTGAGTGCAGGTGACGGGACGGATGGCGGGTTGGAAGCGGATATTGGAGCGGTGGGAAGTTTGGCTTTTGTTGGCGGGCGATTACCCCGAGGCGGCGGACCTAATTGCGGTGGGTTGCGACCTCACTATCGATGAGTGGCGCAAGGGACAGTGGACGGGGTGTGGTGGCTTTTTGTTGTGTTTCAATAGCGGTTGCAGTAGTGTATGTTGGTGGGTTGAACGTTGGTTGTTGTGAACTGTTGGCAAAAAGACTGGCAAAAAGACTGTTGACATGAGAAGGTTACAGGTGAGGTAAAGAGTGTCGTAGGGGTTTGACAGGCTAGATCTGGGAGGGTCAGGTGGGCAAAAGGACTTCGTATTAATATTTGGTACAATCGTACTTTGCAGTGGAGTACAGTGATACCCAAAATTCCAACCAGGCAGCATTTGCAACTTTACCAGCGATGTTACAGACTTGGGAAGCAAATGTAGAAGCGTGTGCGTAAAACAAGTTCCATATGATACTGTACGGTATGGTTCTGTAGTGTTGTTCATTTGTGCGCTTTCTCATTCAGGAGTTCACTGTAGTGCGTGCTTTCCTCCGCTGTCTACTGCATCTCGCGACGCGTCTGTTGACTCTGTTGAGTTGCAAAAACGCGACATACATACCGTCGGTCTCGGCAACCTCAAAACCTTGAAATCGAAACTCCATCGATATTTTCAAGGCCATTACAGTTGAATGCAACTATAAGCATGCGCACAGCTTGGAAAGCTTTGATACTGTTTCCAACTGGATACGCCACATGGTTGAGTCCACAGCTATTGAATGGCACGAGAATAGAGTGGCGATCTGCAGTGTGCCCATGGGCGCGTGATCGTGACAGCTTAAGGCGTATCGACTCTGTGCTGCATACGATTTGGTGCAATTCGGCCCAACAGCCAATAGGTGCCACCAAAATCTCAGTTCGGCAGTCTCAGGTGATGAGGAGACAGGCCCAGGTTTCCAAACCTCGGAAAGTATTTTCGGGTCTTCTGAATCGAATGCTGTGCAATGCTGCATGAGGTTGTGCATTCTACAATAGCGGCAAGGCAACCAAGGTTGTTTTTTTGACGACCGGCGGACTTGTGACAAGTTTCGCGCAACTGGTAGGAGCCATGCTAGTATCCCACCGCAGCGGGGATAAAGTTTATTCAGTTTACATGTGGTTATTGTATAGTATGTGCGTTGAGGTGCCCCGTACTTCGAAACAGCAGTTTTTGCAGGCGGACGTCGAGTCGACCACGAGTCACCGACTAGTATTTCCAACGGATTTTTTTGTATTCGTTAGTAAATTATGTGCTGCAGAGGTCAGGTCAAAATACGGTTGCAAGCGAGATCTGTTTTGTACAGTATAGGCATAAACGTGTGGTGCTGAGGGTAAAGGACTTTTTATTTCCAAATGAAGTTTGTAGATGCATCGGCATTAAAAAAAAATGATCAGCCATTCATGTCGTTTCAGGGTTGATTTCCAAATAGATGTTACATATTACATACAACATGAATCTGGATGGGTTGAACTTTGATACGTTTTTGCGTGTGGCTCCTATTGCCCGATTCGGCTAGCGATTGTACGACCGACTGTTCTTTTCAATATCTGACATCCAACAGACCTCATGTCTATAAATTTGAAGGTAGTAATTTAGTGGCTGCCGCCATTCTGCCCCACGAAAAAAAGCAACACACTGTAAATGAATTTTTTGCTAAAAAAGGCGAATGCAGTATGTGTGGCTGCTCATCGGCCCATCATCTCCCATTCTGTAAGAAAAATTGCGACTTGATTGGTAATGAGGGAGGAAATCTTTGTCCCCTCCAATGATTATGCTGGATAGTGGAGATACTGCCAAAACCTCGTTATATGGACCTTGGCACAGCTGTAATTACAAACACGTCTGTTCGCGCAATATCCACTCTCGCGTCCACAAATCGCTCTGCCCCTAACCGCAGTCCGCAGTTATCCCCCTTCCATAATATTCAAAATTAGGGTCATGCTCAACGCATTCAGCCGCCCTCACCACTCTGTTCTTTCTTTCTGCCCTGCCCTGTCCCTCACCCACTCCTCTAAATATCCCAAGATACTCTCTCCGCCTCCCCGCCTCCTAGCACTCATCTCCCCTAACCTAATCCCCCCCCCCCCCCTCGACCAATCTACCCACCTCTACAGCGCACCTTCTCCCAGCCTCTTGTCTTGCTCCACCCCTCCCAACCGAAACCGAAACCCCACCCCTCATCCCTATATTCCCTACATTTCTCCCCGCAAACGTCACCTTTCCCATCCTATCCTTTCCGCATCGTAACCACCGTCCAACCAATAAGCCCCACATTTGCCACCGCATGCACTTTGACTCGCGCACATTCTACCTCCCCTCCTTTTCCCCCCGTCCTCATCCTTCCTTGACCACTACTCTCCTTCCCACCAGTCATGGTCTTGCCCGACCCCGCCGTCCACATCGTCCTCGGCTCCTCCCCCAGGCCATCCGCCCCGCAACTTCGTCCTCCGCTTGACCCCAATTCACTCCCCTCTCCCGGTCCCATCATCGTTTGGTTTAGAGGTCACGACCTTCGTATTCACGACCACATCGCCCTCGACTCCGCTGTAGCCACCGGCCGCCAGGTACTTGCCTTGTACATTCTAGAACGAGGAGCCGAAACCGATGGCATTTCCGCCGTATATTGCCGTCCCAATCAAGTGCCTCATGCCTGGGGTCCGCTTTCCCCAACGGAGGATTTGCCCTTGGTCGCGTCCAGCGATGGTACTTGCATCATTCATTACGCGTTCTCGTCACCCAATTGTCATCATTGGGAATCACCTTGGTTTTGCGTCGAGTCGATTGTGCCGAGGCAACTGCTGCTGTCGTTTCAGATGTCGCTCATTCCGTCCGTGCTTCCGCAGTCTTCTGGAACAAGAGATATAAGCCTAGGGCCTACCCGGTTGATTCCGACGTACGTCAGCGTCTCAATTCATCCCGCATTGGCGCACAAGGGTTTTGCTCGGAAACTTTAATGGAGCCGCGTACTAGCTCCGGTCGTTGCGATGATTTCAGAGTTACACCACTTTTTGGATTGACGCTATGCGCACTACCCCGCCGCCAAGGCCGAATCCTCCCTTGGAGAAGCCCAACGTTCGTGCATTACCTCGAAAACAGGTTGAGCACTTGCTATCGCGCCAAACAGCAGGCCACACTGAGGTTCAGGCGGGAACCCAGGGTATCCACAACATAGCCGCGGCACCTCTACCCGAGGTTGAAGATTTGGAGTTGCTAGAGGATCCGCATGTGCACGGCGACGATAATCCTGGTGACGTCTCGACCGTCGGGTGTGCGGCAGCGAAGCGAACTCTTGCTTCCTTTCTTCAGAGCGATCGTTTTCAGCGATTCTCGAGTGGCAGCGCTCGAAGGGACGGAATGGTCACGGGGAAACTAGCGACCTCACGCTTGAGTCCTCACGTCCGCTTTGGAGAAATATCTCCAAGGGTTTTGTTTTATGAAATCGTCGACGCAGGCGCCGTAGCCAAGCTCAGAGGAGATGAAGCTGGCCTGCAATCGGCTAGGACATTTTTGAAGAATATGTCACTTCGGGAGTTTGGATACTATATGCTGCTGAGGTACCCGGCGGCTGCTTGTAAGCCAATCATGCCCGAATTCGAAGTCTTTCCGTGGGTCAAAGACGACGACGGCGTATTGACAGAGGCATGGGAGACAGGAACAACAGGATTTCCATCGTCGATGCGGCTATGCGGCAGCTATTGCGTGAGGGATGGATTCACAACCGCATGAGTTTTTGGTGGCATCATTTTTTTGCAAGTACTTGCTGCTGCCGTGGCCAGTAGGGGCAGCTCACATGGTCCGCACATTAGTCGATGGTGATGAGCATGCAACTCATTGGGATGGCAATGGACTGCCGGTTGTAATTCTGACTCTTTCCATTTTCCACGCTGGTGAATCCATTGTCCCTTCACTTGCACACTCAATCAAGAAGGTGGCTGCAAATTACGTTCGGAAGTATGTGCCGGAGTTAGCTTCGCTGCCTGATTCCTAGTGTTTACCCCATGGAAGGCCACCGATGTGGAAAGGCGGGCGTTGAACTTCTGCATTTTGGAGCAGAAAGACTATCGCCAGATCCGCGGACATCAAGATCCCAATTTGCTCCGCAAAAGGGCAGATTTTGGATTATATCCAGCGAGGATTGTGAATGGCCTGAAGCGAGAACTCGTGCGCGGCATGCAATGGAAGTAATGAGACGAATCTTCGCAGCACAGCGGCAGTGTCGCACTATATTTGTGGACCAAAGCGTTGGACCAGATGGCTTTTCGTGGACTCAGATACAAGAGCGGTACATATGCCCACAATCGAAGTTAATCAGAGATAAAGATGGATGTGAGATGGATTGCGTAGATATCTCTACCTCCGCGGTCACGGTTGGGCATAGCTTGTGAGCAAAAAGACGCCAGAAATGGAGCAAAACGTATTTTAGACGAAAAAATTCTATCATCAGATGACGCACCGAGGAAGAAGCGTAGAGTGAAAAATATCACAAAGTCCGAGGCCGCAAAGGCAAGGTTGGATTCTTCGAGCGAGATATCTGATGTCATGTCCGTGTCAATGATAACTGGGGCTCGACGGAAATATCACCAAGTGAAGTGGACTTATGCTGAGTTCAAGTCAGTTTGGTGCAGAGGTTCTGAAAACACAGAAGCGCCGAAGAAGGGAAGAAGCTTTCAAGGTGGTGAAGCTGTCAATGGTGTGCGATTGAGTTCTAGAGCCATGGATGATGGAGGTATTGATGGGGTAGGTGCGGCAAAGAGACCGAGAGGTTCCACAAGCCGTGGACGTCCCATCAATGTGAGTGGAAATCCGTCTGAAGGTCATGGAAAACTCTCAGTGCAAGCCTTACTAACTGGTGGGCATGTCGGGGAGAGCATGGATCTGTCCTTAGTAGATGATGGTCTGGAAAGAAGTGTGCAGAGACCCATCGATTTACCAGTACGCACAGTAATACATCCAACGCCTCAGCCTTCCGCCCCGGGTTTGACTATTCAACCTCAGGCCCCGGGCTAGCATCTCAGCCTCCAGCTCCGGCGCCCGCTCCAGCTCCAGCGCTTCCTGCAGTGAGAATTGTGGAGCCGCAGAGCCCGTCGTTTACTACGCACCTAGGAAGTGCTGTGAGCGGTTGTGTCAGCGGCGGTACTGCAGGAGTCAGTTTCCCCCCGTCGCCAGTATTCAATTCGCCGGTTTTTGCATCGAGCCCGGATCCCCAGAGGCGGCACCCGATGATGCAACATTACAGTGGACACGGAGGAAACCAACACTCAGTGACCTTATCGCCGCTGGTTGGCGGTAGCGTTCCAAGTGGATTCCCACCGAATGGATCGCCGACGGCAACATTCAGGCATACAGGAATCGGAGGGGCAGGGAAGACGCATACTGGGGCTAACTCGTTGAGAAGGGGATCCGGAAGGAGCCGGACTGTACATGGGGTGAACACGAATACTAACATTGCGGCAAGGTAGCCATATGATGAGCCAACCTGGGCAAGCTCGTCATTTATAGGAAGACAAAATGCAGGACAAGGGATGATTTTCCAGGGAGTGAGCCAAGTACCCGTCATTCCTACGCACTTTGCGGCACAACCAACCCAGGCACAGCACCAACAGAATCCGCAACTTATGGTGCCTTATAGAGGTGCTGGTCCCATGGAGATGGGCCAAATGGGGCATACTGGGGTAGGAGGGATTCACGTGGAGGGCGGGCAGTCTAACTTGTTTGGAGTCGCGCCAGGGATGGCGGGGGGCACGGGCATCATCATCAAGGAGCGGGGCCCATGTTTTTATATCCAACTATTTCTCCTTATGTGGACATGCGGATATCAGGATTACCCAACGGTGTGCAGCCGTTGATTCATCCAGTGCTACAGCAGCAAGCTGCAGCCGCGGCAGCGGCAGGAGTGCCAATGGGATTTCCTAGATCCGGAAATGTTGGCATGAGGGGGCTGGGGGGTGGGTTCAATGGGGCAGGCCATGTTGCCATTGGAAGGGGGGTCGGGAGGCAAGAAGTTGACGTCGTGGGACAAGGTGGGCCCAGGAATGCGATGGAGCGAGAAGCCATTGCAAGAAAGATGGCGGCTATGAATTATTACGACGAGGCTTACGGTGGAAAGCATTGGGAGCAATGGCAGGCCATAGCGCTGCACTTGTTGGACCAGTACGAATTCAGTGAGGACACGGATCGGGAAACGAGCAAGGCGTACGTGAGGTTGTGCGTGCTAAGGACGAGCTGCGTGATGCAAATCCAGACGGTCCACGGGTGACCGTGAATCACTGTAAGGAAGTGTTTAACATATTGAGGCTGCCGGTCTGGAGAATGGGATCGACGTGGACATGGGGGTGTGAGAGGGCCGTACTGCTACGGGTGCGTCAAACGCGGGACGATAAAGAAGTAGGAGGGTTTTTTCGTTGGTGTCTCAGTTTCGAAATAAATGGGCGCGGGGATACAAACGCACCTCAGTAAAGAGGAAAGTGTCAAAAGATCTAGCTGTCCTCGAGCTCTCACAGCTAGTCACGACCAATTCCGACTGCGAACTCAAACCTGTGCAAGTTTTCAAGTGGTCCCAACTTTGGACAGAAAAGAAACCAGCGCGATAACACATGGCTCCTAACGGAAAGAGGTCCACCAGGCTTGACCAGCAGGGGTCTGAACCCCAGGAAAGCAGCCCGGCATGGAACGCTCGTGAAAAAGTTGAACGAGCACAAAACCAAGTCTCCTTCGCGACAGCGAGTGTAGTCCTCCCAAAATCATGCAAATTAGCACCACGCCAATACAAAATCAATTACGCACAACAGCGTAATCCTGACACCCTTTCAATTCTTGCCAGGAATTACAACTCAGGATCAAGCAGCGACTCAATTCGAAATGTCGCAACCAGCCGCCAACCCTCCATAGACGGAACCCCTCGGCACGCACCACTTGCATATTAATCGAGCCCGCTCCCACCCACCCCCCGCATGAAACACAACTAAACCTAGCCTAGCCCACCAACCATCATGATGCCTCTCCACGGATCCACACCCATAACTGACGCTAACAATGACACTGTTCCTTATCACCAGGCAGTGCCACTCCCCCCTCCAAACACAGCCCCCCCCTCACCAAGGCACGCCCGAAATCCCCAACTCATTCGCACCACTCTCCCCCGAATCCGACACAGACCGCCTCGCACACTACAAACAACTAGGCTCGAGCCAACGCAAGTACCGAAAACACAGCCGTTCGACAAGGTGCATCCGGATGCCCGAGCGTTTGCAAACGGTCCGGCGCCGGTACAAAACGCGCTGATGGTGGGTGCGAACGGTGTGGCACGGGGTGCGCAAGCGGTAGGAATGGCTGGAGTAAGGCGGGGGCGTATAGGATGGGGGTGGGGGTGTTGGGGAGGGTGAGGGATTTGTGCGGGTTGCGGGTGGGAGGGAGTGGCGGGGAGTGGTGGGGAATGAATGGCGCGGGGGCGATGGGGCGATTCCGGCGTGAGGGGGGGTTTGCGGTTGTTGCGAGTTGGTGGGACGAGTCGGTGGGGTGGTTTGGGCAGGGCGGGGCGGGGTTTGTTGGCGGGGGTGGGACGGTTGGTCGGGAAGAGGTTAGCTTTAAAAGATTGAGCGGCTGTGTGGGGTAGTGAGATATGGATTTTGGTAAATTTGTGAGATTGGTGTTTTGATGGTTTGTTCTTTTTTGTCGACTTTGGGATGCGGAGGGTGTGTGTGTTGTAGGGTTGTCGTGCGGATGGAGGGTTGGCGGTGTGGACTTGCGGACGGGTTTGGGAGATGCGGTGGTGACACGAGGATGAGTAGAAGAGCAGGAGCCAGCGATGGGGATGTGGCACGCAAAAAGATGCCGATGTTGTTGTTACAGGTACGCAGCGTGCAGGAATAGCAAGGATGGGCGGGATAGGGATAGACTCACGACGCATGGACTAACTCTCTCCAAAAAGTAGGAAAAGGACGGGTGGACATCTTGTACAAAGGGCGAGAGATGGTGGACAGGAACGGCGGGTGAAGCTGTGAGCGTGTCGGTGAGTTTGGTAACGGTGGAGATTGCTTGCCACAGAACCGAGACGAGGGCGGAGGCTTTGGCGATGGGGTGAGGAGAGACCGCATGGCGCGATTGAAACGGAAGGGGGTGGAATGGGGTGCAAAGGTTTTGGGCTGGCAACGCAGGAAAAAGGATGCAACTAATGTCACTCGATGGCATTTCGAAAAAACGCGGATAGAAATATAGTTCAACACCAACAATACTGTAAGACAAATGTCATATCGGATGCATTTGAGTGTGTCACGTCTTATTGGACACGTGCCACACGTTGGTTGGAGCACTGAGATATACGTTGTTGATCTGGATTGGGATGTGAATAAATCGGGATCTAGTAG
This sequence comes from Kappaphycus alvarezii, assembly GCA_002205965.3. Taxonomy (NCBI): domain Eukaryota; phylum Rhodophyta; class Florideophyceae; order Gigartinales; family Solieriaceae; genus Kappaphycus; species Kappaphycus alvarezii. The sequence continues at coordinate 1,149,757 of NADL03000466.1, forward strand.
TTGTAGGCTGCTTCAATGGGATGTGCAGATATTTGCGCTGAGAGATTCTCTACCACATGTTCGTGCACCTATTCGATAGATGGGACGGCTCCTCAATACCTCATGACAGCGGTAGGCCCCAAATGGCTACAGGAGACAAGTCCTATCGTCCAAGCACCTACCGCTTGACAAAGTATCTCCCGTGAAACGCCCCGCACTTTCCACCGTCAATGCCACTCTTTGCCACTCTACAGTAACCCTCTCTCAATACCGCTCACACTCAACCTACCCCGCTCCCCTTTCTCCCGTCCAGAGAGCATCAGACTCGGGACAATTCCGCTCAACCCACCCCTGCAACCGCATCCACTCCCATCCCCCATTCCCCGCTCATTCCCGGCCATGTCCCTCCCCGCCTTCACCGCCTCCACACCTCTCCGCCTCGCCCATCCCCTACCATCCTCAATCGGCCTACGTCGACCCTCACACCTTCCAAAGATGGTCGCCTCTCCCGAGCTCGGAAAGCCCCTACAAGTCTCAACCGCGACATCGGCCAAGTTCCCACCCAAAAAGTCCGCGTCGTCATTGAGGCTCCAGCCCGTGACAAGCGTCGCATCCTGGCCTGCAATCTCATCAACGCACCCCTTGAAATTGTTTGGGATGTCCTCTCCGATTATGCTAGATTGTCCCAATATATCCCCAATCTAGCCGTTAGTGACCGACTCCCCCATCCGAGGGGTGGTATTCGTGTCAGGCAGTGTGGAGCGCAAAGTATTTTGGGTTTCCAATTTCGCGCTAGTTTGGTCATGGATATGACCGAGCTCAATCCTTGTAGTTCGGATTCGCGCGCTATTCAATTCGGACTAGTGGAGAGCCGTGATTTCAAACAATTCAATGGTGCGTGGACCATGGAGGATGTACTGGGGAAAACAGCATTGTACTACGAGGTCAATATTGTTCCCCGCGGCCTGGTCCCGGTAAAAGCTATCGAGTGGCGCATTTCAGAGGATGTTCCAGGCAATATGGACGCTGTTCGAATTGAATGTGAAAGGAGAAGAAGAGTCGACATGGCCAGGGGTCGCAATGACACTCTTACAAACAGACAACTGGGCGACAGCTAGATTCCTTTCCTCTTACCCCCTCCCTAATCGCCCCTACCGTCTCGTTTCTTTTTTGTTAATATCTGCGTAACCAGCAGATCTGTATAGAGCCGCCTAGGCCAATTTCCAATTGTATGTGGGACAAACAATGTGCTACTCTAGGCGTTCGCGGAGACTGCAATCTCCTAATTGCACCAGGGCCGACAGCAGATCCCTGCCTCGCTAATAATTTCATCCCTGTTAGCGTCCAATTTTGGGCATCATGCCTTGCCCAATTTGACCATTGCGATGCTAACTGTGCCTGCGGTCAACATACTATACTTCACGACGCGTTTAGGAGGCTTCTGGGGAAGACAAAGATAAACATCATTTTGGTCCACTCAACGCAACACTTTCTTTCCCCGCAGTATTTCAGAACAAGTCCTCTGTCAAGTCCACACCTTCAAAACTATCTAGCGGTCCAACTGCAGGGTAAGGTCTGCCTTCCCTACAACGCGTCATCTCCGCTCTCCTCATTCAAGTCAATGGTTGCTGTGTTTCTCCGAGCGCGGGCTCTGGTGAAGAAAACAGATCTTCGACCTTGCGATGATGCCGGCGCGTCATGCCGCGCCCGGGATGAACTCCGACTCCCTGACGCACTTGCCTGAGCCCGGCGCTTTCTGGAGGACGCTACTGGCACATACTCCTCGTCAAGATCGTCAAGGACTATTTGTTCCTTGGGTGCATCCTCTTCTACTGGCACAACTTCATCATCACTGGCCGGCGCCATCTGCTTCCTCGTAGAGCGACGAGGGTTGGACATAGGTGGCTTACGTGAGGCCGCAGGAGTTCTCTGACTTCCTGAGGAGCCCCTCCCGCGACCACGTCCGCGGCCACGCAACCGTGCACTCCTCCCTGTGGGCGTCTCAAATGGTATGTCTTCATCATCATCATTCAAACCGGCTTGGGCAACCCTACTAGCCGCTGTGGCAGCGGCTATGTCGGGGTTCTCGACAACAAAGCGTGTACATCTTCAAGGCCGGCCTCAATAGCTTTTTCACGTGGCTGGACATCGGGTGTCTTTTTGGCCACACTCTCCCCCACTGAATCAACACCTCCTTTTCTTTGGTTCATGCCTTCTTCATGATCGTCCGACTCCACATTTCCTTGGTCAATAAGGATTCGGTTTGCCGCTGCAATCGCTTCATTCTTGAACCGTGCCAACAGTTCCTCCTCGTCCATTATCTTGCCGGCATCAGATTCCTTTAAAGTTCTATCTTGCTGTTTCTTCAAATAGCTTGTCACATAGTCAGGTATAGCTTGATTCTTTTGCTTTGTAACAAACTGGTCTACTGCCCCGGACAGTTGATCCAATTCTAAAAATTTGAGCCCAGTACCCCCGGCTTGGCGATGAAAGAGGAAATACTGCACAAGCTTGGGGATTTGCACGACATCCTGCTGCTCTCCGTCACCCCTTCGCCTTTCAGGATCATCATCGCTTTCGCCATCTGCATAAAAAGCTTCGCCCTGCTTCAATAACTTGCGCTTACTCCTGTAATACATAAGTATGTCAGAGGGAGATGCCACTCGGCCTACATATCTCTGCCAAAACGTTGAGGATTCGGCATTTCCCAATTACCCGAGATTTCGACACGCAAGCGCACAAGTGGTTTCCGAACAAACTTGTTCAGCTTCTCCTTGTAGTATGAGCGCGGTGGATATCGGACGCCACTCACGGTTTCCTTTGAGGTCCCTCCTCGAAACCCACTGACCTTGTTATCGAATACGGTTTCCTGTCTGGTTAACATTTCATTGACGGCCTCTTCTAGAAATTGAACAAGTATATCGGGATCAGTCTCTGACAGGCCTTCTTGTTCGGAGAGAACAAGATCCTGAAATTCAAAATTGCGAACAGTGTACAACGGAACCGGACGATGCTTGAGTTTACCCTTGTAGACCTCCAGAAGCACAGCATGTTTCTGCTTTGACCGTTCGAAAGAGAAGTAGCAACCGTAGACCCAGGCTGGACAATTGGAGGCTTGGACAAGGTAAGGTCAGGAATACTATCGTGTTCATGTCCCCACACAACATAATCAAGCCAGGGCGGGAGCAAAGTTTCAGATATACTTCGCGCTGAACCACGGTGACTCGATTCTGGTGAACAACGAAAGGTTAAACCATGGCACATGGTAGTTGTTGCGGCCACCGTCATCGCTCTCATTGGCATCGACACTATTCTGATCGTCATGGTGTGATGCCGGCTGCTCAGGACTTAGCCATTTAACTCTCTTTTGCTTTGCCCAAGTATCATGCAGAATCTCATCGCGAATGTGACCGGGCCATACAAGGCCAGACCGGTTTGGCCCTTTTGTAGCAAAATGGGAGCAATTTCAATTGTTTTGGAGGAAACTGCCTTTCCAAAGTAGGTAATCAAGCCTGCGCTGCAAGCAAATCTAGGGCACTAAGGGCATCTGGACCGACGCCACCTGTAGGATCATCATGGTTACCATGAATGACAAAGACCGGGAGTGATACAGCGACACAAGGATCCATATAATTGACGGGTGTATGATCACTGCGGACGGCGAGCGAAACTTGACCCTCTGGAGAGAAACAATGGCGACGAAGCAGTCGCATGGTACGAACAATGGTGTTGCGGGAGGGTTTGTTGTCGTGGAAGAGGTCGCCGCCAAGCAGCAGCATGTCGACATGATTGGATTTGGCGAGCTCGAGAACTTCTTCAAATGCGCGAAACGAGTCATCCCCACGTACTGGATCCTTTTCGAGGTAACCGAGATGGTTGTCGGTGGCAATAAGAATTTTAATGACATCGTCCGGGTGGGGCGAGCTTGTGTTTCGGGCTTTGCCGGAGCGAGGGCGCATGATCGAAGTGAAGATGGTAGTCGACGACGAAGACTTGAAGCGGGCCGACGAGGAGCATAGCGTGCCTGGTCGGTATTGACGAGCTTTTGAGACGAAAGGGTGCACTTGCGATTTCAGCATTTGCGGATGTATTCAAATAGAGTGCTGTAGAGTATAAAATGCGGTTGGTTTGCCACGTATTGCACTCCACATTGTTCGTGGCTGTACACGTGTACCCCTTTTTTAATTACAGCTCTTTACAGCATGATCCTGAGGCCCTTCAAAGATCAATTTTCAAATATCCAATTACTAGCTGCCACGTCGATAAAATGACTTGCAAAAATACTCATATTGGACAGCAGTGCCGCAGTTTCATACAGTACAGTACAGTACATGCGTGTTTTCACTGTAAGATTGGACCAAGTTATTGTAAACGCTTTTCGTAGATAGAGCATCAACAAGCGTTTTTTTCCAATCGGATTGGACAGCAGTTCATTTGTCTAGCTTGCTGCCATGTCATGTTGTGCCACGTGGCCATTTACAGCTCATCGGTAATTCACTCGAATGAATACAAACCCTCACTCCTCGGTGCATCTTCCCCGCTCGGCGCTACTAAAATCGCCTCGACCTTCGTTCCTTGGCCCTCTATCCTGCATCCGCCCCCATTCGTCTTCGTCCCCTTCCCTCTTTCCGCTCTATCCTCTGCCAAAGCTACCCTGATGGGCTCTTGGGAGACCACGGCCCATGAGGTCATTGATCGCGTCCTCCCCCCGTTTGCATGCGACCCCCTTCCCTTCTATCCCTTCCTGCCACGATTCTCTATGACAACCAATGCTTTAAAGCCTCCCTTTCCCTTGCCCTCGGTGTCGCCATCATCCTCTTTGCCGGCATCATAAAGCTTCCACAGATTGCTACCATTCTCTCCAACAAATCCGTCGCCGGTCTATCGGGAACTACCTTCCTCGTCGAAACCTTTGGCTACACATACAATCTCGCCGCCCATTATCGCCAAGACTACCCACTTTCCACGTACGGCGACTTTTGTTCTCATTCTTGAGAACTATGTTATCTTATACCTCTTTTACAAGTACACAAATCGCACCAAGCTCGGCCTCCTCGTTATTGCTGCTATGCCCTTGGGCTCGCCTTTTTGTGCAGTCCGTATTTCCCGTCGAACTCATTCGACTCATGACACTGGGAAATGTCGCCGTCGTCGTCCTAGGCCGCACACCAGGTGTATGCAAACTACATAAACGGATCAACCGGCGCCCTAAGTGTCATTACATGCTGGGGTATCTTTCTTGGCGCTTTGGCTCGCATTTTTACGACTCTGCAGGATGTCGACAGCTTCAATATACTGGCAGGGTACCTCTCCTCGTCTCTTCTTAATGGCACCATTGCCTTCCAGGTCCTGTATTACAACTACATTAAGAAGCCCAAGGTCACAGCGAAGAAAAGGTCAAGAAGGCCGAGTAGATTTTTGCATTCTCACCTTTTTGTCCCTGTCCCATATTTTCGCATTTTTTGTACAATGCGCTAGATCGTTTCGATGGTGCGCCCTTTCTACTCGTGGTAAACAGAAGATCCATGTGTCTGCCGCATCCTATTTTTCTACCGAGCTCTTCTCCCGCCCCACGTCCAATTGCCTTTGCACTACCTTTTCGTCCTACATCCGTTTATTAGTCCTCTGCATTCTACAATCATGAATCTACTTCCGTCGCGTCTTTCACCTACACCGCCTGCAACGAAGTGGGCACCGTTACATGCGCACTGTTACGTGCCGCCAAAACTGCTTCTCGTCGCTCTCTGGCCCTTGAAAAGTGCGGCACGAGCACCACGACAGTGAACACCACTATCGCAATCAACACCACTGCCACCCCAATGCTTACTAACCCAATCACAGCAGCCTGAGTTAACCCACTGCCTCCTCGCTGCGGTCCCCGTTTTGAAACGTTTCATTTCCAGTCGCAAGCGGCGGCACGCTCACATTTATCAAGAGTGCAGTCTCCGTCCCTGTGCAAAAGAAAATGACTCCGAACTAGTTTCAGATAAAGATCCATCCGCGTCAGCTTGAATTAACCTGCTTTTGTATTCCTCAATAAATTCCGGTAACATCGGTATGTAAAAGAGCAAGGATCAACTTCGGCTCAGACCCGTTTGAGAGAATTGTCACACCCCGCGCGCGTCTTCCAAGGATGGACGCCGAACGAACACCGGCAGCATTCGAAAGAGCTGATGATATTCGGATAACTGAGTATTGCATAGCCGGTGTTGCTCTCGGTCGGAATGTCATAGATATGCCGACAATGGACGCAGAAGAGTTCCAATCCTTATCGTCGACGGGGAACGTCTCGTTTTCAGACCGTCCACTATACTCAATACTTTTGCTAACGCTCGCCCCGTTCATGCCGGTTTCTTCGAAAAGGCGACTCCAAGGGCATAGGCAAGCCGATTCACGGATTGAGTCATCACTTGAGAGCCGGAAGAAGTAAGGATCCGGTTTCGAGTAGACGAAGATACCAAGATATTTCGAACATCTGCTGGGGTAAGACTTGGATCTACTCCGAGCATTACAGCTGCCATTCCCGCAATAATCGGCGCCGCCATGCTTGTTCCTGTGCGCGTCTTGTATTCCACGTTTGAGGTCTTCCCCAACCAGAGAGGACATTAACTCCAGGGGCAAACAAATCAAGACAATCTCCGTAATTGTTCCGGACATATAGCTTATCATCTATGTCGATAGCACCAACAGCAATAGTTCCAGGCATTTCGGGCTGGGTACAATAAGCAAGCATCAGTATTGTTGTTCCCAGCTGCCGCCGTCAAGACAACGCCATTTTCCACAACAGCTGCGTTATTTGCACTGTAGGGGCACATGTAGGATTAACAGATCCAACAGATAAAACAGCAACTGAGCGTTTTAGCCCCCTCTCCTTTGTATCCGCCAAGACATAATCCAACGCACTTATAACATCTGAGCATAGACCAGTCCTGAGCAATCTAAAGCACGCACCGAAATAGCAACAGCATTCTTGGCAATTCCACTGAAGGCCCCAACGGCTAGAGCTGCCACATGGGTGCCGTGTCCGTTGCAATCTGTCGGGGGAGCGCCTGGATTTTCTATATTAACCCCATAACTTGCTCGATTGTCGTGAATTCTTCGTGCTCAATGCGAATTCCCGTGTCGATGATGTACACATACACTAATTCGGAGCTGATTTCCGCCAGATCATACGGGATTGAACCTGAGGATACTTGTCCGGGGACAGAACAGGGCGCTGTACTATCCTTTGCAAATGCCATCTAGTCGAGCTCTTAGAGAATTCGGCACCCCCTGAAATAGAGATGTACATGAGTAAAGCTGTGGTTGACATTAAATTTCCTCGTAAGAAAGCGCTTCTGGCCGTATACATGACCTAGATATTTCCTCTTTTCTCCTTTGAATGTAATACTTCCTCCAGTATAGTTGTTCCATTAGATATGAAGTAGTAGTGTCTTATCGTGTCTCCGACACATAAGAGTATAACCTACAGCCATGGAAAGACAAGTAGCATGTACACAAACTTGCCACTGAATTGGGGACATTATTTGGAGGTTGTGACGGTCGCTTTTCAAAAGGAGATCAACAATTGTGATTCAGTTCATAGAACATGCGCTATCAAAAGCAAAGGGGGCGAGAACTGAAATGAGCATGTGAGAACAAAAAGCCAAGGTCTGCCTACACTTCGTGACTCAAATCTGTAAGTCGGTGCGGTGTTGGCGAAGATCGGGGGCATAGTGCTGATAGTCGTAAGTACAGGATGTCCATGGTTTCTACTCAGGATATTACCGTAAGTGCTGCAGTTAGCAAAGCCAGGTATTTACTGTCAGATACGGGAAGGGATAATTTTTGAGCTATGGTACCCAATCAATAGCTCAGAACGGAACCCGTCATTCATCACTAGAAGGAGCGCTGATGCTAAGGATAACCACAGGAGACCTAGAGACGTAAAGGCTGGTGTGAGGATGTTTAATGTCTCGTAAACGAATATTATCTTAACAACTAGAATATGTAATCGGCACTGAGGTCGAAACTGGGGTATATTTTATCGGAGCGCATATGCTTTTCCTTCCGCAGTGACTTTTGAGGATGGCACGTTTTGCCAAATGCCTGCAACCCCGAGCATGCATGCAGCTGAACTCCTTGGAATTATTTGAATGCGCCACGAGGATTGCCTGGAGAAAAACAGATCTACTGGAAGATACAAACCCTCCAAATGTGCATGAGGCCATAGATTATTACTGATTTATGACTGCCATGTTTTCACTGACCGCAACCTTGCGTTCAAAACACCGCCATTGACTTAATCTTAAATGGTTGGAGTGTTTCTAGCAGCACATACGTGAAACCGCCAAGACATTGACCCTTTTCTACATGAACTCCGGCAAATGTATGTTTCGCTACCTTGCCTTGAAAGAATCCTTCCTTTCTCGTAGAGCCTTCACGATCTCTACGGAACTGCATCCCTCCATTCCTAACTCTCTAGCCATCTCAGGCAGACCCGCCCTCATGAAAGGATTTGACAGTTTTTCATCGCCGATGGTCGAGGGCACCGTATGTCGACCGTTCGCTACCTGCTCCTTTGCCCAGCTAGTTTCTGCTGGATACGTTGATTACCTGCTTCAATAGATTTGGCGAATTTCAAATTGGAAACCGTGTACTCGTGACCGCAAAACACAAGGGTTTCATCAGGTAACGCACCAAGTGTATTGTTCAATGAGGCGTCCATATCCGCAGCATTGCCCTCAAAAAACCTACCGCAACCGCCCACAAATAAAGTATCACCAGTAAAGACAGCTGCTTTTTCAGTGTGCGTCTTGAAGCAAAGATGCCCCATAGTATGACATGGGGTGCGTAAGGCTGTGACTGATAATTCCGAGCCTGCGATTTTTCTTCCTTCACCAGACTTCATACGTGTAGTAACACCCTCCGCTGTTTCATAGGCCGAACCGACGATATCAACATCTGGGACGATGGAGGCTAGCTCATTGTTGCCACCAGCGTGATCCCAGTGGTGGTGGGTGATGAGGCTGTGTAAGACGAGCGGATAGCTGATTTGCGAGAGAAGTGAGTTTGCGAGGTTCAGCGGGGTCTACCACTGCGGCAACATTGTTAGATTTGTCATGGATTAGGTAAGAAAAATTGTCGCTGAGTATGGGAACAATGTAAACATCAACCGTGGAAGAAAGCGCGATAGGTGGGGTAGACATTGTTGTGAGACCGCGTCGAGGATCGGTCCCATTTGACTGTCCTTGAACCGCGCGACGCGTCCGACGGAGAAGCGAGGTTGAGGAGAGCTGCACAAACGCAGAGTTCTTGTGAATCATGGGAGAGAGATCCCAAAGACAACTAGACGCTAGCGGGAACAGAAGGTAGAAGGTATGTTAAAGCCGATTCAAACTTTGCTTAAAACACCGCAGTTTGGGAAGTGAAGGAAGCGAATCTGCGGTGGTGGTCTGTGCGGTCGAGAAATGTACAGCATGGTGCAAGCAGGTGGATACTTATTACAGTGACCACCTTGTCTATGTTATCTTGACTCTCCCTTTCCTTCTCAAGGCCTCCCACCTACCCACTTACAGTACAATACAGAACTGTGCGGTAACGCTACCGTGCTCTAATAGGCTTTTAATGGCGCACAGTATGAACATGTGTCCCCTGACACACCCCTCGTTCGAATAAAAAAACTTTATGGCATTATTATTATTATTTTTTACACTAATCTAGAGGGTCCATTGCAGAAACTGACTACTGAGCCTGTAGGGGTACCATAATAGCTTACAGTAGGTACCTCCATTCTCTACAAAAAAGCCCTGTCGGCCGCGGGAACTGCCGGTACGACGGGAGGCAAGGGAAAAAGGACTCTGATCAATACCGAAAGATTACCTAAGCGGACTTTCGGGACAGCCGCCGTTCTTTAGCGAACCACTCGGACAATCTACAAACTGCCGCCGCCATGGCTGAGTCAGACACTACTACAAACACAACCATGACAACTCCCACCATACCTATGCCTACATTGACCAGAATAAATTATCACTGGTGGGCAATGCGCGCTACGCGAATGAGTCTGTCTACGTCCGGTATATGCCTTGGGCAAGACGGAGAACCACACATCACTACCTGGAGTCCGAGGCCAGCTTTCTCCTTAAGGATATTGCAATACAGTAGCTTCAATTTCGTCAAAGACGATCCACGGGTGTCTTGTCACTGAAAATTGCCACCTTGTTCGTGGCAGGGTAACGGTTGGTAGAGCATTGAAGACGCTTGGCGGCTGAGGTTTGGAAGTATTCCTTCCAGGGTATAAGGCCGGACCGTGTTACAATGTCTTCGGGGTGGGGGGGCGTGACGACTGCGAGTCACGAGAGCTAACACGCTGGGATAAGGTTATCTCCTTCTCGAGCGACGGTTTCGAGAGCCTTGTGACGATCCACGGGAGATGAGCGGAGGGTGTCCTCCTACCACACAACAGTGGACGGTTCCACTTGTACGTAGACGTTGAACCACGTAAGCGCCAAAATACAACACGGGTACTCCGTACGGTAGCTTCACTTGTATGTAGACGCTGAGCCACAATAGAGCCAACGGCGGCAAGAAACCTCGAGAAAGGTGTAACCCGAAGGTTAAGCAAAGGAAAACCCGGGCAAGATAGAAACAGTAATATCCATGGTCTTCACTGACGAAGGGTTTCAACGCAAACGAAAGGTGGGGATCAAATCCAGAGCCAGCACCGGGGTGCTTTTTTGTAGCATCACAAGACTGTAGAAGCAGGTATAAATAATAGTCAGCTATCTACAAGTTACTGCAAGTTACAGTTGCTACGGTTATCCATAATCAAATTTAACCCTAAAATGTTACTCTCATGCTTCGATGGCATCAAGGGAGTGATAAATATACACGAAACTTGGCCCAATGGGCAGGAGTGGCCTGAAACAAATCAGGGGGCTCTCATTGAGGTATGTTCTGTCTTATAGAGGGAAATTCGATGGCCAATAGCCGTTAGGCTTACAGGGAGCAGCTGACAGCAGCTGATCAATAGCAACAGTCAGTGTATTGTTAGTTATGACAGTTAGTGCCAATAAAAGTCACCGAAATTCGAGCAATAAATAGTCAAACCCTCCTTGGGGCGTGCACCAGTGGGTCGTTGCACTACAGGCATCCAAATAGAAGAGTAGTCCGTCGAACAAGGTTTTCTGGCAATACAAAACAACGATACCCCGCCACAACCATCGATCACAGTCACATATCGGGACTACAAGCAAAGGCAGGACGGGTCATCGCATCATCCATTTCCGATGACATCCTCGGCACCCTGCCCAAAAAATTTCTCTCCTGCTCCGCGAAAGAGATGCTGGAGGAACCGGACACTCGGTTCGCCGCAGACAAGACGCTGGAACGACATCTTGAACTCAAGGCCAAGCCCGCCAAACCACATTCTCTCATACGGGCATCATTGAAACCTGCTTCCATAAAAATTTACAGCTCCCTCGTGAAATGCTGGATGCAGACGTGCCGAACATCGAACTTGAAGCCACAACAGTCAAGTATATTATAAACGGACTACGCATCCACCCCATCATCCGCACCTGGGTTCCAGTACTCAACAGTACCAGCATAGAAACAATAAAGAATGCCAAGAAGGCGATCACCTCTTACGTTCAACTTGAAACACCTTAAGAACACGCTCCGTGGAGTGCTTACACCAAGACAACCCCGAATTACCTCAAACACTGTGCATTTCACAAAACGTGGGGCCACCATGACACAAATCACTGCCTTGCTATTAAACGGATACGTGCCTATTTGAACCCCGGCCCGCACCCTCACGGGCTCCGTGTCCAAATACAATAAAACCGGAGGCTCCGCAACGGACCCCCTCCACCACGCCGACGTGTTATGAAGACCATTCCGACTCTAATTCGTGGCGCCTGCACCGCCCGCATGACCAACTTCGATCACGGAATGGGAAAACCTCATCCAAATAATATGTAGTCCGAGCATATCGACTTGGACCAGGATTACGCATTGAAGGACGCTTATTTTGACTTCTACATCTTGGATTCTGCGTGCTACCCGAACTTCTCCACAAACAATTCAACTGACTTCACCCTGCATGTCTCAACGGTGAACATTTCAGATGGGTCGACATCTCCCACAACGGGGCACAAGGTGCAGAAATTATACGTGGAACGTGCCTTCGACCCCTCCCGAGTATACGGATCATTCTCATTTGTGAAACGATTACCGTGGGAGGAATTGGCAGCAGCTTTACTACCCCCATACTGCCTCGTATACTGCGATCGCCAATCATCCCGATTTTAGCTGCCGTACTCATTATACTGGCTGTTGCTAATTTGACGCGTTCCATGACCACCTTCTCATCTGCCACTTTTGTAGTCTCCACTACAAGCACTATACACCCCATCATCGTAAACGTTCCTGTCGTACCCAAACCTCTGCAGATGTGAATGATGAAAGTTGTCCCACACACGCTTACTTCCACGTCCGTAAAAGTCGAAATAAACTTGAAGATTCAAGGCGTCTCGTACAAAACGCTCATTTGGGAAGCCTGTTGTCATGTAGTACGATATGAATATGCAGTTTTCACATAATTACCGAGGTAACCACGTGCCATTTCATACAATCTGAAGATAAGATCCTGCACAGGCATTTCTCCATCTGCTGCTAGCCAACTTTGACTAGCGACCAGAGCGTAAATTCCGGGAAACCTATTCCATGCCTCGTCCCGAATATTGAGGTCAGAATTCCCGATGCAGCATTTTTCGTCTGTTCGCGACCCCTTTCACCCGCAATCTCCACATTTTTTCCCGCACACTCGTCTCCCAGACTTGCCCCCTAGGTGCATCAAATCAACCTGCAACACTACATTTTTCGGTATCGGAGGAGTGTCCGAGTCCTCGTCTCCATCCCCTTTAACGGTCTAGATGAAATGTAACACCGGTCCCCAATCATCCTAAAAAATGATCTTACTTATAGCTCCTGTTTCTGGATGATGTGTCCTCATAAAATGAATTATTTCCGGGACGATATACTTGAATCCCAAATTCAGATGCCCGCACGTTCGTTACGACTTCTGAATTGTACCTTCATAAAGAAAAGCGCCCGACCACCCAGTGTAGACTCTGCATACCAACTCACAATAAACAGAATCATGTACTCTCTCCTAGCTATCAGTTGTAACCCGTCGACACCATCCTTCTCGGACTGTTCCATAGCTTCATAATCATTAACCACACAAGCTATAAAATCGTGAGAGAACCGCATTGCTGGTGGCATCGTAACAGGTAGTGCAGCCGGTTGAACAATGTCCTTGTCCCAAACATTGGCCAGTACTTCCACAATTTCTCAGTGCATATACAGCTAGCTCCGGGTGGAAAGTACTGGATGGTATCCATGCCCCGTGATCTCGATGGCAGTACTGCTCGTATAGATGGAGATGTCTATGGGCAAACTTATGAAAAGGCCTCGACTGAAGGAGTCTGCTAACAAGGGTAGTCGTTCGATTGTCCTTTCCTCTGGAGGGAGCGACATGTAGTCATGCATTGAATCCAGGTAGTAAACTCAACTGCGATCTATGACGAATGTAACTGCCGAACAGAGCGAATCGGGTACCCAGTGGCACTTGTTCAATCGAAACTTTGTCGATACCTCCCGAGCAGCTTGAGGATCATCTTCCATCATCTTGACAAGCATCTTCATATCTATCCTGAACTTTCCATCCTTGGTCCGCCCTATCTCCGCATCCAACTCACCTAGACATACTGCTTGCAAATACCAACCAACGCTTGGGATATTATACTCCTATCCAAATCTCCCTTGAGGTTTGAGTCCTTCCTCACTCCAGCAATCGTCTGTGTGTCGGCATTGACGGCTCTATTATGATCATTTACACCATGGCGTGCATGAGGGAGAAAGGAAGGGGTACTGATCTGAGGTGAGGAAGATCCCTGGATGTCGCTATTGAAACGGGGGCGGGACATGGGCCTGTAGCACTGTAGGGTACACTTCTTCCCTCAGGTCCCATTTTCAGGTTCAACCCATTCAATTCAGACCTTTATATAGTGGGTCTCTTTCTCGGTTTCCGGGTAGTTCTTCCCTTCTGGGTACCCCTACACCCAGCAGAACTCAACGGTGTCAAGTCTACCCTGACTATGCTAGCATAGTACAATGAAACTCTGCTCTACTCTACTTAAACACCCTCTGGCAATAAACAAGAGGGTAGGAAATCTCAAGAAAAAACCACCGGGAATAACATTGCCCAATTTACCTCACGCGTCTTACCCCTGGGAAGCCTGCTATAGTGATCACTACTCTTATCGCGTACTCAACCAACCACTCCGACCGCTATGTCATCCAGTGGCGATCGCCCTGATGGTCCCCCGTGTTTGCTCAACACAACACCAGAACTCAAGCAATTGGGTCGCAAGGCCATCACACGTTCATCACGAGAGAGAGCGTTACTTGAGGCTTTAAGGATGCTCAAGCTCAAGGCAGTTCAATCAACCTGTCTCGTTGGTCTCATCGTGAAATTCGAATTACTTAAAGCCCTTGTCTGTCTTCGCACCTTTGATGGCATCAACAATGTGAAGTATTTGACTGATGAACCTCCACACGTGGCTCAAGGCTCAGGACGAGCAAACCGTGGAAAATTCAGCGTTGAAAGTCTGGAAGCGGCAGTCAAGAAGAAACTGTTCATGCGAATGAAGGAACCTGATCCGACATGCGTGTCATGAACCTTTTCGCGGACTACCTCATGCTTTCTCAGAGAAGAAGATGGACTCATTTGTGGAAGAGAACCCCAACTGGCATCAAGCATCTTGTTCCGCTCTTCCCGGTATCTTCGTGAAAAAATCGAGAATGACCTCATCCTTCACAAAGTAACCTTAGGGAAGGATTGGCATAATTCTACAAATATCATCGCTAAGGCGGTAGCGCTGGACGAATTTCTCCCAGCCATTGAGAAAATGTCCGGCTGTGGCTCCTCGGATTCTTTACCATCTGGGGAAATTCCAGAAGGGTCAAGGAATAGGAGGTCGTAACAAAAGAGATCCATATCAGAATCAGGATCGGGATCGGCTTCGAAATCGACTACTCCCGCCGAGTCACTGGACACCAACGCAGATAAGTAAGCACCTAGCGAAAATCAAACAACCCAGCTGATACTGTTCCGCTCCCGTTTTGTTTGAACAAGAAAATGCAGAGGAAAGCGGACTTCATCAAAGACTGTCCGGAAACATCGATTGGCGAGCGCAAGCGTCTGGTCGTGAAATGAGGGAGACCACTGCGAGAAGAGTCTGAGGAAAGTCCGCGTCTCTGGTGAAGACAAATTTTTGACAGTGAATACCATCGTCAGGATACACAGGGAAGGCTATGTGGAAGCTGTCGGACGTGGTTGATGTAACTGTTTGTGGTGACTACGGTGCCGACCATGCAGGGATGTGCGAGGATCACCTAACACAGCTCGCTGCGGCCAACATTTTCGTCCCTACGCTCCAGCTTCCCAAACCTATTGTCATGGACCTGGCAATAGAAGGTTCTGATGCCAAGCTTCAGGCAACCGCGACAAGAAGGCACGAGTATCGCACGCTGTTACTACCTGAAGGCCCCATGAGATGCGAAATGTAGAGTTTATGTGTTTAAAGAGAAGATGCCGGAAGTCCTGCTCTCACGACTTTGCTAATTTCAATGGGCTTTGACCTGATGCACATCTCGCTAGGGTAAGGGAGCAATTCATGACAAGGATTTCTCGGAGGTAGGATTCGACCCCGACCGATCAGTCGGCAATCCAGAAGCAGGCCATTTGTCTAGACTGATGCACAACTCCTCAGAGTTCGACCAACCGGTTGACTACCTTGATGCTGATCACAGCAAAATGGGATTCCAGGCCAGCACTGTAGAGCACGGAATTTACTCTTGGAGAGCATGCCCTGCTGAAGTAAGGCCACATCTCGGAAGAATGTTCACAGAAGCTGTCACCAACGGATTGCCCAGCTCTCTCCATCCAGACTCCAACAAATTCTCGAAGAATATTGTGACGTTTTCCGGACTAAACTTGGGTCCTATCCGCCTGTCAATATCGCCCAATGGAAATTAAGCTCACTCCCAACGCCAAACCGGTTCGCGTTAAGGTACGCCGCTACACTCCTCCGCAACCGCCTTCATCCGGACCAAAGTCGCGTCTTGGTCTCGTGAAGCGAAACACTCCAGTGCTTGGCTTGTGCTCCCCTGATTGTGCCCAAGCCAGGCCCTGAAAATTTCCGGTTTACAACGGATTTGCGTCCGTTAACAAGGTAACCGTGCCCCAAATATGGCCAATGCCGGATTTAGAATCATCTCTAGGAAAATTGGGAGGAATGAGTGCATTTTCCACTCGATCTCTGTCAGGGTATTGGCAACTGCCTTTGGCGGAGGAGTCTCAAGAATGCCAGAGCTTCATTACTCCAGATGGAGTTTACAGCCCAACTCGGGTTATGCATGGGCAGCGGAATGCTGTTCCCTTCTGCCAAAGCGCCATTCAGAACATGTGAAAGTCTATCCGTGACAAGTTCTTGCAGTGGCTAGATGAATTTTTTCTACGCACGCTCACCTTCACAGTTGCTAGACTCACTAGAGGAGTTTTTCGCGATCTGTGCCGAGTTGGTCTCAAACTCCATGCTGGCAAATGCAACCTATTCCTCAAGGAGGTGCGCTGGTGTGGACACTCATCACCAGTCAAGGGGTTCGAATGGATCGTCTCGGCTCGAGGCATTGACGAACATGGAATACCCCTCATTTGGTAATCAGCTGCAACAATTTCTATGTGCCGCAAATTGGATGCGTTGCTCGATTCCGGAATTTACATCTGTAACTGCACTTCTGACTGAACTCACGGAGAAGATTTACGAAATCGCCGGACTGAGGACTAAGAAGTCTGTTGCTAATCTCGCTTTCAGATGTTGGTTGGGACAGCGCACGTAAAAAGGCGTTCGATGCGGTTACATCCGCTCTTCAAATTCGGTCACACTTGCAAAAACATATAAGGACAAGGTCTTCTGCCTTTTCACAGACGCTAGTGACACATCTTGGTCTGGCATTTGAGACAAACCCCCGAAGAAGATCTGACGTCCCCTTCTGTAATCAGAAACATGCACCGCTCGCATTTGTCTCCGGATTCTTTTGTGGGTCAAGTTCTCGCTGGTCGACGCCAGAGAAAGAAACCTCTGCTATAATCTTCAGTTGCGAGAGACTGGACTACCTACTAATGCGGAAACGGGTTTTATCTGTCCACAGATCACAGTAACCTTGTCTTTCTGTATCACCCGGAACGCGGAACGTACGAATGAATAAGACTGTCTACAATAACGTTCAGCGCTTGAGTCTTATTCTGTCCATGTTGAGTACACCATCGTGTATCAAAGGAGAGGACAACTGTTGGGCTGATCTACTTTTTAGGTGGGGCACTTCTCCAACGGTATCCTCAAAGAATCAACGTGAGCATTTCCGTATCGCCGCTCTCTTTCTGCCACCATTGCTCCTGATTATGACCCTGAGTTCTTTGGCCAACCCCAGAAGGACATCTCAGAAGTGCAAGCAAGGTGATCCAGCGAGATTCTAAATCTGCAGAAACCTCCTGACCCTGGGCTTTACTGTACACAAAATGGCAGTATTTGGATACCCTCAGATGCTCAACACATACAGCTACGCATTTGCGTCATAGGACACTGTGGTCGAGCGGGCCACCGTGGTTTGGACGCCACGAAGACGGCTATCAAGAAGTACTCATACTGGTTGTCCAGTGATGAAGATATTAGTCAATTCTGCACCTCCTGTCTTCATTGTGTCGCCACCATAGGTTCACGACCTCTCGGCCATGCTGTTCACGCCAGCCACCCAAATGTGCTGATCCATTTCGATTTTTGTATATGGGCCCGAGCTGTACCGATGATGAATATGTCTTTATCATTAAGGACGACCTTTCCCTCTACATTTGGCTATGCGCAGCCAGCGTTGCAGGTGTCGAGGATGCTTCCACATTTCTTATGAAATGGTTTGCGGCTTTCGGTGTTGTCCAGAATTGGACATCTGACAGAGGCAGTCACTTCAAAAACAAGCTTATGGATTCATTGAATCGCCTGCTTCATTCCCGCCATCACTTCACGACGCCGAACACTCCACATGCCAACGGCACGGTCGAACATGTCTGTCGCAAAGTACTACGGTGTTGTCGAACACTGCTTTCGGAATTTCGATTGAAGGAAGTTGAGTGGCCGTTCGTGTTACCTATCGTCCAGTCCGTACTTAACAACAGCATTCACTCCAGTCTTGGGAAGTGCGCTCCAGTTATAGTCTTTACAGGTAACCCACTTCCACTAATCATGCCACCAGGCCCAAGTCAAATGTTTGCAGGCGATGAACGTGGATAGGTTGCAGCAAGCTCTCGTAGAAATGCATTGGGATGTTTCGGAATGTCAGACAACTCGACGTGCGGCTGCAGTGAATGAGCATAATGAGAAAAGACATGTTCAGCCTGCTAATTTCACGGTTGGAGACTTCGTCCTCGTCGCAAAACGCATAGCTAAGGACGGGCAGAAACTCCGTCTTCAATGACATGAACCCCAACGCGTCGTCCGTACCGAATCTGAATGGGTTTACGAGGTGGAGGATTTAATTAACGAATCCCGTTCCTTGGTTCATGCGAACCGTCTAAAATTCTACGCGGACTCTCAGTTCAATGTCACTCAAGAGCTCCTTGACACAACTGATCACAATCAGCCGCACGAAAACGTCGTCACCAAGCTTCTCGATCTCAAGTACGACCGTCCAGATCTCACCTGGAAATTTCAGGCTAAGTGGCGCGGCTTCAATCATGAGGAGCCAACATCGGAGCCACTTCAGAACCCTTTCGAGGGTAACCCAGATATGCTCCAGGAATTCCTCGATAACGACGAAGACAAAGGTAAGATTCAGAGGGCACTTCACTCCTTGCGTCGCTCAGGGGAGAGAGATGTGTAGCACTGTAGGGTACACTGCTTCCCTTAGGTCTCATTTTCAGGTGCAACCCATTTCAATTCAGATCTTTATATGGTGGGTCTCTTTCTGGGTTTCTGGGTAGTTCCTCCCTTCTGGGTTCCCCTCCACCCAGTAGAACTCAACGGTTTTCAAGTCTATCCTGACTATGGATAGCATAGTACAAAGAAACTCTGCTCTACTATACTTAAAACCCCTCTAACAATAAACAAGAGGGTAGGAAATATTCAAGAAGAAACCACCGGGAATAACATTGCCCAAATTAACTCACGCGTCCTGCCCCCTGGGAAGCCTGCTATAGGCCCCCACACCATTCCGCCTTACAGATGGAGTAGACGGGGGTTGTGGGATAAAATACCGCCTGCGGCAATTGGTAGAGAGATCACCGAAAGCGTCGGTAGC
The DNA here is from genome assembly GCA_002205965.3 of Kappaphycus alvarezii. Classification (NCBI taxonomy): domain Eukaryota; phylum Rhodophyta; class Florideophyceae; order Gigartinales; family Solieriaceae; genus Kappaphycus; species Kappaphycus alvarezii. Next base: position 1,169,140 of record NADL03000466.1, read on the forward strand.
GCAGGTTTGTTAACCGTAAATACCGAAGTATGAGCGAACTCAACAGAGGGAACGCAGGGGAAAAGGAACGGCGGCACAACCCAGGGTGGAGGGAATCCGTCTTAGACGCGCGAACGAGTGGTAAATAGTGGGAACGACCGAAAAGGAGAGCGACGAGAGGGAAACCTATTCGTGAACGACGGTTAACCGATGACGGTTCACCTTTAAGGAATGGTTCACAGGTAAAAGTGCCTTATCTTTACTGTTGGCGGCTGGAGTCGGCGGCGGTCTTATATACAGGCCGAACCCGGGGTTTTTGGCCCCCAGATAATTATCCACAGTAATCTAATAAATATCTACCTAATTAAAGTTAGCTAAATTGCACTGTCAACTACAATAAATAGGAATCACCGGCAATCCGGATGACACGTGGCCAACTCCCAATCCCAATTACCGTGCAAGGTCACCGCGCTACCTCAACTCCGCAATTATAGTACAGGGGTGTTAGGCGAGAAGGTCGCGGAAGAAGATTTGGTGGAGGAGATGATAATGGCCTCTTCGGCGTACTATCTGTGGCAACAGGTGAAAAGGTTGTTTGCAGCGGCGAAGCAGGCTGGGGGTTTGCTGTAGCTGTAGGTGGCAGAAGAGTCTTGGTACCAGAAGCTGGAGAAAAGATGTCGTTGGAAGCAGTACAGGAGGGCGCCGAATCAGTAGCAGGAGGCGACGTGGGTACCGCAGTAACAGCAGCAGGCAGTGGTAAGTTTTTGGTTGCAGCAGGTGGAGGGAGGGGGGTTGAAACAGACGGAGTGGCGAAGTTTGAGGCAGAAGGGCGGGTGATGTTGAAAGCTGCGGGTAGGATGGTATATGAAGCAACTGGCGGGGTGGTTCTTGAAACAGCAGGGGTTGCGGGGAGTTTGAAGCTGCAGAGGGATGGTTGATCAGGGAGGCAGCCGGCAGAGTTGAAACAGAAGAACGGTTGGCGTTGTTGGAAGAAGTAGGCCGGGGGTTGTTGTGGGAAGCAGCAGGCCGTGGGTTGTTGTGGGTAACAGTAGGCGGGGGGGGGGCGGTACTGGGAGCAGCAGGTGCGGGGATGTTCTTGGAAGCAGAAGGCGGGGGTTAGGGGCTTGAAACATCAGGCCGAGGTTGGTCTTGTAGCGGGGAGGTGATTGTTGGAGAATGCGATGGTGGGGGATTATCTGCCCAGAAGCCGGCGGGGGGGCAGAGGTAGTCATGGTTGATGCATATCGAAGAGGAGGTAGGGGTGTTTTTTGTTGAAGCAGTTGGAAGCAGCAGGCGGGAGGGGGAGGCTCCCAAGGAGGGGTGTGGTGGCTGTTGGAGAACGGGTGGTTAGAGCGAATGGGGTGGAGGAGGAGAACGCGGGCTGGGTGCCACCACTGCTTGTTAGAGAATATGGTGGCCAGGGACCAGCAGGCAGGGGGGGGTGGTTACGAAGGAGGGTGATGGAGAATGCAGTAGCCGTGGGAAAGGGGAAACCTCCCCGATAACCTTCAACGTCATGCGTTTCAAGGTTAACGACCACCATCTTTTCACGTAATCATTTGTGTTCTCCCTCGTCCGTACGGGCTGGGACAACATGAAACCGCACTATCAACAGGACAGGAATGCGAATGCCAACGCGATTGTTCAAAATCCTTTATGTATTGCTCTTAAGTATAAATTGCAATGACCGTGCGAATTCACATGCGAGGATGACAACGCACGGGGTGAGGAGAGTGATAACTGCTATCAGTATTGGTTGCGGTTCTAGAAAAACGATGTAGACATGATTCGATCGCACTCGAAGTTCATCTTGCGAAGTGAAGAGCGTGGATAAGTGTGCAGAGTGGGAAATTTGTGAGAACTGCTACCAGTGCTGATTGTGTTGCGAGCATTACGATGTCGAGATGATTCAGTCGGACTTGACCGAGATCGTGTATGACCGAGCTTAGCGTTTTAGTTGAAGGGGTTATGCTACCAGTACTGGTTGTGGAACTTCCTGTAATGCGGATCAAAAGGACACTGTTTAACTTTTTTTGGGATATCTACCTAAGTGTGTTATACCTCTCGGCTGAGCCTGTGTCTGCATTTTCTGAAGGAAATGCATTTCTTTTTTTGGGACTCAGTGGAATTCGGCAGACGTTAAAAGCAATCCTGAGTGGATTTTGGACCAATATGTATGTCACAGTCACGGTACCATAACTGTCAATATTTGTACAATAATATCTAAACTAGAGACGACTTCATTGGTTGGAGTACATCTCGAGCTAGTGGATGACAAATAACCAGCCAATTTTGGCTGTTAACAGTCTTGGTATCATGATTGTGATACCTGGTACCGCACTTCAGTGACATTGACGTTTAATAAACTCAAGGATTCGCTCATGTCTTGGTTGATGCCTTCAGCCAGCCTTTTTGTTGTCAAATGTAATTTGCGGTACTATCCATAGATATTGTTAGTGCTGTCTCGAAATTCTAAAAATAATGTGTCGCGGTATCAAATGAGATGGGGTTGTAAAATTTTGTTTAATGAAGGAGGTTAATAAATGAAACGATGCAGTATTGTACAAAACGACATGTGGAGTCCATGAATATAATGGGGATCGGGCATCTCAATTTAGTGGTTGTTGACAGTACCCGCTTATCTGTACAGACGCAAAGGGTTACCGAGCCCACTCATTGTTTCTTCTCTGTTGCCGCTCACTACAATAAAGAATATAAGTGATATTGGAAGTAATAGGCGGGCATTATAAATGATGCCTGCGTGTCCTACTAGTGGTGCGCTCTTTACACTATCGGAAAATTTTTTGATGTTCACGGTACTGTATACAGCCAATAAAAGATGTTGTTTTATTTTTGATTTGGTAAATCAAAAAATGTTGTTTGTATTCTCAAAAGATGTAATTTTATTGTACAGTGATTTTGTAGTGCAGTTTTCGGTATAAATAGTGCTAGTGGAGGACGCAGTTGGTGGTGACAAAAGGAAAGGTATGAATGGCTGAAAGGGGAGCAATGGTATAGCGTGATCAAGTAAGGTAAAGTTCGTGTTTCGCGTTTGCTTGTTGTGAGGATTTAGCCGTCGCTTCTGGGTTCTCGGGAGTAAGCGTGGTACCCGCGATTGTATTCACCCTTATTAAGTAGTATTGTTTGAGGTTAGTCACGGGCAAGAGAGCCGATGGAGTAGTTCCTCAAGGACTAGAAATGTGTGCCTACGGCGTACGAATTCATGCGCGTCTCATTCGCTTCAGGTGACTTTCTAGAAACGCGTTTCAAATTCATGGTACTGGATATTTATATACAAAAGTGGTGCAGACTGCAAAGGTCTTAAAGCGGTCTGCAGTGGCAACCCAGTACCCAGTTTCCGAGCTTACGTCAAAGAATGCAAATGTATTAATGCCCATAATTGACGGTAAAACAAGATGGGTATCTACCTTCGCAATGGTTAATAGGTTCCTATAGCTCGAATCTAATTCAGAATCTGCTATTGAGAGGGTTTATTCTGAGAATTTTGGCTGTACTGGGATTGGAACAGCTGAAAGAACTTCCCCTCAAGAGGAGGTGACATTGAGAAGTATTGTCGATCTTTTCACAGCAGTCGAAGAAGGTACTACGTTACTCAGATGTCAGTCAGCTCCAACAATGCATCTGAAAGATATATGCTGCGCGGGTATTTTGAAGTTTCTGAAAAATAAGGAAGAACCAAATGACATAGATTCTCAGACTAAGAGATTGTGTTACGTTCTTTCCGATTTGGTTTTGACTGGTGCTGCAGATATGACCAGGATCAATCAATGACATAAAACTGTGCGCGCGTTTTCCAAGATTAGGCATTTGGTTTTCTTTGATGTAGTTAATGCATACTCACTATCTGATACAGCCGCAGTTAAGGTAATATCGAGAATGGCTGACATATACCTTCCAGATTTCGCTACTTCAAGTATCAAAATCGCTGAAAAAAGGCATCAGATACTCAAAAACAGGTTAGTATAAAACTTTTTGACTTATAAGATGATTATATTCCAATTGTAAAAACAATGGATGCATCCATTGATTCTTAACTGAATCTTTACAAATCTGTGGATGCGAATGTGAAGGATATGAAACCACTGGATTCGTGGAGAAAAAAATCAAAACACGTTTACAGTTTCATCTCATATGATACGTTTATTCTTCACCATGAAGGCATCATCAACTTCGTCGGAACGCGTTTTCAGTTCGGTTGGATCCATAAGATCTGAAAAGCTTTGGCGGCCTTCGGCTGGTCTGATAGAATGCTTACTGGAGGTTCGGAGTTCCCGCAAGAGACACGAACACCTTCCAGATGAATTTCATCGGACATACTAAGGAATGCCCAATGTGCACCCTCTTTTTAGAGTAGTAGAGGTTCTACTCATTCCTTGACGTAGATAAACGTTTTCATGAATCTGATATTTAAGTAAACGCCAAATTTTACCCCCTAAACAGTGAATTTTCTATTCATTTCAGGCGTAACCAATTTCAGATTTAAAGAGAGCTGAGTTTTAAGTTCAGCACCGTCCGGTTTCGCTCCGAAATTTAGAGTTGAACCTCAAATGGGACGTGAATGCTATCTTCAGGCTATGGATTGAACCGGACAGCTATTTCCAAAGTATAGAGATGATCGGACCATTTAATTTTGCATGATACTTGGACCAGACTGAGAAGCACATCCAGCGTGAAGGGCCGAACCTATCAAGAGAAGACTTTCCGAAGGACCGGGCCGCTTGGAACCAGTCTGTACCGTACCGGAATTAAGAAATACCGTAGTTTGGTCTACTGAATCCAAGGAAGTCTGCCGCCACTGCCAAGTTGATGCCTGAGCAGTACGCCTCCAGAAGTGTTCTATCTCTTGTCGCTCTGGCCAGATTCCTGTGTCGGCAAGCCTTTACAGTGACCGTCGATGGCCCAGAAAATCGTGGGATGTACACCTTATTGGTCAAGGATGTCTCCTACAGCTTTCGCCACTTGGAAAACGAGTCTTAGAGGGAAGCTGAAGCAGATGGAGGACATAAATTTGAGCCACCAGACCTTGATCAAAGTTTGGATAAGCTTTTATAAAATTTACGCTTGAGGGCATCTAGACCTTCCCAGCCCCAAGAAATGTTAGTGCAGTTGAGACTCGAATAATGAGGTTTAGATTTTCGGTCTCAGGAAAAGACTCTGTAAGGTTGAGGATGGCGTCTTGTTCTGTACTGGAACTGGATAGGTCGATTATGCTTTACCGATCTCGCTGGTAGTAAGTGAGGCAGTTATTCTGCTAGTTACACATGCCAGACGCCAATGGAAGGTGTGGAGATTAATTACAGGATTCTTCTCGCCGTCAGAGAATTAATAAGCGCAATGGACGAGAAGAAGGACCACATGGCTTTCTGCGGAAGCAAGCTGACGCAAATTGTGAAGAGAGCGTCAATCGGCAAGAGCTTCACTACTGTTATGATGGCAAACATATCTCGTGGCTCTTCGAATGTCGAACATACACTCCCCACTTTGCGGTAATAGGTTTATATCTGCTCTTCCTACGGGGTTTGAAATCGTACCTGTGCGGTCCACGTTTGAAACTCGCCGAGCCATGATCAGTCCTAGCATTGGTTTACCTGCAGAACTGGGTCCTTGGAAACATCTCTGTTAAAAATTAAGCAGCTCTAGGCTTCCTTTAGAGGTAAATAAGAAGATGCGGATAAGAAGGCTCATCCTCCTGCGACGCAACGAAAAGCAGCTCCCACACAGTCCGCAGCAGCCAGAATCGGGTCTCTCACAAAGATTATTCACGGTCAGGCTTTAGTCCAATTGGATTAATTTGTTCACCCTATTAAGCGTTCTTTAACTCAGTGTAAAAGCGATGGCTGAGGTCAATTATTGACAGGTCTCCCTCTTGCTCTGTGCCAGACAGACTGGGGAAAGCAAAGAAAGTCAGAGAAGGGCACGCTAAAAGGAGGAGGACCAGGGAACCATCCTTTATACCTTCCAGAAAAATGCGGGAGCGGCCCGGCTAGAAGAGAGCTTGGCTGATAAGACTGAGTAGAGAAGAAAGATTTTAGACTAAAGGAGAGACTCAGTATCCACATGATCCGATAAATCCGGCATCATACACGAACGAGCGCACAAAAATGCCTGCAAACAACGGCGGCGCTTATTACAAGAGGAGTAGGCATTTTCCAAGAGGGTAGCTATGGGGTCAGGCGGGGGGGCATCAAGTCCGATTGTTTTGTGGCAATTGATGTGTTCACAGTTGCAGCATTCCGTGCAGTGAGTTTGATACATTCAGGCCGACCGATACATTCCCTCACCGCATTCCCCTCCCCGCAACGGGCTGCCACCTCCTCTTAGATCTAACATCAGAACTGACGCAAATCAAGGTCACGGAATACACTTCGTCTCAGCGGACACCTGGTGCTAACGCGGCAACACAACAAGCTCAGCAATGAGACAATACATTGCTAATAAGAAGCAGGAAGCTGCAGAAGATGACTTCTGTTTGTAAGCAGTTAAAAAGTAGTCGACGGGACAACCAAGGCCGCTCAAGAGGCCTGTATGAATTGACAGACAAATTAAAGAAAGGCAAAACAAAGGTACGGCAGGGACCTCTCTGCCCTGAGGGACACCCCTCATGGGACTCGGATCTCTACGCGACTAACCACTAAACCAGACGCTTGGAACTCGCAACCATCCAACAGTGAAAATTCTCCTCTAGCTCCTTCTCTGCATTCGCCAAGCCAGAGGCAAGTACTTTGAACGGGCCTCCAGAACTGAATGAAGTTGAATCTATCGCGTAAAATGGATTTTATCACATCTTTGCAAACTTTTCGACTCATTAACATTCACTTTCCCTCCTCCTGGGAAGCCAATGTCTCCTATTTGACTATTAAGTGCTTTAGAACCTAGTGGTTTAAACTATTTTGAAGTTTGAACCTCTCACAAACGACGTAAATAGGTTCAAAAATCAATCAAAACTGCAAAAGCGCAGTTTTCTTGCGCAAGTGCTAGTCTAAGGGAAGCATAGAGAAAATAGAACCGACCAGCATTAACTCAAACAGAAATCGCGAATTCTTTTCCAATACTAATCAAGCCTACTGCTTCAGCCAGTCACTCACAAAAAGCCCCGCCCTTATGCTTTTGTTACTGAAACGAATCCTTATTTCCGAGATCATCAGTCCTACATCAGAAAACTTCTCTCACTAACCACACTGCTTGCCTGAACAGAAAAAACCTTACGAGTGGCTCCAGCGAGATTAGTTAAGCGTTTCTAGTTAGTCTTGAACCGCAAAAAAGATCAACAGATTGATCTGCAGTGCTGGTAGTGTGAAGAAACTTATCGATTTCATCCCTCGGAGCGAGTGCAAATTCATATTTTCCTGCAAGTAATCTCTGAAATGTTGGAATATTGTTCACGTTAGGGGCATTATTCAACTCCATCCAATCACCCGAATCTATTGTGACATGCTCCCGTACGATCGCAGTGTCAGCAATCATATTATTTTAGCTCTTTGGATCCAGAATTTGAGCCAGCAGGAAAAGTTTGTACACTTCCAGTTTCAATATCATCAATCAAGAAATATATTGATGTGGGTAAAGCTGGTCTTATGTAATTTGTTTGCACTTCCTCATGAGTATTTCGTATCTGAGAAGCGTTAAAACCTACGAAAAATAAAGCTGATCGGACTGATTTTCCATAATGCACGCACCTGACTCTAGAAAATGACAAAATTATAGGGAGAGCTTCCATTGCTCTAGGTTTTATCTGCATATTTCTTAGATCTCTATATCTGTTTTTGATTCCATCCAGCATTATTCTAGCCTTATGGGCATTTTGTATCATCTTGAATGTCGATTATCATCTCGTTTCGACACCAAAGCATGGAAAACCAATTGTATCAAATAATCCTACAGACTTTGAGTCGCTCAAACATATATTTGCGCTTCACAGATCACCTAATTGCCAAAATTAGAGAGCGTTAAATCTGAAATTGATCATTTGCAATAGCTAAAAGCTACTTGACTCTGATTTTAATGACATGAACCACGCATCTCACATGAGAGTTATCCACGTTGTAGTCCGTTTGATATTCTGAATTCAGTAATCTCATTAGTTTTCTGATGGAGCTAACAATTTCAGATGCATTGGCTGTTTTTAAGAATTGAATGTTGTTTTCCAACTTCAAAGCAGAGAGAATTTCGCAAAGGAGCTGGCTCTCTGCATCACCACTGTAGGGGGTTCTGTATCTCCTTAATTCAAGCAAGGCACTGTTTATTTTCTAACTTTTATCTAACCAGTGCATAGTTATATCCATATACCCTTTGTAGACATTACTTGACCAAGAATCACAAGTTAAGATGACTTTCGAAGAGATCGATTCAAATTCGGTCCTTATAGAAATCTTTGTAATCTCGAAATCCTGATGAATTCTCCTGCATACCGTAGAAGAGATAGAAAATTGTAATATTTGTCGATAAAGCTCATCAGTTGCTTGAACTCAGGACTTTCCACGATTCGAAAAGAGAAAATATTTGAGCAAATCCACTTGAAGATTGACCTTGTTACTTCCTCATACAAGTCCTTTTCGGAAGACTACTGACCGATCATACCAATCCATCCGATGTTATTTATCTGTATCCCACGAGACCGGACAAGAACCGTGCGTCTTGGATGTATTGTCAGTGCAGATGTTTCGGTGTTGACGCTGAATGCTTGAGGTTATTTTGCGCATTTCATCTTGATAGTACCACTAACTTCCTTCATTTTGAAGAAATTCCACACTGGGCTCGTCCACTTTCTTTTTTTCGCAATGGATTTATTCCATGGTATTGCTCGCTGAGTCATTCGTTGCATGTTGGCTTTCTTGGTTGCACGAAGGCGTTAAACGATTGTTCGGCTCGTCTGCCATACGATAGAAGCGTCGTTTGTTTGGAATGGAAGCGAAAGACAGCGAGAAAGAATGATGTTCGTTCCAATGGCACTGTACGTACGCCGACGCAGCACTAGAAACCCCGCGAAATTTCAATCGCTTTACTCACTCTAAAATATATTCGAAAATAATTTTCTATGCACTTTTCGCTTTGGCGGTGGCTGAATTCTTGAAATTCGACTTGGGATTACATCCTTCGGTTAGAGGTTAACTATAGCCCAACATTAGTGGTTTCGGTGCCGAGCGTTTTCACGGTGCATGGTTCGAACCTTTCCCACTTGCTATTTTGGTCCTTCAACAGAAAATTGTCAAACTGACAACACTTACCCAAGCAAAGAGTAAACATTGAAACCTATACCTTAACACTGCAGGTCATGGCACTAACCAATGAGCTTCTCAGCTTACAGGCCTGATTATTTTCACAAAAAAAGTTCTCTGAAACAGTCCCACAGGAACCGAACAGTCACCGTACCCTCTATATTAATGCTGTAACGTTTCTTACCAAACCAAAAACCGGAACGTTTACTGAGCGGATGCTATCCAAATTTCGGACCAGACCGATTATTTTTTTGAAAAATTTTCGAACCGATTGTTTCACTAAAAGATTGAGACCAGACCGCCAATATATTCATTTTCAAAGACCTTAATGCAACTTTTCATCACCACGCTGAGACCCGACCGTGAGATCCGGACCGTTTCGGACCGGTATGAGCCGGACCATGCTGTACTCTGTCTGATACTTTTACTTTCAACTAACCGGAAAGCACCTTGCACTCCGTTGTAATGAATCTGTGTGTTTGGTGACGTTTTTCTTCTCAATTTGATGGGTTCTATCAAATCTATACTAAAAATCAGCTAGAGAATCAAAACTAGGACCGGGCTCACCTGAATAGTTTAAATTAAAATATTGCTTTTGGCATGGCGGCACCCGAGCCAGTTCCTGTACACCACAGAATTAATTCCCGGCATTAGAGCGTTTACGCCGTATTAAATTTCGCACGAAATCCGCACCAAACTTTCGATCTGGCAGTGCAAAATTATGGTACGTCAAATTAGAACTCTTACTGTACGGATGCAAAAGCTTCCTCTAAAATTTATGAGTAATGCTTCAGGTACCCTTGCAGAACTACGTCACCAGTCGTCGGAACTTTCTACACATTGGTCTCCAATGTAAAAACAATTGTTCGACAAGCGGACTATCGTATTTGGAGTGCGCTTGCGTGACGCAACCCTGCATCTCTAAATTCTTTTTGGCGCTACGGATCGATGCTTCCGAGGATCTGTTGCTCTATGCATGGAGGCTAACTTGAGATGCCTGGGCTGACGTCTCTCACCTAATCTCACGTATACAACATACTCAGAGTGTTATCTTCAACCTGAATAAATACTCGGAGGAGCAGTTTTTACAAAAAGAGAGAGGTCGGGCGAATCTGTACTGCGATGGGATAGTTTACGGGAAGCAACGGTACGCCTGCGATACGATAAAAGCCTGTTGCATCGTATTACGTAGTCTATCTTCGGCTTGCACATAGTAAGAATTGGAACCCGTTTCTGGTGTGCGGTACACACATCTTAGCTAGATTTTCTGGGAAGTAATAAGAACTACCGGAACTCCAAGGGCTCTGATTACTACACTACATAAAGATATTTTGCAGTCCCGAGCAGATATGTACGCCAAGGTCATTAAGATTCTGGTGCCCCTCCAAGAGCTGTTTGTGCTTTTTAGATTGCGCAAAGATAAGGATTTCACGGCCAGGAGGGAATGGTTCCAACCAACGGGTGAGTAACTTTGGTCACAATAGATTCCACTGTTTTGTGTACCAGACAATCACTGCAGCAGATTGTTTCATTTTCTCGCTATTTAGACTTGAGGTGGGTCGTCGACACGACATGACACTTATACGACGGTCAGGAATCGAAAATAGTTTTAGAAATTTACTTCATTCCTGGTACAGAAAGCATTTGATAGAGTGCATAACACTGGAATAAAATGGGGCTCGAACTGCCGTATAATGGAACTGCAAAAGCTTCCACAAATTGGGCAAGGCATTACTTCGTAAGGCTATTCAAAGCTTGCCGATTACCTGTAGGCCTACTGTACGTGTTATCGGCGCTAGTACTGAACTTGAAGACATGCATAGAGAAAATAAAGCAGATTAATCACTACTTTGCTAAATGCCCCTTGTATTGAAGAGAGTAAGTTCCATTTTGAGTAATCAATGATAAGGGGGCGGCGAAGAGTTAAACGTAAAGTACGCAAAGAGGGAATGAGCGAAGCCCGCTCGCCGCGTACCGAGCACGCAATGTACGCGGCTTAACTGCCATCTTTAGCACCCAGCTTTTTTGGCGAGCAGCCCTAACACACCCACCATTTGCTTCCTTTCTTTCATCGCCAGCTATCTCTCCTCTATCTCCAGCTGAAACGCCGCTCACCCAGATCAAGGCGGCGATATCAAGCTCTCCATATTGCTTCGAAACGCTCCACTTCTCTGGCTGCGCGATATTGATGCGCTCTTCTTCCAACGACAGCCCTTTTACGTCTCATTGCTTTCCTTCGCTTGGACAGAAACAGAGCTGCAAAATCATCTCCAGATTTCTCGGCATCTACATTCAGAGCTCGCCTCTCACGCGATCCACTCAAGCTCAGTACGCTGCTTCCCTCCTTGCTTTCTTCGATTCTCTAACTGCGTCTCAGGGCTCATCCCGCGGATGGCGTACCCTACGGCGAGCAACTGCTTTTCATGCTTCGTTTGATACTTCTTGATGGCGCGAGCAAGCTTGTTGTTTTTATTAAATTTCCGCGATTAAGTCATCCAGTAAAACCTCTTCCTCACTATATTCCTCGACGATACCTGACGCGATCTCATGTAGAACACATCGCTTTACGCTTAGGCGGCGCTGCTAGAACCACGCCCATGTTTGATTACCGTGGTCTTCTCCATTTAGAATAAATGCGAAAGCGAGCTTGAGATGTCTGGAGTGAGTAGCCAGACATTTCTCTCACCTGGACGCGCTCCCTGTAAAATCAGGGGTTCAGTTTTGATACAGGTTGGAACGTGCGACACAAATGTGCCACCTGGACCAAGTGTTGATATGCTGCGTAAGGATATCTGTCCTGTGATCCCGGCGACGAGCTGCTTAGGGTTTTTGGGATAAGCCCCCCAAAAATGAAGAAGCGTTCGTAGGGTCGAAGTACCCTATGGAATGTTCCCCCCTCGAATTTTGCAGCCTTCAAAAAAATCTTCTCTCTCCTTCTCGAGACTCTCTATCTTCCATCAAGATGGCGAACTCCAACCTGGATATCCTTTTTCTTTTAGCCGTGCCGCTTGCGACCACCCGAGTTGTTACAGTAATCACTCACCCGAGAGTATCTCCGAGACACTCTAAGCGCCGTGTTTGAAGGGAATAACGACGGAAGACTTGGTGGACTTCAAACTCAAGCGGGAGATTACGAACGACGTGTTCGAGAGAAGGGAGCCGAGCAAGGAGTATCGATTCCGAAGAAGAGCTATGTTAGCTCGATCGACAAGTCCGTCCTGGAGATGTTTGTCCTGACCAGGTGGGTCCCAGTGGATCGAGTTGATTTGATAACCGATGAACATTTGAATACTTGCGATAGAGGAAAGGCCTGCATCCAACTTGGAGATAGATTACGACCTGGCTCAGGTTCGAGTTAGGGCATTCAGGAGGTCAAGATGGATAAGTTGCTGAAAAGTCTGAGGCTACAGGTGTGGAATCTTGGACTCCAGTACAGCAAGAAGCTGGAGGTTTGGACTACTACAAATTCATCGAAGCTCACTCCAAGCTGGCCGTGTGGCACATACTGCAACGCATGTCCACCTCAACTTCGCAAAGAGGATAAAGTTGAGCATCAGGTTGAACAAGAGAAAGCTGAAGGAGAACTACCCGATTTCATGAGGCAGACTGTTGCACAGGCGAAGACCCGATAGACTATGGTGGCCGCGAGTGAATTCGAAGACAGGAAATCTGACTCTGATGGAGAGCTCAAACCTATCGAGAAGGAACCTGGACGCCGTCGCAAGACAAAGGGTAACGGTCACGTGGAACAAAGAAGAAAGCTGAAGCGTACCGTCCAGGTGGTAGTGAGAACCCCAGTGCTGCACTAGGGTAACATGGATCGAGTTCCGGAGACCAGAACAAGCGACGGACCCTTAGTTGTTTGAATCCGAAGTGCAACGAGAAGCACTGACTACGTGACTAAGCTTACAACTGCTAAGGAAGCTAAGAAGTTTATGGCTGAGTATGAGTTCAAGAAGGCGAAGAAGAAAGGAGATCTGTGGAAGTTGACTGACCAGGAGGAAAACCTGGATTTGAAAAAAACTCCCTCATGTTTTCCGCTACCATCTCTGAGGACCGTGTGCAGTTGCCGCTGTTGGCTGATCAAGGTTCGAATGCCAACATTCGTCCCCCGCACATCCTGGATGGAATTTTGAAGGTCGACCAGGATGTCAAAGAGGCCAAGTTGTACCATGTGCATGAATATGGGATGGTTGATAAGAACTTGAAGCCCCTGCGATGTAGCCGAAGAAATACTGTTACTGTTAAGCTGAATATCCGGCATGGCACCAGCCTGCTTTTGAGAAGGGTCGACTGGATGATCACCGACCAGCCGGTTGGTCAATCAATTTTAAGCAGGCACATCCTGTGTGCACTGGGACTGGACAGCCGTGTCTTGCTGGCAGCCGCCAGCGACCGGTACAAGTAGCAGGTGGATGTACCTGACCATCTGGCTCTGGCCATCTGGCTAAGGAAGAAAAGGACCTGGGCGACCGGGACGGGACGATCTAAGGCGTGCTCCGCGAGCGCAATCTTTCTTTTGGAAGCTCCTCTCACAGCCAGGGTGAAAGCAAGGACGACCTGCCGACAGCCGCCTGGCAAGCCGCTCCACTGATTATTCCGAAACCTGGTTCGAAAGACAAGGTCGGGATAGCCATTTATCTACGGCCAGTTTATGCAGCGACTGCAAAGGAGTCATGGCGATGCTCATCCTGGAAGCAGAAATTATGGGCTTTCAGGGGAGCATATGTTTGGCTAGTTTGGATTTTGAATCTGCCTTCTGGCAAACTCCGGTGCACCCAGATTCCTACACCGCATGTGGAATCGTCACACCCAGGATGTTACTGGCGTCGAAACGTCCCCTGGCTTGACTAGCAGACGCTGCAGCATACTTTCAGAGCTCAATGGAACCGCTATTCAGCGAGCTCCAGGACAACTAGAAGGCATGAATCGATGATTTTAGTGCGCATGCTAAGACTGAAGACGACCTGATCGCCGTGTTCGAATGATTCTTCTCAATATGCAACGAAAAAAGGCTCTATCTTTCTCCTGTTAGGTCCGTGTTATTCGCGAAGAGTATCTGATGGTGTGGAAAAATTATTTCTGGAGATGGGTACAAATTTGATCCGTCCAGGATACGCGCTTTGCGCTACCTGGACGAACCAATAACAAGCGCCGAGCTGGGCGGGTTCGTTTATTGTTGTCGGTGGATGTCTAATGCTATCCACAACTTTGCTGAGAGATTAAGCCCTCTGATTGACGTCCTGGAGGATAATTACAAGCGATCTGGAAAACTAACAAAGCGCTAGATCAATAATATAGCGTTGAGCACTCCGTGTTGGGGCAAACCCACGTCTAGGTGTTCCGCGATTTACAAGACACGCTGCTCAGCGCCGTCGAGTTGTCGCATCCGAAACCTGGAAGGGAGATCTGCGTATGAACCGATGAACAAGACCGGTTCTGGTCAGCTGTAGTCACCCAGGCACACCCTGACCAGTTCGAATTGCCGATAGAGGAGCAGAAGCGTGAACCAATAGCATTTCTGGGCGCCGAATTCAGGGATGCCCAGCTGGATTGGAGTACGTTCGGGAAAGGAGCTTACGCCATATTCCAGACGTTTGAGAAATCGGGTTACGTCCTGATGCGGACGGACGAATCCGACGCATATTTATACGGATCATAAGATTCTCTTGTTTTTTTTTGCGCCGCTGGCGCTTGAACCTGCACTAGAGAGGCAAATAGTGTCGAACTTGCAGCGATGGGCATTGTTCATGTCCAGGTTATCCTACGTCATCGAGCACGTAGATGGAGAGTCGAATGTATTCGCGGACACCCTGACCAGGTGGACCAAGGGGTATCAGAAGAACAAGCATACCCTCCGGACGGTCTAGAGCCTTCTGGATACCGCTGAACAGGTCATTCCGACGGCCGAAAATTTTATTTGGCCTGACCTGGAAGTCATCCAGGAAGCGGAACGAACCGTACCGAGTTAACCTGGATGCACCTAGACCCTGAAAGCAACCTATGGGAAACGAATGGACGCATTTGGATACCGGATAACAACCTGGAACTGCAGATGAAGATACTGGTTGCGTCATATTTCGGTACGCTGGGATATATAAGGATTGAGGTGACATTTAGTATACTGAAGGAGAACTTCACGTGGTCCAATATCGACCAGGATGCTAAGCAATTGGTCAAAGGTTGCTTGCATTGCATCATCACGCGAGCTGGTGACCTGGTTCCTAGGCCCCTAACGTGTTCTTTGCACGGCGAGAGACCAAAATAGGTCGCTCACATTGATATACTGTACATGGGACCCAGCCGAGACGGAAATTTATACGTTCTGGTTATCCGAGATGATCATTCAGGATTCGTCTGCCTGTGGCCTACGGTGCCCACGACGGCTGGAGGGGCTGCGAATGCTTTTTTACATTAGTTAGGCTCGCTTGGGACGATGGAGTGGTTCGTAATTGATCAGGTGTCGCACTTCAAGAATCAGCTTGTGAAGGAGCCGGCTGCAGAATTGCGGGTGAAGCACCATTTCACTACTACTTACTCCCCTAGGGCTAACGGAACCGTGGAGAGAGTTTGCCCGGAGGTGTTACGTGCAACCCGTGCGCTATGCAGCGAATGGAAGCTGGCGCCGCGTGACTGGCCGGCTGTGACCGAATCTGTGCAGAGTGTCCTGAACAACTCATACATGACCAGATTGGGTTTGCGGAACTCTGACCAGCCCAGCGTCTACCGGGCACCGATGGAAGTTTTCACGGGGCACGTCCCGACCCGGCCGTTGATGCGGGAACTACCCTTGCCGAAGTGAAAGGAAGCCTGATCTTCGGATGAGATCCAGATGCGCCAAGTTATCAATATTGATGACGTCCAAGTAGCATTGGAAGAAATGCATCGGGACATTGAGAACCGATCTGGACGCGCGAGGCTGCGTCAAAGTCGAAGCACACAACAGGAAGACGAGCGTCCAGCCGGTGAATTTCCAGGTGGGCGACTTCGTGTCAGTGCGACGAGCGCAGGACAGGGGACATAAGCTGAAGTTCTTGTGGACCGGCCCGCGCCGAATTACCGCGTTAAAATCCGGGGTATTTTTCGAGACAGAGAACCTGGTGGAAGGAAAACGCGGCGAAGTGCATGCAAGACGTATAATTTTGTATCGCGCAGATTTGGATGGGAGAGAGGTTTGTCCGGCTCTCGTCCTGGTGGCCGAACCAACGGAGGCAGTCTACCAGGATGCGCACCGATTGTACGATATTCGCAAACTGAATGGACGGATTGATATCTAGGTTGATTGGGATGGTCTCCCGGATGAGGATGACAGACCTTTAGTGCAATTGGCTCTGAAAATTTTATTTACTGCCATCGGCAGAGCTGATTTTGGTGATCTTTTTTTGATCTGATTTACTGCTAACCAGCACGCTTTATACAGTACATTAAGGGAAGTTTTCGCTTGTCGCCCACTGCTACTCTTGGTACAGTATAACCACCCGAGAGGGCTTGAGGGCTTGCTATCTGGACCACTCGGCCCGCAAATTGGACCTGATATTTTCTCAGGTGAAAGGCACCTATTGGGCCAAGTGTCTAATTTACTTATGTCTAACTTGGATCTCCCTTACTTGGCTGACCTTAACTTCACTTACCCGTCGTCGTAGATAACCCTCTCCTAGCTAACTAGTATTGATAACTATCTAGCCACTAGGGAACCAGAATAAACAGACACCCCGGTGTTGGCTCTGAACTTAGCTCCCAACTTCCGCCTTTGGAGAAAGCTTGCCAACGGCAACTTTGGCTATAGCAAAGTTTATCCGCCCCGGTCCCCCTTTTTATTCCCTACCTCTCTATCCAATATTATAATATCCCTTTTGTTGTTTGTTTGTGATATTTACTCACATTTGGCGCCCCAGACTCCAACGTATATATAAATAGGGACTTCCAGGATGTCGTTGGCAACAACATCCTTATCTCCAAGGGAGATATTCAGCACTGCTGACCCACTACTACATCTTCTTTGTCCAGTATTACACCCCTGGTGTCTATGACTCTTTGTAACCGGTCCTTATCAAAGTTCTAGCATTCCGCGGACCACAGTCCGGCTATACAACCCGGAGAACATGTATACCGTCCAGCCGTCCAAAGAATTACCCCAGCTCTTCCAACTCCATTTCTCCTCACCGTTGGCGAGCTGTGTTACTGCATCGCAGGGTGCTGAAAGAGAAAGAGTGACAGCGAACACCCTGTGAGGCTTGGTATTTGTGTTGTTTTTCTCATTGTGAGACAAGGTTGCGTTCCTAGACGAGACGAACTAAGCACCGTGCATTGCCCTACAAGAACCTGGGAACCCCTGCAGCAGTTCTAGTAGGATCTCCCTGAGATGCTATGAAAGTGAGGCTTGAATTAAAAAGCGTTGGTACAATGTACCTGACCTGAACTGGTATGACCTCCGACAGACACCAAGTCAGGGGTAACTGTAGCACACAGCGTTCTACGCTTAGGCGGGACTCCTGTAACCATGCGCATTTGATTTCCATTGTCTTCTTCGTTTTCTACTACTTATTGGCACGAGCAAGCTTTTGTTTTTGTTGATTTCCGCGATAAGTTCATCCAGTAAAACCTCTTCTCACTTTGTTTCTCGACGATACCTGAAGCGGCCTCATGTAGAACACATCGCTCGAATCTTACGCAGATCTGCTGGAACCACGCCCATGTTTGATTACCGTGGTCCTCTCCCATACCGAATAAATTCGAGGGCGAGCTTGAGATGTCTGGAGTGAGAAGCCGGACATTTCGCTCACCTAGACGCGCTTCCTGGGAATTCTGGATGGTCCAGATCTGTTGAAGTTGGACACGTGCGACAAACATGTGCCACCTGAACCGCGTGGTGATATGCTACATAATAAGATCTGTCGGGTGACCCCGGGCGACGAGCTGCTTAGGTTTTTTGGGATGAGCCCCTAAAAATGAAGGCGGCGTTCGTAGGGTCAAAGTACCCTGCAGAACGTTCTCCCCTCGAATTTTGCGGCCTCAAAAAAACTCTTCTCTCTCCGTCTCGAAACTGTCTATCTTCCATCCAGGTGGCAAACACGAATCTGGATGTGCTTTTTCGTTTAACCGCACCGCTTGTGACCCCCCGAGTTGTTTCACTTATTTTTTTTAACCTCTTCGCGCCGTTGAGCCACTAGCCACTTGAATCGGTCCCACAGAGTTTTACGGAATGGCTTTTGAACGTGCGTAAACACAACGCACGGTATCATATCTAGAAAGGCTCTGAAAACTTTGTCGTTTAGAGTTTCACTCTCTCCTCACCTGGGAATGTGAGCGTCTTCATCGCGCACGCAGCGCAGGAGGTAGGCGTTATAGGTCCCAGAAAGCGGAATCGCTTAAGTTTCGACGTTCGAGGTCCTGCGGTGCTCGGTTCCAGAGAGGTAGTCGCAGTGGAATCGGCGGAATCAGAGCGAGGTAATCTAGCGGAAGTCGGCGCTGTGGGCCCAGAAGGAGGGTCGAGGGCGATGAAGGGCGGTTGCGAAGGAACGGGAGAGTTATCGCCGTCTAGGGTGACTGTCGCCATGATGCGACTGGTGCGGTTGTGCTGAGGTTGACCTCAAGGTCGAGGTCAAGAGCTCGGGAAAGGGAGAGGAACAGTATAGTGACCACGTGCGCAAACGTTTTGGCGCCAGTCTGTCGCGAGCTTGCACGAAACACTCGTTTAGAATGCGATTACTGCGAGGTTTCGTATTTGTATCTTGCTTATTTTTCGTGCACGTCATACAGTTGTGCAACGTGTACAACATGTACAACGTGTATATGAAATTTCTACGAATAATGGTATGGCGTAAGCTTTCTATTTCTGGGAGGGAATCATTTCTTGCAGGCAATTAATTACGTACCATATCTTTCAAATATTAAATCACCCCACATTTCCCCCCTTACTTGGTAATTATTCCGAATGTAGTCCATTAGGGAATTAATTGCTTGGTAGTGTAATAGAATTACAGTACTTCATTAATTCATTACCTGTGATAGAATATTTTCTTGATTCCCGGCCATCACTAGTAGTTCCAGCAGGTTTCTCCGAAGGATTTCTGTGTGTGGAAGTTGGGCTGGTTTACAGCACAGGAGCGAGAGTAACCCCCGTGCGCCTGGCATTCTTCCTGCATCAACATCTCACACGGTGCTTCCTCCATGCCAAGGACAGTGCAACTGGAGACAAAGGTTGAGGATTCACAGGAAATACGATGACTGCAATACCTTCCCATACCACCACCAAACGCGCCACCCGTAGCAGAGTTACAGTCTCAAGCAGCAATCAGGCCTCCCGATCTTCCCCGAGAGTCCATCACTCACTCGCCACAACTGCTGCAGGCTGGTAAATGTTTCTGGAGATCACACCGCAGACCTCTGCCCGTCTGGTTTCGGCAGACTCCGCAGTCACAACTCGGTTCGTAACGCGCGTGCGTTCCATGTGATCCGCGCTACTGGGCGTGATTGCGACTTCGAGATCCCATCCTCATCCCCGGTACCGAGCCCAGGTCAACTGACATTTTCCTTCAGCCCAATCCATTTTCTTTTTTTTGCGACTCCCGCCCCATTCCTATAAAGTCCCCACCATCTTCCAATCCAATCAAATCCAATACGCGTACAAACGCGACACAACTCGATGGTGTTACTGAGATCGTCCATGATCGTCCATGGTGACAAGAATTGCAACTTCGAGAGCAATTTGGCCCGCCAACCCCTCAATCTTCCCAACGGCCTAATCCCCTCCCCCATTTTCACCTACCAGTCCAACGCCCTCGACTGTCTGGGTGTCCCATCAAATGCCACCGCTCGCCTCCTGATGAATTTATCCCCTCTATCGCCTGCAGCTTCGCGATACAGGTTTATCGACCCACGAGTCAGGACGGACATCGAATAGCTGCATTTAGAATATGCTTACAGTTCCCAAACTTACACGTGTACAGTTTCATGAAATGGAATGGAGCAGCAATGTACAGTACAGTACAGTACAGTACAGTACAGTATACGGTCCTAAAATAACTTCATTACCGTATCTAAATCCGCATGCAAAATTTTGAGGGGATTATTATGCCGACTGCAAAAATCGTAAGCTTCTCGCACCTCCCCGTTGGACCTCAGCGCCATTTGACCGCAAATTCTTTCCTCTCTCCTCCTTCACGGTCATGGGCAACCGCAACAAGCTTCGCCGTTCCAAAAATCCTCTTCTCGTCTCCGCATCGGCTATAACCCGCGCCATTGATACCAGAGAACCATCTCGTGTCACTGTTCTTCGCCTAGTAGGTGATGCGCTTCACGCTTTTCAAGAATCCCAACTTATCGTCGACGAGATCAAGGCTCGCACCGTCAACTACACTTCCCGAAATGCGCAACCCCGGCCCCGACATCAAGTAGAAGCTGATGCCCGGGTAAGACAAGCTCACGAGCAGGGCGCCCGTGCCCTCTTTACAGCAGCGTCATCGTGCTTATAAAACTGCCGGCGAGAGCTGGACCCCTGCGTCGTCGCGTTGTTGATCTTATCAAAATAACGGGAAGAGCAGGGGGCCTGCAGTTGTTGTGCAGGCCGTTCAGAGTTGTCGATCGCATATTGCGGGCTTGAAACGACTTGCTTGGTCAGAGTCTGAGAAGGGTGATTTTGAGGTGGTATGTTCTGTATTGACCTTGGCCGAGCTATCAAACTCCGCTATTGCGGAAGGGATGTTGCCAAAGACTCGGTCGAGTTTCTTATGGGACAGAAGGTTAAGCACAAATGTCGTCGAGGGGATCTCGCTTATGCTATTGCCATCATAGTGCAATCATTTCCGGTGCATGTTCCTCCAGATGATCGCATGGTTGACAATTTACTTGATTTCGCACTATCACCATCTGCTGTCAAGCATGGCGGGTGTGGGGTGGGCTGCGCGCTCTTGTGTGCCCTTGTTGTACCCTTGTTGGTTTCGAGAGGCCATCAACCCGCTGACGAAGTTGTAGTTTCTATTGAGCGCG
This sequence comes from Kappaphycus alvarezii, assembly GCA_002205965.3. Taxonomy (NCBI): domain Eukaryota; phylum Rhodophyta; class Florideophyceae; order Gigartinales; family Solieriaceae; genus Kappaphycus; species Kappaphycus alvarezii. Next base: position 1,190,343 of record NADL03000466.1, read on the forward strand.
CGATGAAAGCAGCGCCAATTGCGACGGAGCGGTCTATGTGGGCAGTAGCAATGGCGAGAGCGAGTGTCACAGCGAGACGATCCGCCACGTACCAGTTGAAAAATATGGCAATGCCGAGCTTGGGGCAAAGTTTCCGAGCAATTCTTTCACCCGTCAACCGATGCGGTTTGAAAGGGATCCTGATGATGCGACTGCCAGTGCGTGGGTATCGAATGAGACTTTTGAAGAAGCTCTTGAACAAGTTTCGAAAAGCGCTGGATTGCATGACGGACGTGTTGACGCCGCAATAGCTGTCGCTAGCGTAATTCGCATGTGGTCTCAGGCCTTGCCGGGGAATGATGCTGATATTGTTCCCCTTGTTTTCTCAAGGACTGCTCCCGGTCTTGCCAACCGTTGGCGCAGTGTCGGCTCTGGTAGATGCGATTTGGCTAGGCTTACTAAAGGATCTGAGGCCGTCCGTTCGCCGGTTGTGTTTGAGAAATTGCTGCCTTTACTTGTCGACGACGATGAACGAAACGATCTACGGTTGTCAGCAGTATTACATGTTTGCTGCACTCTATTGTTCAAGTTTGGGAGGCAGGCAATACGCGAGAGTGGACTGACGCTGCAATACGGACAGACAGCCGCTTTGCTCATCAAACGTGCTCACGAGGCCTTAGATATATCTTCTCAATACGTGAGGTTAGGGGGAGTTCGGTTGATTTGCGCGCTAATTAAGGCATTGCCAAGAACTTTTCGCAGTTTGTGACAGCTGTGATGCAGAATTTGCGCATTGCTGACCTAACTCTTGCAACTCACGAGCCATCTTTTCAGGACCCGGCACTTTTGCAAGTGTGGCTGGAATTGAGCAAGAGCTATCGTCGATATTGGGAAATGCAGCAGCTCTAGCAGTCCTTATTGGCAAAATTGTATCGGAGCAGTACAGTGTTCCTGTTGCGTTGATGCGGCAGTGCAGGTCGACAGCTTCGCATTGCTGCGACCTCATCAGGCAAATCCTGCATCCGATGCGCACGGCCATAGCGGGATGCATCCGACGAAGAGCTGGGTGGGGCTTGATCGGAGCCCTTGCGCTTGCAAAGCATGAAAACGTATTCGAAGGGGATTCGCTTGCAGAGTTGCTTGCTTTGTGGAAAAGCGAGCTTGGATTTGCCGGGGAAAAGGGAAACAGAAGCACCAGGACTCTACAAATCAAAGGCATTCATTCGACTCTGCTCGATCCGAGGTTAGTATTGAGCAACATGCAGCCCAAATCGACGAGCTTCTAGCAACATCATCTACTAGGTCTGCTGCGCTCCATGCACTGCTGTGTGTAATACGACTGTGCGAGTCGGAGAGTTTGAGGCAAAGCGCAAAGGCCTTGATTGGCGCTTGCGCAGCGCGCATTGTTATGCTGCAGGCAATTTACGGAGGCGCCTCTTCCCAAGGGGTGTTATGGGGCACAGGCGGGGCAGGATGGGGCATTGATTCTTCAGATTCTTCTGCGAGCGAAGACAAGGACTTTCGAAATTCGCACGATTGCTTGCAGTGGAGTCAGTGTATTTGTTGCAATGTGCGACAATTGTTCCTCCACAAGGGGAAGTTGCAGAAATCTGCTACTTCATTGCTGTCTCACTGGGGGAGGAGGCAGAGAAAGTAGCCGGAGAATCTGAAAATGGCAGCACAACGGATACGGCACTAAGTAATGGGTCAATAGCTGCAGAGAGGATATCAACGTTTGATGCCACTATGGCGAACTACAAACCTTGTCTAACGAAGTTAACGTCCTACCAGCCAGAATCAGATCCCTCACCCGAGAGCAGACGCCTAAAGAGGCAGCAAACATCCTCGGTCCACTCCCCGAGCAGACCGATGTTGACTGCGATGCGTTGTGGATATTCAGTATGCAAGGCGTGAAGCCGCTGATTGCAGAAGAAGTGCTTTTTCACTCAGGCGCCGCAATCGCTGTAACTGTATGCCAGGATCTGTCGGCGTCTGGATCCCTAGTAGAGTCCCTCTCAACCTGCAGGCTAAGCGCTTGTTTCAGTGCTATTATTGCTCTTGAGCTATCGAAAAGATTGTCAAGGTCGGACTTCGCAGAAATTAACAGATGCCTGGCTCTCTTGCAGGTGTTGGCGAAGAGGTCGTTGGGAGTTACTGGTGGCTGCCGCAAGGCGATTCTTGCAGAGGGTAAGGATGGTCGACTATTTACCCCGCACACAAGGGGCGATTCGACCAATCTGGTGTACACGGATGTTCCTGGAGTTGCGCTACAACAACTTGCAAAATCTTCAAGCTGGATGCGGTGGGCAAGGACCTTCTCCAACGACGGCTTAGTCTCGAAGGTACCTTTTCATGATTTCCATTCGAGGGCGCTTGGGACGATGCATGCGACCCGTTACATTGCTGCGGAGGCTCATCGAGAGTTAGGCATAACTGGAGGCCCTAGACTCTGGGCGGGAATGATGCGCCGGGTTATATCGGTCGTTAAGGAAAACCGCGAAACCTTGAGCTCATCCCAGTCGATTCAGCTCTCAAACGGATTGATGGCCATGGGAGCGCTGCTCGAAGTCATACCAAATCCTAAGCAAGACTTGGTCGAGAACAGGGAAGAGGGTGACGGTGCACTAAATGCAGACCTTTCCATAGATGTCGATGATATCGGGGTGAGGCTATCAACGTCTTGGTGGATGTTATTGAAAATGGACACGTCGAAGCCAAAGAATCCGCAGCCCTTGCGTTGAGCAATTCCTCCTACCGAATAGCAGAGTCATCGGACCGTCTTTTAGCAGCTCTTCTGAAAGCATGGACTTATGAGAGGGGAGACTTCAGCTCAATGGGATACATTGGACGATGCGCAATACATTCCGAGTTTGGAATTCTTGCTTTTCGCGCATATGGCGAGATATGGGAATCCGGTTTGTTGATAACTCTGTGCGATTTTTCTCTCATGAATCCAGTGGCTTAGGCACTTGCCCGGGGTCTATCGTAACAGGTGCTGCTGCGATCATATCTTCTTGTAGGTTAAACTGGTGGGCAGTATCAGAGATTGGCTATTCGACAGTTATGGAATTGTCTACTGAGCTTTTGCAATGGAAGGGAAGTGTTGCCGCGGTGTCCCGTGCAGCCGGGCTTTATGGAATTACAGCCATGTGGGCAGCAAAGATTGATGAAGCTCGAGTTCGCTCCTTGTCGAATAGTGCGTGCTCACCTGATGTACGGGACTTTGCTCAAGGCTTGCTTTTCGAAGTTTCATCATCAGTGCCGGTCCTTCCGGTCCAGGCCTTCTCCCTGAAGGATCCTTTGCAATTGACAAGCCCAGTCGGACCGTTTCTTGACGAAATAGTGTACGACGCCCTTGCTCCTCCAGAAAGTTCCGGAGTATCGCTAGAATTACAAACAGCCGCAACAGCAGCTATAACAGAGATGATGCGCGGGGCTGGGGTGGAAGCAATATGCGTTCATCTCCCGAAACTACCGGAGGTATTGTTGGCCGCTGCTGACGACGGTTCAGTGGAGGCAGGAGGCTTGCGATGATCTTGGCCAGATTTGATGCACAGAGGCGACCAAGGTATTGGTTCGGTCTTTGCCGCGCAGTTTGTCTGAGCGGTGATCGTTTGAACTATGGAACCGCAAAGTCTGTTTGGGATGTATCCGCTAGCACTAAACAGCTGGCTGTGAAAGTGGCGGTCGAAGCTGTTGATACATCCATGTCGTCATACTCTTTTTTCGACCAAAAACACAAAACGTCATCGAAGACCCCAAAGCAGCCGAGTGCCTATGGTTTCCTTCGCAAGATTTTCGAATTTGTCGAGGAGCTCTGCAAAACTGGGAAGCACGATATCGGAGTATGTGAAGAGAGTTGTAAAATGGTGCAAAGCATTGCCTCTCGTATTGGATCGGCAGCGGCCTCATGGGATAAGTCTGATATGACTTTACGTGAGTACAGGGATGTGTGGGACAGCACTCTTTCGGTGATGCGAAGTTTACTAGGCGACAATGTTCCGCATACCGTCGTGAATAGTGCGATACTTGCGATCTCGGATCTGCTAGTATCCTTCCTGAGATTGCATGAAGTGAAATATTTCAGCTCCGCTCAGGGAAAAGTTTCTGCCTTCCTTGATCAGTCACTTCAGCTGGATCTTCGAAACCGTTTTAAGTACCCTGATCAAGGTGAAGAAGTAGGGACTCACACCACGCTTGCATTTATAGCGAACTATTCAAAAGTTCTGACGACGCTACGAGCCATTGCACAGCGGAAGGATAACTCGTTTAGGACGGATTTCCCATCTCTGCAGTCTATGAGAAATTTTTTTCATGCAGTCATTGGAGATTTTGCGAGCACTTTGAGTGGAGATGGTTTGCAGACAATAACCGAATTCGGTGGAGCTCTCACATCAGGAATGATTCGAGAATCCCAATTTCAGAATGCCCTCTTAACACATGTTCCAGCCATTGTGGTTGTTTCCTGCTCTGTGGACAAAAGAGATGTTAATTTTAAAGGCTTTGAGTACTGCTGGACAAACAAAACGCGGCTGGAGTGAAACTGGTGGAGGGAATCGATAAGTTGGGAATGTCCCGATTGCATGCCTCGTGTGGCTCTTGAAGCATGAAACCGAACACATTTGCACGACGTCAAACAAGGTATCGTTTGAATGTCAAAGCCAAGAGGCACTGATTAGTATTTGTTGCACGGATGAGACACTGAATGAACAGATTAAGGAGCTATTGATAAGTTTCGCGCAATGGGGGAAGGAAGAATTCCTGAAATTTGCCAGTACCGCTGTTGAACTCGAGCGGGTCTCGGCAGATACAAAGATATTTGTAACAGAAATTGCACAGGAACTATTGCGGAATGTCGTTGCTGACGAATATGGTGCAGGCCGCAGTGACAAAGTGAAGTTTATATGCCAAGGATTGTACGTTCTATCGAAGGGTGTACTTAATGTCAAAGAACGAAGAATTAGACGTTGATGCCCCTGTTGCTCAGGTCATGGATACCATAGCAACTTTAATTCAGGTAGAAGCAGAGCAAACAGCTGAACTGTATGATGACATTCAATTCCAGAAAGCGGTTTGCGAATGTGTAGTGTCTTGTGTGAAGGCATCTAGTAACTCGGACATAGTCAGGGAGCATTGGTTCTCCAAGGTCAAAGAAATATTTCGTGACGGGTACTCGAGGGGTTCACTACCTCGTGTGAAGGTAAGCATGACTTTGGGAGCTACTTTGTGCGAAATCGCTGATGACTTGTACGCTCATGCTGAACTTGTGCAAGCACTGTTAACTCCGCTCCCTAATGAAAAGGATGGTGAGCACTGTCCGTTGGTCTTGGATATAGCGTTGGAGTGCCATGGAATAGAGCAGTTTGTAGTACAGGTGATGTCTGCGAGCAAGCGCTCAGATCCGGAAGCAATGCACTTGGCTTCCATGTTGGTTTACGAGCTGGGTCGCCTTGTTCTTTAAGGCCTTTTTGCGTACCCGCTGTGCTGCAGATTTCGATATCAGCCATTCGAACGGACTATGGAGAGGCGGACGTCGTGAACCGGATTGGGTTGCTGTTGTACTCGATCTGTTTGTCAAAGTTGATCCGATCACTTCCAAGCGGTTCGGGTAGGTCACCAGAGGAGCAGCAAGATATTCCGGAGAGTGCGGCGTTCCTCTTACACCTAACTGCTAGAGACTTGTCCATGCTCAAGAGTATGGTTTCCTTGTTGGGAAGCGAGGAGCGGGATACAGTCCAATTATTCTTACGGGCATCTGAAAGCCAGCAGAGTCCTAGCTAACTTTCATTAACAGCTTAACTGCACCAATTGCCTAACTATGTGTAAAGCAATAACACAAGCAGTAAAACCCATAGGGCCCTTGACGGAGCTCTTGGGAGCGCTTTACTGACTACGTTAAGAGGCAGCTTGAGCTACAGACCTTCCCGTGCGAGCCTCTCTGTTTTACCCTCAACCCCAACGACCGACGCATCAGACTTTACCCACAGAACCAACCGGTGCGAACTAGTAATATAAATTGAACCGACGCCCGCGCGCCGCCTTTCCGCGGCCTGAAAAGGGCATCCCAAAGCACGAGCACCAGACCGCACCTCAAACTGTGCTTGGATACATCATGACACGGACCGGCTTGCCAATGGAAGTGGGTGGCAAATTCTTACTTAAACGCGCGAACATGTCCATTATTTCCATGTGGAGCGATAATGCGCCCCCACATGACGCGATACTTGGTCATATTGCCGGATGGTGACTTTTGTCCGTGTGTGCCTTGTACATATAAGCGACTCGCTTGCCCATGTAGAATTGGGTATCCTTGCGATCTTTGACGCCCTCGATTTGGAGACGTGATTGACCGCAGTGCTGATTACGACGGTTGCGTTTGTACCCGAGATGCACCGTTAATATGGAGACGAATAGCCCTTGTCATTGTGAGGGGAGCGGAGCGGAGAAGGAGAGGAACTTGGAACGAGGCTAGGTAGTGGGATCGGCGGTGTGAACGGCTGGTGTTGAGTAGTCGAGTAAAAGATGGCGACTGGTGTGAACGGGGTCGGCGGATGTGACGTTGCATGAAGCAGCCTCCGGCGGGGATTGTTTATTGGTGTTTAGGGCAACGTGTTGCTTTGATCCCACAGTTGCTTGATTTCCCAAAATTTTGAATTTTGCAAATCTGTCAATTGATTCTTTTTGATAAAATTTTTCGCGTCGCCGTCGGCGCCCATGTGACCACCAGACAGTGGCCTCGTGCCGCTCTCCGCTAACCAATCCTCGCCCACTCAAACAATGCTTCAGCAAAGCCAAGTCCATCGGCAAAACTCTCAGATACCTACTCAAATTCCGCGCCCTTCTACCCTCAAGCACATCACCATGCCGCCAAAAGTTCGCGCTGAACAAGAGCCAGTCAAACTTGGCCCCACTCTCCGTGACGGCGAGCATTGCTTCGGCGTCTGCCATCTCTTTGCGTCGTTCAACGATACCTTTATCCATGTCACTGATTTATCCGGTCGTGAACTCTCGTCCGTCGCACTGGTGGTATGGAGTGAAGGCCGATCGCGACGAATCATCCCTTACGCAGCAATGATGGCCGCGCAGAAGTGGCCGAACGCCTCAAGAGCTTGGTATCACCGCCATCCACATCAACTCAGAGCCACAGGTGGCAACACCACCAAGACTCCGGGACCGGGTGCACAATCTGCAATGAGGGCTTGGCTAGGTCGGGTCTGAAAATTGGACGTATTGAAGATGTCACTCCGATTCCTACCGATTCCACCAGAAAGAAGGGTGGTCGCCGTGGTCGCAGTTGTAGGCGTTGCGCCTAGCCTCTATACTTGCATCGCCTGTAGGAGGTGTTGCATGGGGTCGATGCCTGTATCGTTGCAAGGACGAGGCTGTGACTTCCCGAGTCTGGACACCTACACACGAAGTTGCAATAAATTCGCAGAGGCTGGCTTTTGAGCCCACAATTTCCTAACCACTCATATTTGCACTGGATTCCGCCGAGAGCATTGTTCCCTCAAGTGTAGAGTTACCTGTAGTTGTCAAGGTCACATTATAGCGATTACTCAGCCTGAGGATTACGCAGTAGGTATATGGATGTAAACCCCAACCTACAGCGACTGCCATGACAAGACGAACTTATTTCTCTCCGTGGTAGGACGCAGCCACTGCCTTACCTCAAAGCCTAATTGGTCGCAAGTCATGGGGGGCTACGTCGGACCGTCGCATCGCAAAGTATTACGTTTACCGAATTGCTCTGAGGGAGCGCACCGCAGTTTCATCCACTGCGCAGATGTGCGGATTGACGGTTCTACGTTGCTGCATTATGTACGACTCATGGAGACTTAGACGTGAAGAAGCACGAATAAGAACTATGAGAGTCTGTTTTGCTCTTCGCCGAGATCCGCTATAAGTGAACGCTCAAACGATATCCAAGAGGGACGGAGGGTGCAGAACGCATCCTAATTCCCTCTGCCTCACAGAGGCCACCCGATGTAAGGGCGGGAGGGTATCGCTCCGCGACCATGAGCGCGGCTTGCGGCGTGACGCGTTCAATTCGTTCGCCTACGCGTACGACAGCACTGAAAACGGGCGAAATAAACAGCTTCACACAGAGAGATAACCAGCTCTTTACCAAATGATCTCGAAATTATCTTCCCGAGAGTTACAATCCAGCAAAGATCTTCTTACCATCTTCTGCAGGTGCCGCGCGATCTATCTTGAGGACTGCAAACCGCTTCGTCTTGGAAGTTGGACGAGTCTGACCTATAGTAACCTGGTCACCTTCTCGCAGACGGAAGCAGGGGAAGCATGGGCGGGGATGTTGCGGTGACGCTTTTCAAAGCGCTTGTACTTGCGGATCCAATGCAGATAATCCCTGCGAACAATGACAGTCTTCTTCATCTTGGTAGAGACGACAACACCTCGGAACAGACGACCGCGGATGGATACATTGCCTGTGAAGGGGCATTTCTTATCACGTAAGTATTGTCAATGGCCTCACGCGGGGTCTTGATGCCGAGGCCGACATTTCGAAACCATCTTCCCTTCTTTCGACCTACTCGGCCGACAAGAGAGACTGCTCCCTGCTTTGGGAACGACTTATCGTGAAGGATATCAGCCATTGCGGGCTACTAGATCAACCTCTTGATTACCGTGCTTCAATGTCGATCGCGCGGAGGAGAGATGGTTGCAAAAATGTGTGTAAATCAGAGATACAGGACCAGAAGGCGATGAGATGCTTTATCATACTCAATACGCTCGACGACGACGATTTTTGCAAAGACAGCTGTCTTTGCCAAGGACATTCAGAATTTCGTCTTGAGCTAAACTCGATCAGATTACAGATCTCATATATTTGGATTACAACGCTAAGCAATCGAGCTTAAGTGTAAGGCATGTTCTAGTTGGTTCTACGACGGTTAACGACGGTTCTGTTGTCCAACAGGCTTTCACTCCACTTGCGCATTTTTTTCTGTCGCTTGTCAGCGTGCTATTCAAGTTGAGCCGGCCATGTTCGGCCAATCAACGGCGGCTTATTGTTTCTATGAAATAAACAAAAGTCAACTTGATCGCTATTGGCTGCAACCAAACCGAAACTTTGTACGGCACACGGAAGGATAACATAGTTCTAGAGAGGTCCAATTGGTTTGACGCGGGCGACGGCGGGGTTGGGGCACATTCCAGCATTCGTTAATCGGTCCAAAGTGTTAAATTGGGAAGATCCACGGACCTGTTGTGGGCACAAGCCAGCGCAGCTAGACCGAACGGCGATGGCTTATTTCGAACGTTTTGATCATTGTGTTTGGGAAACCTTTATTCTGAATAATTTTGAGGTATTTCTTGAACCACAGATCCCTTGAACTGGCAGCTAAAATTAGGTCCGATGAGGGCCGTGGCCTCTTTGCTCAACAAGGCCGGTCCTTCGGTTGGCATTCACGATCCTATTTTTCAGAACATTTTACTTATTTTAATATAAAAAATTGTGGTTGGCTCGTCGATAGCCTCCGGTGTCCGGCGTTGAGTTCGCTTGGGGCCCTATTCAGTATTCCGTAACTTTGATTGTTACCGATACCGCCGGCGGCTCCTATATACATTTACATAGCGCCGCCCCCAGCACCTGTGTCCACATTGCCGGTCACCTACACTCGTCCTCAACTCCCCGGTCTTTTACCAGCATCCATCTCTC